>JAMZAV010000621.1:0-621265 GCA_024449915.1 Sweltsa coloradensis
TATAATTAAATTTAATATATTTTGTTATCTAGGCCTAGCCTAAGTATTGATTCAATGATTAGGTCTATCAATTGTCTTATGTTGAAGTAAAGTAGGTCTTTGCCACTAAGCCATGCACTAATAGGGCCCGCGGGGAAAAAACAGTCTAGTAAGCAAACCAATTATTAGGTAGGGCCTAGGTACCTAAACAGTAAATACATACAAGACAACGGTTATAGACCTAAGGCTTTTATAAAAAATACTTTTAATATTCCTTTTGGGGGGTAGGGCTATAAATACTAGGCCTAGGCTACACTACCTGGGTTGGGCCGATGCTAGGCTACGCGTAGCCCTAGGCTAGGCATAGTAGAACACACATCACAAGAATTTTCCCTGTTTTATCAATGTAGGACTAGCTAGCCTAGGCGGCATATTGAAGCTAGGCCTAGGCTTTTGCCCCCCCCCCCTTCCCCAACCTCCAAAGAGAAATTGCATAGGAGCTAGGCCTGGCCCTAGGCTAGGCTAAAACGAAGTGTATTAATAGTATCCTTGCCCTAGGGCCTAGTTCAATTTTATGCAAATAGAATTGTGTTGATTAAAATAAAATAACAATGATATAAGACAGAATTTTAATATCCAAAACAACTCAGTGACAAAACATAACACGCAATGACAGTATTCTTATGAAACATAACCTCCAACGTTGGAATGGTTTGTTGACATACACCTAGTTCGTCACCTCGCCACGACGCACGCAGCGCACGGAATAGAAAAATGATGCTAGCAATGTTATTTCTCCGGTGTTGGTTATGCCGATTTAAACAAATGCACTTTTGAAGGTCGGTCAATCTAGGCTGAAGCCTACTCTACCTACCCTACATTAGTTGTTACGAGCTTTTGCTCTCTGGCCCTTTCCTTGCTCTAGGTAGGGAAAATAATGGTAATTTTCTTTATTTATTCCAGAGAACACTCATGCCCAGGTCTACAACTAGGTCTAGGACTACCTAGTCTAGGCTTAGCAAGTAGCCTCGTCTAGCTATGGACTAGACTAGGCCCTAGGCCTAGGTATTTGGATGGTGATTTCTGAGGATTCTGATATATTTTAGATCTATAACACAGACCAAAATGTCCAACCCACTCATCGTACAGTTCGTGACTGGGTTGAAATCCCGTCACTTGGATACTCGTATAAAAACAGCAAGGATTTGTACCACTACGTAACAATTGACTACGAGAAGTTTCAGTTGAAGAGTTGACATCGTTCATGGACGAGTTCAACCATTACATCTTTGAGATGGTTTCTGGAACAGATGTCAATGAAAAGAAAGGAGGAATTCTAGCAATAGGTCAGTATTATTTGGGATGTTACGAAGATAACACACTAAAATCCTTACGTACCGGTACCCAATAATAGGCCTACTCAATACCTTCTCTAATGTCTTAAGAGTCAACCGGAGTTTGGCCTGTAGGCCTAAGTTGGTGATAATGGGAGCTTGAAAGAGGCACTGGAGGTGGGATTTCGCAAATGTCACTCAGAATATTCGAAAAATAGCCGGTCCAATAGACGGCCGCAGTTGCAATGTACGTCTGTGGCTGCACGATTGTACTGCAGAAGCTCCGATACGGTGCGGCAGCGTGAGTCGGTCTACGGTCCGCGGGGGCGCGAAGCACTATTATTTCACTTCGTTCGCAGTCTCGCTCCGTGGACGAGTTACAACGGGGGTGCAGATCTAGGGGGGTTTGTGTAAATTTTATGACCCAGGAATTCCAAATTGGTTATTAATGTATGTGAGGGAATGAAAAAAAGTGTATAAATCTTACGACTGAAAACTGGGGAATCGAAACACGCCCGTAAGAAGTATATGTATATTCGAAACGCTGATTTAAGACCACAAGACATACTTGAGGAAATGTTGGTACATATTTTAATCTACTTATTATTACAATTTATTATGCGTGGGTACGTGTAACGTGCCGTTTATTGCGCTATAGCTATGTACATAAGTATACCATAATATTAATTTTGGTTGTGAAAACATTTAATCAGGATGATATTTTAGCTAGCTGTGCAAAGCCACCTCCTGATGCAACCATGCACTGATCCATTGAGACTGGTATATAAGAATGGGAATTTGAAATGGCTTCGAGAAAAGTGTTTGTTTTTTTATTATTCATTTGACATTTGCTACGATTGAAACTCGTCCTTTTCTTCTATCAAGTCCTTTATCCATAAATTACAGTATGTATAGTGTACAACAATAGTTTACCTATCATTGAGTTTATGCTTCCGATTATTTTCTGACTGCATTAAACGGAAAGATGAAAAAAGTCAACTATTCTCCGGCCTTTTGATTATGACTTTTTGTTCTGTAGGTAAACATATTAAATATTTAATATTCGTACAAACTATTTCCATGATATGGGGAACATGCTGTACCTTGGACATAGTTGTACCTTGGAAACCATTCAAGATATCTCTGGCTATCTTGTGGCAAAAAAAATAGCCAAAATTTCTAGTTGTTAATTATGCCACTAGGTGTCAGACTTTACCAAACTGGGATGGTGTAGAAAACCTAGCATCATTAAAAAAATAATTTGTGTTTTCAACCATTCAAAGTAAATATTTGCATGTTACTATTTTGCTTTTTAAAGCCTTGAATGATATTTTACTGCTAAACACTTTATTAAGTCTGAGAAAACCCGTTTTGATGTATAGTTTAACCAATTACATAAAACAGGCAACTTTAAACCCCAAACTAAAATTTTGGGGAAATCAAAAAGTTACGTGCTTGGTTGTACCTGGGTCACCTTGTAGTAATGTACCTTGGACCATGTCCAAGGTACATTTAACATGGCATTTCCTTTACCATGGTAGGCCAATTCGTTTTCTTTCTTTAGATAATGCCACAAAGAAAGAGGGCAGGGAAGGGTGATTTAGTGGAGTGGGGGGGGGGGGGGGGGGGGGGGGGGGCGCAAAGCACCGTGGGGGAAGCAACTAAAATTGCGTTGCCATTGTCAGCTAGTCCCCCACACACCACCCCCCCTTGGTGTTGGCCTTCGCGCCAGCTACCACTAAGTCATCACACCTGCACCCCCCCCCCCCAACTCCACTAACCTACTATCCACTTTCTATGTGAGGGTGAGGGGGGGGGGGCTAGCTGACTACGGCAACGCACTTCTGCTTTCCCCCCCACCTCCTACTTACTTTCCTTTTCGTGGGGGTCTAAAGTACTCGAATTTTCTTTTATATTCATAATTCCAAAATGGCTGGCCTTAATAATAGTTTTTAGTCATAAAATATAACTATGATCACTCCCACTCTTTAAATCTCAGTACTAACAGAAAGAAACATTAAGTATGCCTATAGGCCTATCCTTCAATTTTCTATGTAGTATATGTACCTTTCAACGGTATAAATTACATGTCCAAGGTACGAATTACATGGGTCCAAGGTACATCGCTATGGGTCTGTACCTTGGACCACTTTGCACTAATTATTACAATGGTTATATTTATGCATAATGTAAAGTGCCATATACAATAAATCAACAAAGTTTGTACAAGGCCAGTTCTAGCAATCAAAAAAAATAACCTAAAAAAATCATCATCTCATTTCTCCAGAACCACATAATGTAACAAGTGGTCCAAGGTACAGCATGTTTCCCCCCCTACCTAATCATTAAATTCATTCAAATATATTTCTTCAATACCTATTAACATATACCCCATAGCTGTACCCAATGACATCCAATGTATGCACTAAGCTACAACGACGACAATGCACGTATTGTTTATTAATGAGTGAAAAATAATTGTGAAAGGCGAAGGAACACCAATGTATGTGGGTGTGAAATTATGAAACTGTAAATGAATTGCTTTCGAAGTAATTTTGTATTATGTTTGCTAACTTGCGTTATTATATATTATTTCTCGGGATTTTGAAATAACCTTTCACATTTATTTTCTCTATTCAAGAATGCATAAATAATTTTAAGCACACAATATTTTCTTCGCTGACAATTAAAATACGTACCGAAGTAACATCATTGATACAGAATGACATATGCTGCTTCATTTGATGTGTCAACTCATTGTGTAAATGTGACAGTCAACTTCAATTCAGCTTTCGATTTCGATTCCCCCCCGGGTGTGACCGTTTTTTCTGTAATGAGCCCAATGAAGTGGCAATGAGAGCTCGAACCAGCCCATTGGATTATAGAAAACACTGTATTATTACTACATGGAATCACCCTCTGGCATTATTCCCTTCGGCCCTTGCATTGTGACATACTATAAAACATCCTCGAAGGTCCGGTAGAAGTGCGTAAAGTTGTATATAAAATTGTCTTAATTAAAGTGTTTGAATGACTCATCGCGGGTCATTGGGAGGGGGGGGAGGGGAGGGGGGGCAATGTTGTTCATTGGATCACTCGAGGCGGCAGGCGGCAAATGCTATTACACGAAAACACGCCTCTCTGTTGTGCCCGTTTTGGGAACAAATTTTTCCAGACCAACAAATATTTCGACATGTCTCACAGGCATCTCTGCTAGCATTTGTCCGAACCTGCATGCTTCTTTGACCGAATAACCGTTAGAGTACTCCTGCAAAAACCGTGAGACTCTGATTTGGAGAGGAACGGTTTGAATCCCCGTCACCCAGCAAATCCTAGCTGAAAGTTTCATCATCATCCGGGAATTCTTGCGCCCTTAGGCGAATGCCGGATGCAAGCCTATTTTAGTTTTTAATTTCTAGTGCAGTGCGTACATGTTTCACTTATTATTCAATTAACAAATTCTGTAATTAGCAAAATACATACTAACTAGGTTACGTCGTCTGCTATAATGCTAAGTTGGTTGGATCCGCACGTAGAGTGAAATCCTGAGATCTAATAATACCTTGTGGAGATAATTTTGTATTTTCTGTTTCATATACCCGCCATGCACTTCTCCTGGCTAAACAAAATTATACCGAACATGTAAATCGTGTGATGTGTGCGTGTGTCCCAATACATGGATCTACTGAAACACGCGCCATCGAAATAATGGATGGGCATGTATAATCGAACACAAATAATTCAAAACTGAGCCCTAACTCATATTTTTTTAATATGCACATTACAACAAACCACAATCACTAACTGCGTGAAATGGTCCCCCTATCAGCCTTCAGAAGCGACAATTTTATTGAGTTATGTTTTACTTTTTAAATCCACACAAATATTAAGTTTCGCATTAAAAAAGTAAATACACGGCCTAATACAAAATACTTATAGTAGACCATATCTACATTACCGTTAGACTATTACGTTTTAGCATTGTTTTCCACGTAAACAATAATATATGTCGACTCTAATACATTATATTTACGAGTATATATATTTAGATATATTCGAAAAGTGACTACACCGGGGTTTTGACCCCGGACCCTTAGCTGTCCCGCGGGCTATGCTCTTACCAACCGAAGCTATGCAGCCACCAATTTTAAAACTGTCTAATTCTTGTCTATTTTGTACATTACATGTAGCGGACCAGCAGGTCCCCGGGTTCAAACCCTGGTGTATCACGTTTTTAATTGTTGTCTACAGTACTAACTAACAGAGTCAAGGTCGCCTACTTAGAAAGCCCAGGTTAAATCGTATATCCCCTAGATCATGGTATTCTCATATGCTTCAACTCTAGGGTTATAGAGCTGGTTGTATTCTCTAGTTTATTTTTTCAGTGCTGCTTACAAATGTACAAACAGACCAAGAATTAGCAGAGTTAAAATTTGGTGGCTGCAATAGCTCCGTTGGTAAGACAAGCACGGACACTAATGCCCCGGCCCTGGTTCAACCGTCCGGTGTAGTCACTTTTTAATTTCTGTCTAAAGTCTTAACATCACAGTGCATAGTCGCCTACTATGAAACCAAGGTTAAACATATAAATAAAACCATCGCCCATCAAATATTCTTACACACACAACACGAATGTCTTGCTTATTTTCATGGGTAGATCAACACTTTCTTAAGTATGATAATAGCACAGAGTCAACTGAAAAATAATTTGAATGAAAATAAAACCAGATTTGCCTATATCTCGCTGTGACAGAATTTTGCGTCGGTTGACAAGGTCACTGCATGTTACTAAACGAAATGTCTCTCTGGTGTCCGCTTGACACTGTAATTTACGATCGGTGGCTGCATCGGTCTAACAGTTGTGCAATGCTTCAAATATAAGTAGTAATAATAGTTTATATCTTATCCAGATATAAATGGAAATACTATTTTTAATTTCGTTTATTTTTTGGAACACAGATTGATTTTTTAATCTCTCTTCTTTTTGGCATAAATCGTTAATTCTGTTTTCTTCCAGAAGAGTTAGAGTAAGAGTAAGTAAGAGAACTTTTCATAACATCGTGGTTGCAAGTGAACCGCAAAGGCGAATTCACATCAGAGCGCTTTTGCTTTGCTTGATGTCCAGATATTATTCTAGTTTGGCGACTATGACGCTGTTATGATGGTAGTCTTTCATAGATATAAATTAAAAAGGTGCCTCCACGGGGATTGAACCCCGACCTCGCTGTCTGGCAGATGCTCTCACCCCATTTTATTATCAATTTCTTACTTTCAAAATAAAAACTGGGCCCGTGGCCGTGGTTTGAAATAAAACTAATATTTCGTCTACCAAATTAATATTCAAGCAATAGCCCAACCATAAGCCACCTTTGTTACGACTTATCTCATCTTAATTTTGACACAGCCGTGGTTTCAATCCGCGGGACTTAAGCGTTTTCCTAGTATATCAATGTTATTGAAATTGCCAAATAAAGTCGAATAAAATACTGTATTTAGATTATGTTTTTATCATCATGGAAAGTCTGGTTTGCCCCCGCGTGCTTCAACCCATTTTTTTTCACCTATTAGAGAGTATTTATGTTCAGTACCCAAACAAATGGACTTGTGCCATGAACCCTCTCCCCCCCCCCTCACTTCCGCTCCACTTCATATTAGTACATACGACGCTTTCAATAGGCATACACTAAAAATTATCTTACTTCAAATTTTCACGTGCTCGTAAAAACTTGAAAGCCTCAGAGATGCCATAAATGTAATAACCGCCGTGGCTGGATGTATTATAATTGTTTGCAATTCTGTTGTGTATTGTTGGATATAATAACAACATTCACACTGAGATCGAACTCAAAAAAATACCTGGTCCCTGTACATATAATCAAATTGATTATTTTGGATGTTCCGGTATCGAACAAATTGTCCTTAACAGTGCCAATAAACATTAACGGCCAAGCATAGCATTCTATAGCGCAGATCTATGCATAATGATTCAATATGGTTGTCCTGCAGTACTTCCAGCAAAGTCAATGCAGCCAATCAGAACAGTTATTAACAAAAATTTATATGACCTGTCCACTCAATAGTGGTGAAGAAAGCTTCGTGTCGCAGGTTGCGCTACTTGCTGGATTCCAAAAAGCCTAAAATAAGCGCCGAACATGCTTTCGTACTTCCATTGTACAGACGGACCACCCCTTGTCCCAAAATTCTCAAGATTATTTAGGAATTCTATTAAAGAGGTTTCTATTTACACTTGTGTTGAGTACTTTTTTCCAAAAAGTGCTTGGTACAGCCTAAAAAAATTCGCGAAAAAGGGTAAATGTTAAATATTCCCCCCAAAGTTAACAAATTTAATTTAAAAAACCACCAAGGGGGCAATATGGAAAAGTCTTCAACACACGTTCATTGGACGTCTTTACTGAGTAGAATAAAAAAAAAATTATAAAGATATCTCAATTGTGTCGTTAGATACGATGGCAGTAACGAAACCACTGCAACACAAAGTAAGCGCGAACACCGAATAATACAGGGGTCCAGTAGAGCCTTAAGAGCCAATGCTAGACAGGTTTTTCAGGGGTTTAGGGCGCGGCTGCAGAGGGTTAGAATAAAATACAAGCTCTACAAGTTATGATCAAATAATTATGGAAAAATTCAACTATACTCAAAATAAATTTGTGCAACCACATTCGCATTTTGGTCTATTTTTTTCTTTGTTTCGGTTATTGCTTCGGAAAAATGATAACGTTGGGACTTGATGATGCACTTTACTGCATGAAATCAGTAATATCCATGTTTCATGACCGCGACGTATTAATTTTACTAATTTCGAACACTGTGGTGAAAGTTGATCTGTATTTGCCATAATTATGGGTATAATCGTTAATTCATCATTAAAAGCTACACAAAATGCACGGAAATTGCGCCTAAATGGGATTGATTGCTGCACGGAGTTCCGCGTCGTGGTTAGGGATCGTATTTCGAAAGACGATAACGGCAGCTCAGGCTAATACGAACGCCTCGCCCAAGAAAAATAGCGTAAACAGATGGAACGACATTTTTATTTTGTGTCTATGCGTAAAACGAGAAAGTTGTCATTACCTCCATAAAACACAACAGAAACCATCCCGGGCCTAGGCCCAGAACGATGAAAAATTATTTATAATACACGCAGTGTAACGCTTCAAGTTACCTTAGCTATTGACTAGAAATATGAATACAAACACTCACTTTGACAACTCCTAGGCCTCTCCTAGCCAGCCCTAGCTGGCACGACCGTGTTCCTGACACTCCCGCCCACATAACTAGTATTTTTGGATTACAGAAGCCTAGGTAGTTGAACAATAGTAGGGGGATGAATAGTCCCTAGGCTAAACAAAAATTTACGGCACAATACCCTTTTTCTTTTTGTTCAATTGCTCCTGTCATTAAATCAAATGTTAAACAGAAGGGCGGTGACATATTTTCAGTGTTCATTGATAATTTGCTGATTTAGATGGCTGTGGATGCAGTGGGAAGGTGGAATATCAATGTTGTGATTGTTGCTGCATTGGAATTTTTTTTATTTATTGTGATTTGATTGGCTAACCGAGAACACGTGGGTTATTTTTTAGTACGTGGTAGATGTGGCAATGTGAACTATGTATGTATGTATGTACGTACTGTACATGTAAAAGTGATTTTTAAAAAACCACTTCAAATCTGTTTTGAGATCTCTCTATTCCAACAAATAAGCAATTTGATTTGGCAAGTTTTTGTATTTTAAAATGTCCTCAGTATATTCACAAGTATATTTTTCTTGGTAGATGATTCGCGTGTGCAGCTCCCCATCCTTCTCGCGCTGCATAGTGACCTTTCCGTCAGTCCTCACAAGGTCAATGTTCTTTGCCGAGACTATGATTACTGATTTATACATTCAACATTGTGGTATTCTTACCCATGCATGGTATCTTATACTCGCATGCTTTTACTCCTAGATAAGAGTGGCGGGTAATTTTTATTCTTTCAAATTTGGTTCCCATACTTTTGAACCATTTTTGTTCATGTTCGGCCTTTGGGTTGTAAACACCTGGTTGTAAATGGTAGTGACGCTAGCAGTGTATGTTCAGCTACTTTATACAACATCTTTAAAAATTTCTTGCATAGGGAATTGTTCTTGCATCAATCAATCGCTCAGGCGGCGTCACATCAGTTTTTGGATAGTCGAAGTGAAACTTCAATTTCACTGACTCCCACAAGATTATATCTGCTCCGGTGTATTTTGTTATGTGTTTGTTTTTCTGTCCTGTATTGTTAGCTCTACCAGGCAAACGGCATAACCGATCTGGATGAAAATTGGAAGGGACCTTCGAAATCTCTAACTTAGAGGTGTATTGTTTTTGCACACCGCATATCGAAGAAATATTTCTCTGAATATCGTACTTTTAACGATTTTTTTCGATTTTTAAAATGCGTATTTTCGTGACATTTGGTCCGATTCTGAACCAAACGGTTAGGGCTACAACGTTCATTATTTCACATGGACATAAAGTTATGGTAATGTAGTCCTTTTGAAAGAAAAAGTTGAAAAAGTTAGCCTAGAATCCATAGAAATAAAGGTTTTTAATATGAGTTGTTTTTAGTTTTATAACAACAATTAACAATTATCAATAGAACTTGACAACATCACCTACAATGCATTCAAAAAGCCTTCAAAGGAAAGTGCAAACAACCAAAGAAAAACGCAAACAAAAACTTACAAAAAATGCTCATACCATCACCGGCGGGACACTTTAGTGTTTTGGCCACCTAGTCTAATGTATTTGTGTTTATGCTGTACACCACAAACAGTATTCAAAATTGTTTTTTGTAACACCAAACCTATTATGCTCCGAAGCAACTTATGTTTTTGTGTGCCCATTTCGTTGGACTTTGAAATCGCACTGCATAATTTTGATCCACAATTTAAATCATAAATGCAAAATTTTTCAATTGAAATTATAACTTGTGTACCATAAGCACACCAATTTATTTTAGTGATAATATTGCATTGCTATTTTTTTTTGGGTGTTCTTGTGTATTTACATCATCGTAAAGCCTACATCCCGGAAGAATTACGTATTTAGGTATGACCGCCCCTAGACAATTAACTTTGCCGCATACAGTACCAACCACCCAAACTCACTATAAAAGGTTTTTAGGGTACGGTTTTAAATTTAAACGTGAGTGTCTGGTCTATTCTGCAACAAAGTTGTCTACCTCAGATGCTTGTGCATGCAGCAAGCTAGCCCCGCAGTAAAACACGCAAGATCTTACTTTACGGGACCTTTTATTACGTGATCGGGAGTGGGAAGAGACTTTAATAAATAAATAAAATAAATATTCGTATTTAGAGTCTACTCCACTCAGTCATATAACTGGATTTTCAGTGGGGAACATAAACCAAAGCGACAAGCCCAACATGTATGCCCCGACTAATGCTATGGCTGTACGCGGACCGATTCGCCGAAGGCGAAATTTTTGCAATTTTCAATTTTTAAAAGCTCCAACACGTTTTAAAAATCTAAAATTACTAATACGTATAATAAAAACAAAACAAATAATAAAATAATTAAACACAACATTGTTGAATTTGTTTCGCTCTTGTGCCCGCCCCCCAAGGGCTGCCGCCCCTGGACCCTTGCCTAGTTGGCTAGGTACAAAGACGCTCCTGAAGTTGCCGCAACCTCAATACATGATCGGGGCAAAGAAAGTACGGAAAGAACTGTAAATCCCAAGTGTTCCTTTTTGTTTAAGCGCTACAATGGTGGGCAAATATATTTTTTCATTCTGGCCCGGGTAGAATTGGCCCAGCATGGCTCTGCTAATCGTAAAAGGCGATTCAAGAGAAAGTCGCACCTCGCAACATCAGCTAAAAGAGCGGAGTATCTTACTCCCCGAAAACTAGAGGCGAGCGTCTGGCATCGTCGTCGAGAGCCTTGCCGGGGGGGGACCTTCCCTTCCCTTGACGACCCCCCGGCGACGATGACAATGACACAACGAAGCGATGACAAAGACGATGACGACCGCGACGTGAGAAACCCCCCTTCTCCCCTAACCCGTGGCTGGTTCTGACCAGCATGGGCCCCTCCTCCCCACCCCCCTTAGGCTAGAGTGGTGCATTATGACCTAACGTTGACTTGTCCTTATCTAATAATAACAAGGAGTAACACAATTAATCTACTTTACAACTTCTGTAATTATCTATGGGCTCAACACGACTATGGAATGCGGAATGCAGAGAAGGCCTTCGCCATTAGAGTAATTTGCACACACCGGAAAGTCATAAAAATTGTTTCCGTCATAAAATTACGAGTTGAACAATAATAATGGGATGAGTTAAACAAAGTGAAAATGTTTTATAAAAAAGGCGCCCTCTCGCATTCAAAACAAGCGTGCTGACCAGTGAGCCAACACGAATACGGTGAATCGGGCAGTTCTCCAGTGATACTTATGTCGAGATTCACGCTAACTTGAGACGAGCGTAAAAATTTGTCATACAATTAGGCAACTTTCAATAGTTTTCAAACCTCTGCCGATATTTCTACAGTGTAATTTACGTCTATATACAATGAGTATTGTACATTATAATTGGATGAGCGTGGCGATCGTAGCGAGCGAGCGAAGATTCCATTTTACTACCTGAGAAAAAAATCCGGAATGTTTTCTTTCTTTTTCTTTTTTTTATTCTATTTGTATTTTTGTGTGTCCTGTTAACACAGAGAGGAACGATTTTCCCGCCCGTTTGCTTTCTTCCCCGGCTAAAAACCGTTACTACTACGACTACTTTACGACGATACTCTACTTACTCTATACTACTCCTTTATTATTTTTGTGTTATTACTTTAACACTAACTCCTACTTTCTAACTATAACTTTGGTTTTCTTCTCCATTTGCGATGAATTTTCTGGAGAACCTTCTAAATCTCTGAACTAAAAAACTCTGCCAACATGAAGACGTTTTTTAAAAAACGTGCAATCGAAAAAAAATTATTTCTCTCTCATGAAAATCGTTGCAGCAATTTTTAACATAAACGATTTTTTTATTTTTTTTTTCGATTTTTTTTAAAATTAAAAATTAGACGATAATTATAAAAAAAAAAATTAAAATTAAAGGGTTTTATTTTTTTATTTAATTGAATAATTTTAAAAAAAACTTCAATAAAGTAATGATTTTTTCTCAGAACAACAGAAAATCTCATAAACACATGGTCAGCTCAATGCTCCAAATGACCGCTCATCCAACAACGCGTTTTTCCTGGATGTGGCAGTCAGTCGCGATAAAATCATCCAACTCGCCACCAAAATAATATCTCGTGGTTTGAACGTGGCTGGTTAATGCGGTAGCCTAGGACACCAAGTGGAGAAGACGCAACTGTAGTGACAGAGCTTAAGCTAACCGATAGGGACGATTTAGTTTTAGGTAGTCACACCCGCAAATTTGAAAAGCGCTCTCCCTGCTTTCGACTCTTAAACGACCTTATTATGAGTGGCAATAAAGAAAGACTTATGAACATGTACATGCTCAAATGTACAAAAAAAAAAAAATTGCTTGCTGTGCCAGATCATGGTGTTTGCTCTCAAAAGCTCCATCAAAAGCCCGGTGTTTGTTGTGTAGGGGAGCCCCCTACTCTGCAAGTGCAATAATTATTATTTTATTTTTTTTATTTTTCCTCAATCGGCCTATGTGCCAGTATGCGGTAGGCCTAGTATTTTTTGTTTTTGAACAGATTCTGTTCAACTATGGAACTCTTTGCTACTACCGATAAAATTGAAACAACCAACAAATCACACCTAAAGTCAAGGTCTGAATGACCCTCTCTGGCCCATCCCCTAATTGTGTTGCATCCCATGTTTCTAGTGTGTTTAAAAATTGGTGCCTGGTGCCGACGGTGGGAACATGACAACTCGTACAATCAGGTTTGCCAACTACTTGCGGAACCTCCTGCCATCGAGTGACATCCAAGTATGGAAATGGCTGCTTCCACAGTTGGAAAGTTGGCACTTGTGTCTGGAACTTATGCCGCGGAATACGTCGAGTTTTGAAGTGAAACGAGCGTTCGAGTGGCTCGGGGCGACAGGCACGAGGGTAAACGACACGCTGCGGTACGTAACTGATATCTACTAACCGTTTGGTTCATACTGGTTCACAACTAGCCTAGAATAGAGCTAAGAGACACTTGCTAACTTTTTCTTTATACCAAACCCACTTCCTGACCAGACAATGTTAGTGTGGCTACTAAAACAACTGTCATAGCCTGCTCTATAGATTCAATATTATACTGTAAAATACCCTAAATTTCAGAGAATAAGTTATCAGCCCAGGCCCCTATTCTATAACTTGAACTGGATTGCAAGAAACCTCGAGCCAGCTGCTCCGGACCATGATTTACGTGTCTGTTTCATTTGTCAGGTCCTGGTCCTGAAAGTCTTGGCGGTGACGATGCCCACGTATTTCTTCCAACAAGTACAGCAGTTCTTCGACCTCATCTTCAACGCAGTGCGCGACCCGAAGCCAGCGATCAGAGAGGGAGCGGTCGAAGCGATTCGCGCTGCGTTGGTCGTCACTGCTCAGCGAGAAACTGCAAACAGACGCAAAGCCTCAGTGGTGAGAGGGAGCTAAACTCGTACTTTCACAAACCAGGTAGCCTGGCTGTAGCTCAGGGTATCCTGATAAAAACTGGTCTTTGTCCGGTTTTACAGGTTACAAGCAGCTGTGTAGATGAGTGTAGGTCCAAACCTGTGATCAGTAGGTAAATAATAGCCTACAAAATGATATTTCCTTCTTAGCTAAATAAAAAAAGTGGCCCGCAAAAGTTTGATTGGCCAAAAGCCAAAACTTATATTGTTGTTTTAAGTTGGTTAAAATGAAATTTTAATTACAGTTGATTAACATTGATAAAATTCCCCACCCTGTTCTCAGGTACAAACAGCTGTACGACGAAGCCATCGCTGGTTTCGACGAGGTGGTCGTGCGAGAGAAGGGCGTGTACAGAGAGGATCGCATACACGGCGCCATGCTAGTCTTCAACGAGCTGTTCCGCTGCAGCAACGCAAAGTGGGAGCAAAACTACGAGGAACTCATGGACAAACTGCAGGATCAAGAAGTGCAGCAAGCTAGCGTGAGTACTGGTCGCTTTGGATGCAAAATGGTACCTGGTCACTTCATAGCCTTGGTTGATTGTTACTGCAGTATTGATAATAGTTAATATTAACAATTGATAACATTTGGAGGGTTCATTTAGCTTTTTCTAACTTTTGTTTTTCCACAACACAATTATTAATTAAATGTATCACGAGGATGGTCTTAAAGAGCAAAGCTCCTAAGTCCAAACACACTTGGTGACTGCCAACCTTAAAGGTCTAACAATTAGATCACAAAATATCAACAATATAGTCAATATACAATGATTATATTTATAACAATCAATAGCAAAACTAGCAAACTTTGAAAATAAGGTTAATAAGTGTAGCTACACTCGAACAAATCATTAAATAAATGAATCAGTGAAAAGTTGCTAGAATTAATGTTGTTGGCCTATTGTAAAAACTTGGGCCTAATAAAAACAAAAACCTCATTGTGCATGATTTACTACCATGACAGGACATCTTAAGTCTATTACCGCGCATGAAGTCTCCCCTGGTCTCGAAGTCGCAACCGCACAAGGGAAGCCCGGTGTCGGCCGTGATCATGCCGACGACCCACGACCACACCGCCATCTGCGAGAGCACCGCCTGTCAACAGCTGGTCACCGAGCACTACGGCACAATCTGCGCCAACGTGTTGAACCAGCGAGGCGTGCGCAACCCGCACACGCAGCACGCACTCTTGGAGATCATGCCGCGGCTGGCAGCCTTCGACAAGCCCAAGTTTGTCAAGAGGTATGTAAGTGGCTCGGCTCTACTCCACATTGGAGATATTTAAAATATCAACGAATTAATTCAAAGTTAGCATAAGAACTTACAACCTAACCTAGAGAATAAGCCGAGAATGGAAAGCCAAATTCGAGAGAAATCGTGTCTTCTCCAAACTCCAACATGTTTCCCGAGTATTTGGCGTAGTAGGCCATGATGGTAGATTGGAGATATAGCCAAAGGTGTAAGTGGAAACATCTGCTCAAACTTGTAATTGTCGTACGTACCAGGGTACATAATCTTGAAAACTAAGTAGGCCTACTAAACTACAACACTAATCACAATCTATTTAGGCCTATTACAGGTTACAATTATTGTGATACGATATGATAGCACATATTGTTATACCGATAACCGATTATAATTTGCTTCCCTAGTACATATAGGTTTGTCAATACAGACTGATAATTTTCAGAAAGGTTTACTACTTTTTGTACTTGTATAAAACGAGAGAGTCGTCTCTCCTGTCAGTAGTAGCCTATTAATAAAAAATGTTTGTTTCCTAGTAGGGGTAGGCATAACCAATCTGTTTCCCACACATCTGTCATCAATTCATCATGTTGTCTCTCATCCCAATTATAGCCAACTAATATTGATTCTAGACAAGTAATAATTACAAAAAGGCCTGCATCAAACAACCTGTCACATTTCAGTTATAATGTATGCCATTTCCCTCTTCAGCCACATGAACGTTTCCATGCAGTACTTGCTAACCACACTACGAGGTCGCGAGAGAGATCGCAGCACAGCATTCGCGACAATCGGCCTCATCGCCGTAGCCCTTGGAGACGACATCAAGCCATACATAACCCGGATCATGGAGGTCGTTCGCTTCTCTCTGCCCTCGAAGGTAACAACACGGGACACGCTTACAATGTGCACGAATATAAAACTAGACTTTGTGCTCAACATTTCTAATCAATTTTATACTGTACATTATTCGGTAGGCTCAATGTCAAAGAACGCCACATTTCGGGCCTTGTTTTGAGTTCTGGAATGTTTTTCCCCCGCAGAAACCCCCAGCAAGAAGCGCGGTCCCCCACTAGAGCCCGGCTGTGTTCGTCTGCATCACGCTCGTAGGCCCGCCGCCAAGGGTTTGATCAAGGACGACATCAAGGAACTACTGGACCCTATGTTTGGCGACCGGTCTAGCGCCTGCGCTGACGACGGCACTCAGGGAGCTTGCCGTCAACATTCCGCAACTCAAGAGGACATATCTGAAGGTCTCGTTCATTATCTATCAGTCTATCACACCTTATAGCAGCACTTTTTCCTATAATTGATTTCCACTTTTGAACAAAATCGATTTAATAACGTTTTGTTGTATAAAACGAACTTTTTGTCTCAACAGCCCTTTTATAGATTTGAATTGCTTGTAAAAGGGACTTTTTTGATCTCAAAAGCTTATAAAAAAAAATTCGTATAGGCCTAAAACTTTTCCTTTTTTTTACTGACTGTCAGTATTGTTTTTTTTTAAAGAAAAAATTTTTTCCGTTAGAAGAAGGAGAATTTTTTCATGTAGGGACTTTTTTAAACCTGTCTGCCACAGGCCTGCTGCGCTGCTGCCCACTTTTTTAGCAAGCCTTTACCCACCCGGGATGTCTCTCATCTGGGACCAACCAGGGGGGCCCGTCAGTCTCTTCCGGCGTGGGGTCACGCGCTCGGGGCAAGAGGCCAGACGTTCTCAGTACGTGTTTTGCGTTTCGTACTCTGGGCATTTCACTTTGACGGTAAGTTGTCTTAGTTTTTTTTGGGTTATTTTGTGAGGTTTTTCTAATCTGTATTTTTGTTTTGTTCAATAAAAAGTTTGGAGGGGGGGTTGAAGGTTGGTAAAGAAAAGGGACAAACCCCAGCCTGAAGGGCTGGGGCACAAAACTTTTCCCTCTGTAAAAACTGCAGCAAATTTAAAAAGTTCTTACTTAAATCCACGACGCGTTTCGTCCTCTGGGATTTTCATAAAAAGTTGTTTAAACTGAAAACCGTTTTTTGCTCGTGTAACTTAGAGTTGTGTCCCTCTTGTGCGCAGGTCACCCCCTGCTCAGTTTTTCCGCCGCTGGCCGACCCTTCCTACACAGCGAGCACCGGGAATGGGGCTGGGGGCGTCAAGACCTGCGCCGGCTGCTCGTCTGGCCCTGCACACCCACCAACCGACCCTCCGACACCGTCACGCTCACCGTTGCAGACGTCGGGCAAGCTGCTGGGGGCGGGACACGACACGGTTCAGTTGGCTCTCCCCCCCACACCCACCCAAGTTTCCAAAACTAGTTACTTTCAGACCTTAGTCCCGCATAAGAAAAGCACACTCTACGCCCGTCTTTTTTTTTTTTACAAATTACCGGTATGAAATTTTTATCCCAAAAGGTTGTTTACCAACCGTCGTCCTACTACGGATTCTACGAGGCATTATGTTTACTTGATTAACTCACCTTTTTAAAGTTACGTCCTATGTTTTTTTTAAAAAATTTTTACATCGCACCTTATAATGTCTACATAGGTATATTTTTTTAAGGGTGGATTTGAGACAACATAATGTGTAATTTAATGTGTAGATATGATTACACTTGTTACTTAGAAACTTACATAATGCTTTAAATCCCTAGTCACACGTGGTTATGACATAGCGGCGCTAATAGATGTTTTCTCCCCTGCCCCAAAAGCCGACGTCCCACTGTGTGTTTGAGTGCCTGGACGCACGTTTGAACCACCTGGCTCAGGCCGAGAACTTGGCGCACTCTTTTTTGCAAAGAAAGAGAGGTGTTTGAGATACGGAGATGGGGATCTGTACCCTCGGCCGCTGAGCACATGAATCCACCCACGTGATGCCTTCCTCAGGGAAAAAACTCATAAGGTGGAACCCTGCCCCGCCTTCTTTATACCTTGGGGTTTTTATTGCATTTTGTGTTCTAAACTACGATAGATCCCGAAAATTGGGACAAAAAATAGTTTTTTTTTTTCAAATTGTTTTGTCTCTTAGTCTTTACGCATCTTGTTTATTATCAGTTGTCTATGTGTTTACTTGTGGGTGCTACTCTTTTTCCTCCCATTAAAAAGGTTTATACTAATTTTGCAAGGTTTTTTTTTTTACACACTGGAAAACACCTTTTTTACTTTATCCTTCCCATTGTTTTAAATTTGTTGTTGTGTTTTCCTGTGCCCACATCTACTTATTATGTAGCGTCTAGCTCCCATTTGAGACATGCCTCCCTTTCGTTCGTCCTGCCCTGTCCATGCTGGGATTTTGTCATCCTTTCCCTTTAAACTGCTCTAAAAGCAGGTGCCGTTTGCTTGTACTCGGTTGGTATATTTCTGCATACATCCGTTCAATACCCAATCTGGGGGATTTTTGCCAGCATTTTATGTTCCGTCTTCAAACGAAAAAATTGCTGTTTTTACCTTGGGAAAATTTTTGTTTGATATTTATCTGGCAAAACTAAAAAAACATCAAATGGACCAAAAAAACAACATAAGCAAATTGTGTGTTAAATTCTTTGTGGCTATATGGTACATTAATAAATTAGTTTTGGGTCAAACAGTGGGGGGTTCAAACGGGACGAACCAGGTTGTTTGTCTTGTCCACTACTGACGGGGCTGGAGTCAGCGGCATGGGTCGAAAAAGGGGCAAACGCCCCCATGGGTGGACCAGGGGATCGTCAACGCCCCCCGTCTCATCCGGCCGTACATGGAGCCGATCCTGAAGGTGCTGGTGCCCAAGCTGAAGGAGACGGAACAGAACCCGGGCGTTGTCATCAGCGTGCTGACGTGCATCGGAGACCTTACCGAGGTGAGAGAACCGACAGCACCACTGCATCTAGTTGTCTTGTTTAAAGGTTGTTCAAGGTCACTTGGCCCATCTATTTTATCTTCCTAAAAAGCAGACTGGTTTCAGTTTAATGCACATTTTGATCATGTTGTTTTTGGATCTAATCTAAGTTAAACAGTACAATTATTGTTGTAAGCCCACTCTTGTTAATTGTTACTTGAAACTCATGTTTTGGATTTTAATTTTTTCTGGGCTGATGTCTTTTGGTTCAGTGAGGCGTATTCCTTACAGCCGAGTATAAATATCAATAGAATGTTTCTCCATTGACGCGCTCATGCAAATTATAATAATGATGTTAGTAACCGTACAACTACAAACACCAGAAAACTTTTCCTGTGCTAACCTTGGCGTATTACGACCACACACTGCCTTTATTCTCAGTTGTCTGCTACTTATCTAGTTGTTGAACTGTGTGTTGTTGTGCAGGTGAATGGAGCCGAGATGCACCAGTGGATGGCAGAGCTGTTGCACATCCTACTAGAGATGCTTGTGGATGCTAGTGCTCCAGATAAGAGAGGCGTGGCTCTCTGGGCTCTAGGACAGCTCGTTGAGGCAACAGGTGCGTACCTGCTTTACGTTATTTCTGACCTTTCTAAGTGAGTTCTAAGACTGATGGCCACACCTCAGATTGCAACACGACATGAACCGTCAAGAGCTATGTTCAACCTATAGGCCTAGGCAGGTCAAAGCTTTGTCTTGATTTATTTGCCAGTTTTACTTTTATAGTTTTAACTTAATCTTTCTTTTTATTCTACATTATAATCCAAGCTGACTTGCATCTACCTTTGAAGGCCTAGGCTCGTACTCAGAACCCATCTCTTGTTGTAGGCCACGTTGTCAAGCCATACAACCAGTATCCTACCTTGTTGGACGTCCTAATCAACTTCTTGAAGACTGAAACCTCGCCCGTGTTCGGAGAGAGACGATCCGAGTTCTCGGGCTGTTAGGGTCGTTGGATCCGTACAAACACAAGATGAACCTGGGTCAGATAGACTCACAGGTGACTCAACCGCGCTACTGTCCATGTCGGACAACAAGACTGAAGCTGAAGCCAGCCACGGTAAGCGTTGAGCAAGAGCTAGAGTTAGCCACAAGAACGGGGTTTCCCTTCAATTTCAATTTCAATTTAATGAGGGTTTCTACAAGTGTATACTGACAACTGGTTTCAGAAATGTCTCGGAAACTCTGGATGTTGCAGAAATAAGATTTTCTAGGAAAACGCTAAGTCCCATCGCGTTGTTAAGAGAGCACCGGTACGTGCAACAACGACCCGAGTACGACATTCCAATTTAATGTTACATACCAATAAGTCTTTAAGGTCTTGACCAATTTAGCTGAAAATTTGTAAAATAGGAGAGAATGTTGTACTTATTGACCCTGCAAAATTTCATAACGATCGGTACATTTTTTTTTTTTATTATTATTATTATTATTATTATTATTATTTATTTTCCTTCTTTTCTGCTCTCCTTTGCACCACCGGCTCATCTCGAGCCAAGGTGATGCGAGAGTGCCCTAGCGTGGGGACCCAACGGTGGTGGGGAACGACAGAACTCAGAGGTAGACCTTCCGCACGATGTTGCTTGTACCAAGGATTGCAGCCTTCTGCATGACACGAACGTGCTTGTCCTTCAGATGGAGCTTCTCCTTTGCCACTGACCACTCCTTGGTGACCAAACCGTTGACGGAGACGACGACAGGAACGATTTCAACGAACCTCAGCTTGTATATGTCCTTGAGTTCTACGGCGAGCGGCTGGTATTTTCGCCTCTTATTGGCTATTGTGCTGACCACATGACCATCTGAGGGGATGGCGATGTCAATGATGGTTGCCGTTTGAGCTTTTTTGTCAAACAAAACCAAGTCTGGCCTATTTGCCTCGACCGCCCTGTCTGTGACGATGACAGAGTCCCACAGCAGCTTAGCGTTTTGGTTGCGTAGGACTTGCTCGGGCCTGCATTGTAGTATGGTCTTTCCTCGTCCACGAGGCTATCCTCCTTGGCCAGTGCTTGGTGGACCACTTTGGCTACTGCGTTATGGCGCTCAACATACTCCTTAGGAGCTAACTCAAAGCATCCACTTGTGATGTGCTGGATGGTCTCGCTGGCCTTCTTGCAGAGACGGCAGCAATCTTGGACGTCGTTTTTGAGAATGTATCGGTCGTAGTTCTTGGTGCGCACCACTTGATCCTGGATTGCGAACACGAACCCCTCCGTTTCACTGAAGAGGCCTGCCGTGCGGAGCCATTCCGTCGAGGGTTTCAAGTCGGTGTGCTCCCCAGTGAGCTCGGCTCCAACCTACCGTGAGGGGTTTCTCCCTCCACTGTTGCATTCTTTCTGCCGCAGTCTTTAATGCTGAAGTGCACTTCTTCGTCTCGCAAGTGAAGTGGCGTATAGTCTTGATCCTGTGCACAGATGGCCTTGTGCAGCTGATTCTCACGAGATAAGAAGTAAGCTCGGAGTTGGTGTTCCTTGCTGTGGCATAGCACCTCAACACTGAGCAGCCCTCTTCCACCAACATTGCGCGACAGGTACAATCGCTCCACGGAGCTCCTCGGATGTTGCATCCTGTGCTTGGTCATGACGGAGCGGATCTTCCTATCGAATGCCTGCAGGGCAGTGTTGGACCATTTCACTGAGCCAAATGTGTACGAAGCCACGGGCAATGCCCACGCGTTAATCGCCGTGATCTTATTTCTCGAACTCAGGTACGACCTACAAACCTTGCTAACCCTGGCGAGGACCTTCTTCTCGACCTGTTTCCTGGCGTCTGTATCACTGATGCCCAGAAGCTGTTGAAGTCCCAGATACTTGTTGTTATCTTCATGCCCAGATCTCGAATCACTTCCCCGCCCACGAGTTGCGTCCTCCTTGAGGGTCTTGAACCTTGCCTTTCTTCACGTGCATGACGGCACACTTGTCGAGTCCAAACTCCATACAGATGGCGTCGCTGAAGCTCTTGACGAGCTCGAACATGCTCCAAAGTTTCATCAGAGCTGGATGCGTCATCTTCAAGTCATCCATGTAGAACAGTGCGTGAGTGTGACCTTGGGTTTTTTCTGGAGCTGGTAGCCATACCCAGACTTCCTCAGCATGTTGCTTAGTGGTTCAACGCGAGGCAGAACCACAGGGGGCTGAGGCTATCTCCCTGGAAATCCCCCTTTGATGCGGATTTCCTCCGTCGTGATCTTGTTGACACCTTGTCCTACATGAGAGTGGTTCTCCTTGTGGCCATGCAGTGCTCGAGAATTCGGATGAGCCGAGGGTCTATTTTGTACAAATGACAGACGTGCAGAGCCATGAGTGTGGCACAGAGTCGAACGCCTTCCTGTAGTCCACCCAACCGACGGAAAGGTTGCGCTTCTTGTGGTGCGCTTGCCGCGATGCTACCGTGTCCATCACCAGCAGCTCCGCGCATCCTCGCGCACCCTTCCTGCAGCCATTTTGCTCGTCCGCAAGGACTTTGTTTAAGGGTGAGGTGGTCAGACATTTTTGCCGCAAGAACGGATGTGAAGATCTTGTACACCGTCGGGAGGCACTGATGGTCTATAGTTCTTGGGGTCAGGGTCCCCAGGCTTTGCCTTCATGTATGTTGACGCCGAGCGTGAAGAACTTGGGATGACTGCGGGATCGTCGAGTGCTTGCTGGAAACGAGCACAAGAACCGTATGCGTGCCTTTAAAGTATTTCCACCAAAAGTTGTGATGGCGTCTATCCCTGGTGCCTTCCAGTTTTGCGTCTTCTTACAGCCACGCGTATGTCCTCGCGGAAATATCGCTGTCAGGCATTGGTGGTAAGGCCTGGCAATCCTCTTCCTCCTCTTGCAGCCAGTAAGCAATTTCATCGTGGCGTTTCGATCAGACCAAATACCCGACCAGAAATCTGTCATTGATGCTGCGGTGGGAATCTGCTCGGCTGTTCTCTTCCTGGCCTTCGAAATCCAACTTGCGGTAGAAGAGCTTCTGATCAGCTACAAATATGGTCTTGTTGTCTCGCTTGGCCCTTCATTATAACGCCTGATGCGGGCTCCAAGCGCTGCAATCCGCTGTTTCAACCACTCCTCCTTCTCGCGAAGCTTTTTCTCGTAGTCCTTGTCCGTCCTCCTCAGCTTCATCCTCCTGCAACGTTTCTGACACCGTTTCCTCACCTTGGTGCTGCATCCTGCGATTTTGCAAAAATCGCTGGGTGCCCCGATGTCTTTTCTGCGTGGGAAATCTTGCCCTAAATTTTTTTCTCCAGGTCGGGTCTCTTTCCCTGTGAGGCTTTTGTAGCGTCGGGGGTTTGAGGCTCTCAACCTGCTTGCGGGCTTTTTTGCCAACCTCTCCCCCACTGCCAGCGCAGCACAAGGGAAAACCCTCCCACTTCCTAAAGGGTACTTTCCCTTCGATGCCCCCTCCCAGTTCATCAGCTGCTGCAACGATCCTGAAACCTTTGCATTACACTGCAATTTGGGGAATCCGAGATTTTTTTTTTATTATTATTATTTTTATATTATTATTATTATTATTTTTTTATTATTATAACCAACGATCGGATTTTGTTCAAAACTAACAGCAACCCCCGGGGTGGTATGTACATGTGTGAAAAATTTTCAGGTCATCAGAGAAAGGGTGCGCCTGTATCAAAACTAACAAAAAAACAAAAAAACGACTTCGAGCCATAAGATAAAGGGGAAAGACGCCGCTAAATGAATTGTTTTTCCTTCCCGATTTAACTACAGCGAATGCTTTTGAATAGACACCTTACCTGGAAGAATACTCCCTGCATCGCCATAGCAACCTGATAGTTTTCCCGGGGTCCGATTTTGTCTCAACACCAAACAAGGGCCCGTACGGTAATAAAGGGGCCCCACTCACGGCCTTAGATTAACTTCTTTTTTTTTTTTTTCTAAAATTTTTATTTATTTATTAACCAAACTTGCTGTTAACATAAAAATGATTTCATTGGGAGAAGGGGCATTTCACGTATGCCGGGTGGTGGCACTGCGTTTCCACCCCAGTCGGGCAGACCGCCACGCGCCCAAAGTTTCTCCCGAAATGCTTTGCAAGGGGCCGCATGCGCTTATTTTCTGAGCAAGCGGATGAGGGTACAGGGATGGTTTTTCTGCAAGGCCCCCTCTTACCTTTTTAAAAAACACATAAAGTGTGATTAAATTTTCGAAGGGGGACTTCTCCTCACAGACCCCCCTAGTATAATATTTTTACTATAGTTTTGCTGAACTAATCACTAAACTAGGGGAAACCGTGTGAGAGAACCTGCGAGGGGTGCGCTCAACGATTCACCTTTTCCCCTTCATTCATTCAAAAAATTAGTTTTGCGCAAATAAAAAAGGCGGGGGGACGGCAAAAATCCAACCCCATGCACAAGGCGAGCGCTATAGACTGCCTATTGTCATAAAACATTTTTTTCTTCTTTTAAACTTTGCTAATTTTTTAAAATTATAACCCAACCTGATGCATCTTTGTTTAACTAAAAAACTTTATTAATAAAACAGTATAGATTGGAAAAGGGTTGACAGGTTGGGAAGCATAGAGAACTAAACCCACCCGAAGGGCGGGGGGGCGAAAAAACTTTTCACCTGCTGATGACCTGCAGCAATTTAAGTTTTTAGTTCCTTAATCCACGACGCGTTTCGAACAGTTACTTTCAACAAATTTAAAATTGCGAAACTAAAAAGGGTCAAAAGCGGGCTGTTCTAAGTACTGTGGGTAAAAAACATGACGTTGCGCGCTCTCTTTCGTCATAGGGTCTCCCATACTATGTATGTATCTTTTTATTTTATGTCATGACAACGCACACATTGAGTATGGTATGGATGGTGAATCATATTTTGATTTCTTTACCCCGCACCGCAACCACCACAGCGCCTCTCTCCTTTAAAAATTCAAAAATAAGTCAAATCACCACAAAAAAGATCTTTATAACACCACAGAAGAGACTTCACGTTAAAGAAAAGGGGGACCAGATAAAAAAAGGGGCCCAAAAAAAACTGGTCGGGAAAGACGGCCACCGCCCCTTTCCGGGTTGCAACCGGGGCACGACGTCTTGCAACACCACCCGCACCTTTAATATCACCAACGAACCGGCCACCCGTAACTTTGTAAATTTTGAAGACCAAAGACAGAGGCATCTCTTTAGGATGCCGCCCTCAAGAGTGACATTGACCTCCCCGCCGATGAACTGAGCAGGGTAAAAGAGGCAGTCTTATATTGGATGCAAACAGAAAATGGCTAAGAGGGCCCAAATTTGCCAAAAAGAAAAAAAAAAAATTTCCTAGCATGTTTGTTTAGCCCTCTTGTTGGGTAAATCAATCATGAATGCGTACTTTTTTGTGCGCAGGCCTCACCTTCATCTCAGTCGCTGGGGGATCAAGTGCGTACCGTACATCGCCCAGGTCTGCCCTTTCCTCAACGTTGTACGAACGGCAGACGTCAACTTCAAGATTCCTGTTCCACATTGGCATCCTGATGCTATCGTCAAGCAGAAAATCCCTACTACCTCACGACATCTTCACACTCATCAAGGTAGTGGCTTAGTGCTTGTGAAAAGAGTTGTTTTAAAATCTTTTTTATTACAGTCGAACCCGTCTTAAATGTTTTTCGTTCGTTTTTTCCCGCTTTTGACTCCAAAAAAATGGGCTTGAAAATAATCCTAAGTGTATTTTAAAATTCCCGCGCAAAAAGTGCCTGTACGTCAGGGGTGGAAAATTACCCGGGCCCCCCCGGGGAGTAAAAATTTCATGCTGGCCCCCATATCAACAAAAAATAAAAAAATCTATATTTTTTTTAACAAGCCCTTGCAGCGTACTTGGGGTGGATTCATTTATCATGCAAAATTAAATAGATTCTTCCACAAATTACCCTTGGTAAGGACTGAAAATAGCGCAAAGTTTTTTTTCCAAAAAAACTACTCTAAAAAAAGCACTCGCGTTATTTTCGCGCTCTTTATTTTAAATAGCGCCTGAACTAGGCCCCCCGGATACAACTCCCGCGCATCGGCTGCTCGCATCGCCCCGCCACCCATCGACGCCAGCTATCCCGGGAGGCGGGCGGGGGACGTCATCACGGGGTCCGCGGCAAAAGGGCCCCGGGAATATCCCGCGATCACGGTTCAGGGTTTCCGCGGAAAATGACCACCAAAATAAATGTGCGTACAATTAAAAATTTTTTTGGGGATCGTCCCGAATCAATTCTAGGTCACAAAGATGAATTTGTAGTCCCTTAAACGACGGCAAAATGTGGTTGGCTATGTGAGCTTTTGCTTGGCCCCACCCTGTTAAAAACATAGGACAGACCCTAACTTGTTCAAAATGTTTTTGTTGTAAGAATGAAACTTTCGTCTATTCATTCATTGCATTGTAATAAAAAATGTTTCTTGTACATTTTAATTTTCTTTGATTTTTCTTTTTTCTTGAAATGATTCTGAAAATTGGGGGGTCGTGTTATATTCGAGATCGTGCTATATTCGGTCCAATACGTATTATTGATACAAATTTGCTTTAATTAAATTGCTTTTTAGTCAATCAAACGTTTTGCAATACTCACAAACAAAATTGCCCCAGACCTGGCTACACCGCGATACTAGGCTACTGTCCCCTACTTACTTTTCCTGGCCCCTAACATTTTAATGGATTTGTCCACCCCTGGTCTAGAGTGCGTCCGGTGCGGGTTTTTGTGCCGTCCTGAGCGTATCTGGTTGGCGAAAAAACTTTTCACCTGCTGATGACAACTGCTGCTAATTTAAAGTTGTTTGTTACCTTAATCCACGACGCGTTTCGTCCTTCGAACCTATCGTGTTTGTTTAGGATTTTCTGGACTATCAACAGCCCGCTACAAGCACGCTCATCCTGCTGGTGGAACACATCGGGGTGGCTTCTAGGAGCGGAGTTCAAGATCTACCTGCCTCAGCTGATGCCTCAGATACTCCGAGTGTTGACGAAACACACCAGCAGGACCGGCGTCACTGCCCAAGGTACGCAAAACTTTTTGGACAGCCGAGTTTTGATTTCATAGGCCTGCCCTACACGTAATAATTCAGCTTAGAAGCACCACAAACCAGAAAGCCCACAATAAATACTAACCGTTTACATTCTGATTTGCCCAAAGGTGATTTAAAAAGCTATGGATAATTTTAAACCAGTGTTTAAATATTGCATTACCCCAGCATATATTATGGTAAACTGTAACTAAGCCATAACGTTGATTAAAAGTAAAACGTATGGTAAGCCTTTTGGGGAACGCAGGTCTACCAAACATCTTTGCGATTTACTAGTGCTAACTACAAACCTTTAAACCCAAATCTAAACTTCTTCTCATTACATGTTCTGTGTGACTGCATGTGACTTTGTGTTGCGCTTCTGTTCGCGCTGCAGAAGTTTGGGCAAAAACCTTGACGACTACATCCACCTGGTTCTACCACCGGTGGTGCGACTGTTTGATGCGGCTGACTGTCCTGTGCCTGTTTGCCAGGGATGTCCCTACAAGCGCACACACTTACACACGCAATATATTCACTGTGTAGTGACTGTTTGATGTTGGGTGACTGTCCTTGCCAGCCCTTTTTGGTATCTTGCTGTACACACCATGCACATACATGCCAGAACTTGTCAACTTGTCTACTCATCTACTTGTGTCTGTGCAACCTACATAAAAGTTTTTTAAGGTATTCTATTATGTTGTCCTTCTGTACCCTTTCCCCCCCTGAATCATGTTTATTTATTTATGTTCCCAGTTTTAAAAGTCTGGTTAATTAGTTTAAGTTTTATTTTGTTGTTGATGCATAGTACATAAAAAGTTAACAGACAAAAAGTAAAAATTTTTAATTTCATGTTTAATGTTCTCCCATCTGACTAGTTGCAAACATAAGTTTTGACATCCATTGTGCTTAAAGTTTTTTGAATTGATAAAAAATGTACCCTTGAAAGTAAAAATTCTAGCCTGTAAGTAAAGTAGGGCCCACCGTATGACTTTATTTGACAAGACAACAGTGTACTAACGCTCCCCCTACAGGTTGCCCTGGAGACGGTGGACCGGCTGACGGAATGCCTGGACTTCACGGAGTCCGCCTCCCGGATCATCCACCCGCTCGTCCGCACCCTGGACTCGAGTCCGGAGCTGCGGGCGGTTGCCATGGAGACGCTCTGCACCCTGATGGTCCAGCTCGGGCGCAAGTATCAGATATTCATGCCCCTGTGCAACAAGGTCATCATCAAACACAAGATCCACTCAAAGAGATACGAGTCGCTCTCTGCCAAGATACTGTCGGTGAGTGGCGTAGTCTTGACGGGTACAGTCGTACTTGTCATGAATGTAATATTTGAGGCAGACATTAATTGACCTTGGAAATTGGAATTAAGAAATTATTTATAATGAGGAAAATTGAATAATATTTTGTACTGCAGCATCAACTACTTCACAATATTGTTTGATTTCATAAATAAACTACCTAAGCAAAGTTTTAAATTGAAATCTACCCAATAAAAATGCATGCACGCTTATTTTTTAGTTCATGAATTACTGCATTGGAAATTGATTAGCGTATCTGGTATTTTAAGACCGACGGACTATGTAATTGGGTGAACCAACTGTTCTTCCCCAACGTTTGACCAACTCACTAATTTGATTTATTTAAATTAGTAATTCAAAAAACTTGCTAGAGTTACTTACAACTGTCTTGATGACTTGGTTGAAGAGTGGCTTTTCACTAAGTGTCTATCTCTGTCTTTAAGGAGATGTTCCTTGAGACATAATCATAGCAAATGGAGATCATATGATATGAGATTATCTAGTCTTTATTTAGAACAATAATATGTGGTTTTCCTGTACCCGCATTTACATTATTATTTTATTACATTATTATTATGTTATCATGCATGTAGCCGCCCAGTAGATACATAGTACCTATGACAATAATATAACCGCACCTTGTTTGATTCTATTGTTGCGGTGTACGTGCACCTTTGCTTTAGTTGACCCTTGCAAGTGCCTGGTTACAGCTGGAGGAGATTACCATAGAAGACGACGAGGAATACATCGAGAAGAAGCAGAAAGAACAGAAGGCCAAGAACAGGGACACGTCGCTTACGCCTCCCGACAGCAACACCATCAAGAGGGTAAGTTTCAAGCAAGAAGGAAAGCGTGGCTTATACTCGAGTCATCTGTGACGTTAAGATAGAACAGTGTTCTTATAACCACGTTTAGATTGGGCAAGTGGAGGCACATTATGAGCTAACGATTGACCAAATAAAATAAAATAAACAAAATTAAGTCACCTGTATTATTCATATGTTGTAAATTATAACCGGAGTTAATCTTGCGCTGCCAACAGGGGCTGCACGTATCGTCCACCAACTTGCAGCGAGCGTGGACGGCCACCCGAAGAGTCTCCAAGGACGACTGGATGGAGTGGCTGCGACGTCTCAGTATCGGCTTACTCAAGGAGTCGCCGTCGCCTGCGTTGCGGTGAGCATTGTCTAGAGGCCTTACTATCTTTGTGATCGAGAGCTATGCATCAATTGAGGCCAATCAGTTTGACAAGCGTTTTGTTGTTCATTCATGTTTCCCAAAAAACCTTTTATCTACTACTCTACTGGTTTACCCCTAAACATATTTAAGATATCCACCCTTTGCCATCCTAGATAATCTGTTTGGTCATGGAATGTCATGTAAAAGAAATATCCAATATATCATATTTATGTTCTTAGAAATTAAGTTTCATTTAATGTGAATTGAGTATGGTAGACTTAGTTGATTTTTAGTTGAATCTAAATGTTATTTTCTTTTGAAAAGTGGTAAATCGTCACGCACCTACTTTAAACTAAATGCCTGTTGTTTGCTGGTTGCAGCTCATGCTGGGCGCTTGCTCAGACGTACTCGCAGCTTCCGCGCGATCTGTTCAACGCTGCTTTCGTCTCCTGCTGGACCGAGCTGAACGAGACTTTACAGGGAGAGTTGATTCAGAGTCTGGAGCAGGCGTTGATGGTGCCGGACCTGCCTGAGATCACACAGACCATACTCAACCTGGCCGAGTTCATGGAGCATTGCGACAAGGTACGGCTGACCAGCAGTCACAAGTTAAAGACGTGTGTGGCTAGTTTTGTTTGGATTGGAGAAGAGTTGACAGGAATTGCTCTTTCTAGGAAGCTAATTAAGGCATATATTAATGGACTCAATACTAGAGTAATTTTTACTTTAGAGGACTCGGACTCTTTAACTATAAAATCATCACTTGTGCACCCTGATAATAATATTATGATTAGCCGTCCGCAGTGGCATATACTTGTAGGGTGCTGGTCCGAAGCGTATGGCTTTACGTGGACGTGGGTTCGAATCTCGCATAAGGCATGGGTTTTTTGTAATCGTCCTTCACCCTCATATATCACCACTTATCGTCTCGAATAGCCTTAGTGCATTACTATGAGATGTTAAGCAACAAATCATCATCATCATCTAAAATTATGATTGTAGTGGTATTGTAGGGTTACCGCAGTAAATGCAAGGTACACGTTGCAGGGCCCGCTACCCCTGGACGCTCAGCTGCTGGGTGAGAGAGCCATGCACTGTCGAGCCTACGCCAAGGCTCTGCATTACAAGGAGGACGAGTTCCACAAGGATCCCAACTCTCACGTGTTTGAATCCCTCATCTCCATCAACAACAAGCTACAACAGAAAGAGGCCGCAGCAGGTAAACTAATGTGAATTGTTTCTGTTGGACTAACATTTTATCTTTGGAACTTAAAGTGTTGAGCATCTCATGGCACCATAAAACTACAATACTAGTACATTACTTCTCGATTTGTTTAGTCGGGAAACACTCCCGTAGGTGTAATTGTTGTTATTTACTACAATTCAGAAATTAAAAAAGTCCTCCCCAACCGGGAGATCTGTGGTTCGATTCCCGGTTGGGGCGGACTTTATTAATTTCTGAATTGTAGTAAATAATAGTACATTACTTGTTCCGTGATTTCCATTGTTGGAACCGAAAACCGAACATCGAATCGATGCACCTTTAGTTGTTGAGACTGCTCTTCAGCAATGATGACACAGAATGTTTGTGGTGACCCTGGGGTCAGTGGGCCGGGACTAGCTTGGCACCTTTAGTTGTTGACACCGCTCTTCAGCAATGATGACACAGAATGTTTGTGGTGACCCTGGGGTCAGTGGGCCGGGACTAGCTTGGCACCTTTAGTTGTTGAGACTGCTCTTCAGCAATGATGACACAGAATGTTTGTGGTGACCCTGGGGTCAGTGGGCCGGGACTAGCTTGGCACCTTTAGTTGTTGAGACTGCTCTTCAGCAATGATGACACAGAATGTTTGTGGTGACCCTGGGGTCAGTGGGCCGGGACTAGCTTGGCACCTTTAGTTGTTGACACCGCTCTTCAGCAATGATGACACAGAATGTTTGTGGTGACCCTGGGGTCAGTGGGCCGGGACTAGCTTGGCACCACCAGTATGAAAGCCAGTGCTGAGAGTCGGTGGAAGTCCAAGTAGTACCTACTCCCCCCGGAGATGGCGTATGCTTACCGCACTTGTGAAATATGTTTTCAATTGTTACCAATAGATAGCGCCGTGTGTGTTGCGCGTGCGCAGTTAGCACTAGACAACATGTTTATTTCAAATAATTCCAATAAAAAGGCGGTGTTTTATTTAAACATCAAATGGGCAGTGTTTTTTTAAACATCAATTGTTTTTGAACAGACGTGTTTCAAGCATGGCATCTCGATGAAAATTTCTCTGTGAGTTAGGCCAATGATAATATAATACGTTTCGTTTGGAGTTAGACTAGTGATAAAACTATTTTAAGCAAAACTACAACTTTGTTTCTTCACGCCAGCATACAGTTTGGTAAGTAGGCCTATAATGTGCTACTTGTAGACAAACCCAAGGACTGTATAGTCTAGGCCCTACACTTCCTTTGCCAAACCATTTGTCAAGCCTGCCCGTCTTTGACTCTAATATGTAAATTGCTTACCATCTACCTCTTTTACAATGAATATCTCGTACCCACCCACAAAGTTTGGTTACTTACTCGGCGTCACATTGTAAACGACGCATTCATCTTCGTCTACAACCAAGATGGTGACTACGAGATGTACAATACAATACAAGATGCTTTGCCTACGAGATGTACAATACAATACAAGATGGTGACTACGAGATGTACAATACAATACAAGATGGTGACTATGAGATAAACAATACAATACGAGATGGTGACTAGGAGATGTACAATATAATACGAGATGGTGACTACGAGATACACAATTTTTTTCGATCAAATGAATATCTGGAGACTCGATCCACTGTGCTGTCAACACCAGTAAGCTAAATAAATTATTAACAATGTGTAATTCTCGGCGCTCGTTGAGATCGACGCTCCTCAACCACTTTATAAACTTATTACTTCGGGTTCTCTAACCCAAAAGTAAGTAGTATGTTGAGAACACGATCATTAATGCGCCTGAAAATAATTTAAATGAATAATGACTAATTCTGGATACAATAAATGTTTTGCAATAGTTATTTAAAATAAAGACGTTCGTATTGCTGTGATGAAAACGTTGTTTTTGGAATAATAATTACTATATTTACAAACTTTAAATTTTAACCCTTCTATTATGTATAGACCTATGTATGTTAGCACAGGCTGATTCGCTCTACAACACGGAGACGTGATTAAAATACCAATTTCCTTCAAACCAACAACTCATTAATATTATATTACAGCATTACCTAAAGATTTATGCCTATGCAATAATTTACTATTAATGAGAGCGTATTTTAGTATTTCGTAAGACAATCCACTCGATTATTTCTTATCACCACCCGGGAAACCCACTAAAGACCAATTATGAACGGGTACCAGGGTCGTAAAAACAGTCGTATTTCGTAATTCCTTACAGTACACACCAGATTAACAAAAATCCAATAAATAGACATTTAAATTATAATATAATAATAAAGGGTGAGTTTCTACTACACTTAAAAATAAACTTAGGACGCGCTATTGTATCTGCACTTCAAAACCAGTAATTTAACAATCAATCTACAAAGGTAGGTACTGCAGGTGTTTAGCATTTATAATAATATTATTTATAATACACATTTAATTCCCAACATTAAACACTATGTAATACAACAAGTGTATAATGTTGTAATGTTCTTTGATTTGTTGCACTTCATTAGGGTATTCCTGGACCAATATGTGCAATAATTGCGTCGAGAAAAAACTTGCATAACTGCACTTTGATGTCATTGAAGATTAAAAAAACATTATCTTTTCTGCATGTATTTTTGTGTTTGTATTTAATATATTTCGACGTAGAAATAAAATAGAACTGAAGTGTGGTCATCTTTATATTTTGTAAATAAATTTTGTTTCATCCAAAAGTGCCTCTAGAAGTTAATAAATTGAATATTGCCACTAAAAAATAGCAATAGTATGAAAAGAGACCTTCCATATCGACCGTTCATGTAACCGGACGTGATAGTAACTACTCCGAACTAAAGATGGCGTAGGCCTTCACTTTTGCACTAGTCAGGTAACAATACTTCCACCGCCTTGTTCCTATAAGAAACTTATCTTCCCCAACGAAGTGTATAATAGTATCCTTGCTTGGCACCTTTAGTTGTTGACCCTGCTCTTCAGCAATGATGACACAGAATGTTTGTGGTGACCCTGGGGTCAGTGGGCCGGGACTAGCTTGGCACCTTTAGTTGTTGAGACTGCTCTTCAGCAATGATGACACAGAATGTTTGTGGTGACCCTGGGGTCAGTGGGCCGGGACTAGCTTGGCACCTTTAGTTGTTGACACCGCTCTTCAGCAATGATGACAGAATGTTTGTGGTGACCCTGGGGTCAGTGGGCCGGGACTAGCTTGGCACCTTTAGTTGTTGACACCGCTCTTCAGCAATGATGACACAGAATGTTTGTGGTGACCCTGGGGTCAGTGGGCCGGGACTAGCTTGGCACCTTTCACCCAACAGAATGTTTGTGGTGACCCTGGGGTCAGTGGGCCGGGACTAGCTTGGCACCTTCACCCAAGCAGGCCTTTATTTTTATGCAAATAGAGAGAGGGCATATATTATTATGATGTGGTTCTGATACTACCTTGAAACTAAACCAAGCCGGTAAATGTTGCTTGTACTTGCACAGTTTGCATGTTTATTATCAAATGATAAGATACATGAGTGTATTCACTGTATTTACATCCTTAGGCTTGCTGGAGTACGTGATGACGCGCCAGGGCTCGGAGTGGAAGGTACAGGAACGCTGGCACGAGAAGCTTCACAACTGGGAGAAAGCTCTCGAGTCTTACAACGAGAGGCAGGTCGAGAACTCGGAAGATATCGACATCGCACTCGGACAGATGCGTTGCATGGAGGCCCTAGGAGAATGGTAGGTTGCTTTCTACCATTGCACTTTGGCCTATTCCTCTAAACCATGACGTTTACTATTGTAGCATTTATGTCGCAAATTGGAAATATTGTACGCAAAAATAATGGAAGCAAACTTAAGTGGTCTCTTTATAATAGACTGCAAGAGTATTTCCAACACTGTGAACCCCTTTTACAAATTACGGAAGTCATGCCTGTTCTGCGAACTAGTTAAACGAGGGAGTGGAGTGACTGAGTGTCTCCATTCAACTCAAACGGCGTCTCATTCTGTGATTATGTGTCTGTCTGTACGTTGAAAATCAGCCGAACCGCTGAACAGATTGCGCTTCAAATTTTAAACAGACATCTGGTACAAGTTTACTGAGAACTGTTAACAAAATCAGCTAGATCCATTGCGATTTGATCTTACAATAAATAAAAATGTGATTTTTTAAAATATCAATAGCATTTGTTTAGTAGCAGATAGCGGGACGAGATACACGTGCCTGGCATGGCCTAATGGTAAGCATTTAGCCTACCGCATGGAGGTTTGGGGTTCGATACCCGTTAGTTTGAACTTTTTTATATTTTTACACCCACATATTATTTTTGAGGGGTGTTAAATGGGAAATAAAAATTAGTTGATTTTGTTTTATCTTAGAAATTTGTTAACGTTTCACGCTAATAAGTTTTCATTCGCATTTTGAATGTTCAATTTAAACTAGGGAAACGCCAAAGTTGTTGATAAACGAGTGAGTGAGCCAAGTGTTGAGTACCCGGGAATATCCCCTTTCCTCCCATATACCCAAAGCTGAATCTAGCCCAGTATGTGGAATGATACCGGGTACTATACACATGGCTCACTCACTCGTTTAACAACGACTTTGGCGTTTCCCTAGTAGTAATCAATCATCATCATCTGTAGCATTGAAGATAAGCTTCTCTCATGCTACCACATTCCAGTCTAGGCGTTGTGTTCTGTCAGTCACGTGTCCTCTCTGTTCATGCAGGGGGCAGCTCAACGACCTTGCCGGCCAACACTGGCCGCACTCGGACGACGACGGACGTCAGCGAATGTCTCGCATGGCGTCGGCGGCCGCGTGGGGGCTCAGCCAATGGGAGTCCATGGCTCAGTACGTCAACTGTATCCCTCGCGACTCTCAGGACGGAGCCTTCTACAGGTAGGTGCTTGCATGTTGTCTCTGTTACACGAGGCGCATCTCTCATCATAATCAGTAACATCTACAGGTTTGCAACAAGAATCCACATCTTCGATACTGTTGATAGTCTATTTTTGTTTCAAAACACATTTAAATGCAAATACAAAACCATCAAAATGAAAGGATAAATATTTTTACCAGTTCCAGAGTGTTTGATGATCCTACTTGTGCAACAGTATTGACGGTATTAAATATAAGGTCTCCTTGATAACCACTTCCGATCCAGCTTCCTAGTTAGGTCAGAAGACGCTGAAGAATGGAAACATACCATCCAGTATTTGCCTGATTGGTTCGATCAAACCCACCTTCTCGCTGTTGATTGAGATTGCGCTAGGCATGTATTTAGTATTGAATTTTATTGAATTTGAATGAATTTTCATAGATTACAAAAATAAAAAATAACACCAAAAATCGGTTGGCTTTTTTAGTGTTGCTAGTTTATTATTGTTATATATTTTTGCTAATTTTTTTTACTACCAAATACCCGATACTAAATTTTGGGTACTCAACTAACAAACCACTATTTTGAAAATGACGCTACCCGGGCTTCCAAAAATGGATACCCATTTAGATTTCTTCAAAGATTGTTAATTGTTTTTTTTTGTTGGGTAACTTTTAAACTAAACTGAGAAACCAAATACCACTTAGGAATCTTTACCTATTTAAAGGAAATAACTTCATTTGGTTTTATTTCTTTGCCAAAGTTACCTAACGTAACTGTACTAAGTTCAATATCTTGAGGAAAGCGTTGAAGACAGTAGGCCTAACGTGCTGAACTGTTCTGCGCAGAGCCGTGCTGGCGATCCACCACGACGACTTTGGCACCGCGCAAGTCCTGATCGACTCTGCGCGCGACCTCCTCGACACGGAGCTGACGGCGATGGTGGGCGAGAGCTATCAGCGCGCGTACGGAGCGATGGTCTCCGTACAGATGCTGGCAGAGCTGGAGGAAGTGGTGCAGTACAAGCTGATAGCAGAGCGGAGGCCAACAATCAGGTAACAAGACTTTGCCTGACTTTGAAATTCTTATCTGTATAATACTGTGCGTTGAGTTTGTTCGAGCTGCCTAAATTTAATACTACTATTCCCCCACTGAAAATCAGTTACTGAGTTAATGAGTACAAATATATTATTTAATTGATGTTAGTGGATACAAATTTATTTATTGTGAAATAAGAAAATATAAAAATACAAAAGTTTGCTATTCAATTTTCATCAAGTTTTTTTTAAACGAAATTAAAATAATCTTAACATTTTACCTAACTTGAGTAACTTCCACTTTTTTTTAATTTAACATTAAAACTAGAAATCTTCCATGGAAAACTGGATTTAAAGTCAGGATTAAAGGTTGAACTTGAAATTCTCATCTAGATTACTGGCAGATTTACAAAATATATCTGGAGCTTACAGTAATTTGGTGGAACCCGGCTGAGATGGATTTTGTAATCGCTGGATTGGTTTCTATGTAGTAATATAAACACAAATCAAACCAACCGTATCTTATTTTCAATGTAATTGTTTTAATGTAGGCCTCACTGTTCTTCATTACCCCTAGTTTGAATCGTATTGTTTTTATCTTTCAGGAAGATGTGGTGGGACCGACTACAGGGTTGCCAACGTGTGGTTGAAGACTGGCAACGTATCATTCAAGTCCACACGCTTGTTGTGTCGCCGCAAGAAGATATGTACACGTGGCTCAAGTACGCTTCGCTCTGTCGGAAGTCCGGACGGTTGGTAAGTCGTGTCATAGAAAGATATTCAATGGGGAAACGAAACATCCATTATGCTTTCTGGGGTGTCATGTCGTGGCAAGAAAACATTACACGTGGCTCAAGTACGCTACGCTTCGTCCAAACTTTTAAATGTAGTTTTAAGATTTTCTTGTCTCTGTATCAGTACCCGAGATATGTTGATACACAACAATAATCGGCAACCTTAGGAAAACAGATTAAATGCAAAGTGTTTTGAGAGTATAGCAGGTTTCTGGCCGAACTTTGATTATCTTATTTTTATTTGTAGTTCTGGCGGTTAAGCATAATCTATTTATGTGGGCCCACTTTAGCATATTTATTTATATTTTAAAACCAGCAAGTGTCACCTGGTATTGTTTGTTCTCGTCATTGATTGTCCTCTGATGTTAGTTTCGTACCTCGTCACTGTAGTTGGTGCTTCTACTTTCAGCTTCTGTCTCACAAGACGCTGGTGATGCTGCTTGGAATGGACCCGTCCAGCAACCTGGAGACCCAGCTACCCACGCTTCACCCCCAGGTCACCTTCGCGTACACGAAGCACATGTGGACGGCCGGGCAGCGCGAGGAGGCGTACGGTCAGCTACACCGCTTCGTTCAGTCGCTCCAGCCCCAGCTGAACACGGTGCTCAATGACGAGGAGACTCGGAAGCTGCTCGCGAGATGTTACCTCAAGCTGGGTCAGTGGCAGGAGAGTCTGCAGGGCATCAACGAGCGCTCCATCCCCGCCGTGCTGCAGTACTACGCCTGTGCCACGGACCACGACAAGGACTGGTAAGTGGTGACTATCTCAGCTCAACGACGAGGAGACTCGGAAGCTGCTCGCGAGATGCTACCTCAAGCTGGGTCAGTGGCAGGAGAGTCTGCAGGGCATCAACGAGCGCTCCATCCCCGCCGTGCTGCAGTACTACGCCTGTGCCACGGACCATGACAAGGACTGGTAACTATCTCGGCCTGATGCTAAATCCAGTTATTAATGGGAAGCTTCGTTGTGCACTTAGTGAAATTGATGAATACAGGATTGAATTATCAAATAACAATAATGTGGATCATCTTTTCATCCTTTTGTTTGATAGCTAAAAACGTGGTTCAGATAGGTTAAGATAGGCCTACATAACTACACACATAACAAAAACTTGTAGAAATACAGCCAAACCTTACACACTCAAAAGGAATGAGATCTAAAAAAGGGCCAAGCTCATCTACCCTTCCACATAAACGTACAGTGTCCCATAACAGCATCCTCGAAAAGCTTGGCAAAATAGAATTTGCGATTATTAATTTAACGTAATAGTTTATCCAAGTTCTTTTTTTCTAATTAATTTAAACGTAATAACATGCAAATTCTATTTTGCCAAGCTTTTCGAGGATGCTGTTATGGGACACTGTACCGTTGAGTGACTAATATATAGCTAGAGTCGTAACGGCCTATGCCGAGTGTCTACGGAAAATTTTTGCTCCGCTCATGTAGTACTCCGCGAACAATGTAGGTGGCGTGCCCGACAGCTCGAGCGAAGCTACAGGTACCTAGCAGCAACTGTATAAACTACGTAGTCCGCAGCGCTGTCTGCATACTTTGCCATGAACTGCTAGTAGCAGAGCGGATGTCAACGTAAATTAGGACGCGCGGAAATATTTAAACATAATATTATTATACATTTTACAACACAAGCATTTCGTTTGTAGGTTTGGCGATTAATATTACAATCCATACCAAAACAAACTTGTTTTCGACTGTAAAAATATAAATGTTGATATCGTTTGTTTGATTTATATTTTAATATAAAATGTTGTACATTAAGTTTCTCTAAAAACTAAAGTTTGATTATAATGATATGAAATAACCTTACGGGAAAGTTATATCACTCGAAGTCTTATAAAAAATATAAGTTGTGCATAGAGAATATTACGAAATAATAAAGTAACAGCAATGTACCATTTAAAATATGTAAGGTTATAACATTATAATGATTAATAATTATAGATATCTCAAATCGCCCCTTCAAGTATTATTATACTTTATCAAAAATCATCCCCGAGGCTGGCGCGGATACGAGCTCAGCTTTCGTTTTTTTTTGGGGTAAACGGTTAACAACATCGTTATCACATTTCTCACTAACGTTGATAAAGAATCAATCTATGAGATACATTACGCGTATTCCTAAAATTAGTTTCTTGATTTCGAATAAAAAATTCGTAAAATCTCCGTAATTTACTCAAATTTGATCAACTTCGGGAATTTATTGTAAGTGTACAGATTTTTTCGCAAATTTTCATACTGGATATCAACGTTTAAAACGATGTGAACATTTTGATGGGAATTTCCTGAATTGAAATCGATGTTTCGGATTTCCAATTTTTCTCGTTTTATACTTACGTCTCACAGTGGATCTTTGACGCTTATTGTTTGCAACCAAGTGTTGATAACAATATTAATCATCATAACTTAGTTCCAACTATGTCGGGTGAGTGGTGGTTTTCCACCATTATCAAGGGCATGAAACTGTAGATACTAAGCTTGCCAGACTTAGTGTTTCTTCCACATCATCCAACTCCTTCTTCTCCACCAATTTACTCCACTCTCTTCTGTCCTCCCACAGCTTTACTCTTGCCACATGCTCCCAACTTCATTCCGTTTTCCAACGTCTTCTTGAATTAATCTTTCCCATTTTTCTCTTGGCCTTCCTACTCTTCTTTTCCCCTCCTCTGCCGCTTCAAATTCTCGTCTTGGAATCCTCTCCCTGCCCATCCTTTTCATATGTCCAAACCATCTTAGACGTTCTCTTCCTAGCTTAAACTTCAATCTCTCCAATCCCAGTTCTTTCCTTATTTCATTACTTCTTATCTTGTCCATCTTTGTAACTCCCTTTATACTTCTTAAAAACTTCATTTCTGCTGCTTCCAGCTGACTCTCTTCTTTTGTTCCCACTGCCCATGTTACTGCCCCATATGTTAATATAGGTACAAAATATGCCTTATACATCAAAATTTACATTTTTGTGGGAACAACTCATTCCATAGTAACTTTCTCACCAATTGATAAAACCCTTCTGCTTTTTGCACTCTAGATGACACTTCCCTACACACTTTTGCATCTTTTGTCAATATACTTCCCAAATATTTAAATTCTTCTTTTTCTTCTAAGACTTCTCCACGTAGTACAATATTTTCTATGTCTCTAGGCCTGCCCTTTGTCTTCTTTTGCATACGCAAACATTCACTCTTTTTTGATGTTTTTAGACCAAACTCTGTAGAAATTTCGTTCCATCTGTCCACCTTCTCCTGCAAAAAAATTTCAATAATATTCATTCAAAATTGGAAATGATATTACCAACCGTTTGCAGATATCACCCAAACACCCGAGTGCGCGCGCATTTGAGGTGAGCGTTAAGTGGCATTTCTTTAGTGATGTATTTTTACATTGTATGAGACGGAGTTTAGTTTTGTGAAAGTACCCGAAGTATTGCACAAATTCTATTTTATTAAATTTTCACGAAGACGAAGAAATGTAAGGATTTAAACATTTATTTAAAATAGCAAGATGTTTGAGGTTGCGCACAAACATGCTAGAATTAGTCTATTATTTATTAAAAGGAAATGCAATTTTTTTATTAGGCTCGAAGGGGGGGGGGGGGGGGTTGAAAGCTTAAGCCGAGTGGCGTAAAAATTTTTAAATTAGGCTCTATGTAGGCATCATAGGGCTATTGTCTACTTACTGTACCTTGAAAGCTGTGCGTTCAAACTTGAACGTGCAATAAAGGGACTACTTTTTTCCTTGATTACTGTACAAATTTAGAAACTTGAATCAGTGAGTATCTCCCAAATATGAACAAACACTGGTCAAATTTACTAATAATCACAAAACTGTCACTGTCACTCGCACCGGGTACCGGCAACGTTATCTATTATTGGTTCATTTTACCGTTGGAACAAGTGTTGTTTTCTGGACCTAATCAAACCCGTGAACCAAACGTTTAAAATTTAAATATCATGCTGTTGCCGACAAACTCGATCTTGTCGATCTTGTCCTGTTGTCGGTAAAAAAATAACAATGCCCATGTTTTTATTATATTTCGTAAATCGTTGTAAATTTTATTAAAACAAAAAAACATACCGCATTTCAATTTAAGGGTCGCCTGCCCCCCTGGCGCGGGTATTTGCATTGTGATTAAAATTTATTCATCCCGCCTGGGCCCCGGTGTGGGAATTTACCCAGAGCATGGCTCTGCTAATCATACAAGGGCGATTCAAGAGAAAAAGCCCACCTCGCAAACAGCTAGAAGAGCCCGAAATAAATCACAAAAATTCTATTTATTTTTGTAACTTATTTTTAAATATATTCTTTAAGTTATTATCACAAAAATATCCACACGCACACACCACAAAAACTACAATAAATCGTTTAAATACAAATCCATCAATCAAACCAAATTGACAAGTTGTTTGCAAAGGCTATGCACATTGCGCGATCAGAGCAATATTATTAACATTAAAATAATTGTCCTTTTCCACGAGATTGGTAAATTACGAAAAATTACCCGCTTGGTGTTTCATTTACGGGCTTTAAAGCATTCCAGTGTAAATATAGTAAATACCTCTGCTTTCCGCTTCAAAACCTGGTTTGCACGGCTCATCCATCAGTCTTCAAATTTGGGGGTGAGGGGTTCTTCGGCGAGCATTCAACCGTATTCAACCATCGTCATTTCAATTCTGGGAATCATATTATTTTTTATGTTTTTTTGTCTTCACCAGCAAGTTCGGGGGGCCTCACTTTTGCACACACTGTTGTGCCATTTTTTCACATAATCATTCATGCAACGTTGTTTATCTATATTATTTTGGTATCTATCTATACTCAATCACGAGAAAAAGTAGAGATAAAGAAGATAATAAAGTATATTATAAGGAAGTATATAAAGGAGGTAACTATATAGAAAAATTAATAATCAAATTTTGGCAAGAGTAATGGGCCGTAAAATTATCACATGAAAATCATCAGAATAGAATATGAGGAGACCATACACAATAATTAAGGTATGAAATTTTGGGACAGATTGTTGGATGAGCGAAGCGAAGACTTCAATTTCACCGACCCCCCATAAAATTTAGCTCGGGTGTTTTTTTGGTTGTTTTTCTGTCTGTTTGTTCGCTCTCTAACCGGGCAAACGGCATATGCGATCTTGATGAAAATTTGAGGGGACCTTCGAAATCTCTGAACTTAGATTGCTACGTTTTTGGGTGCAATCGAAGAAATATTTTCCATGAATATCGTACTTTTACTATTTTTGCGATTTTTAATGCGATATTTTCGTGACATATATGCCGATTTGACCAAAACGGGTGGACTACAACTTTCATATTCACATGGACATTAAGGCAATGGTGATGTATTTCAGAAAAAGTTGAAAAAGTTAGCCAGAAAATCCATAGAATAAAGGTTTTAATATGAGGTTTTTGAGGTTTATAATAACAATTAAAACAAGAAACAATAGAAACTTCACAACAATCACCTACAACGCATTAAAAAAGCACTTGCAATGGAAAAGTGGCCCTACGCAAACTAAAAACTTACAAAAAAGTTCATCCATCAACCCGCGGCGGGACTTAAGCGTTTTCCTAGTTATAGACAATAATTATTGATCTACTTAGGAATGGATTTGTTTGCATAAAAAGCAAGACTTAGCCCAACACTGTGAGCGGGGTCCAGGAATTTGCCGTTGGCATGAAATCTGTGCTTTTCATCAGGTTGCACAGACAAGAGTAACGTAAATTCTCGGAAACACTCGCTTGTGCATGTTTTCGGAAATGAATAATACTGATTTAGTCTTCTTGTGATATCGTGCCATGGTATTGCAATAAAATCTTCTACAAAGCTTGCCTTAAAAATGGTGTGAAGCCTCTATTGTAGGTACAAAAACTGGGAATACTGTGGTATCGGTAATATTCATAGCAAGCAAAGCCAATCCTACCTTTCTGTCTTAAGCATAATTATCTATCGCCCGTCGACCTAAGTAGTTAAAAATGTTTATTTTTTCCCTTTTTATGTTATGATTTTTTGTTTAGAATTTAATTTTAAAAATTTTTCAGGCCTGTACATCACACTGTATGAACTTGTTTTTGTTTGGTTAAATTTAAAAAAAACATAGTAATATTGATTCTTAGAATGTGATGTCGATAAAAAATTTAAAATACATTTATAAATACGGGAAGTTAAAACTACACTCAAAAAAAGTCTTTTTAAATAAGTAATACAATTTTAGGACTTATCATGTTCTTTATAACAAAATTAATAAAAAAACATGATTCCAATTCCAAAATGATGTAATTTATTAATTGTGTTATAAAGAACATGACTAGTAATAAAATTGTATTTACTTATATAACCCTCACTGTTCTAATAATCTCAGTATTATATTAAGATTGTTAAAAGGAATCCGTGGTTACATCTTACACCTTTTTTGTCACATGCGTTATTGTATTTTCAAAGTTGTCGCTGTCGATCAAACACTGACGCACGAGCTAGAAAATAGTTTTTAGTTTATTTTGATTTAAGGTGCGTCAACCGTTAAAATCATATTTCGCTACTCTAGCCAACGGGGATGTGGGGAGGAAAGGGGGGGGGTCTTCCGACGCGGTCGTCGATCCCTGGTTGTGGTTTAAACCAAAATGTCAAGAAGTAAAACAAATAATAAAATTTTTAATTTAGACATGGTTTCAATGACATGCATTAACAAGCAAGTCAAAAATGTGAGCAGTTCCAGGAATTGGCCGTTGTCATGAAATCTTGCTTCCTCAGGTTTCCACAGACACAAGTAAACACAGAATGGCGAAAACTCTCTACTCCCCGTCCATTTCGATTCTGATTTATATCAAGGAATACGATCATTATGTCAACGGCTTCTAGTTTGTGTACAATATACCCACTTTTCCATTAATGTACATTAGGCCTAGTACAATTATTATACGTCTTTTTGAATATAGGTATGCTGGACGACGCTTAGGCAGACGAAGTAGCGAACGACCCTCCACTCGTTTAAATAATTCCTACACATTAGCAGGCTATTTTTAAAATTATTTTTTCTTGTAGTTTAAATCGCAATGGATCTAGATGATTTTGTTAGCAGTTCTCAGTAAACTCGTAACCCGGGTGTCTGTTTAAAATTTCAGCGCAATCTATTCAGCCCATTCGGCTGATTTTTTATGTACACACACACGGAAGCGCCTTTTGAGTTTAATGGAGACACTCAGTCGTTTCGCTCCCTCGTTTAATTTGGGGTTAAAATATAATAATTTGTTCACAATTCGTGTTCCGTGAATTAACTCGTATTGACTTTTCCCGGATACTTTATTTGAAGAAATTGAATGCTGTAATTATGGGGCGAGCTCCAATTCCAGGTACATTCACTTGTTTCCCGTCCAGCAATGACAATGCCAAATTGGCCAATAATTATTAAGCTATAGATAAATTTACGAAAACAGGGCTGTCCTGCCTGTGAAACGATTTTACTAAAATCTACTAATTATTTTATTTTGGTGGATTGGACTTTCTGGCAATCCAACTACATAATGCTGTAACGATATGTTTCAGAATGAGATGGGCCTATTTTCCCTAGCATGACACTTTAGTATAATCAAAAGGGATACCAATTAATGGCAAACAGTTTTGCTCAATCAAATCATTCGAAAAAAAAACACAATTTATTATTTTATTGGATGAGCGTAGCGAGCCTAGCGAGCGAAGCGAAGATTCCATTTCACTACACTGGAGAAAAAAAATCCGGAATGTTTCTCTTTCTTTCTTTTTTTGTATTTTTTTTGTGTTTGTTAACACCATTCCGGCTAAACCGATACTCCGATTGCGATGAAATTTTATGGAGGCCTTCGAAATCTCTGAACTTAGAACTGCCACGTTCTAAACACTTAATGCTTTATCCGATTGAAATGATTTTAACAGAACCTTAATTTTATGAATTCAGATATTCGTGTGAAATTTGAGCGTAATCGAAAAATTATTTCTCATGAAAATATAAATTTTACGGGTTTTTTTTTTTTTTTTTAAAACAATCTTGACTTATAACACCGACATGCTTTATGCCATTGTAATTATTTTTCATAGAACCTTAATTTTATGAATTTTTATACTCGTGTTAAATTTGAGCGCAATCGAATAATTATTTCTTATGAAAATTTCAATTTTACGATTTTTTTCTTTTTTAAAAATTACGTAAAAATTACGATTTATTAAAAAAACTTAAGTTAATTTTTAATTTAATTTAATTTAATTGAAAAAAATCTTCGACTAAGTAATGATTTTTCACAGAACAACAGAAAATACGCGTAACACAATGCAGCTCAATGCACCAATTACGCTCATCCAACAACGCAGCGGGACTTAAGCGTTTTCCTAGTAATAAATTCAGAGTTGTTCTGAATCGGCCTTGTTGATTCTGGCGTTGATCCGCGGGTGTTCGCACTGTCCATACCACTGATTGCTATATTTCCTATTAAAAACATCGATCTTAGTTTGGTTATCGCTCATTCGTCGATTGCGTCGGGGCCTACAGGGTTGGCTTGATCGCTTTGATTTACTGTCACCCACTGAAAATCAGTTACATAACTGAGTGGGTAGACTCTAAATACAATTAATTTTACTATTTATTTTTGTTTTATTTTATCTTAATGTCCATGAAAAATATGAACGTTGTATCCCCACCCGTTTGGTCAGAACTGGCCCAAATATCACGAAAATATCGCATTAAAAATCGAAAAAAAAGTGAAAACGTAAAAGTACGATATTCACGAGAAATATTTCTTAGATTGTACCAAAAAAAAACGTGGCAGGTCGAAGTTTAGAGATTTCAAAGGTCCCCTACAATTTTCGTGTGAAATTTGAGCGTAATCAAAAAATAATTTTTTGTGATAATCGCGATTTTACGATTTTTTTCGATTTTTTAAATTTCTTCGACAACACCTACATGCTTTTTCCGATTGTAATGATTTTAACACAGAACCTTAATTTTATGAATACATATATTCGTGTGAAATTTGAACGTAATCGAAAAATTATTTCTCATGAAAATCTCTATTGTATGCTTTTTTCGTTTTTAAAAAATCACGCTCATCCAACAACGCGCCTGAAAAAGCGTTTGCGAAGCTTCTTAGTATATTATATATCGACACTCGAAAACAAGTTTGTTTTTGTATGGATTGTAATGTTAATCGCGAAACCTACAAACGAAATGCTTGTGTTGTAAAATGTATAATAATATTATGTTTAAATATTTCCGCGCGTCCTAATTTACGTTGACATCCGCTCTGATACTAGCAGTTCATGGCAAAGTATACAGACAGCGCTGCGGACTACGTAGTTTATACAGTTGCTGCTAGGTACCTGTAGCTTCGCTCGAGCTGTCGGGCAGCCACCTACATTGTTCGCGGAGTACTACATGAGCGGAGCAAAAATTTTCCGTAGACACTCGGCATAGGCCGTTACGACTCTAGCTATATATTAGTCACTCAACGACTGTACGTTTATGTGGAAGGGTAGATGAGCTTGGCCCTTTTTTAGATCTCATTCCTTTTGAGTGTGTAAGGTTTGGCTGTATTTCTACAAGTTTTTGTTATGTGTGTGATCTCATTACTTTTTCAAGTTCCATTACAAAATTATTTGCTAAAATATAATATTTTTATCAAAGTTGATTTAAATTCTATGGTATTAGCAGTAACAATATAGGATGTAAAATATCTAGACCCGGATTCATGTACATCCTGGGTATAGGTGGTATAACCATGGTATAACGACGGTATAAGGACTGGACCCCAATTCTTGAGTTCGTGGGAGATGAGTTGAAAACGCAAATTTGAAAACGAAGTCGTTTTCGTTTTCGAAGGAATTGGTATTCTTGAACGGTATCGTGGAAAACGTCATGGGTTGTGAGTTGAAAGCATTGATATTAATTAAACCCCTATAGTAGGCTAGATTAGCAGTCTCCTATACCTCCGCACAGGCGCGAGCGTAGCAAATTGAAGACTCAACCGGCCCATTTCAAGATGGCGATTTGGTGTTTTAATTTATGCTTTTTTAATGCAATAAAGTTTTTACGGGTTTTGTTTGATATGGTTTTAGTTTGTGCAGCATGGTTTTAAAACAAAAGAAACAATACGAAGTGATGCAAAAGGGAATTTAGTAATCTTTTGGTGTTAAAGGCTAGTAGCTTACCTGAAACCTGGCGGAAATCTTGAAAAACTTTGGCCACAAACGTCCATTTGATTAACATTAAACTGCATTTTAAGTGTTTCTAATTGTACGGAAGTGGACCACGATGCTGGTCTACCCAAATTTATAGGATGTTAGGGTTGAAAGAGTATCACGAAATCCAAACACTTTAAAAAGTTTTGCTTTATAGCAAAGAGCTCGAAAAAGTTTTAATTTTTATTCTAGATGGAAAGGCCCTTTCTAAACGCGGGCAATCGAAAGACAATTTGTATGAAATGATTTTTGTTGAATTATGTAAACAAAAGTTTTTTTTTTTTTTTTTTGTGCAAATTTGGCCCCCTTTCAGCCATTCTTCTGTCTTGCTATCCAATATAAGACTGCCCCTTTTTCTATCCTGCTCAGGTCATCGGGAGGGAGTCAATTCATTTTTGAGGGGGGGCGCATCAAAGAGATGCGCTCTGTCTGACTTCTAAATACAAAGTTTGCAGGTGGCCGGGTTTCGTTTGTAATGTTGAAGCGGTGCAGGTGGTGCGCAAGACGTCGTGACCGGACAACCCGGAAATGGGCGGTGGCCGTTTTCCTCGCCCGTTTTTGTCTGGCCCCTTTTTTTGATCTCGGTTCCACAGTTCTTTAGTGGAAGTCTCTTCTGGGGTTTTTTTCTGAAGACCCTTTTGGGGTTTGACTTGATCTTAGTTTTGCATTTGGTAGGAGGGGGCGCTGCTGGGTTGCGGTGCTTTTGTGGCATTTTTGGGCCCAAGAATCTGCCTTTTCTTTCCCCCTATTTTGCAGTGGTGGGGACCCATTGAGTCTTAATATTTTGTTTTGCTTTCGGATCCCGACAAGGGAGTTTTTTGAAAAGCAGCGATTTGGAGGGGAGGTTTCGCTGCTTGAGAGACAAATTTGGATGGTGAACGCGCGCTTAGGATCACAAATTTTGTCTTGTTGAGGGGGAAGGCGGGGGTCTCGGCGTTTTTTTCGGCCCCCCTGAAAGGGCTGGCCTCAGCGTCGAAGTATGTTTCCCCACTCCATTGGAGTGGCTTCTTAAAAGAAGATGCAGGGATGCCGTAAACCTGTTCTGTTTGTAGCCGAGTCTAGGAGCCGTCTGTGAAGATGTGCACCCACTCTTGAAGAGGAAAGTGCTTTTTAGGGCTTCTGGCAAGCTCTTTCATTTCCTTTGGCTGGTCATCTTTCTTCTCGATCCCGTCAATTTTGGCCCCCCGGGGCAAGCGATTGGACTTGTCCGGCAAACCCTTGGGAGTGGTAGTCAAGTGGTGACGTGGGCTTCTAGGAGGATAGGACGGGTTTTTACTTTTCAGTTGGGGGACTTTTTTCAGCAAAGTTAGTGTGCGCCTTGACTTTGGGGTTTGGGGTATTTGAGCATTTGTCGGGGTTTAGGGCGCCGTTTTTCGTGCAGTTGGACAGCGCGCTGCTCCTTCTTAGCTGTAGAGGTCAATTTGGCTGAACCACCCCATGGGTAATTGGGGGGGTGTTTCATGCCCCCGTTATGAGGCAAAGGGCCGATTTTGGACTCGGACAGGGGGCGTGGTTGCGGGGGGCGGCAGGAAAGACTTCGGTGCCTACTCAAGGCTGGTCTGAGTACGTTTGTAGGTCAGCGCCAGATGTCTTTTTTGCCCCCAAGGAACACCAGCTCCCCTTGAAGGAGTCGTAGTTTTTTTGGCCCTTTTCCTTGCAGCCTTTTAAAAGGGGATTTTCCCGGTCTTTTTTTTGTCGGAGCCCAACCAAGGTATTTCATTATCTGTCTTTTTTAACTGTTCGCCTCAAGGTGATTTTGAATTTGAAGGGATTGTGACTCATGTGAAGTAGGTGAGATGGTTTGGCATTTTATTTTAAAGCCGTGCATTTTGATCCAGCCTGCAGCATCGTCATGGCGAGGCCCTTTTTTTGCTCCAGCCCAAACCCGGACATTTTCCTGTGAAGAGATGACAAAGTCGTCGAAAAAATTTTTGACGACAAGGCAGGTTTTCGATTAAATTTTGAGAGTCCTTTGATTGAATTTTGAAGACGGTCGGCGCTGTGATTGTCCTTTTGAGAATCCAGCTGGTCTTACGTTTTTTGTAGGGGCCCCTTTGTGGCCCACCTTGATACGCTTTTGTAATGAAGTCGGGACCCATCGACTGTTGTTTGGTACTTATCTTTGATCATCTGCTTGACCCCCATGACCGGTGGTGGAGTCGAAAGCTCCAGAAAGGTCGATGGAGACCCCCCAGGTGTTTTCCCCCTTTGCTGAAACTCTTTTGACGTTGTGAAAGAGGCGAATTGGTCTGGGGTGCCTCGGTGTTGTCGAAAACCTGCCTGGTTTTCGGCGATGATGTAGTTGTTTTCGAGGTAAACCAAGCGTGCATTGACTATTTTCTCAGCCGTCTTTGCAAGGGCGCTTGTGGGGGCAATTGGACGATAGCTGGCAGGGTAGAGGCTCTTTTAGGCTTAGAATTTGGCGTGATGAAGGCAAAATTTTCCAGCTTGAGGGACTTCACTGGCCCAGGAACTGTTTATGAGGTCGAGGACAAGTTTCCGTCCCCTTGGGCCAGGTTTTTAAGGAATTCAACATGAATCTTGTCAGGGCCAGGCGCTTTTTTGTTGTCTATTTTGAGATTGCATAATCCAGTCCTGGGAGGTAAAAGGGCCGATTGAAGCGTTTTTGGAATGTGTTTATTTAAAATTTTGGCAATTTTTTTGGCCTTTTTTTTTGGGGGCTGCTTATGGGGGGAAAGTGTTGACAGGACACACCCTTTTCTTTGTAGTCAGCCATTTTTCCTTTATGAAAAGAGGAGCTTCTTCTTCTGGCTTTGTTTTTTTCCCACTAAGTTCGAAGTGAGATGGAGCCTTGAGGAGTCTTTCTAAGCCCAGATTCAACAGAAAAATTCTAAATTTGCTTTTTTCCTCGTCGATTGCTTTGGGGAGTTTTTTTTGAGCTTCAAGAAGCTTTTTTTTGCTGGTTTGGGGGCTTTGTGTTCTGTATCTTGTCTACATTTTTTACGCTTTATCTCAGATTTTCAAGCTTTCTGCTCCCAAAAGGGTTTGTAGTTTTTGGGAGCCCTGGGAATGTGTTCGCGTGCCAGCTTCCCGTATTTTTCCTCCCGCAGTTTTTTATTCGATGTGGGTTGCCCCAGAGATGGGTGGTGGAGGCCAGATTTTCCAGGTTTTTTGGAAGTCTTCCATTTTGCCGTTCGGAATTCCACCTCAGGTAGGGATACTGCTCATTTTGAAGTGCCTTTAGGCACTGATTTTAACACCTTATGACCCAACCCCGGGGGCAGTCGAGATTTTTTGTTTTAGGTCATCCGCAATTTATGAGTGGGCCCGAAAAGACTGGTCGGGAAGTGTATCCGGAGTTGAGAGGGGAAAATGGCCCGTTCTCCTTTTCCGGGTCCTCGAGCAGGAAGAGTGCGTTTGAGTAACCAATTCGCTACAGTTTGTCCCAAATGGAGGGTCGACTCGTAGTCCCAATTTTTGGCGGACAAAAGAAATCGCCAACGATGATTTGTTCCCCGAAACGTTTATGGTTTGAGGGGGTGGTATGTTTTTTGGAGGGTTGTATAGCATATGAATGGTTTTACTTAATTTTTCCCCTCCAGACGTTTCCCGGAAGCGATTTAATCTTGCGCCACTAAGCTCCTTTTAGTGTGACTGTGAAGGTGGGGATCGGGTTGACCTCACTCCAAAAGATCAAGCCCTGAAGAGATCGTTCTGCTTTCTCCAGGAGGGATGAGAGTTGGGGTTTTTAAAGGGCATTAGATTTTTTTCTGTTTCTTGCCCTTTTACCAGCCTCTGAGTACAGAATAATTGCATTTTGTTTGTAGAAATGCTGTAGATCTCGTCAGTTTTTGGAGACGCCTCTCGTTCCCGATATTATGTTGGTTTGGTCCTGATAAGGGCCCCTTTTTCATAGGTAAATCGGATGGAGCCCTGATGGGTAGGTGGCGTGGGCGGCGACTTTTGGTTACGGGCTTTTGTCCCCTATCCAGGGGGCACTTGTTTTGACTTGTCGGTCGTGTAGTAGATCGGAAAGGTCGCGCGAACCCCCAAAACAGTTGACAAGTTCATACAGAACAATGTTGTGTGGCATAGGGTGGCCCAGGCTTTTCAAACATGTAATGTAAGTATGAATTTTACTAGTCTATAGCCAAATGGAACTTTAACCACCTTTTGCATTATAAATAATTTTCCCCATCGGGGGAGCCAGGGCGGTTTTTGATTTGTTTTTTTTAGGTATAATGACACCTTTTTTCGTTCCACACAAAGAAGAAAAATTTTAAATGTCCGTATTTTTACGTATCGCACTTTCCCGCCTAACTCTGCTTATCCTCAACAAGTGTCAAGAATAGGTTATTGTTTTATTGTATGCCAAGTGTTTAAGGTTATTTTAAAACCTTTATTTGGAAGCTTTTCCCAAAAAACTTTTTTTAACTTTTTTTTTTAAAAGAGACTATATTTTATAACCTTAATGTCCATGTAAAATATGAACATTTTTGTCCCACCCGTTGGTCAGAATCGCGGGCCCCACGTATTTGAGTTAGCAGTAGCAGTAGAGGAGTAGTAGGCAGTAGCAGTAGTAACATCCTTAAAGGATTTTGAGCATGTTCAAGCCATTTTTTTCACCAAGAAGGGAAAAATCTACCCCATAAAATTTTGGGAGTGTTGTCAGGTACCTAAATCCCCCCGATTTTGATAGTTTTCAGTTCAATCAAAAGTTACAGACGGTGGGTAACACCTCGAAATCACCCCCAATCGCTTGGTGTATAAAGGGGCTTGAGTGTGTAGCGCCCCCGCGGCTGGTCGGCGCCCTAACGGGCACCTAGATAAGGAGGAAGTAGCCTAAAAAATTGGACAGCAACTATTACTGTATTAAGTACTGAGCGGCAGTCTACGTTATTTACAAAGTAGTTCAGACCCGAAGGAAAAACCCTTTCATTTCTCTACTCCAATTTGACCAACTACATAAAATGGTACAAATAAATAAAATAAGTGATAAGGGGGGAGGGAAAGTATTCCCATAAATGCTTTTGTTGACCTTTGGGGGGATACTAAAAAACCGGTTGGACAAGGCGAGGTTGAGCAATCGGCACCTGCAGGCCGGGAGGGAAAACCGTCCCGAAAACACGCACGCCTGCAAGTTGCCTACACTGCAGCAGGGGTCGTTTGTGTCTTTACAAGTGTTGTAGATTCGAAGTGGACGAATTTTTTATGGAATAAAACGATTTATGTCTTACAAAAATTTTTTAAAGTTCTGCAAACGGCGGGAAATTACAAAAATTTGGAAGGGCGAGAAGGGAAAAGAATGGGGTTTTCGTCGTTTCGGGAAAAATCGTATCGATCGATTATATCCGGACCCCATTTTCAAAAAACCCGGCAACCCCCTAATGTTAAAACCGGGTTTTAAAAAAAAGAAAAAGGGGGGGGGGGGGAAAAAATTAAAGTCGTTTTCGTTATTCGAAGGAATGGTATATCTTGAACGGTATCGTGGAAAACGTCAGGGTTGTGAGTTGAAAGCATTGATATTAATTAAACCCCTATGTAGTGCTAGATTAGCAGTATCCTATACCTCCGCCACAGTCGCGAGCGTAGCAAAATTGAAGACTCAACCGGCCAATTTCAAGATGGCGCATTTGCGTGTTTTAATATTGCTTTTTTAATGCAATAAAGTATTTACTGGATTGTTTGATTTCGGTTTTACGCTTGTGCGCATGGTATTAAACAAAGATAACAATACGAATGATGCATAAAGGGAATTAGTAACCCTTTTTTTTTTTTTTTTTTTTTTTTTTTCCATTTTTTGGGTTAAAGGCTAGTAGGCTTACCTGTCAAACCCCTGGCGTCAATCTGAGAATATTTGGCCACAAATCGCTCCATTTGATTAACATGTAAACTGGTCATTTGAAGATGGCTTCTAATTGTACCGGGGGGGGGAATGTGGACCACCGACTGCTGGTCTAGCCACTATTAGGATGTCTATGGTATTTGAAAGAGTATCACGAAAAAAATCCAAACCATCTTTAAAAAGATTTGGCGTTATAGCAAAGAGCTCGAAAAAGTTTCTATATTTATTCTAGATGGCGAGACAGTGCTTCAATAAACGCGCGGGCAATCGAAGACAAGTTGTACAATGAAAATGATTTGGATTGTTTGCAATTATGTAAACAAACAGGTTTTTTTTTTTTTTTTTTCTTGTGACAAAGTTGTCTTCAGACACTTCTCTGTCTTGCTATCCAATATAAGACGCCTCCTTTTCATCCTGCTCAGGTCTCGGGCAGGAGTCAATCGTCATTCTGAGGGCGGCGCATCGTGAAGAGAGCGCTCTGTCTTGATCCTTCTAAGATTACAAAGTTTGTGCAGGTGGACCGGTTCGTTGTAATGTTGAAGCGGTTGCAGGTGGTGCTGGCACAAGACGTTCGTGACCCTGTTAACAAGCCGGAAATGGGGCGGTGGCCGTCTTCCTCGCGACCAGTCTTGTCTGGCCCTTTTTGATCTCGGTTTCCACAGTTTTTAGTCGTGTAAAGTCCTCTTCTGTGGTGTTCTGAAGATCCTTTTGTGGTGACTTGATCTTAGTTTTGACATTTACGGGGTAGGAGAGAGGCGCTGCTGGTGGTTGCGGTGCTTTTTGTGGCACTTTGGCCAAGAAAGTCTGCCTTTTCATTTCCCCATGATATCTGGCAGTGGCTGGGGATCCATTGAGTCTCTAATAGTTTGTTGTGCTGTCGGATGCGACAAGGGACAGTTTTTGAAAAAGCAGCGATTTAGGATCGGAAGGTTCGCTGCTTGAGAGACAAATTGGATGGTGAGCTCTGTCGCTTTAGGATCACAAACTTTCGTCTGTTGAGAGGGAAGGCGGGGGTTCTCCGGCAGATTTTTCGGCCGCCATGGGCAATGGCTGCGACCTCAGAGTCGAAGCAATTTATGCCAGCTCCCAGGAGTGGCTTTTCAAAGAAGATTGCAGTGGAATGCCGTAACCTGTTTCTGTTTGTAGCCGAGTAATAGGAGCCGTCTGGAAGAGGTGCACCCACTCTGAAGAGGAAAGTGCTTCTTCAGGTGCTTCTCGGGCAAGCTGCTCACACACACGTTCCTATGGTCATGTCATATTCTCTGTCTCGATGCGTCAATTTTGGTCCCCGGGGCAAGCTTATTGGACTTGTCCGGCAGAAGCTCTGGGAGTGGGTACGTTCAAGTGGTGCCGTGGTGCTCCCTCTAGGAGGACTCACGGCCAGTTTTTACTCTTCAGTTGGTGACTGTTTCAGCAAAGTTAGTGTGCGCCTTGACTTTTGAGGTTGGGTAGTTGAGCCATTTGTCGGGGTTTAGGCGCGCCAGTTTTTCGTTTGCAGTTGGACAGCGCGCTGCTTCTTCTTAGCTGTAGAGGCTGTCAATTTGGCTGAACCACTCCATGCGATAATTGGGGTGTTTTCAATGTCCCGGTTATGAGGCGAATGGGCTCGATTTTGACTCTGTCGGACATGGCTGGCACCGTGCGTTGCGTGGCGGCCGGCAGAGAAAAGTACTTTCTGGGTGCCGTTACACTCAATGGCTGGTACTGATGTACGTTTTGTAGGTCAGCGCCAGAGGTCTAGTTTTGCGCGCCCAGGACACACCAGCTACCCTTTGAAGGAGTCGTAGTCGTTTTTTGATATCCTTCTCTGCAGCCTTTTCAAAGGGATCTTGACGGTCTTTTTTTTTGTCGAGAGTCACACCAAGGTACTTCATCTCATCTGTCTGTTTAACTCTGTTCGCCATCAAGAGTGATGTTGAACTTGAAGGGATTGGACTCATCTGTGAAGTAGGGCAGATGGTTTTGCCTGCAGTTTATCTTAAAGCAGATGCACTTTGATCCAGCCTGGCAGCTATCGTCATGGCGAGGCCCATTTTTGCTCCAGTCCAACCGGACATTTTCCGTTGAAGAAGATGACAAAGTCGTCGCAAAAACTTGACGACAAGGCCCAGTATTCGATTCAATAGTTTGATGAGTCCATTGATTGCAATTTGAAGACGGTCGGCGCTGAGGATTGTACCTTGGCAACTCCAGCTCGACGTTTACGTGTTTTGCTATGGGCACCTTTGGGACCACCTGATACGCCTCTTGTTAATGAAGTCGTGAGCATCTGACAATGTTGTTTGGTACTTCCATCTTTGATCATACGCTCTGGACTGCCATGACCGGCGGTGGAGTAGAAAGTCAGAAAGGTCGATGGAGACACCAGTGTGCTTTCACCTTTGCTGAAAACTCTCTTTGACTGTTGTGCAAAGTAGGGACTTGGTCTGTGGTGCCTCGGTGATTGCGAAAACCTGGCCTGGTCTTCGGCGATGATGTAGTTGCTTTCGAGGGAATTATCCAAGCGTGCATTGACTATTTTCTCAGCCGTTCTTTGCAAGGGCGCTTGTTGAGGGCAATGAGGACGATAGGCTGTGCAAGGCCGATCAGAGGCGTCTTTCTCAGGCTTCTTACAGAATTAGGCGTTGGATGAAGGCAATTTCCAGCTGATGGGACTTCACTGGTCAGGAACTGTTTATGAGGTCGAGGACAAAGTTTTCCGTGCCTTATGGTCACAGGTGCATTAAGGACATTCAACATGATCTTGTCAGGTGCCAGGCGCTTTTTTGTTGTCTAGTTTATGATTGCTAATCCAGCTCCTGGGATGGTGAAGATGAAAGGCACCGATTGTAAGCGTTGTTTGGCATCAGTGCTTGTACTTAAATTTTGCAAACTTTTTAGGCTTCTTTCTTAGAGGACGTGCTTCTCCTCGTCCTATGGTGTAAAGTTGTCCTGCACAGGGACATCAGCCTTTTCTTTGTTAGTCACTTCCATATTTTCCTTTATAGAGAAGAAGGAGCCATGTTTCTTTCTTCATGGCTGTTGCTTTGTTCCCACATAAGTCGAAGTGTTAGATGTTGAGCCTTGTAGGAGTCCTTTCTATAGCCAGATTCAAACAGGAAAATTTCTAAACTTATTGCTACTTTTTCCTCGTACACTTGCTTTGGTTAAGGGTGTTTGAGCTTCAGAAGCTTTTCTTGCTGGTGTGGGGTCTACTTGCTGTCTGTATCTTGTCACATTTGTTACGCTTTATCCTCAGATTTTCACGCTTTTGCTCCAAAGGGTTTGTAGTTTTTTTTGCGGGAGCCCTCTGGGAATGTGTTCGCGTGCAGCCTTCCAGTATTTCTCCTCGCAGTTTTGTATTCCAGAATGTGAGGTTGCCCGAGAGATGGGTCGTGCGTGCGAGGCCAGACATTTACCATGGTTTTTTGATGAAGTCATTCCAGTGATGCCGTTCGGAAGTTCCACCTCAGGTAAGGGCACTACTGTCATGTGTTTTGTGAGAGCTGCCTTGATGGCATGATTTTAATCACCTATGACCCAACCCTGAGGGGCAGTCGAGATTTTACTTGTTTTAGGTCATCCGCCACATTGATGACTGGCTCTTTGTCGGGCCATGAACAAGACTCTGGTCTGTAAGTGTATCCGAGATGGTGGAGAGGAAAGGGCCCTGTTCTCCTTGTCCGGGTCCCCGAGCAGGAAGCACGTTGCGTGTTCGATTAGACCAATTCGCTACAGTTTGTCCACAACTGGAGTGGTCGACTCGTAGTCCCAATTTTTGGTGCCGGGAGCATTGAAATCGCCAGAAGCGATGATTGTTGTTGTCCTCGAAACGTTGAATGGTTGTCCGAGCTGCTAGCTGTAAGTTGTTGTGTGGAGGGTTCAGGATAGCATATGAATGGTATACTTAATATTTGTACCATCCAGACGGCTCCAGGGAAAGCGATTTCAATTTGTCGCCACTAAAGCTCCATTTTATGTGGACCACAACGAAGGTGGGAAGACAGGGGTTGACTGAGCAACTCCAACGATCAAGCCTGACCGAGATCGTTATGCTTCTCTCCAGGGATGGGAGACGAGGTTGGGAGTTTTAGGTCACTAGATTTTTATGTCTGTTTTCTCTGCCATTTACCAGCCCTGAGATACAGAATACATCTGCATTTGTTCGTAGATAATGCTGTAGATCTCGTCCAGTTTTTGGAGACGCTCTCTGCGTTCCAGTATATACACACGTGGTTTGTGGTTTCCTCCTGATAAGGAGCCGTTTTTTCACTAGTAGTGAACATCGAGATGGGAGCCATGATCGATAGTCGTGCGTGGACTGCGGCGACTTTTGGTTACGGCTACTGTCCCGTATCCAGGGGGAACTTGACACTTTGACTTGTCGGCGTGTTAGTAGATCGGATAGCGTCGTCGGCGAAGCCCCGCCCAAAACAGTTGAGCAAGTTCATATCAGAACAATGTTGTTGCTGGCATAGGGATTGGCTAGTCTTGTCCAATACAGGTAATTAAGTATGAATCATTTACTAGTCCTCTAGCCAAATGGAACTTTAGACCTACACTTTGCACTATAAAATAATTTTCCAACATCTGAGGGCCTAGGCCAGGGACGGTTCTGATTTGTTTTATGAGAGTATAATGACACCTTTTCTCGTGCCACCACAAGAAGCAAAATTTTAAATGTCCGCATTTGTTTACGTATAGCACGTTCCGCCCCACACTCTGCAACCGTCAAACAAGTCACACACAAGCACACTATGGTTACTTGGTGATTGTATGCCACAGTGTCTAAGGCTTATATTTAAAACCTATTGGACTGCCTTCCAAACAAACTTTTTCAACTTTTTTTTGCAAAAGAGACTATTATTTCTTATAACCTTAATGTCCATGTAAAATATGAACATTGTAGTCCCTACCCGTCTGGTCAGAATTACGCGGGCCGACGTCAATGAGATGTTCGCAATGGTTAGCAGTAGTAGGAAGTAGTAAGGCAGAGGAGAGTAAGCAGTAGCTAACATCCTTTAAACGTGATTTTTGAGCATGTTTTCAAGCCATTTTTTCAACAAGAAGGACATAATCGCGTACCCCAATAAAATTTGGAATGGTTGTCACAGGTACCTAAATCCCCTCGGATTGTGATATGTTTTTCAAGTTCACATCACGTTACATGACGGCTGAGGTAACACCTCGAAATTTGCAGACCCCAATGCTTGGTTGATAAGGTGCTTGAGTGTTGTAGCGCACCGCGGCTTGGCTGCGGGCCTAACGGCACCTCAAGATAAGGTAGGAAGAATAGGGCCCCTAACTAATTGGACAGCAAAACATATTACTGTATTTAAGTACTGAGCGGCACAGGGTCTACGTTATTTACAAAGTAGTTCAGAACCAAGAAGGACTCGTCACCCAACCTACCTCTCACTCCAATTTGACCAAACTACATAATATCTGGTACAAATAACTAAAATAGTTGATAAGGGGTGGGGAGGAATGTATCTCGATAAATGTTACTTGTGGTTGACCTTGAGTGGACTACTAAAATACCGGTTGTGCACAAAGTCGAGGTACCTGAGCAATCGGCACCTGCAGGCGCGGCGACCGTTAAGCCGTTCCAGCAACACACGCACTGCATGCAAGTTGCCTACACTGCAGCTAGGGGTCACGTTTTTGTCTACAGTGTTGTAGATCTCGAGGGACGAAAAAATTTTTTCACGGAATAAAACGATTAATGTCTAGACTAAAAATATTTTATAAAGTTTTGCAGAGCGAGCGGTAATTACAAATTTCGGGGTGAAGGTCGAGAAGACTGAAATCGGTTACGATCGTTTCGGGATAATAATCGTACGCGACTCGATATAATCGACATATCAAACGGCAACCATAGTTGAACCGGTACGACAGGTAATGTAGAAGTTCTTGTGTGTGTTTTCCAGGTACAATAGGCTGGCATGCTCTGGCGTACATGAAACTTCGAGACCGTGCTGTTTTACAAACACCAACAGCAGCTTCAGTCGGGTGACGCGATAGTTAACGGAGTCGCGTATGGTCGCATGCGCCCACAACGACCAGGAAATATGGGGGAGGTAGACCCAAGCTAGTCTATGTTCACCAGCATTCACATGCCTTTGTTTTCTTTTATTTATTTTTATTACTTTGCATACTTTATGCGCTTTCTTATTTGTTACTATTTAGTAGGGATCGCCCAACGATAAAAAAAAATCATATCGATAGTGAGGGATATATCGATACGTGATTCGATATCGAACTTTTCAAATCGAGTATCAATATCGTTTTTTTTTTTTGTGATTTTTTTGTGATTTTTTTATTTTTTATTGTTTTTAAAACGTGTTATACGTTTTTCGGGCGTAACAAGGCCCCGCCGGCAACTAACAGACAATGCACCTGTCCGTCCCCTATGAGAACAATCACAAACAACACTGCGGCGGCCCTCGCGACGAGATAAGAAAGCTAACTGACTTTTCTGTCTCTTCCTCTCTTTCCCTGACTCTGTCTGGACACTACTTAGTGTCAACAACTTGAGCTGCTCTTATGCTTTGCTGATATGAAGATGATTACAAAATGTGTTCTGTTATCTTATCTTGTATTAAGATTGATAACAGAGAACAAAGCGCGAAAGAGTCTTGGAGCCGAAGCCAAATGGACTCTATTCAAATGTAGCTTGGTGGCGTGGGAGGGGGGGGGGGGTGAAAGAACAGCGCTGAAGAAACCATAACTCACTGCCACACCAACCATTCCTTGATTGAAAAAAAAAAAAAAAAAAAAAATTTTTAATCAACTACGATATACATTTCTAGGGGTTGGCGATCCAAGTTTTTGCTTTCGAATCCGAATCCTGAATCGCTGAGCAAGCAAAGATCTCGAAATCGAATCCAGAAATCCAAAGGAGTATTATATTTCTAAAGGTGTTGTGCGTGGCATTACCGGCAACTCATCCACGTTTATGTTATACTGAAAGAGACACGTGCCCTTAGTTTTCCTGCACTAATGATGCCACTATCGCATATTCCACAGTGCACTACTTGAATAAATTAAAATGCATTATTTTAATTTTGTTGAAAAGTTAAGATGGATACGAGCAACGAGGCAACTCCACGGGTGGAGAAAGAGCATAGAGCGACGGCGCTTCACTGGGCGGTAGCTTTCTGCGTCGGTCTTTCTCGGGTCAAGGTCGAAACTCCCAGCGCTTCGGTGACCGGGCGCTAGTCACGTGAACCCACTACACCGGTGTCGCGCATCCGAGGAGTACGTGTCGCGGCCACTGTACTATGTTCACAAACCGCTCTACACGCGGGTAGCCGCACGGTTTAGGCCAAAGTGAGAATGCGCGTACGATCTATGCGTACCATAACTATATATTCACAAAACCTTACACACATCACGGTTAATACGATGCTCTGTGGGATACATCTAAAGGTACCAACGCTCGCATTGACGTTTACGAGTGTAAAAAAGTACAAGAGCAACAACAATCAACAATAAAAAACAACATGTGGACACACCTACACACAGCCACTGATACACAGACGTATAAAAAAAACGCGACACATTGGGTGGTGCGCATGCATCGTGCTGCTATATCGTCGTCGTAGCTATGGAGTAAGCTGTAAAACTTTCAATTACATAATCTCGTAAATGGCATTGATTGAAGCAGTAATCAGATCGACGACGGGCTCCAGCTCTTCAAATAAAGAAAGTTTTAACAGCAACGGGGAGGTAACCAGCTTGAAAATTTCGAGAAATGATCCAGACAGTCCAGGATACTCCCATAGATATAGGATTTCAAAAAAAACTATGTCGGAAACAACATTAAAAAAGTATCAAACTCAAAATTTGGATTTTTTGTGTTTTTTCTTCTTATCTTTAATACATCTCAAGTGAGTCACAAAATTATAATAAAATAAACATTTATAATAATAATATAAAAAAATATCAGGTAGGACACCCTATCTACCTTTCAACATTATATTTATGTGGTTATTTACGTCTTTCCTATTCAGTTATAAAATTGATTAGAAAGGACAACATTTACAAAAGAAGGAGTCACAACAGAACTATGTTTTTCAGTAAGACACAATTTCTATTTAAATTGGATAAAATTTTATCCAATTTAATTACAAAATTATTAGTTTAACCTTATTATTATTAACTAGGAAGCTTAACAAACGCTTTTTGAGGCGCATTGTTGGATGAGCGTAATTTTTTTTAAACGAAAATGCGTTAAAAACTGCGATTTCACGAGAATAATTTTTCGATTACGCTCAAATATCACACGAATATACTAAATTCATAAAATTAAAGTGCTGTGAAACAAAGTCATACAATCGAATAAAGGCATGTAGGTGTTCATAAGTAGAAGAAATTGAAAAAATCGAAAAAAATCGTAAAATGTGATTATACATGAGAAATAATATACGATTACGCTCAAATTTCCACGCGAATATATTTATTCATAAAAATTAAGTTTCTGTAAAATAATCTATTTTTACCAATCGGAATATGCATGTAGGTGTTTAAAAGTCGAAGAAAATGAAAAATCGAAAAAAAAATGTAAAATTGTGATTTTATAATGAGAAATAATATTCGATTACGCTTCAAATGCACGCGGAATATATTTATTCAAAAAAATTGAGTCTGTAAAATAAATCATTACATATCGGATAAGCATGTAGGTGTTATAGTCGAAGAAATTAAAAAAAAATCGTAAAATTGCGATATTTTCATAAGAAATAATTGCGATTTCGTATCAATTTCACAAGAATATATAATCATAAAAAAAAGGTTCTGTGCAAAAATCATTACAAATCGGATAAAGCATGTAGGTGTTATAAGTCGAAGGAAAGGTTTAAAAAAGTCGCTAGGAGTCAAAATTGTAAAATTGTGACTAATTTTCATGAGTACAAATCAATTTGTTGATTGCTCTCGAATTTCACTACGAATATATAAATCATAAAATTAGGTTCTGAGGAAAAATTGTATTTACATTGAGATAAGCAATTGTAGTGTTATTAGTCCGAAATATTTTTTTTTTAAATCGTAAAAAGTCGGTAAAATTGCGATTTCATGGATATATGAATGTTTTTTCGATTGCGCTCAAAACGTGTGGCAGATCTGGTGTTCAGGAAATTTCGAAGGCCTCTATAAAAGAGTTTCATCGCAATTGAAGCACGGTTTTAAGCCGGCAATCGTGCTCAACAGAGAAACACCAAAGATACTATGGAAAAACGACCCATAGAGTCGTTGTTAAACGAGTGAGTGACCTGAGTGGGTATGAGTAAATTTTTCGTATTCATTCCCCATACTGGGCTACATCAGCCTAAGGTATATGGTAGAAAAGGAGATGTCCCGGGAAATCAACACATGGCTCACTCACCGTTTAACAAACGACTTTGGCGTTTCAATAGTTAATTTTAATTGAACCATTTAAATGCGACTCATGTTCAAAACGTATTAGCGGAAACATACCAAAATTTCACCAAGATAAAACAAAATCACCTAAAGTTATTTCACCCATTTAACACCCCTCAAAAATAATATGGGGTGTTTAAAAATATAAAAAAAGTTAGAGCTAATGGGTATCGAACCCCAACCCTCCGTTGCGGTAGTCTAAATAAATCTTACCCTAGGGCCATGCAAGCCACGTGTCATCTGTCCCACTAGCTGTACTAAAACAAATGCTATAGATGTTTTAAAATAACATTTATTATTTGTAGGATTAAATCGGTAATGAATCTAGCTGATTTTGTTAGCAGTTATCAGTAAACCCGTACCGGAGTCTGTTTAAAATTTCAGCCCAATCTGTTCAGCGGTTCGGCTGATGTTTACGACGTACAGACAGACGACAGAATCACAGATGAGATCCGTTGAGTTTGAATGGAGACACTCGGTCGCTCCGCTCCCTCGTTTATAAACAGAAAAAAAAACTTCGATTTTTCCTCCAGTGCAATGAAATGAATCTTCGCTTCGCTCGCTACGCTCGCTATGCTCATCCAATAATATAATAAGGTTAAATAATAAACTACAAATTAAATGTACACAAAATAAAATAAAAAAGAAACGAATAGAAAAGAAAAAAATAGAGAAGAGAAATAAAAAATCCTGCATCCCCTCCTGCTTCAGAGAAAACCAAATAGAAAAGGGACTGATTTTTATACCGCTCCCATCACACACGAATATGAGGTTTGCCAAAAAGTAGAAAACACACCAAATCGAGGGATATAATAAAACTTTATGGAGGAAACCATGCCGTACGTGATCTCATTTCGCTCCATCTTGAAAATACATCACCATTACCATACTACAAAATCTTGACTATATTATAGTATAGTAGGAAGTTCCGCAAACGCTTTTTCAGGCGCGTTGTGGGATGAGCGTGATTTTTTTTTAACGAAATAGAGGTAAAATTGTGCGATTTTCATCGAGAAATTATTTGATGCGGACCTCAAATTTCACACGATATATCAAATTTATAAAATTAAGGGGTTCTTCACACAGCTAAGGCGTTTAAGTCACCTCTCCCGTCATCTCACGCAATGTTAAAAAAATTGAAAAAAACGTAAATAAATGGCAATTTTCATGAGAAATAATTTTGATTGCGCTCGAATTCACACGGAATATATAAATTCATACAATATGATAGGTTTTGGTGAAAAAACATACTATTCGGGAATAAGCATGTATGTGTGTAAGCGAAGAAATTTTTTTTTTTTTAAAAACTAAAAAAAAATCGTTAAATTGCGATTTTCATGAGAAATAATTTTTCGATTTGCGCTCAAGAATGTGGCTAGTTCTTGGTTCCAGAGATTTCGAAGGCCTCCAAAATTCCATCGGCACATTGGAGTACCGGTAGCCGGAATCGTGCTAACAGACACACAATAATACAAACAGAAAGAAGAAAGAAAGAAAAAAAATCATCTGGGATTTTTTTCTCCACAGTGTGGTGAAATGGAATCTTACGGCTTCGCCTCGCTAAGCTCATCACATCAAAAAAATTATGATAATAATTATATTATTATTGGATAAGAGCATTTTATACGAACATGGTACACAAAACGGAGCCATAATTTTTACGGCCATATTGTACTTCCATGTGTACATATAATTACATTGTTAATGTGTCTCTGAAACTATAATAAAATATATAAGAATTATCGTTTGTAGATGATTTTTCATCCGCTGTGGACGGTTAAATTTTTTGTATTATTTTACTTACTTTCACGGTAGTATATTTGAATGAAACGTGGATTGCACTTTCAACTCCACGAATGATTAAATGTGAAGATGGGGAGGTTCAGAAGTATAGTGCTGCAAATGTATATTAAATACAACTTAAATAGTGAGATTATTAATAAACAAACTTGGTCCACACTACTATAAGTATAATATACTAATAATGTGTCTTCTATGCCGTGGATTTGAACCTAAATATTGTCTTCGTTTTATTCGTCTTCGCCTGATTGTAGATTGTGTAGTACTATTGTTGGCAACGACCAGAAACAGATGCTCGACGAAGAATTGTGTTGTTAAGTTGGTGTTGTATATGTTATATTTTGATGGATTTCACAGTCTTCTTCTCAGTTTCTATTCATTGCATTTGTCGGTAAAGATCTGTTATGAAACGACAACACCTGAAGCGGGCATGCATTCCCCCTGAGCAGGCTACCAACGACAAATTGTTATTATACTCTGAAAAAAACTGACGCCACATGGTCGATGGCAATTAGCCGCGTATTGGAAGTGAAATGTACGTCATCATGAGTGAATCTGGCATGGCATTTATCTTTAATAACATTGCCGGCAAGCAGAGCTGATGCAGGTCAACGACATTTTCGATAGAGATTCTCTTTAAAATATTAAGCAAACATTGTGTAAAGAAATAATATATTATGCAAATTTTTAAAGTAAGTCTTTATTAAACAAAATAAAAGCAAAATCAGCGGCTTGATCAAAGTTTATTGTTCACTCTCTGGTTTCGCAAGTTTTTAGAGGTTTTGGTGTGTTTTAGAAAAACAAAGCAGGCATGCTGAATGCACATACCGCAAAAACCTCGTAGTTTTTGTGACAGGGTAAAAAGTAAAACAAAAAAAAAGAAAAGTCGAAAACGACATATGTCAACCGGTTTTGAAGAAACTAAGCTAGACGTATACTTTGGTGACAAAACCATTTTTGTTTTGACCCACATTAGTGGAAAGTGGAAAGGATAAGGGCGTCACTGGGGTATGCGTTAGACTATACCCAGAAAGAAATATATATTACCCTGGCCCTAGGTATATCTATGGGGAAAAAAAGGCCAACACTATGTAAGTGTACAAATTGATGGAAAATCCAATGTCAAGGTCAGGAGAGAGAATTAAATATTTTTTCAAATAATACAATCGGGCACGGTCACCACAAAAATGTTATAAGCTAGGCCACTTCGCGAATGCTTTTTTTAGTCGCGTTGATGGATGAGATTTTTTTAAATAATTTCTGTCCCACTGATAGACTATGGTTAGTATAAGTGGGATCTCATACTTTTTTAATCCATTACCAAATATTTTGTTAAATGAGGATGTAGAATGAAAAATCTTCGCCAGGTCAAAGACATGCTGTTGGTACGCATGTAGGTGATTGTTGTCAAGTTGCTATGCTACGAGTTACTTGTTAACCAACACTGTAAAAAAGGCTTTCATTAATACCTCATTTCTGATGTGAACTCTGGCCCAACTTTTTCAAACTTTTGTTTCAGAAAGCACTACATAACCATGATATTAATGTCATGTAAATGTTCATGACTTTGTAGCAACACCCGTTTGGTCAGAATCGGCCCAAAAATCGTGAAGACCGAAAATATCGTGGCACCTATTAAAAAACACGGGGTGGGAGGAGGGGGGGGGGGGAATCGAAAAGCCACGATCTATGAGAACTGTTTCTTCGATTGTCCCCAAAATTAAAAAAAAAAACTTACAAATCGAGGGAGTGATTTCAAAGCGTCAATAAAGTTTCATCAAGATAAGCCATTTGGCCACGCGGTCTCTGCTAAATATCACGAAAATATCGCATTTTAAATGTATCGTACTTACACAAAGTTACGATATTCATGAGAAATATTTCTTCGATTGACCCCAAAAAACGTTGGCAGGTGTAAGTTCCAGGATTTCTGAAGGTCCTCTCCAAATTCTCAATCAAGTATCGCCCTATCCCGTTTTTCCCGTTGATTGAGAGCGAACAGACAGGCAGAAAAACAAACAAAAAACGAGTAAATTTTTCTTTTGGGGGGGGGGGGGGCGGGGAAGCCGGTGGAAAGAATTGAATTCTTTGCTTCGCTTATCCAAAAAGAGAACATGGCGTAACTAAAACACTCGTCGTTTTTAAATTAAAAATACCACCAAAAAACCCAACTTTACTGTAAGAGCGACAAAATTGGACACCCGCATGGCTAAAAGGACACCCTACCCCCCAGGAACCCCCCCCCATTTTACTAAATCGTTTTATACTAATGTTTTGAAAAAACTTGCATATTCCTTCTTTCTATTACGTGATAATTTGACTATCTCAAGACGAGTGCCTGAATGCCTTTCTAACATTGTTTCATTAGATGAGCGTAGCGAAGCGAAGCAAAGATTCCACGAACTGCAACTGGAGAAAAAAAATCCGTTTTTTTCCTGTTTGTAGTTTTGTGTCTGTACACGATTCCGGCTAAACCGATAATCTAATTGGATGAAATTTTGTGGATGAACATTAAATTAAAAAATGAAAATAAATTTGCTATTTAGAGTTCTACACACTCAGTTTATAAAATGAGTTTTTCCAGTGGGTGACTTAAAACCAAAACGACCCCAAGCCGACCCTGCAGGCCCAAACGCAATCGACGACTCTATGTGGAGCGATAACAAACCCAAAGATCGATATTTTAAATAGGAATTACTAGGATGAGCGAAGCGAAGAATTCAATTTCACCGACCCCCAAAAAAAAATTAGCTCGTGTGTGTTTTTTTTTTCTTTTTTTTCCCGTCTGTTTGTTTCGCTCTTTACCCAGGGCAAAACTGCATATGCGATCTTGATGAATAATGTTGACATGACCTTTTGAAATCTCTGAACTTAGACTTGCTACGTTTTTGGGTACAACCGAAGAAATATTTATACAAGAATACGACTTTTACGATTTTTTCGATTTGTAGTGCGATATTTTCGTGACATTTGGGCCGATTCTGACCAACACGGTGGGGTTTACAGTTTAATTTCACATACCACATTAAGGTTATGGAGATGTAGACGTTGACACAGAAATAAGTTGAAGAAGTTAGCCAGAATCTATTAGAATAAGGTTTTAATTGAGTTTTATTTTTTTTAGAGTGTTTTAAATATTAAAACCTTTATTTCTCTAAATTCTGGCCAACTTTTTCAAACTTTTTCTTTCAAAAAGTCAACCATTAACCTTACCTCAAATGTCCATGTGAAATTATGAATGTTTTTGGTAGCCCACCCGTTTGGAGGTCAGGAATCCACCCAAATAGACACGAACAATATAAGACATTACGATCTTTCTCACAGCCCTGTATGAAAACTCACTAGGAAAACGCTAAAGTCCCGCCCGTTGATGGATGAGATTTTGTTAAAGGTTTAGTGTTGCGGGGGGCTATCTTTACTTTTGCAAGTGCTTTGTTTTGCTGCCTACGCATTGTAGGTGAATGTTGATAAGTCCTTTGGTTCTTGTAAATTGGTATTATTTACACGTAAAAACTTGTCATTAAAAGCTTTTAGTCTATGGATTCGGCTAAATTTTTTCCACTCTTTCTTTTTTCACCAAGGACTACATACACCATAACCTTAATTGTCCCGTGGTAGCCCCACCCGTTTGGTCAGTGGAATGGCCAAATGGCACGAAAATATCGCACAAATAGTCAAAAAACGTATATTGAAAGCATTGTAGTTCTCTCGATTCTGGACTAACTTTCATTAATTTTTCTGTCAGAAAGCAAATACTTATCACATTACCTAATGTCCATGTTTGAAATCTGAAATGTTTGTAGCCCCACCCCGTTGGTCAGAAGTGGCCCCCAAATGGCACGAAAATATCGCCACTAAAAATCCGAAAAACAAAAAATCGTAAAGTACGATACTCATGAGAAATAGTTTCCTCGATGTACCCAAAAAAACGTGGCAAGTCTAAGTTCAGAGCAACGAGGTCGTGTCAAATTTTCATCAAGATGGCTATCGATGGTGAGCAACCAATACCTTCTAACTGCCACAAAAAAGCAAATTGTTCAGGAGAGCCTTAAAAACTGGATTAAAAAAAGAAAACTAGTTGGCGGGTGGGCAGATAGGAGGAAATTGATAAAGTAGTACTATATGTCTCTTCTTGGAGATGTTAAGCATTGTTAGATAGGAGCTATAGCACCAACACACATTCGAAATAATTTCTGTATCCATAGACACCAACATCTCATTTTGGCATAAAATGGCCACCGATAGGATGTATGGTTCGTCACATCGATATGCCGTTTGCCCGGTAGAGAATGCGAAACAAACAGACGGGAAAAAAAAAAAGAAAAAAAAAAAACAACAACAAAACAAGGACGCTAATTTTTGGCGGGGTCGGTGAAATGAAGTCAGTGTGCCTCGCTCATCCAAATATCGTACAAGCCTGTTCACAAACAATCATAAGATCCAACAGACCCTAATGATGCTTTGTATGCGAGCCGTGTTAATTGTTTTTATTATTATTTTAAATTAAAATAACATTTGATAATTAAAAGCTCATTCCCCATCCAACGCGACTAAAAAAAAGCCGTTTGCGAAGCTTCCTAGTAGCATCAGTGGTATAGACAGTGCAAACACCCGCGACATCAACGCCAGAATCAACAAGGCCGATTCAGAACAAACTCATGAAATGTATTATGTGCTTGTTGCCTTAGGACCGGCTCCAAATGTCACCGTTTACAAAACTCCTAAGACATGAAAACCGATGGATCGATAATATTTTATTAAAACACAATTATTCCTGTTCCATCTTTACAAAACTCAGAAAAAAAGTTCAATTCACAGACCCACTCAGATCCGTATTACTGGCACTAGGTCAAGGGCATGTTATTTATGGTTAATGAAATACTCGAATCAGGGACATGAAAGTTGTCAATATCGTTGTTTAAAGAAACGGGGTCCAATTATCAAAGTGTGCATAACGCGGTATTGAACAAAAAATTAGTTACTTTGAGAAAAATTAGTCTATAATAAATGTCGAAAAGAAAGGAAGTATGCATGTGAAAAATTAGAAAATACTCCTCGTCAGGGATATTTTCTCAAAATTAGATTGGAATAATATTATCTATGTCTACACAAGCAAATTTTTAAAAAATATTGCAGTGTTGTAGTATAAATATCTGGATATTCATGTTTTTCGTCATGGTGAAACTTTTACGAATAACCCGAATTTTACGTGTTAGTCAGCCAGTCGCCTAGTGTATACCAAATTTGTGTTTTGTGAGTGGTGATTCAATTTTTATATTCGGCCCCCATCTGTTTTCGTAAAAATGGACTAATCATGCTAAAGTATGTGAAATTAACAATTTCTTTGTAAAACCTTGTAAAAAAAAACCACCACTCAAAAATAAATTATTAAAAATGCTATTGAAATTATTATAAATTAATTGATTTTGGTTCTTGTAGGAGGGGAGGCCGGATTATATGTGATTTTAAAAACGCGCAAAGAAGGTTTTACTTTAATTTCGACATGCTTTATATCATAGCAACGGCACCAACAAGCGTGCATATATAAATGGCTAAAGTGTTGGACCTTGCAAATAATTTATATACTGAATGTTTAAGAATGCTATAAGGGATATATAGATTCTCTAGGTCAATCAATGACATCGGCGGCCCGCTTTACATCCGCGGGGGGTTTGAGTCGGTAGGTAAAAAACATCTGGCCTCCTGTGTTTGTTATTTGTACTAGGCAGCGCTCGGCTCGAGGACAAAACAGCCGTATTCGTAATCGGAGAGCGAGCCACGACTTCGTTTCTAGAACGGTTGTGGGCTGGTGTGTTCGGGGGGGTGAAGACTCAGGCCAGGACTTCGGAGCAATAGGAGGCCTGGCCCACTCTTCCTCGGTCTCGGCTCGGTGGAATGCACCAGAGCGAGCTACCAGCAGACGGCGGAAAATATATTTGACACGCAAAACATGCACTGAGTTTGGTGTCTTTCTGACTAAACTGTTCACAACCTTACAGTTATAAAACTTTTTTTTCATGGTTACATTGTTCAAACTGTGATATGCCCAAACTTACTTTTTCTAGAAAAAATTTCAAGCGTAGTCATTTTGTGAGGTAAAGTTGCATGACGTCGTGAGGCATAATTAACCATTCTCTACAATGTTTATAACATCATAATCAACAGATTGTACAATTAAAAAAAAATTCTTGAAGAAATCAACGAACACATCTTGGTGAACATACCTTGCACACACACACATGGTAATTGATATGTATCCTACTACCCATTTCCCTGCAACGCCACAAGACCGAGCGCAATTTGCCAATCGATCTCGCGCCGGTCGCATCAACACGTCGGACGCGTGTATCCTCTTAAGATTTATTTATAAAAAACACATAGGTCGGGTGCCATATATTTGGGCTTTTTCTTGTAAGAAACACTACGGTGATGCTGACCAAAGACACTTCCATGGGCAACACATGCAGAAGGTATTTAAAACTCAAAGTGGTAAGTTTATTTTGTATACACTCATATTTGTTGTTTGATACCTTTGTTTATGTTTTGTATTTAGTGAACATCCTAGGCTAGGCCTAGGCCTAGGAGCCAGGCTACCCTCATCTTTCCAAATTACAATAAAATGGCACTGCTAGGCCTAGGCCTAACACTTCTAAACATTATCTATCCTAGCCTATTCGATTTGGTAGGCCTATTCTACGTAGATTAGGACAGGCCTAGGCCTAACACTTCAAACATTATCTTGTTTCCCTAGTCCTATTCGATTTGTAGGCTTGTTATAGACATATAGCCCCAACATAAAGCCTTGCCTATGTGTATTTCTTGCCCACACAAATATGGTGAACGACACGATCAAAAAACAGTAGGCCTAGACATCCTTCCAAATCATAATGGGATAGCCGTAGGGCCTAGCGCCTAGGCCTAAACTACTGAGCTTGGGATAAGCCTCAGTATGCCTACATAGGCCTAGGCCTAGCAAAGGGACACATTTATTTTAATTTGGAAAGAAGGGTAGGCCTAGGCTAGCCTAGCCTAGGATGATCACTAAATATCAAAACAAACAAAGTATAACCAAAAATATGAGAATTACAAAATAAATTACCACTTGGAGTTTTAAATACTTTCTTGCATGTGTTGCACATGGAAAGTTGTCTTGTCAGCAGCATAGTGTTCTTACAGAAAAATCCCAAATTGCACTCTTAGCCCTTTTTTTGGACGTCGCTTCAACGGCTGCGGATTCATCCGCATCTTCCTCTCGTCACATTATTCATAACTTTTTAGTTTTTTTGACTTATAAAAAATAGTTAGGTGTTAAAATGTAAAAAACGTTTTCCGTGTGCGTGATATGAAAAAGCTGGAGCTCAGTGACGCATGACGCCATGAGTGCACACAGGTATATCGATTCGATAGCAAATCGCATAGTAGTGCCAATAATTAATCGATGTTGTTCATAGCTGACCGATCGCAAATTCAGTTGGCAGTCAAATATATCGATCGACGATCACAAATTCCCGAAGGCGCAGATTGGCGCGGATTCTGGAAATCGGCCCGAATAACTTCGATGAATTTGGATTTTGGATTCGAATGACGAAATCGAATTCGAATTCTCAAAAGATTCGATCCGGATTCGATAATTTCGAGCTTCGAGCACCCCTACATTTTCATGTATCCGATGAATCGAATTTGTTTCTTCATAGTCGATATACGTAACGAATTATCGATTTGTTGGGCAGCCAGTAGGCTCTGGGCACAAAAGAAAAAAACAATATTTCGAATTCGATATATCGATAATGGGAATATTATGATATCAATGTATTGGACTCATTGATCCCAAAGATCGAAATTTACACAAAAATATGCTAAATTCATAAGATTAGTTGCTGGTCGGTGACCCAGATAGGATAAGTCGAAAGATTAACATTACCTGCTTGTACATAATAATGGCCTGGAGATGCCGGGCCCGAAATAATAGGCCCACTCTATTTTAACATTTTTTATATTTTACAACCCTACATTTCTGGATATTGATATCATAAGCGATAGAAGTTTCTTTTGATATAGATAAATTGAATGACACGTCATATAGCCCCAGGCCCTACTATTAAGTATTTACTATTTACTATTGATAGGTACCCACAAATACTTTTCAATATCGATATTGGAGCTTTTTTTATGATATGAGCATCGCGTCTATGAAAATAGCGAAACTAATATCCATGTCTGTGACATATCAAATTTTTCAAACCGCAAAAATGGGATTTTTTTTTGCTATAGTTGATCTAAATGAGCTAGATCTTATATTTAGATGACTTGATATTGAGGTTATTCTTTACCCATAGAGTTTTGCATCATTACTATTGTTACAATACTGGCCATAACTATTTCAAGAAACTGTTTACTGCTTGATATCAAATTATTATTACGGTTTACCGTCGGCATTGTATACACAGGTCGGTAATGGTATGTCTTCTGTCGGTAATGCAGGACGAATGTTTTTAGCCCGGTTCTGTGCCCCATGTCACAGATTTACTGGTGTTGCCTGCGGTGGAACGGGTTCTTCCTTCCATCGCATACTCTCGGCGGGCACTCGTTACAAGACACCCTCGCCTTCTCACCCTCTGGTTCGACTAACGCCCAGGTTCCCCGACGTCTACGACGCCTCGTGGAAGGAAAAGCAGGCACACACAAAGATAGGACAAAGTTAGGGCTGCATGGATAGCGTGTCGGCCACTGAGCAACCTCTGTGAGATCCAAAAAACGCAGCTGAATATGTCAAGAGAAACTAAATTCTGTGCCCGGTGTTATTTGACCCAGTCAAGTGTGTGCGTGTGGTTTCTTATAGTTAAATCACTGGGACTTATCTTATCAGGTCAAATCACACAAAGGGGGAAATATTTGCGAATGATTCGCAACAGGCTAAGTACTTCCGAGAAGGGTTCACGTTTAACGTCCGGGTTAGTCAAGTTGTTTTAACAGTTTAGTGAATGAAACGAAATAATGGAGACCTATTTGGAAAAGGACCTAGTTAGGTCTGCACAACAGCTTAGTATAGCATGCAGACTCAAACTGTTTACTAGGTAGTCCTAACGGTTACTGATCATTTGTGTCTCGGAGATGTAGGTGATCCGCAGCTGATTGCGCGTATCGACACCCCGCGCTCGATTGTTGGAAGACTCATCCATCACTTGTTGATTGACATCGGCAAAGCATCACCCCCAGGGCGATAGGTATACCCGCTACCGGTTCGCCAGCAAGTCTGGCGAGCATGGCACGACGCGAACGCAGCAACAAGATTCTAAGAGTATGTGCAGAGCACAGTCCCTGTGCTATTCAACAAGCCGTCAATGGTAAGATCTGCTCCGATAAAGCCTACTAGGAAGTTTGTCAGAATTGCTAATTAAACACTAGTGACTTGACTAGACTATGGAAGATTGTGGTTTCACATGGTATTGTCATTTTATCTCAGTATCTCGTCAATGTCAAAATAGCTAACAATGATTACAAAAAAACTCCCTAAAGTTAATAATATTGTATGTGTATGGTTGTTTTCACGAAATATTTATATTTTACTAGAATCGGAGTGAAAAAAGAGTAAGCCTGAATCATGCGTGTGGGTGACTGATTCGCTGATTCGGTAGAGGGTAGTGAAAAATGGTTTATAACGAAACTTCACGAAATTTTTTAAATGTCCTTTTATTGCCTTAAAATGTAATATTGTCGGACGAATTACATCATTTAGGATGCGAAAAAAAAAAAAAAAAAACCATTTTGAAAAACCGATAATTTCGCGAAATTCGTGGATTATAGCGCGAAAATAACGAGAACGAATATTACAGTTCAAAACAGGTCAAAAGAGAATATTAAAATCGCGAAATTGGACCTTTTAGTGTGCAAAATGTAAAGTGATGTGGAAAAGGTGGTGCCGGTCCAGTTTTGGCTGGATTAGACGGTGCCAGTCCAGACCGAATATTACGCGCGCGCGGTAAGGAGGGGGTACCGTGAGTAACGGGCTTCACGGAATCTATACCTCCAAAGATATACAGCGCGTTGAGTACGGCTCCGCGAAAATAATTATACCAAATAACAGTAGCGTACAATTTTTTTTTAGTGATTTTTTTATTTTTTTAGCTAACGCCTTTTTTGACAATTTTTTTTTAAATCGCACGGAAAAAACGCGAAATTTGGGTTTTTATATCACCATTTCTCATTACCTCTATGATTGGGTAGAACAAAACTTCAATGGGAATGCTTTGTCAGGTTTTGGGCGGGCAGGGGATGACACACGGGATTCTATCTTGATACATCATTGAATGTCATTTGGAGTTCAATCAATAATTGTTGGAAGAATGAATTTGTGACACATCGACAGATCCACGTTGTGTCTTGTTCGGAAAGTACATTCAATATTTCCTTATATGAAAACCGCTATGTTCTCGGGTGGTAGGTTCCCAGTATGTTTGTTTGTCCGCGGGTTAGCGACGGAGCTGATTCCGTGTAGCCATCCTGTGGCCCCGAGCTGTGGCACGAGGGTCTAGAGAGGCGAGCAGACTGTACTTCGTGAGAGGGAACGTCATAGGGGATGTTTGACGACGTTGGAGCCGCTGCACCGATGCTCGAGAGGAGTGACCTCAGAGCAAGCAAGGGAGGACTTCCTGTCCATGCAGGTCAGTAGAATCAAACAACTTAGCATGAGGGCTTCTGGGTCTTTGGAAAAACAAGTAGTACCTTGACAAATTCAGTCTACAGTAAAAACAATATAAATTTAAAATGCAATAAGTGGACACCTTCAATAATAAGGATAGGCCTACTTGTTGTATAGTTATACTAGTAAGTGTTTGATTGTCATACTAAAATTGAATTAATTATATTAAACTTATATTACGTACTTGTTTTCATTTATGATTATAGAACCATCCCCATTTGTGTAGTTGTATAGATTTGATGAATTTGAAGGTTTAGAAATTGACAGCGTATTTCAAAAGTTGAGTTTTTGTTAATTTCTTGGTTATCGGAAAAAAACTCTGTAAGTGGAATGTAATATTTGGTACAGATCTATAATGCAGTTGCAATTTAGAAGTCCAAAAGGTTACCAGATCGAATGGTCTAAGTAAGGCGCACTACCTGAATGTGGGAGACCGAGACGTGGGTTCAAATCCCGCCGTCAGGTTAGATTTTGTAATCTCTGAGAAACTTGTGGCTAAATTATTGTTTATTGTGTTGTGGTCAGCCTTGGATCTTGGCTGGTTGCGTCCTTGTGGTAGCGTATTTTGCTTCCAATGCAGAAGGTCACCAAGGGTTCGGATTCCTGCCAACTCAGAAGTTTTTTTAACTTTCTGATTTGGATTAAAGTCCATCAGTTCTTGTTTGTAGGAGGTTGTTAAACGGTGGAAGTTTGGAGCCGTCCTAGCAACGAAGGCACAATCAAAATTTCAGAGTTGTCTGAATCGCCTTGTGATTCTGCGTTTATCCGCGGGTGTTCGCACTGTCACATACCACGATTGCCTATTCCATTATTCAAAAATATCGATCTTTGGTTGGTTATAGCGTTACTGAGTCGATTGCGTCGGGGGCTACAGGGTTGGCTTGGTCGCTTTGATTAAAGTCCCCCACTGAAAATCAGTTATATAACTGAGTGGGTAGACATCTAATCACAATTTATTTATTGATTTGTAGTATTTATAGAGTATGATATGTTGTGTGCAGGCTACGGCCCGGGACCTCATGGAGCTCTGGAGTGGTCACGCTACAACGGTGTCTGGCAACGGAAGAGACCTGGAATCCAGGCGTGGGATCCTGGGTTCATACACGTGTTCCGCCGTAACTCACGGCAGCTGCCCCAGCTGGACGAGCCTTCGAGTGCGCAGTACGTCAGTCCAACCTGCAGAAAACTGTAGAACCTGCGAGCTGGCGATACGGGCAGCTAACAGTCCTGGCCAACCAGTAGTCAGATAGTCACATAAGAGCTCTCTGCAGGGTCATCACCCTCCAAGCAGAGGACCAGGAAGCTTTGCATCAGAGGTAGGTTCATTATCAGCTCATATGGTAGAGACACTGATTCGCAGCGCTCGATTTTAATAATAATGCTTCCAAAAAAGTGTTCTTTCAAACTTTTTTTAGGTTCTAATTTCGAATGTTTGCACATCCCTAGTGTAAGACATTTACAACTTTTTGTAAAAGCACTTGTGGCTATTTTGTTCCTAGACAAATCTGATCACCATCATCATTATCTGTTGCCAGGTCCAACTCTGCGTTGGGTCGGCAATCGGCATTGAAGACAGGCCATCACTCCTCTCCTTCCACCACATTCCAGTCTCCTCCTCGCTTTTCTACATCTTTTCTCATATTATTCTGCCGCAAATGTGATTAAAAAACAAAATAATTATGTTGAAGCCGGTGTTTTGAATACCAACTTGAGACAGTTGAATAGTATATAATGTTTCTCGATTTGGTTAGTCGGAAAACACTCTTGTAGGTGTAATTGTTATTATTTACTACATTTCAGAAATTAGAAAAGTCCGCCCTAACCGGGATTGGAACCACGGGTCTCCCCCCATCCATTCAGATGTATAATGCAACTACAATTCAGAGATTAAAATGTACCCGTCCTGATGGTCTAGTGGTTAAGACGCCTGCCTGGAATGCGGGAGACCTGTGGTTCGAATCCCAGTTGGGGCGGACTTTTTTAATTTCTGAATTGTAGTAAATAATAAGAATGTACTGTGTTATGACTAAGTCCCCTGCATCAGCAATGATATGCTCTGGAATGCGTGTGTCCTCGCTGCGCAGGGAGCAACGGCCGCGACTACATGTTCCTGCTGAAGGGCCACGAGGACTTGCGCCAGGACGAGCGCGTGATGCAGCTGTTTGGTCTGGTCAACACCCTGCTGCTCAACGACCCGGACACGTTCCGCCGCAACCTCACCATCCAGCGCTACGCCGTGATCCCGCTCTCGACCAACAGCGGCCTGATCGGCTGGGTGCCGCACTGCGACACGCTGCACACTCTCATCAGGGACTACCGGGAGAAGAAGAAGATACTGCTCAACATAGAGCACAGGATCATGTTGAGGGTGAGTAGGTGATGCAAAGTATAATACACACGTGCAGCTTAAAACTGGGTATTTGTCATAATCGTTGGCAGGTGAAAATGTTTTTTGCTCTAGAAGATTATTATTCAGTATGATTCCATGCTGTGCTGTGTCGATACAATGAAATCATTGGGAACAAGTAATTTTAATTCTCCAGAAAGATATTGTAATACCTTCAAAGTTTGGCCTTCTTGTAATCTATTTATGTTCAATAGACCATTTTCAGAATTAACTGCGCATGCGCGCTCCGTTGCAAAGCATTATGGGAGAAAGGGCCTTTACATGCTAAATGCTATATGATTGGGATTGTGGCGGACTGCACTGCCATTGTTGGAAACGCAGTACTCCACACACCCGAGCATATGGCATTTAACATGTAAATGCCCTGTTCTACCACCACAATGTTTTTTGTGCCCGATATAGAGGGCGCTGGGGATTTTGAAAATCGTCAATTGCAGTGCTGGTTTGCAAACTCATTAGAGGGTGCTATAATCCTTGTTACAGATGGCGCCTGACTACGATCACCTGACTCTCATGCAGAAGGTGGAGGTGTTTGAGCACGCGCTCGGTCACACGCAAGGCGACGATCTGTCTCGTCTCTTGTGGCTCAAGTCTCCGTCGTCTGAGGTCTGGTTTGACCGACGAACCAACTACACTCGCTCGCTAGCCGTCATGTCCATGGTGAGACGTTGCACTTTGTTGTAACCTACAAGGTGGTGGTATTCACCTCTCCAACCTGGTTATGATTGTTTGTGGCTCATAGTGCACACCTATGTATTCATGGTCGTTGACACAACAGTAATTTTTTATTTATTTAATGTTTATCATATTTATTTTTTCTATTTATTTAAATTAATTTACAAAGGAGGACAATAAAATCAAGTACCATGTGCATTTAAAAGTAAACATTAAACAATCTTTTTCTTATTAACGAATAATTATACACCAACCAGCTGTTATAATCATGGCTCGACTTTAACGCTCGCCCGAGCCGAATGTATTCTTGCGCGGGCGAGTAACTTCAGTAACATAAATTGCGTACATTACATTTCAAACTACGCGGTCAACTAATGTGGCGGTATTTACAAGGAGTTGATAACCCAAACAAGAAACAAAAACCTAATCCTACTGCAGACAATGCAAAATATGAGAAGAATCGTGTGCGCCTTTTTCAAGAACGCTGGCTAACAGAACACACTTGGCTACGTTTTGACCAACAACTAAATTCGATGTTTTGTTGTGTTTGTGAGATATCTAACGTAGGAGATAAACATTTGTAATGGGTTGCCAAATATTACATAATTAATTATTATTACGAAATTACGTATTTAAGTTATAGTAGTATTAGTAGTGGTTTGGAGTAGGAATATGGACTAGTGTTTTTAATTTCCGACTAGTAAATTTAGAAGATCACTCGCCCTCTGGGCGAGTGCTAAATATTTTAAAATTCGAGCCCTGGTTATAATTAGGGCTGGGCAAAAAAATCGATGTTTCGATATGATATCGATAATTGGAAAAAATTTCGATATCGAAATTTGATTTCATATCGAAATATCAAAATTTACACAAAAAATGCTAAATTTCGAAATTTTGGTGGAGGTGCCGGGTAGGTAGTCTAAATTAAATTACCCTGGCTGGTGCATTTGCTGGAGGTGCCGGGTCATAAAACGCGATTGTGAGATCGTAAATAGGTCCATGGTGACACCTTATATCAACCCTATTTGGCCAAAATTATGAAAAATAACACTTAAAAAAAAAAAATTGAAAAAATTATTCTTGAAATTTTTTTTTATTTATTTTTTTACAAACAATTACATTTCGATATATCGATATCATATTGAAATTTTTCGTGTGATATCGATAATTGAATGATATGTCATAGCCCAGCCCTAGTTATAATATTAAAATTTGTGTATATCATAAAATAATAATACAATTAGAACAATATTGTGGTTTCTGAAACAATAAATAATAATATCCTACCCTTTATCCAACAATGAAGTTGGTAGGGGGTGGGAGGATCCCACCAAACTCTTGGGTCGCCGAGACTAAAATAAAGATAATAATAATATTCATAACTCAGTTCCAACTACAGTAAGAACTCTCTTATCCGATCTCCGCTTATCCGATGTACCGTGTTAACCGAGCCGCCCAAAAAAAAAAAATAAATAAAAAATAAAGTTTAAATACGTAAGTAAAACATAAAAATAATTACAGACGCCGCGCCGCACTTTTTAAATGTACTCGCATACATTTGTAGGCATGCCTTACGAGTGAGTGCAAAGAAGATAGATCGGCGATATATCTCGACTTTCGAGCAGTGTGCATCAGTGTCACTGAGCATATAGAGTTCAGTGGTCAGTTTGTTGGCGTCGCGCGCACCTGCGCGTACGCATACGATCCAAACATCTCACACACAGCTGTTCAAAGATGGTCGTTGTGGAACTAGATGCAATCATGTTTCAACCGATTCACGAAATTCGTAATCACGACGCATTGAATTGTTATTCCTGGGCTTATCTTATTTCTTTCCCAGACTTATCTTGCGTCGAGAGCTTCAGCGCGGGCATAGTAGTGAGAGGTTTTCCCAAATGAGAAAGATAGCTAGGCCTAGGCCTTTGTTTGCATTGTAGGCCTAGGCCTACTGCGTCGAGTTTAGGCCTAGACATACTTTTTATTACGACATGTAGGCCTAATTGTGTACGTGTGTTTGTGAGCTTGATTTACAAGCTATTAAATCATTTAGTATACCCTGTATGAAGTGTATCGTGTGTATTTTATGTTCCTTTATCCATTACATGTGTCATTTATCATTTTACCACATCAGGCTATGCTACAAGAGCAAATAAACAAATGAACCGCGCCATCCGAGTTTTTCGCAAATCCGAGGTGCCCCCGGTCTCATCCAACTCGGATAAGAGAGTTCTTACTGTATGTTGGGTTGAGTAGTTTTCCACCATTATCTAGGGCATGAAACTGTAGATACTAAGCTTGCCAGACTCAGTGTTTCTTCCTCATCATCTTACTGCTCCCTCTTCAACAATTTACTCCACTCTCTTCTGTCCTCCCACAGCATAACTCTTGCCACATGCTCCCACACTTCATCTCATTTTCCAACGTCTTCTTGAATTAATCTTTCCCATTTCTCTCTTGGCCTTCCTACTTTTCTTTTCTCCTCCTCTGCTGCTTCAAATTCTCATCTTGAAATCCTCTCCCTGCCCATCCTTTTAATATGTCCAAACCATCTTAGACGTTCTCTTCCTAAATAAATAAACAAAATAAAGATATTAAATAATATTTATAAACAGAATTTAATCATGTTCATTAAATTGAAATGTCAGATTAAGTACGTATGAATGCAGTGAACTAGTTCCCAAATACTCTATTTATTTCATCGTCTGCTAGTTATCGTAAACTTTTTGTTAATCGCCTCCAAACCAGACATCTATTGTCGTACAATCATTGTTTTCATTTAGTGTTTGTTTGTAGACGCATGTAACAAGTACATGCTGTGTGATTCCAGGTGGGCTACATCCTAGGGCTGGGAGATCGACACCCCTCCAACCTGATGCTGGACCGACTCAGCGGGAAGATCCTGCACATTGACTTCGGCGACTGTTTCGAGGTGGCCATGACTCGGGAGAAGTTCCCGGAGAAGATTCCCTTCCGGCTCACCCGGATGCTCATCAACGCCATGGAGGTAGGACACAGGCCTCTTAATGCTCTCGCGTCGTTAATAGAAATTCCCTTTCGAGGTGTGTGATTGGCTTTCTGAATAGGATGCCAGTTTTCAAAGTAATTTACACTTTGTAGAGCAGTATTAAATCTTGTTATTGTGTTTTTTATAAATGGTTGAGATATTGTAGGTGTGTGTGAACACTGAACAGTGTGATTGGGGAAAGCTTACCTTAAACGAGGTGGGCAGCTGCGTGAAACTTGCTAGTTAAATGGAGAAGGGTTACAGGTTGGGAAAGCAAAGAGAACAAATCCCAGCCTGAAGGGCTGAGAGCGACAAAACTTTTCACCTGCTGATGACAACTGCAGCTAATTTAAAGTTGTTACCTTGATCCACGACGCATTTCGTCCTTCTAGGACTCGTCAGGCAGATGGTGGCCACTAAAAATCAGCTAACTACATGCAAACAAAACTCACAACACATAACCAAACCTGTGGTAGGGCCACGCAAGAAGAAAATTCTGCATGCATGTTGTCATCATCAGCAAGGTTACTTCAAACACCATTCATACTGAGCCACACCGTCAGCACAACCAGTAAGGGGGCTTCCCTCCCAACTCTAGTGCTCGGGAGACAAAACATCCAAGACTCACCCTGGATTTATTAATTAAATATACAAAACAGATACACAATGTCGAACATTTTGGCCAGTGTGGCCTTGGTCACCGACCGTTAGGCATGGCTATGTGGTTGTAAGTATGGTTGTTTTGTTCCTATTGTTTGACCCGCATACTGCTATATATAGGTGTAAAAATGCATATTTGGTAGTTGTGCAACATTGTACTAATAACACTAACAGTGAATTACTGGCGCTTGACTTGCATAGGTGATGAATTTACTACTTTTCATTGTGATTGTCATTCATTGTCATTTTTAGAGAATGTATAAGGCTGTCTGACAATTGACAGTGATGATAACTGATAAGATCACTCTATGCATGTGATAGTAGGTTCTGTGATGGAGAACATATGATACAACAATAAAACTACATCCTAATGGTGTTAGGTCCATGTGACCTTCCACTGTGAATGGGAGAGGAAGGTCACGCACCTAATGAAATCCTAACTGTCAATCACACATAATTGACTTATCTTGATTGACCTTCAAAAAAGAAGTTTTATCATTGTAATCTAGTTATTTTGGCATGTGAATGTTATTGATAAGAACATTGATTGATAAATGGTGGTCCTGACCTAGTGGACATGAGAGATAAGTAGTGCGGGTCTGAATCACCCAGTGCTCGTTGCCACAGCGAAGAGAAACATGGCCGGGAACGAAGCTAGGGGACCAGTGGAACCCACCGTCGTGGACTTTGACTCTCTCGGTAAGTTGAACTTGTTTTACTAGTGACATACCTAAACTTTCCTGGACTAGGCCTACGTCACACAAAGTCTAATTATACTTATTATTCTAGCGAAGACTAGGCTAGATCTAGGGCACCTTTTACCCACGAATTATCCGACTGGTGACTGGCTTTAATTTAGTATGATAGCGGGCCTAATGACTAAGGTACCATGGTAAAAGAAGGGTCACATGTGGGGGTTTTCCATTTTTTTAAAGGATTTTATAATTTTGTTAGTACTTGATTTAAATGCTTTTACTATTTTCACATACAAACTGTACATTGATGTTCATCAGTAATTTTATTCTAACCAAACCATGTAGGGAATACCCCACCAATCATCAAGGTCACCTTTTATGAAAATTGTACACAACAACTTACGTGGTTGAGCACTTAATTTTACTGTTTGACCAACCCATTGAGACGACTAAGGTTTGAAGGTAAAAGGTTTGGTACAGGCTTGGTCACTTGGGTTTAATGTCCCCCACTGAAAATCGGTTATATGACTGGAGTGACTGAGTGGGTAGACTCTACATACGATTTATTTATTTATTTACAGCCCTACAAAAAAATCAAGAAATAATATATTGTCCGTACATTTTTCCACAGTATGGGTATAGGGATTTGAGACGAAACATAGCTAAAACAGTCAATGCCATAATATATTGTTGACTGTTGTGTATTAATATTCAATACCAACAAACATAGTATTTAATTAAAGTTTAAATGTTGAATGCTCGAAGAGGAAGCAAGGCCTGCTGCAAATAAGCAGTGTCCTGGAATCTAATATACATGCTCTCTGATCCGCTGCCAAGTGTTCTTGTCTTGGTCTTGCAGACGAGATGACGCGGGACCTGTTGAAGGGCGCTGTGATCGCGAGGCAGCGCGCCCACTGTCCTCACAGCCGCTTCAAGGTCGGCGCCACCGCCCTCTCAAGCGACGGAACCGTCTTCTCCGGCTGCAACGTCGAGGTGACCGGCCACAGTGCCATCTGCGCCGAGCGTACGGCGCTGGTCAAGGCCGTGAGCAGCGGATGCAACACGTTCGTTGCAGTCGCTGTGGTGGCGCTAGTCCAGGAGAAACCTGACGTGTTCATATCGCCGTGCGGACCTTGCAGACAGTTCATCGCGGAGTTTGGAGCGAACATTGCGGTTTACATGGCCAGGCCGGATCTTCGCAAGGTCCAAGTATCGTCCATACAAGAGCTGCTGCCGTTCCCCTTCCGTCTGTGATGTCATGTACACTCATTACTCATTAGGGCTGTGTTGAATAAGATGCAAGTTCAATCTGCATGCTATGTATTTTATTATACGTAATAATAAATATATTTGGTTGTGTATATAAATTCTTGTCAAATTATTTACCTGACCCTTAATTTTTTAGTGTTATACCCAGGAAACCTGCAAGAGTTGTGAATAGGTACCCACAGACAGTTGTAGTAGCATGGTACTTTGAACAAGTAGCATGTACAGCACTGATAATATAGCCTACCAACATAAGAAACAGAAATTAAACTTTCTCTGCAATGCCTTTCTCTATTATTATTTCTTTATCTTATATTCAATGCCAGAGAAACGTCTTGAAAATGTTTCTGTTTTCAATTATCATTCTTATTATCCCAGTTTCTTCTTTAGTATATTATCTAATTAAACGAGGGAGCGGAGCGACTGAGTGTCTCCATTCAACTCAAACGGCTCTCATTCTGTGATTCTGTCTGTCTGTACGTCGAAAATCAGCCGAACCGCTGAACAGATTGCGCTGAAATTTTAAACAGACATCCGGTACGAGTTTACTAAGAACTGTTAACAAAATCAGCTTGATCCATTGCGATTTAAGCCTACAATAAATAAAAATGTGATTTTAATAATATCAATGGCATTTTTTTGTAGCAGTTAGCGGGATGGGGGTAACGTGGCCTGCATGACCTAGTGGTAACCATTTAGCCTACCGCACGGATGGATGGGGTTCGATACCCGTTAGTTCCAACTTTTTTATATTTTTACACCCACGTATTATTTTTGAGGGGTGTTAAATGGGAAATAAAACTTAGGTGATTTTGTTTTATCTTGGAAATTTGTTAATGTTTCACGCTAATACGTTTTGAATACGATTCGCATTTTGAATGTTCAATTTAAATAATTATTGTGGCAAACAGAGTGAGTTCCTGTAAGGTGACCAGACGGTCCGGTTTTAGAAGTCAAAACACTTGTCTAACTCACTCGTTTAACAACGACTTTGGCGTATCCCTAGTTATTTGTATACTATAGTTTATTTACTGTGTATGGAATCCATCTCTTTCTTCAATCAACATTTCTTGTAACAGAACCACAGGGTGGCGGAATTATATTAAGTTGAAAAGAACTGTCGCGAACTATACTACAGTATAGCATAATATTATGGGATGCTTACATCACATGTAATACTTGCACGCTCAACTATGTAAAGCGCAATGAACTGAATTCGTTTCAACCTTTCATGTAGGTACATAGTGTGTGTGTTTAATACTTGTTTTAACCACATCTGTCACCTCAGCACCCCTGGACTCTTGTTACAAAGAAGTCTATCTCATCATCTTTCATTCATCTTACAATTCAATATAGTATTACTAATATGTCTAGAGAGAGAACGAAAAAATATATATCGTAATACAAAACCTTGTCTTTCTACAACATGCCTAATCTTGACATATTTTCTCCACACAATGTTTTACTATGCAGTGACTACATATGTGTTATTTATTTGTTTTGTTTTAGGTAATACTGGTAGGTCTTTATTTATGTTTGTTACATGTGTGTGCTGTTAATTAAATGTTTCAATTTTAATTGGCTATACACTGTAGTATTTAAAACTATTCTGATTATTTTTCCTTATATGATGTAACATGTTCTATCTCCCTCACAGGTGACGGGCATCGAAGGCACGTACCGGCGCACGTGCGAGTCTGTGATGTCGGTCCTACACCGCAACAAGGACAGTCTGATGGCCGTCCTCGAGGCGTTTGTCTACGACCCTCTACTCAACTGGCGCCTCATGGACAACGCGGCTCCCAAGGCCAAGCGATCCAAGGCCGCCACGGACTCGGTGTCCTCTCTTCCCAGGAGGCCGGGGACATCCTGGAGAGCGGCGGGAACAGCCTGAGCGCCACGCTGTCCAAGAAGGGCGCTCCCAGCACCGTGCTGGAGATCAACGGTAAGAGACATTGCAGCAAGCACCCGTCTTAATGCCGACATCACGTGGGAAATGTTGATACTCAATACTACTGTATTTATGCGAGTACAGGCCTCAGATATATTTAAAATTATCAAGTTAAAAAGTGTAGTGCGGCCATTATGTGAGGCCATTTTTCAATAGTTTTCAAACGGTTATTAAGTGATTAAACTTTAAAGTTTAGTGGTCAAAATAAGGTGCGACCATTACTCGATGGCGGCCTATAATCGAGTAAATACTAATTGATATTTCACATTTTTTTAAAAGTGCTTTGCACTTAAAACTTTAAATATTGATACAAATTCATATCCATTTTACACTTGCACTTGGCAACTTTGTGAGAGTTGATGAGACATGTGATGAAAGTCATGAAACACATCACATAGTATCATGACAAAACTAGTAGCCTACTTGTTTGCTTGTCGGATGGAGTACAAGAACGCTATTACTACGTATTATTGTTTGATCAATAAGTTTGGAAAAGGCCAAATGGCTAGTTTAGTTTAGATTGGAGAAGGGTTGAGTATGAGTTGCTTACTTCAAGGCTGTGTGTGTGTGTGATGTGCCTCTTAACCTCTTGCACGACTCCCGAACGCTTTAACAGTAAATTGTTGGTACTTACATACTTGATCATACCACATGAAGTAGTCACATGTGTCTTGTTTCCAGGAGACGGAAGCCAGCCGGAGGCGCTGAACAAGAAGGCGCTGGCTATCGTCACCCGAGTGAGGGAGAAACTGACGGGGCGAGACTTCACGCACGAAGAAGTCCTCACGGTACAGCGACAGGTCGACCTGCTCATCCAACAGGCCATGTCTAACGAGAACCTGTGTCAGTGCTACATCGGCTGGTAGGTTCACACATGCTGGTTCATTCCACAGAACTATAATGGACACAACTGAAAGATCTTGTTTATTTATGTTCTATAAAAATGTATTTTTTGTGAAATTACGACTTAATTTAGTATTTACTTTACTTTAATTACGAACTTTGAAAGGTACACCCGGCGCCAAAAGTAAATCAAAGGTCATCTTTTACCGACACCACCGACACTCGCTCGGCAAATCACACCAAGCTAGCTAAATACACAAAGCTAGACGACGGCTTGCCTTAATAATGTCACTAGAACTAGGAAAACGCTTAAGTCCCGCCGCGTTGTTGGATGAGCGTAATTGGTGCATTGAGTTGTTAGGTGTTATGCGGATTTTCTGTTGTACTGTGAAAAAATCATAACTTAGTTGATTTTTTTTAAATTAATTTAAATTAAATAAAAAATAAACTTTAATTTTAATTTTTTTTAATTATTCGTAATTTAAAAAAAGAAAAAAAATCGTAAAATTTCGATTTTCATAACAAATAATTTTTCGATTGCGCTCAGATTTCACACGAATATATAAATTCATGAAATTAAGGTTCTGTGAAAAAATCATTACGATCGGATAAAGCATGTAGGTGCTATAAGCCAAAGAAATTTGAAAATCAAAAAAATTCCAAAAATTGCGATTTTTTAAAGAAATTTATCTTTCGATATCGCTCAAAATTCACACGAATATATCAATTCATAAAATAAAGGTTGTGTGAAAAAATTATTACAATCGGACAAAACATGCAGGTGTTATAAATCGAAGAATTTTGTTAAAAATCGAAAAAAATCGTAAAATTGCGATTTTCATGAGAAATAATTTTTCGATCAATTTTTCCCCCCGTGCAGTTCTTCGTTCAGAGATTTCATAGACCTCCATAAAATTTCATCGCAATTGGAGTATTGGTTTAGCCGGAATCGTGTTCACAGACACACAAAAATACAAAAAAAAAAAAAAAGAAGAAAGAAAGAAAAAAAAAAACATTCCGGATTTTTTTCTCCAGTGTAGTGAAATGGAATCTTCGCTTCGCTCGCTACGCTCATCCAAAAACTGTCCCTAATTGATTTCTACACTAAAAATAAGCCTGCGCTAAGGTTATGCAGTGTTTGGTGAATCCATTTATAAACAAACCTTTTGTTAGTATTGACTTCGCCCTGGGCCCAGTGTTTGAAAGTCGCAATGGTCCGCCATGTTTCCTCACACGTCTGTTAGATGACGTCAGCGAGTGATAGCTCTGTGAATATAGCGCACCGAACAAACCGTTCGAGGTCGATAACGGTAGGTATCTTCCAGACCCCTTGATTACTTATGACGCCTAGTGTACAAGACTTTGAATAAGCCTATGCTGGACTTCTGTAGTAGTTACCCAACAATGGTTTGTTTTTTTGTTTCATTAAGATTTAAGATTCACGAGTAAAGAAGGGTAGAAGCCAGACTCGCAATACAGACAAGTGTAAATTGTATATAATATCTGGTTGGAACCCGAGCGGTGACGTCTAACCTGTATTCCGTGATTCCAGGTGTCCCTTCTGGTAGAGTTCCCTACGAGCGAGCCTCGCGGTTCCGATGGATCCGGCCCGAGTCGGAGACAGCTAGCTCTCCTGTCGGAGCGGAGAGTGGCGATCAGTGAGTGGACGCGGACCGTCGGTAGATGGTAGTCCCTGGTCGGTGAGGGTGGGGGTGGTTATGTTATGTCATACACGTAGTAATACCTCAGGCCACGAAGGTTGGCAAATAACTAGACGTAGGCGGGATGTTCGCTCGCATCACGTTCTGGTAGCATGCACTTATTTCTGTGTAGGTTTCATTTGAATGACTTTGGTTTCATAACAGTCATTCTTGAAACCACAGTGCATACATACATCATTACCAACATACGGGTCATGTAGCTACACATTTGCACTTGGCATTTGAGCTACTGTCGAGTCAAAACACAAGTGTGCACCCAACGAGGGGGTCGTAAAGAAGTCGTTGAACGAGATGATTTCTAGCTCTGGACGTGGAAGCAGTTGTCGTGCAGTCAACAGCTTTCAACAAACTCTTATAAGCAGTGGTGGGAACATATTTTACTAGGTGGCCCAAGTGCTGGACTAGCCAGAAACTAAACTGCAAGCCACGTCACGCAAAGCTAGAAATGATTACATAACTTGTTACTATGAAAGTACGCATGTAGGGTAATATTTTATTGGAAACAGCATACTTTTGGAAAGTATTCACACTACTTGCTCGGGTATTGAGATGTACAGTAAGACCTCGATTATCCGAGGTGGACGGGACCGAGCTATTCTCGGTTAACGAAAAACTCGGATGATCCGAACTTTCTTGTGTAACTCCTCCCAGCAGGGCCCTAGTATATGAAAGTGATATTTTAAGTGTAAAACTCATGAAATATCATTAAAAGAACATAAATATAAACAGCATCTTAGTGATGACATCGGTCGTCGACTGCTTTGCTGATAGAATGCATTTCAATGCACTTGTTGTCTCATTATCTTATCTCATAACGTAAACAAAACAACGCAGCGAGAGTCTTGGCCAGAAGCCAAGTGAAGCCTGAAAAGCCACTAGTGAGCTAGCGATACGTAGTTCGTGGCATTGGCGGGGGGGGGGGGGGGGGGGAAGCGACGGATATCTTAGCGTCTGTCGGCTCTTGACTAGATGTTGCATCGCAAGTTTAGTTTCATTTGCCCATTCTCATTCATCCACTTCTCCATCGTCGAACGCATCACAGTCCGGTAGCCGACAGAATACGTTCAGAAATGCTTCCTTGTTGGCTATAACATTTTCATTGTCACCCGATGCAATGTCCATTTCTTCATAGCCAGCCTCTATCATGTTGTCTTCAAGGCCATGTTTTGTCTCTTTCTCTCTCTTGTCCGCCGTCTTCGAGCAAGGTCTCGGCGGCGGCAAGCACTCACAAAGACCAATATGAGCACTGGCTCAACTTTCTCTGGCACCCTACCTTCGACCCCCGCCCCCAACCCCCTTACAACTTATGCGCTGTGCAATTCTTACGTCATTGTAGTAATCAGCATACTGCATGACATTCAGATGTAAAGAACATAACATTTCGGCCTTATTTTTTTAAAAAATGCGCCTGAAACCTTCTCGGATAACATGAGTCTATAAACGAGGTCTTACTGTACATTGTCAGCAACAATGTTGACATTGCCGTTATGTTTGTTACTTGCTGGGTCTATGTGCAACTAACTGTATTGCACCCATTATTGTTATGCGCATCTAGCACTGACTTGAAAACTAAGCCTGAACTACGAAACTCAGTAGACCTACTAATATGAGGTAGATTAGTTAGATTAAGAGTTTGGGTAGTCCCGAAACTTGAGAGCGTTACGAGAGAATGGTTGAGATGGTGTGCCTTTATCTGGTGTATCCAGGCAGCAAGTGACTGCATCCTCTAGCCTCGGCCAGGTCACACTTGACTCAGACTAATAGAGTTTTGTTATTTTATTTTTTCGAAATCTTTTTTAGTTTTACAATTATTTTATCTACCTTTTACACAATATGAATATTATTGTCCAAGGCCAGTAGAGTATATTCTATGTACAGAACATTTTTGTTTGTTTGTGTCCTATTAGTTTTACCCTTATTCTCCAAGGTCATCTAGCAAATGGATGCCTTGCATCATGTATGACGACCAGTCAGCAAGTATGTTATGCTTATTTTGGTGCAAGTGTTTCATACACAGACCTTGATGTTACTTGCTAGAGTGATGTATAAATGAATAGATTAATGCATCTTCGTATTAATTAGAATGCAATCGCCTCTTTGAGAGGTAATGTGAAAGAAACTGTGATTCTTTAGGCAACAAAATCATAGCATTTGTATTATTTTTTCCAAAATAATTCCAAAGGTCTATCGGACAATGTAGATGTAACAATACACATACAGTGTAGATAATATCGGTTCTCGGTACCACTTCACTGAGCGAAAAACAAGTCTAGTACGGTTCTAGTACTTGTACAATTCATTGTTTGTTTGCTGTTATGACTTATATAATAAGTAGGCCTAGAGATGCAAAGAAATCGCATCTTAATTTCATTGCTGTTGAACACATGTTTAGTATTCTAGTATAAGTTTTTCTTTGTGTAAATCCTAAACATGAGGAAATAAGTAAATCATTTGTCACCCAGATATATTAAGATAAGATTAGATAATTTATTCACCATGGATTGACTTGTACACAATACAAATATAGGTTTCGTCAGGAAAGGTAGAAAGATGTGAAACCCACGACATGGCATAATGGCCCGTTAATGACATATTTCTTAATGTCATTCATCGTCTGTAGGCCTACTTGTACATGCATGAACAGTATGAGCTTAATAAATAACTAATTCTAAGAACCTAGCATCATGTGGGCATTTGAGAAGACGAAGAAGATGAAGGAAGAAGAAGAAGAAGAAATATGATCTACATCCATATTATCAAGTATCTTCTTTTCATATACCCACAATTGACATTGACTCCCTGCCCAACAATATGAGCAGGTCAGAGAAAGAAGCCATTTTATACTGGATAGCGAGAAAGAAGAATGGCTGAAGAAGCCCCTCTCCTGCACAAGAAAAATAATGTGTTTTCTAGTTATCCAGTAGAGATAGGACTCCTGTTCACTCCGATTCTGACTGTAGTCTTAATTAATTTTATTTAAGTAACAAAGGCTGGATTCCGTTACCTGCTAGCTCCACTGGGCGCAGTGCTTCTCCAGTAGGCTTCAAGTTCAACGCATAGCATAGCTAGCGCTGGACCAGCAATTCACGGAACGCTCAGCACACATGCTGGCTTACTGGTTCAGTACATGGCGCAGGTAACGGAACGGTCACTATGAAGAATGAACTGAAAAGCAGTAAACAAATATCTACCTACCTACCGAGGTAGTAGTAACTAATACTAACACATGATCATGTTTATTTTTGCACTGGGATGTTATATTGCAGATAAATGCAATACATACAGTTGGGAGTAGGCCTACTGTTTTGCAGTTGCTGTTATCTCCGATTACGAGCTTAAACATTGATAGATTTCTAGTTTTTCTTGATGGCAAATGTTTTGTTTTGATAAGACACCCATTAAGTAACATTATGTTGAGATTCTATTACAGACATGACTAGAGCGATTGTTTGGATGTGATAAGACTATGTAAGGTAGGAGAGGCACTTACGAAATCACAGCTCCTGGCTCAAGGCCAGACTGTGATCCACGATCCTGCCGCGAGGCTACGTGACCTTGGAATGCCTCAAGTGTTCACATAGGTTTCATTCTAGAACACTACACTCTTGTGTTTTCCTATTTAACGTCACAAACTGCAAAGTCGACTATAAGGCGTGGGTTTTAAATAACTGATGAAAAGAATTAAGGTAATCTATGATCAAGGCACCATGTCTGAATGTTTATCTACTAATAGCTGTTGGATCAGGTGCAACCTGAATTAAAGTACTGAACTGTATTTTTCTCTAGTGTTTTAAGATTCTTGTTACTGCCAGACAAACCTATTTAGTGTCTAAGCTGCTATTTTAGGCTAGTCATCTAGTTATAACTTGTTTATTATTATGAACAAGTGATTTATATGCTGGGATGTAATAAACTCATTGTTTATATATTATCTGATTGTTTCTGACACAGGGTTCGTTGCTGTGACCAATACCATCTCCTGTCCACCGCTTGTCCATCTACAGCAGACACTCGTTAACACTTAACATGAACATCGCGGGATTGTGTTGGGCGGGTGTTTTTACAGGGAATGGATCACAAGACTTATTTCCTTCTTAGCATCCCATATTTATTCATCCAAGCTCATTAAGAAACCAAGTGTGCAGGACACAGTTGATGGAGTAAGCTCCGGTCCTCGTACCGAATCAACATCTCCCCTCTGATGGACGGTGTAACTTGTAAGTTGATTTATCATAAGAATTACTCCTTGGCTGTAGCGTGGGCCGGGAGACCAAAGCACAGGGGCTGGTGATCCGGTCCAGAGCGTCTTACGTCCGTTATGTCAACCGGGTTAAGTTAGGATTTATCTGGTGCTTTGTCTTAGGTAAATCAGTTTAAATAACTGAATAGGATAGGCATTAAATAAATAGAATACCTGGACTTGTTCTAAGATTCTTTATTCACATTGAGGGCAAAAGCCAAAAGGCACTTGACTAGACAACTTGAATACTAAACAAATACGTATTTGCATTTGGTCATTGACTGTGTTCATACAGTAGGTCTACAGGCTTGTTGGCCGTTCACAATGCGAAACGGTCGTTACGTTGTACGTTACTTACATATAATGTTTGCATTTAGTGTATGAGAACACAGATTTCCGTGCACAGTGTGGCGGTAGTTATTGACGTTGGTGTCGTTCCGTTACCTGGTGGATGTACTGAACCAGTAAGCAAGCATGTATACTGAGCATTTCGTAAATTCCTGGCTCAGCGCTAGCTAAGCGTTGTACATTGTTGTTGTGCAGTAGGTGCACTGCCCTGCGCCCAGTAGAGCCATCGGGTAACGGAATCCAACCACTGTGTGATCAAAGGTGTGTTGTTTTCTAACACAAAACGTCGTGTTTTGGAGTATGGTGATAATAAGTCATAATCAGTTTTGGATGAACTCAAATTATGTTTCGGAAAACCTTAAGTTACATCAGGCCACCACCACAGCATTGTGAATGGTGGACAAAGCAATGTTACATTACGACTATGGCCACGTTGAGTCCACGTACATTGGGAACGGACAACCATGCTATATAAATATAAACACTCAGTAAGACTAGCCAGTTACCGTACTTCTAAGTGGCAGCAGTAGTGAGTTTCTTCAGTATTGAGTTTTATGTTAATTTAATTTCAAAGATGAATTTGTTACTGTATTGTACTGTATAGTGTATTGTATTGTTCAACCTCATTGAGAAACACAAGGCTGATGCATGCTTTCTTGCTTTCTCCAGCCTTAATTCATGTTTTTTAAAAGTCACCTCACAATACAATACATATAGTATTTTATTTTAAATACCAATATTTGGTTGCCCAATACTGTAGGCTACTTTGTTTGTCTATTTGGGAAGGCTACTTCGGAACAACATTAATTCTTTACGTACTAAGCTAATGCTACTTACATGGTGCCAGTGGTACGTTACCAGATTTGACTTTGAACACACATAAAGCTTTTTTCCACTACACACAGTACATGAACACATGGACGTAGAATCACAACATTAAAATACATAAAACATAACATTGAAGGGCACGACTAGATGGACTGCAAGTGCAACGCAGACTACTACACGACAGACCACGTACCCAAGGTCTGAGGATATTATTAATACAGATGTTTCAACTTCAATGCTTGATCACAATTAGTAAAATATAGTATCCTAACTTATGTGTAAATAAAAATGGAGACATGATTCGCACAAGTTTTTGACTGTTCACTGTCTTTGTTTGAGAAAATTAAATTAAAAATGCAACATCTGAGTAAGTTTCAGTAGGTACCCATCTAATAACAACACAACAGTACTCAAGATGCAAGCAAGACATTTCTAGGACCAAACTGCATCGGTTAAAGCTACAATATCGGATTACAGTAGTTTCACTTTCACTATTCATGTAGGCCTACACAGTAGATAGGTCTATAAGTAGGTTATACCCCCAAAATACAAAAATTTGTAAAAAAAAAACGGCAGCCAAGCTCTCCTTCCAAAGTCTTCGGCTATGAATGCTGTGAGATATAGAAGTTGAGCCAAGCAAGAAGAAAAATTGCACTCTGTGATTATGTATGTGTATGCCGAAAATCAGCTGAATCGATGAACCGATAGGGCAATGGTCAAACTAATCTCCCATCAGAGCTCAGATCAATCAGGGTTTGGCCACAGTTGTCTGGACGTTTATAAAATAGGAATGTTTACAACATTTTGATGGCAATGCATTATTGTTGTGGTGGGCGACAGATTTCCCACCAGAGTGCAGAACGATCGACGTATGGGCACCACCTTGTGTAAGCTGAAACCACAATATGAAAAGAGTCCTGTGACCAAACCCTGATCATGCGATCCTGGTGTAGAATCCTGGCGAACCAGCTTGGCATTGTCTTATTGCGCTGAGATTTTAAACAGACATCCGGTACAACTTTACTGAGAACTGGTAACAAAATGAGCAAAATCCGTTGTGATTTAAACCTACAAGAAATAATTAATTGAAAACTAGGATGCTGTTTTTGGAGAAATTTTTTTTCCCCCATTTTTGTCAGGCTGTGAAGGCATGCAGTGACCAAAGTGTATCGAATCTACATGCTCAAGGTTCCCCCAAATTCTGCTAGGAGGTTGGACAAACCTTGCAATCTTTATACCCTATTTTGTACTGGCTATGTTTTCCATAGTAGGCCTATTGTTTGCATTTCAAAATATGTTCTAGGCCTATACTTTTTAAAATACAATCTAGAAATTAATAAATCATTCCCAACCGGCGGTTTGAATCCATGTCTTCCACATTTTGGGTATAAGGGCACCTTAGCCAACTAGACTAGGAAAACGCCAAAGTCGTTGTTAGGCAAGTGAGCTAGTCATGTGTGAGTAACCGGGAACATTTGCATTTAAGTTGATTGATAGAGGCTAGGTATAAATGGTAGGGGGTTGAGTTTAGTTGGAATAAGGGCACATCAACTGTAAGGCCATAATGTGCCACTCTAGCCTATGATAGGCAAGGGAGGAAAGACTCATGCTGATTTGATCCAACCTTAGGTAGGGGGAGGAAAGGGAATGTTACAGGGTACTCTACGCATGCCTCACTCACTCGTCTAACAACTTTGGCATTATCCTAGTGTATTATCAGTGACAATACATGTCTTACCATGGAGTATGGATTGTACAAGACATGAATGAATGTTTACTAGCATTGCCACCTTTTATCGATTCGTCAATTTCATGCTAAAAATTAATGCAACAGTGTGCTACAATAATTTAACCAACTAACTTTATCCCCCGTCTGGGCCCAGGGTAAAATTTGGCCCAGAGGACAGCTCTGCTAATCTTAAAAGGCAAGAAAAGAGGAAAAGTCTTATTTGCAAACATTGGCTAGTAGCCTAGTATCTAGTACTGCCTAAACTAGAGGCGAGCTCTGGCCGTCAACATTAAAACTTCCCCCTTTCCCTCCCCTTGCCTGTGACTGGTTCTGTCCAGCACGGTAGTGTCCTCACATCCCCTAGGCTAGAAGAGTGTGCATTATACAAACCGTTTATGCGTCCTTAAATTAAATAATTATCTTACGACATCATCTGGGTGATTCATAGTAAAACATTTAATACTTGCACCACTACTAATGTGCATAGTACCTACTGTATTCCTGAGGCCATTGGTAAAGTTAGGTGTTCTCCCTGCTGCGTTGATTCACTGAATTCACCAAATAGCAGTAAAAATATTGCATTGCAGGAACACAAATTAAATCAAGTTCCTTAAACACTAGCCTATAACAATCGTAATCTATACGTATCACTAACACTATTGAGATAATCTCAACTAGAAACTAGATCCAGCTAGTTAACTAAACGATGCATACTACAATCATAGTTGTTCCATTGTGTGACTGATTGAAACACTGCTCTAGTGTGCAAGGTATGAAATTAAGCATTAAGCATTTTGATATTTTAACAAATCCATAATATGTTATGCTTGAAAGAAACTCTTAAAGAAATATTTTAAAACTACCCAAATCAAGAGAAAAAATTCCTGCCGTTATTAGAAATCTGTAAAACTTCCCATATGCTAACGCACCGATTTCCGCTCAATTGTAGCTCATAATGCCAACGTTTGGGAAACGAAAGTAACTACAATTGGTCTAAAGCAACCCACTAATCCCCTAGAAAGGAAGCTGGAAAACCTCGTGTTTTTGTGCGGATGGTACTGCCAAATATGGCGGGCAAGTGCGCTAGATTACGTAAGTATTAATGAAATCTGACCTCACTATAATCTAGGCCTTCACCCACATATTTTAAAACATCTATAATGGCTATTACTGTTGTCACATAAAACATGAGAATTGCAAATGGATAAATTCTTATCAAAGATGATATTGTCTGCCTATATCTTCTAGGCATAATTTTTCTTGTGCAATTTCACCTACTTTCAAACCAGTATTTTGAATATAAACTAAGCTTGATTTGGAGGTCTAAGACCAACCTGAGGGTCAAAATGGTAAAAACAACGCAATGATACATGTGTAGGTTGTATACAGGCCTACCATGTAGCCTACGTTATTATCATGTGGCTACAACTAATTAAAAAGTTAACTTATTGCACGTAGCAATGGTTCAAAACTTAAAACTAAAAGGTAACAGTTCATCAACAGATGTAATCTGGACATAATCCAACTCGGGTTTTGCTAAATAAACAACAATGTGGGTACCAAATTCCGCCATAAATTGTCGACAAGCACCACAAGGAGATACAAAATACGTAGGTTTGGATTCTAGATTTGCTATAATGGCGATAGATTTGAATGTTGTGATTCCAGAACTAATCGCTTTGACAAACGCTGTTCTTTCGGCACAAATCGATATACCATACGATGAATTTTCTACATTGCAACCTGTAACCACCGAGCCGTTTTCGCACTCGAGTGCCGCCCCTACTTGAAATTTACTATAAGGACAATATGCAAATCCTCTTGCATTCACAGCCTGTCGAATGAGATCTTGCACCTCGATTTCTGAAAACAGTAAACATACAAGTGAACACAAAGTTTGTCGGTAGACTTGTGATAAGTAAGGTTATGTGTGTCGATCTTCGAGCAATTACTTCTTACCTAGGGAGGTAAACTTAACAATATTTCGTGGGTGCTCAGCTCCTTGTACACTTGACATCTTGACGTCGGGATCAGTAGCTCTAGGTTGAGGAAAAGGCCGAAAACAAAGTATATTTTCTTGACGGTCCCGTACACGTCAAAACTCCGCCACGCCCTCGTCAACAGCTGTTCCCGAAAACATCACAGCCTTCTCAAGACTCGAGAACGCTGTCCGCGATGGCGGCATTTTCGTTTCCGCAACTTGTCGACTTTTGCACAGGCACATTTTACTATTTCAATCATCACGTCAAGTTGTCGGTACGAATACGAAATACTTTTTTACTTACGAAATATTTTAATCAATATACAGCGGCTAGTAGATGTTTTAAAGATTAAAATTGATGACTTACGCGTTGATGTAACTCTGCACAGTAGAAACTCATTCAGGCCACTTTGGGTTGCCATCTACGCACGTCCCTAAGACGAAATCCATCATAACTTCCATTTTCATCAGGAAAAAAGGTCCCTTATTTCACTTACTACGCACGATGGAATCACTATTTCCCTTTCCAGTAGATGTCCATGAATTTATCTACAATACAAATTGTTTGTATGCTAAATATCTCCACAGATTGTTTCCATTTCTTTGAACCTTAAAAAGCCCTTTCTACTCAGCAAACGTTCTTCTAGTCATGAATGAGTTATGAGTACTTCCCCCAGGAACCCCTCTCATATTTGCACTCATGACCTCCCGTGGTATCTGTATAACTGGACCTTGATACCGTCCTGCGCTCTCGATATCCTGTACATTTTTTCAACCCTGCCTTGTCTCCTATCCTATCCCTGCCTAGATCCTTGACAGTACCTCCTACTCCCTCGTAGATCCTCCCTGCCTAGATCCTTAGCCGTACCTCCTACTCTCACATAGATCCTCACTGTTTACGCATTCTTATCACACACCTTTGTCAGGGTCTTTGATATAATATGTACAAATACAAATAGGGAGGGTGCAGGGGGGAGGGGGGTTGGCAAGTTCACGCATCTGGAGGTGCCGGTCCAGGATTACGTACTGTATTGGTGGAGGTGACGGTCCAGGATTACGTACTGTATTGGTGGAGGTGACGGTCCAGGATTACGTCTGTATTATTGGAGGTGATGGTCCAGGATTACGTACTGTATTGGTGGAGGTGCTGGTCCAGGATTTGCGTACTGTATTGGTGGAAGTGACGGTCCAGGATTTACGAACTGTATTGGTGGAGGCTGCCGTATACGTACTATGATTTGGTGAGTCAGGGTTAGTACTGTATTGATGTTGGTGACGGTCTAGGATTTACGTACTGTATTGATGTTGGTGACGGTCTAGGATTTACGTACTGTATTGGTGGAGGTGCCGGTCCAGGATTTACGTACTGTATTGGTGGAGGTGCCAGTACAGGATTGACATACAGTGCACACCTCCGGCAACCCTCACTGAAACTGACCTCACATGCACTCAAAAGGGTGAACTATCCAGTATGCTCAATAGCTTCGTGTCGCTTTATTCACCTGTGCAGTGTACATGATAAAGACATCGACAAACCGTGGATTTTCATGGACAGACGCGGGACACTGACGGCCTTTTATACCGACGACCGGCAACCCTGACTGAAAGTTTCATGAGGGGGGGGGGGATGAATATCCCCTGGTATTTTTTTCTAAAATTACCGCAATACACGTACGATTCACGTATAGTTAGTTGGATGAGCGTAGCGAGCGAAGCGAAAACTTCAATTTCACTGACCCCTCAAAAAATTTAGCTCCAATGTTTTTTTTTTTTTTTTTGTTTTTGTTTTTTTTGTCTGTTTGTTCGCACGATTCCGGGCAAACGGCATAAGCGATCTTGATGAAAATTTGACAGGACCTTCGAAATCTCTGAACTTAGACGTGCCACGTTTTTGGGTACAATCGAAGAAATATTTCTCATTAATATCACACTTTTACGATTTTTTTCGATTTTTAGTGCGATATTTTCGTGACATTTGGGCCGATTCTGACCAAATTGGTGGGGCTACAAAGTTCATATTTTACATGGACATTAAGGTTATGGTGATGTAGTACCTTTTGAAAAATAGTTGAAAAAGGTAACCAGAACCCATAAAATAAAGTACTTTTACGATTTGTTTCGATTTTTAGTGCGATATTTTCGTGACATTTGGGCCGATTCTGACCAAACGGGTGGGGCTACAACGTTCATATTTCACATGAACATTAAGGTTATGGTGATGTAGTACATTTTGAAAGAAAAAGTTAGCCAGAATCCATAAAGGTTTAATATGAGTTTTTTTTTAGGTTTATAATAACAATTAACAAGTAACAATAGAAACTCGACAACAATCACCTACAATGCATTCAAAAAGCACTTGCAAAGAAAAAGTGGTCCCACGCAAACTAAAAACTTACAAAAACGCTCATCCATCAACGCGGCGGGACTTTAGCGTTTTCCTAGTGTTAGTGACATGGAATTATTGTTGTGCCGGCGAGGGGCATACACTGCACCCTGAGCAGACTTCTCAAGAAATAATTGGATGAGCGAAGCGAAGACTTCAATTTCACTGACCCCCCAAAAAAAATTAGCTCGGGTATTTTTTTTGTTTTTCTGTCTGTTTGTTCGCGCTTTACCGGTCAAACGGCATATGCGATCTTGATGAAAATTGGAGGGGACCTTCGAAATCTCTGAACTTAGACCTGCCACGTTTTTGGGTATAATCGTAGAAATATTTCTCATGAATATCGTACTTTTACGATTTTAAATGTGATCTTTTCGTGATATTTGGGCCGATTCTGACCAAACGGGTGGGGCTACAACATTAATAAGTATTGCCTTTTGAAAGAAAAAGTTGAAAAAGTTAGCCAGAATCCATAGAAGAAAGGTTTTAATATGTGTTTTTTTTTTAGGTATATAATAACAATTAACTAGTAACAATAGAAACTTGACAACAATCACCTATGCGTTCAAAAAACACTTGCAAAAGTAAAGAGATCCCACGCAAACTAAAAACTTACAAAAAAGCTCTTCCATCAACGCGACTAAAAAAAGCCTTCGCTAAGCGGCCTAGTATATTATTATTATTACTATCGGCGATATAGAAAGTAAAGTAGAAACGAAACATGATGCTAACCTTCCGACAAATAGCTTGCTTGACACTATAACGTGTTCAAGATACTCCAAAACACGTAACCTAGATGTCATCACCTTCGTCCGAGCCCTATGATTAGCATAGTGTGTGGTTCAGGTTATCACAGGAAGTCTCATCACGTGGGCCACTACTAGGACTAGATGTACGCGAGTGAGCACAGACCGCTGAGACCGACGCCAGCCTTGACCTTCACGCCGGGGGTGACATGTCGTATAGGTGAGTCTGACTCGTTCAGCTAGGTCTTCGGATCGATGTTCGCCACGGACATTCCTGACTGAAGAATTTTCTCGCGGTTTACCTCCAGTCAACAGTTGATTTCAGGGGTCATTCTCCATCCCCTCCCAAATATTTACATCATTCACAGGATCCGGGCAACAAGAGTAGTTCCTGGGCTGGGGTGAGCCCTGAGCAGGTTTCCTCACCCACTGTGTGCTATAGCACGCGGGTTCGAGCCCCACCCCGCACCTCCTCTCCTGATTATCAGCCTGGATCTCGCCCCCGTTTATTTAACTTACTCTTGTTGATATTCATTATCTACAGCAGACGTCTCTCGGCTGGGCCCGGGGTAGAATTTGGTCCAGAGCATAACTCAAGAGGCGAGGAAAGAGGCAAAGTCGATCTCACAAACATAAGCTGGTATGTAGATTGCAGGGGATAGTAGGCCCTATTGTCTCGCCGAAACTAGAGGCGAGCTCTGGCAATTGCCGTTGAAGTCCTCCTCCCTTGACGACTATGACAACACGAATAAATACGATGACGACCACGACGTGAGAGACGTGTTCACGTTTTGGTTAGGACCCAATTACCTGTTGAAAGCGAATCGAATCCTGGCTCTTTTGTACCAAGGACTTTAAAAAAAAGAGATAAGTTCAGTGATTTGTATTTTTAACGTTACTACCACGGTGGTAACTACCCGTTTATCCCCCGTCTGGGCCCGGGGTAGAATTGGCCCAGAGCATGGCTCTGCTAATCGTAAAAGGCGATTCAAGAGAAAAAGTCCACCTCGCAAACATCAGCTAATAAGAGCGGAGTATCTTACACCCCGAAACTAGAGGCGAGCTCTGGCAATCGTCGTCGGGGACCTTGCCCCCTTCCCTTGACGACCCCCCGGCGACGATGACAATGACACAACGAACGATGACGACCGCGACGTGAGAAACCCCCCTTCCTCCCCTTACCCGTGGCTGGTTCTGACCAGCATGGGCCCCTCCCCCCCCCCCCCCCCCCCCTTAGGCTAGAGTGGTGCATTATGACCTAACGGTTGACGCGTCCTTAATCTAAATAAACCAAAAATATTGTTTCATTTCCAACATCTTTGATTAAAAGGACTTTTGAGTTGACGAAAACACTGATGTGTTGCATCTTCAAGGCGGTGGATTCGCCGCGCGCTTTCAAACAGTTGAAAACCGATGCCTGTCGACCACATTTTTTTATCAACAAAATAGCTGTCTACACAAAGTTTATGTTTACGATAAAAAATATCCGTCATGTCAAAATTAAAAGTCAATAATAATTAAACCCATTTAAATATGGGCATTTGTTCAGGTGAGTGTGTGTAGCAGTATCAGGCTAGCCTTGATGTTCTTCATAAGATAGGTCTGAAGGTCAAGGTAGCTCCGGTTAACATCAGAGCTCGCCTCGGTTGTAAACAGTATTAGAAACATTTAACAATTCCCGATTATACCAGTACAGAAGATATTTACCTACGGTGATCACAATTCTAGGTATTTATTTAATATATCCATACGTTTAGGGCGCTGGTCCGAAGCCATGGCTCTACGAGGACGTGGGTTCGAATCCCACATAAAGCATGTTTTTTTTGTAATCGTCCTTCATCCTCATCTATCACTAGGCCTACTCAAATGCTCATCGTCTCGAATAGCCCTAGTGCATTAATATGAGACGTTAATCAATAAAAGTCATCATCATCCTATTCCTAATTCAGTTTTGCAAAGGTGGACAAGTACAAATGAATGCACACAAACTCAATTAACTTTATCTTTACAAAAAAAAAGGTAGCAGTAGGCCTAACTGGTCTACTAGACTAGACTCAACCGCCAGTAGAATCTTTCATAAGATGACCACTACCAATAGTCATTCACACATAGGCTATCAATAATTTATCTCCACTGGACTATATTTTAGCATAGGCTACATCCTGCTTTACTATACTCAAACCGTGTCTTACTTGGTCCAGTACCTGAGCGACCCTTCTTTCAATTACATCCGCTCCGGCTTGCGGTCAATGGATAATCCCTAAGAAATGAAAGGGTCTCGCTCAGGTACTGGGCCAAGTGAGACACGGTTTGAGTATATAATGTTTCATCCATGTCCCGAGCAGGAAAATGGTTCCGCGGGCCGATGTTCAAGGTGTACATGAGCCAGGGTCTGTCGTCTTGGGGCGACCGCATGTGGTGGTTTGCGGGCGGTATCTTCATGAAGGACCTGAGTGGCGAGCAAGACAGCAGCCTCATGCTCACCGGCATATTTACGTTTGCACTGTCCGGAGCGGTCGTGTCGCTGGGCGGCACTGTCGGCCGCTGGGTGGACCGCACACCCAGGCTTCAAGGTACGATAGGCCAGACCAATTGGTTGTGTCAATGTTTTTTTACCTTATTATATATTTTATTTTTTAAGCGAGCGTTTCCATTGACTCTGCCAGAAAAAATAGTCGCTGTTTTTTTTTGTTTGTATGTCTCCCTATAACGTTCGAACGGAGGTTCGGATCGAGTTGAAATTTGGACCATCTGCAAGCTTCGATCTGGATTGAATGCCATTAGTTTTGTGGCAAAATCGTTCAAAAAGTTACAAAGTTAGGCCTACATTAACGTTAATCGAAAGTTATTTTCAAACTAAACGGCGACAAAATCTGAGGGGTAATTAAACGGCGACAAAATCTGAGGTGGCCAAATCATTTAGAATGTCCGTCCGGTCACGAATATGTTAATTTTATTTTGATCCGATAAGTAGGCCTACCGGTAGTGTAGATGGAAATTACATTTTAACAAAAGTAACGTTACCATGGCAACGAAAAGTCGCACGAGGTTTCTGGCTACTATGCAGTATGCACTGCCACCTAGAAGTAATCAAAATACTATTGAGGAAGCAGTGTATTATTTGTTACCAAAGAGTTAAAATAGTTTTCCCAAGGAAATGATGTCAAGGTCCTCTAGATGGCGGTGGATTTAATCCACAAAGTAAAGGTTTACCCACGGGTTTACCCAAATACCTTGGCAATAATAAATAATATTGGAAACATGGCCCCGTGGACAGCGAACGTTGCAAATTTTAAAATTTAAAAAAATGTGCAATGTGGGTCTAGCTATAGCACGTGCTCGCTTATCAACGCGTCCAACTGAGCGTTTCCTAGTTTAAAATATTTTATTCTTATTTTTGTTTTTGCATTCTTAGTGTTAAATCTATACAGTAGTTTTAGTAGAGATTTGTGGGTGCTGCCATCTTGGCTGTGACGTCACGGAAGTGCTGCTAGAAACTCGTTTCCACCATGCAGCACATGTTAGCACAGCACCTTCATGGCGCCAACAAAAACAACCGTATAGTAAATCAGTGAAGTTTATGGGCAGATAACATCTACAATAGGCCTACATATATTAGGCTATAGAGACTCCCCGTTTTAGGCTTAGCCGCTCTTTTGCATGGTTTTACATTTTTGTGTGTTGTGTGGGGGTGGGTAGTGGAGTGTAAACCTTAATTTGTTTTTCAGCTGCTACGAGAGCGCTGCTCGCACAGAACATACTTCTGGTCCTCTGCGCCATCACAATCAGCATTATGTTCTTTGAGTGGAACAACATCCACACAATATGGAACGGGTGGCTGCTGATCATGTTGCAAGTGGCCGCCATTGCAACCGCAGCGCTGTCGCGAGTAGCGAGTGTTGCCACCACAATCATCGTACAACGAGATTGGATCGTTATCTTAGCCGAAGGTGACATGGACCACTTAGCAAGTAGGTAGGAGGAAAATGCAAGTTCTAAACTACCCTGTGGCTATATTCCACTTTGGCTACCGGTTGCGGGCGCCACAATATACGTAGTTAGCTAGTAACCCAGATCCAGTTTACAATACCTAGAGTCTGTGTAGGCCTACCACAACCAGCCACATGTCTATTAGAAGAGGACATGAGTCAATATCCAACAAAGAATTTGTGATTGTCAAAACAAAATTAATACGGTTGTTTGAGATTGGACCAACTTTTTTTTATAATTAATTTCACATACATTCTGGATCACTTATCAAACTCCCATTATCAATCCAAAAATAATTTTTTTTGGGGATGTTGTTTAAAAAGCAATCGGAGCACATTTCAAGATTTTAAATAATTATTTGCTACACAAGCTTTGGAAATTACGTACTACAAAATTGCACGTTTGTGAATGTGCTCTGATCTCACAATCCTACACACATTCTTAACATTTTGTTGCAACGACGACGTGAGAAACTAGGGCGCTTCAACCGGTTAGGTCATATTGCGCCGCCTTGAAGCAATATTTGTTATTGAGTTTAATAATTCATTTCACTTTATATGGGATTGTTAATAAACAAAATGAACAATATGTTATCAAAAATTGATGTCTTACAACAATTCAGAAATTAAAAAAGTCCGCCCCAACCGGGAATCGAACCACGGATCTCCCGCATTCCACACAGGCTTTCTTTCTTTCTTTCTTTGCTTTCTTTTATTTCTGAATTGTAGTAAATAAAAATAATTACACCAACGGGAGTGTTTCCCGACTAACCAAATCGAGATACAGTGTTTCTATTTCAAACTTTACGGAAAAATATTTTTAATTATAATGTATGCATTGATGTCATTAGTTTAACAACAAGTCCTCACCCAACTGTTGTACTATGCATGATAGCCAACTTCAAAACTAGCACATTCCCCTAGAATATAAAACAAACCTCGTTTCCATTTCCCATACAGCCAGAGATAGGAATTTTTAAACAATGTCAACATTGCAGGTGTTTTAACATATTGTTGTTACAGTGCGTTGCCAAACAACTAAATAATTAATAGAAGGACCATTTTTAGGACATTTCACACACTTTTTCTTGCATTATACGTAAAAAAAGTTACAAAAAATAATCCCCCAACTAAAATTTTTCGCGGAAAAAAAATCTCAGTACATTCTTGCCTTTAACCGTGATGTAACCAGGGCGATACAACCATGTAGGTCGTTTTTTCACCTAATCAAAGATTTCCATCACCTAATCAACACTGTGGTCTAGTAGCCATCCCCTTCCACCCACTACCGCCTCTCGAGGAGTATTAACAGTCAGCGATGCTTCATGAGTGCCAGGTGAAACCTCAGCAGAGCCAACACAGACACTACTAACCAACACGTGTGATATCTAAAAGCTGGGATAGACCCGTGCTGGACAGACCCAGCCACAGGCGAGAAGAGGAGGGTCAGTTCAAAGCGATAGCACCTTCGAGTTATACGTCCGTCACACCTCGAGCGTGGTCAGCAGTGGCACTAACTGTGACCACACTTAGATAGATCAGCCGCCCGGGGTGTTCGCTTTAAACTCTAGAAACTAGCTGCTATACAACATTCTACTACACAAATTTATAACATCCGTTTTGTATTCACTATATGCTCCACTATAATGTCAGTGAGCAAACATACATTAATTGTCCAGGATAAATCCAGGTTCCATTTATATTTAGTTTTGTCATAACGGAGGATCGAGCGTCTGAATAGGACTTGACATTTACCTCATTATATAGTTGTTTTCAACAATAAACCAAACAAATATATGTAACAATGTATGAAGATCTCAAATCAAAATACATTGTTATTTTTCAGTGCCACATATAAATATATATGTACGTTCACAACCTTCTTGATATAATTTGCCACATACAGAACTACGTTCACAACCTTCTAAATATGATATGTCACATATATAACTATATATAACTACGTTCACAACCTTCTAGAATTTTGTTGCAAACCAAATTATTTACTTAACTTTAATTATTATTATTAAATTATTATTAAATTAAATTATTAACCAAATTTTTTTTTTTTTTTGCCTTTTGAAGGGTAGGCTACTGAAAGTTCCCAAAATATTGCTTTGCTTTAATTTAATATATTAATTAATTTATTAAAAGAACATGATGAGTCCAAATATTGTTTATACTTTCACAACCAACTGATCCAGACTAGGGCCTATACTCTGCATTCTGCGTCAAGCTTAGTTTAGTTGAACTCATCCAACAGCAGTAAGCCCACTTAGACAATTTTCCAACAAAAACTGGCATTATTGTGGCCACATAGGCCTACTTACTTGTGCATTCTATTACGAATGAGTACGGAGTTGTTGTGTGTAACAATCATCTTGTTTCAGCGATAAATGCAGTTTTCCGCTCAATTGACCTCATGGCTCAAGTTTTGGCTCCAATCTGTGTCGGTCTCATTCAAGACTACACAACAAAACTCACGAGTGCGATGTTCATCGGAATCTGGAACCTCGTGTCTATGTGTATAGAGTAATTATAATTTGGTACCTATATTTACATTTTGCAATCCTACCTTCTAGCAGTTAGTTCAAACCTCCCCTAAAGCTGTTGTGCTATCCGAACAAATGTGCACTAGATCAAGGGCAGAATTAAATTTAGACATAACCTTTTGCGTTTGGCTTCTAAGAAGGGTCGGCTTTATCTGCTACCGTTAGATCTGGTAAACAATTGAATTCCAATATTAATTCAACTTAAGTTCAAGTAAATAAATTATAACTAGAGATATGTGAAAATAGTGTTTTGTGAATTGATGCTACAGAGCACTATATTTTCAATTAAAACTATGGTTTTCCAGTCTTATTTTATTTTACATAGTAGCCTACCTATAATTTGTTTACACACATTTTTATTCAGATGATATTAATTCAACCTTGGTGACATAATTTTAAAATAAAAATATGAAAAACTTCATAAACAAGATTTTGAAAGTGGCCAAAAAATAGATGCTACAAAACGCTATAAAATGACACTTGAAAATGTTACACATATCTCTAATTATAACCTTTAAAACTAGTCAGTTTCTAAACCTGCAGACAAAAATTTAACACTAACTTAAAACTGATAATGGCAAAACAATCTTATTTGATTTGTGTCTTATGTATTATGTGGTTACACGAACTTGAAATACCTAGCAGAGCCTAACTAGGCCTACTGTAAATAAGTTGCAAAATATTAGTAAAAAACAATATTCTCAACCCCCTTTTCTGGCCTTCTAATTGCATATAATAATTATGGTAGTGCCTACCTAGTACCTACTAGTAGGCACAATTATTTTCAAGCATAGTGATTATAGTGAAGATGATTGTATTCTCATATAGGTATTCTCTGCTACTCCTAATCTATGAGCAGAATCCCAGTCTGAAAGAGAAGCTACCTCTGAAGATACACGACGCAAAGTGTTCAGAGAAGTACGCCGAACACGACATTTGCCCACAAACCGAAGTCCCACAAAAGTTTGCCAAACTCAAGTTCCAAGTTTGCGTACTAGTATACGACTGGAAGCTTTATTTTAGCCAACCCGTACGATTAGCTGGCGTGGGGCTTGCGCTGCTCTACATGACCGTCCTGGGGTTCGACGCGATCACTACCGGTAAGACCGAGCGCATACACAACTTGCCTTACCCCTCTCCGCTAACTAAACATCAGTACAATGAATATTTCCTTTCAGCTTATGGAAACACCCAAATAACGACGACGAACATCGCAATCGCGCAAGGAGTCGCAGCCGTAGTTGGAATGTTGGGGAGTTTGTCGTTTCCACCGCTGAGGAAATGTATGGGACTGAACAGCGTTGGCATGCTGGGTCTAGGGTTGCAGGTATGTAGAATATACATACATCGGCATACCATGTTGTATTATTGAACGAGTGAGCGTAGCGAACGTAGTGATTTCCATTCGACTTAAACGGCCCTAATTGTTTTTCTGCGTGCGTGCGTGTGTGTGTGTGTACGTTGAAAATCAGCCGAATCGCTGAACAGATTGCGCTGAAATTTTAAACAGACATCCGGTACGAGTTTATTGAGAACTGCTAACAAAATCAGCAAGATTCATTGCGATTTAAACCTACAAGAAATGATAAACTGAAAAATAGACTTCCAATGTTTAGAAATTATTTTAACGACAATGTTTTAGATTTTGAAAATATATTTTTTGTTTGTTTTTCGCCTGGCCGTGAAATGCCGTGCCCATGCAAGGTCTGTCGAATGTTGGACGTCAAGGTACCCCCAAAATTCCGCTCGTAGATTGAGTAAACCTTGCAATATTTTCACGTATTTCGTACTGGCTATGTTTACCATAGTAGGCCCTATTGCCACAGATGATGGACTACACTGCGATATATGTATTTCAAAACATGTTTAATTATTTTTTAAATACAATCTAGAAATTACAAAATCTTTCCCGACCAGGGGATTGAACCCACGTCTCCCACATTTCGGCTACAAGGGCGCTTTAGCCAACTAGACTAGGGAAACGCCAAAGTCGTAGTTAGACGAGTGAGCGAGTCATGTGGTGGGTACCCGGGAACATTTGCATTTAAGTTTGATAATTATATTCGTATAAATAATAGGGTATGGTGGAAATCACTGTGCCGGAGGTTGCTGTTGTTGGCAGTCTTCAACTGAATATTCCGTGTGACTGCCGGGTCTTGCTTAATGGCAGATTGTTGGTCCGGGAGTTGTGTAAAAGTTTAGGCCATAGTTTAGGCCAAAATGCTCCACTGTAGCCTATGATAGGCTATAGGGAGGCCTAAGGTAAGGGGAAGAAAAGAAATGTTACCGGGTACTCAACACATGGCTCACTCACTCGTCTAACAACGACTTTGGCGTTTCCCTAGTTATTACTATTACTCTATTTTATAAAAAAAAATAACATTGTAGGTTTACAAAAATATGTGTGATATTATTATTTTTCAATATTTGGCTAATACTGTAGGCTCTACTAATAACTTTTCAGTCATTTGAATTTTTAAATAGTAGTAAGTGAATTTTAACAATCATGTTTTCTGTTATTTGCATAACACACTCTTAGTTGTTTAGTTATCATATGGCTGGTGACTGGTTTTGTCACTTGGAGAGCTAGTGTCTTTGATTTAGGTAGTAGATTAAGATCAGAGAAAACGTGGTGAAGAACATCTTTGTCACAGGTATGGAGTGGTATTACTGTGTTCACATTTACACTGCCACTTTGAACAACAAAGACAACCGACTATGAAACTTCACACGTGATCTAAGCATACTCTCACTATTGTGCATACTTCTATGGAAACGCCAAAGTCGTTGTTAGACGATTGAGTGAGCCATGTGTTGAGTACCCGGGAACATTCCCTTTCATCCCCCTACTAAAGGCTGGATCGAGCATGAGTCTTTTCTCTCTAGCCTATCATAGCTAGTGTGGCGCATTATGGCCTTACAGTTGACGCGCCCTTATAACAACTACTCTCAAAACCCTATCATTTTTACCTTCATATCAATCAACTTAATGCAAATGTTAGAGGGTACTCAACACATGACTCGCTTACTCGTCTAACAACAATTTTGGCGTTTCCCTGGTCTAGTTGGATAAGGCACCCTTATATTCGGAAAGTGGGAGATCTGGGTTCAAACAGCGGTCGGGAAAGATTTTGTAATTTCTGGACTGTATTTAAAAAACTATAGAACGAGTTTTGAAATGCATACAATACAATGGAAAACATAGCCAGTACAAAATACCGGTATAGTATGTGAAAGATTGCAGGTTTACTCAATCTTCCAGCTCTATTTGGGGGTACCTTGAGCTTGCAAGATTTGATACACCTTGGTCACTGCATGCAATTTTCACAGCCTGACAAATAACAAATAAACAAATAATCTTCAAAAACAAAACCATTGTTGTTAAAATAATTTCTTCACATTTACAGCCTATTTTAAAATTTATATTATTTCTTGTAGGTTTAAATTGCAATGGATCTAGCTGATTTTGTTAGCAGTTCTCAGAAAACTTGTACCGGATGTCTGTATAAAATTTCAGCGTAACTTGTTCGTCGATTCGGCTGATTTTCAACGCACAATCACACACATACATCATCACAGAATACGTGCTGTTTGAGTTGAATTGTAGACTACGTTCGCTACGTGCGCACTTGTTTAATTATGTCCTCACTTGTCTATATTTGTTCGCTAGCTAACCCGCGCCTCTATCTTGACAATCTATGTTGAAGGTGCTGGCACTGACTGCGTGCGTCACTTCAGTGTGGCTACCTGGCTCGCCGTTCATCGCAGAAGCAATCGACCCGACATGGAAGCCACAACATTCAAACAGCAGTGAAATCAGAGACCCAGAGGTGCACACGCAAAACGTCGCACAGATCAAGTCCGTAGTCGCCTTGTTTGGTGGCATGGTTGCATCAAGGTTCGGTGAGTAGTGAAATGTGCCGGTCAACACAGATTAAGTCCTTGGCTACTGGCAAAATATGTAATTTAAAAAATGTGTGAACTGGGGATGCGGTTTGATTGTCGATACATCGATTAATATGATTATTCCCAAAAGGATCAATAACCAATTTGGTCTCTCAGAGTCGATTATCGATAATTACCGTAAGGTGATTTATCCAGAAAATTCAAATTTACTGGTTGTTTTGATATTTATGATGACATCTTCATGTCCAGTCCAGTGCAAATGCTTTGTGCAAATGTGCAGGGTTTTTGAGGCTGATATGAGGCAATTTTTGTTTAAACACTATTTTATATTTGAATTTAATATTGATTGATATTGATTTGATCGATAATCTGTTGACGCATGCGATTTCGAAAAGTTACCCTAGTATTAACTCTCTTTGTGATTGCGTGTCTTTCCCATTTCTCAATCTGTGCAAGATAGAGAAGAGAGCCAGGTACAGATGGTTAAGATTTGATTCTTGAGGAGCACAGTGGGCATGACTAAAAAGGAAAGAATCAGATGACATTAGAGAAACGCTGGGATTAGAGAAGTTAGGTGAGATACGTTGAGATGGTTGGGACATGTGAAACAAATTATGGGAGAGTGGATGCCCCAGAGAATGTGTGAAAGAAGGATTGGAGAAGAAAGAAGAAGATGGAAGTAGACTAGAGGCCAGAGGAGAGAGCTGGGAAGATGTGAAAGAGAAGAGATACGATGTTGGTGGGAGTACACAGTAAGTAAAGCTAAAGGATGTGTCAGGGTTTGGGATGGAATAGATCTATAGTAGCTCAGACTTGTTGCTATCATTTATCTACCGTATTTAGATTTTTATATTTATATTGTGTGTTTGAAATCGTATTTAGATTTAGTTGAGAATTTTGTATTGTATGAAACTAAACTAAGAGTAGATTGTAACACCGTAATAACTAATAACTAAAAGGACATGACTTATTATTTATTAAGCTTTTAGGTACTGTAATTAGTTTTGTTAAACACAAAATATCAAATTGTTTAGAACGATTGCTATGTCAAACTCAGTAGTCCACAATTTTGAAACGGGAGCAATAACGAGGGACAGTTATGCTCAATGATTCCTCAAAATATATTTGTACTAGTATATACCACATACTAACTTGCCAATCAAGTATTCTGTATTTAGCCATTGATACAGAAATTGACATCAACCGCATGAAACTTTGCCAGTTTACCATGACTCATTCAAGGGGTATTTACCCGCTAAACTCAAAAAATATATTTCAAGCCAACTAGTTATGAATTTAGAAACTTACAGAAAAAAAAAAAAATCTCCCATAAGAAATAACATGGGGACGATCTTTATGCTCCATGACCTTGGAAGATTTTGATCCAAAAAATATTGGCCATTATGACGTACTCTACAGCCTTTTCTGTAAATCCTATATATTTTGTTTTATTTCAATTAGTTTGGAAAAGACCAACTGGCTAGTTAAGTTTAGATTGAAGAAGGGTTGACAGGTTGGGAAAGCATAGAGAACATAAAGCCCAGCCTGAAGGGCTGGGAGCGACAAAAATTTTCACCTGCTGATGACAACTGCAGCTAATTTAAAGTTGTTTGTTACCTTAATCCACGACGCGTTTTGTCCTTCTGGGAATTTTGTTTTGTAATTTGGGCAAGTGGTTCGGTCAAAATATGCTGATTAGTGATTACAAAGATTGGGTATGATTTGGGAATGCATATTTTTGGTGTATGAGAGTATATTTGTACACAGTTTCAAGACACTACCTTATAAAGGGTCATTTTAGATTGGTACGATGCTCTAGTATCTATGTGGAACAAAACAGAAGCAGGTTGAAATCGATTTAAGAAATTTTCCATAACACAATTTTCTCAAATTTCTGGATAAAAAAAACTGAAAAATTGTGTTAAATCACAGCTACAAGATATAATTTTTTAAAACGTTTTTTTTTAGTGTAATATTATACTGGAGATTATGTGGTAAAAAATATTTTTGGGGGGTAATAGCCCCTTTAATCACTATTTAGTATCACCTTGCCACAATCTTGTATTTCATAAACTTATTTTTTCATACATCTTGATTTTTCAGTTGTTCTTTTTTTGTATTTATACTTTGTTATTCAAGTTTTACGTTATTTTATTTTGTTTTTAATTGTTGGATGAGGGTAGCAAGCGTAGCGAGCGAAGCGAAGATTCCATTTCACTACACTGGAGAAAAAAATCCGGAATGTTTTTCTTTTTTTTCTGTTTGTATTTTTGTGTGTCTGTTAACACGATTCCGGCTAAACCGATACTCCAATTGCGATGAAATTTTCTGGAGACCTTTGAAATCTCTGAACTAAGAACTGCCACGTTTTTGAGCGCAATCGAAAAATTATTTCTCATGAAAATCGCAATTTTACGATTTTTTTCGATTTTTAAAAATTCCTTCGACTTATAACACCTACATGCTTTATCCGATTGTAATGATTTTTTCACAGAACCTTAATTTTATGAATTTATATATTCGTGTGAAATTTGAGCGCAATCAAAAATAATTTTTCATGAAAATCGCAATTTTACGATTTTTTCGATTTTTTAAATCAGTCTTTGACTTACAACACCTACATGCTTTGCGGAGTTTATCCTATTGTAATGATTTTTTTCACAGAACCTTAATTTTATGAATTTATATATTCGTGTGAAATTTAAGCGCAATCGAATAATTATTTCTTATGAAAATCGCAATTTTACGATTTTTTTCTTTTTTTAAATTACGATTAATTAAAAAAATTAAAAATTAAAGTTTATTTTTTTATTTTATTTAAATAATTTATCAAAAATCTTCAACTTTATAATGATTTTTTCACAGAACAACAGAAAATCCGCATAACACATGGCAGCTCAATGTACCAATTACGCTCATCCAACAACGCGGCGGGACTTAAGCGTTTTCCTAGTATAATTTTAATTTTATAACTTGTTTGTATATTTAATGATTTCTATAACGTATTTGTAGGCCTAATGTTCTAAATTACGATGAAAGTTATTTTTAATTATTTAGTTTTATTTACCTGACACTTGTGGGTTGATAATAACCTGTTGTTAGATATAATTGGATGAGCGTAGCGAGCGAAGCAAAGATTCCATTTCACTACACTCTAGAAAAAAATCTGGAATGTTTTTTTTTTGCTTAGTTTTTTTGTTGGTATTTTTGTCTGTTTGTTAGCTTGATCCCGTCTAAACCGATACTCCGATTGCGATGACATTTTCTGGAAGCCTTCGAAATCTCTGAACTAAGAAATGCCACGTTTATTTCTCATAATCGCAATTTTACGATTTTTTCTATTTTTTAAACATTCCTTCGACTTATAACATATACATGCTTTATCCATTGTAATGATTTTTCACAGAACCTTAATTTTATGAATTTATATATTCGTGTGAAATTTAAGCGCAATCGAATAAATATTTCTTATGAAAATCACAATTTTACGATTTTTTTCTTTTTTAAATTACGATTAATAAAAAAATTAAAAATTAAAGTTTATTTTTTATTTAATTTAAATAATTTTTAAAAAGATCTTCAACTTATAAATGATTTTTTCACAGAACAACAGAAAATCCGCATAACACATGGCAGCTCAATGCACCAAATACGCTCATCCAACAACGCGGCGGGACTTAAGCGTTTTCCTAGTATAATTTTAATTTTATAACTGTTTGTATATTTCATGATTTCTATAACATATTTGAGGCCTAATGTTCTAAATTGCAATAAAAGTTATTTTTAATTGTTTAGTTTTATTTACCTGACACTTGTGGGTTGATAATAACCTGTTGCTAGATATAAATGGATGAGCGTAGCGAGCAAAGCAAAGATTCCATTTCACTACACTGGAGAAAAAAATCCCGAATGTTTTTTTTCCTTTGTTTTGGTATTTTTGTCTGTTTGTTAGCACGATTCCGGCTAAACCGATACTCCGATTGCGATGAAATTTTATGGAGGCCTTCGAAATCTCCTGAACTTAGAACTGCCACGTTTTTGAGCGCAATCAAAAAAATATTTTTCATGAAAATCGCAATTTTACGATTTTTTTTCGATTTTTGAAACATTTTTTTGACTTATAACACCTACATGCTTTATCCGATTGTAATGATTTTTTTACTGAACCTTAATTTTATGAATTAATATATTCGTGTGAAATTTGAGCGCAATGGAATAATTATCTCTTGTGAAAATCGCAATTTTACGATTTTTTACTTTTTAAAAAATACGATTAATTAAAAAAATTAAAAATTAAAGTTTATTTTTAATTTAATTTAAATTAATTTTTTAAAAAATCTTCAACTTAGTAATGATTTTTTCACAGAACAACAGAAAATCCACATAACACATGGCAGCTCAATGCACCAATTACGCTCATCCAACAACGCGGCGGGACTTAAGCGTTTTCCTAGTATAATATATTACACCTCTATACTTTTCAAGCCAGTGTAGTTGCTTTCATCCATATTAGGTACATGAATAATCTCGCCCAATAACTTCACTAAAACCTACGCAAAGCAAACCCTCGTGTAACAACTAACACGCTCGTCTAGGTCTGTGGATGACCGACATTACGGTGACGCAAATATTCCAAGAGAACATCGACGAGAACAAACGCGGAGTCGTCAACGGTGTCCAGGACTCGATGAACATGGGTATGGACATGTTGAAGTCAATCCTCGTCATAATCTACGCATATCCCCAGCAGTTTGGATTCCTTGTCGTAGTCTCGTTCGCCTTCGTATGCAGCGGGTAAGCCAAGCTCACACATAACACCAACATTTATTTTAATTTGTAATTTTCTTAATATTTTATTCCGCCTATTTTCCAGGTTTGTGTCCTATACAGTATTCTACGTAACGGATCGTAAACTGTGTAGGACAAAATCAGACAGCAGTAACCAGAAGGACAATGTACAAAACCACGGCGATGGTTACCCGACACCAACGCCATGACCAGAGGCCGATAAAAACGGAAGAATTTAGTGTGAAATTTGAATTTGATATGTTATGTTTTACTGTAAAAAATAAAAGAATAATGCTTTTACGTACAACCATTCACCATTCACCAACATAGTAGTTGGTTCTCCCATAAGTGCTCCCAGCACAGAGAAGGGAAATGTCTCATTGGGCAGTCTTTGAGCGGGCAGCAGGTCGTTCCATGGGTTAACAACGCGGAAAGGTAAAGCACGTCGGCCGAGCACTCCTTTGGCCGGAGGGGGCTGGAGGTTAAATGAAATAAGATCTGCTTTTAATTATAATCCAATTGAAGTGTTTGCCCACCACTTGGAAACATCTGGTGCAATACATTTAGATAGCTGTTTAGCCCTTTAAGAAATCTCCTAATTGCACACTTCCCACGAAGAGAGTCTAGCATATTAATTGAATGTCATTCGTTGGGTCTTTAGAGCCGACCATAACATACGAAGGCCGAGTCTCTGCAATATGTGCGATTTTGCTGTAGTGTTTTGTCTAGGGCTGTGCGAGTACTCGATTTCTCGAGCTTTTTCGAGCTTCAGTTTTGAGCTCGCGCCGAGCCGAGCTTGATTTTAGGCTCGATTTATTCGAGCCGAGCCGAGCTTGGCTTTATGCTCAATTTATTCGAGCCGAGCCTACAAAAACACGCAGTACACGCGCTCATTTTCATCAACACTCAACACAGTCTTGTCAACAAAGACTTTCGCAAAAGAATGCGGCAGCCTGAGCCAGCGATCAACAGTCGACTCGACGGTCGACGCAGTAGAATGCGATAGGCCTAGGCCTAGAATGCAAACGTGTCTCTCTCTCTCTCTCTCATGTGGGAAAACCTATCACACTATCACCCGCGCTGAAGCTTTCGTCGCAAAATAAGCCTAGGAAAGAAAGGAGATAAGCCAAGGAATAACAATCCAATGCGTCGTGATCGTAGAAACATGATCACATCGCAATAATTCTTCTTCCAACTAGTTCCACACCGACCATCTTTGTTCTTCGTCAGCTGTGAGTTGAGTTGGTTGGATCGACCGAACGCGCACGCAGTTCGCGCAGGTGTCACGTGTTGGCTTACAACGCGCTCTGTTGTCAACTCGAGTTACTCTTTAGCAGAGTCGACAAAGAAGTTTCCCCGGGTCTTCTTTATCGACTCTGCAGGCAGCGGGCAGGCTCCGCGGGAAAGATCGCATCGACGTAGCGCGTAAAATAATAAACCCGTGAATTAGCCTAAAAACGGTCGCGAAAAATACCCTGATCTTATAATCGGCTCCGGGTAATTTCTAGAACCGGGTACCCGATGACATCCCTAGAAAATATGTAGCCTAACCATTTTTAATTTTTTTAAATTTTTAAATTTTTAAATTTTTTTTTGAAAAAGCTCGGCTCGGCTCGAAAATCAAGCTTTTTTTTAATACTCGGCTCGGCTCGACTTAAAAATTCTAGGCTCGCACAGCCCTAGTTTTGTCATGACGAAGATATTTTTCTACGCCTCGATAGCATTGAGTTACGGGTCTTTACAAAGTGTTTGTTGTTTAAGATTAAGTACAATTGAATTTTCCTACCCAATATAGACCCTCAGTACTGTAACCTAGAAGAATAGCATATGACGTCTGTGAGAATAGTATACCAAAGAGGCAGGAACTTAATGTAAGCTAGTGCTACTTATTTGATGTAGATAGACGACATGCTACAAAACACATTTATTGACAATAAGTTAAAGCTTCACATTTTGGTTAATCCTACTTTGCTACTTAGTAAGTATCAACTATCTCCACCTCCTCAGCCCCCAGCCCGATTGGTGGCGGGTTAGTTTCAATCATAGCCATGGGCAATGGGTTCGGCGACGGGAAGTACGGATTGCACACGAAACCCTCTTTGAGATACTCCCCGCCCATTTCTTCATACTCACTCTTGGTGACCAATGTCTGTTGGAGATGAGGAGACGTCGCGTAGTTCCGCGCTCCGTTCCACGCGTCGAGTGCGGGCGTACTCGCCACGGTAACGTTGAACGTGGACTGAAACGGTCGCATCTCCAGCAGTTCCTTCCTGAGTCTGTCTGCGATGCCCGGGAACCTGGCGCATCCCCCCGTGAGAAACACGTGGGAGACGAGTCTCGTCTGTACGTCGGGGGGGTAGCCTCGCAGTACGAACCCCACCACCTCGGCCAGCCCGGCCTGCGGCGAGCCCACCATCGAGGGCTGGAAGAGGATCTCCGGCGCGCGGATCTGCTCCACGCCGATGTGCAGCTGGTGGGCCTCTGCCGTGTTGGCGGGCGTGATGGGCGAGCCCTCGAACTCGGGGTCGTGGCGGCGGATCATCTCCTCCAGCTCCAGCAGCTTCTGGTCCTCGTCGCTGTCGGAATCTCCTTCCTGGGGACGACAACAAGATGAACCTCATCTACCCGGCCAGAGCCGAGTATAAATCATGGTCGTACCAAAAGGTCTGATTGCCAAACCGTTGGAGCCAGGAAAGCTAGGTACATGTTTGCTATCAGTACTTTTAAATTATTTTTTTTACAAAAATGCATTTTTGAGTTTTCACCAGATTTTACCTCTGTATTTTTGAGTAATTTCAGGGAGCAAAGCTTTTCCTAAGTTGTGTTCTGCAAAGACGACCAGAACGACCAGTATTCGACCAATGAAATTTAAGTAAACACAATTTGCACCAATGATAGATCAGATTTGCAAGGAACGTATGCGATGCGTAGTTGTTTCGATTGTTGTGGTCGAGACCAAGAAGCCCAGAGTTTTATTCCGGTCGTGGGCAGGTCTTTGAGGAAAGCGCGGTTATTTCAAATTATATCATTGAAAATCATGGAATTATGTCCACTACCGAGAACGTTCCTGTAATTCACATGGGTACACAATAAATTAATCATCATTCATTTATTTAGTAAAATGATATGATTTATGTAATATTTTAACGAGATATCACAATTTTCATAAAAACACGGCCTTGTAGAAGCACGCACCATTCCGTAGCCAAGGCAGTTGCCAACAATCAGACGTTGAGTGAAACAATGAAAATAACAATCCCCAGTCGAGCCCAGAATGGTCGACCGGTCGCCTTTACGGAACACAACCTTAGTATTGCATTATTTTCTTATATGTCCGTTTGTGTAAGTGTCACGTCTAATAATAAAACCAAACACGACCTTTGATTGACATGAATTTGTTTTGTTATCACTGCCATTCAATAAGAATAGTATAAAAGTTTTTTGTTACTCTGGGAGACATCATTGTTCTCTCTCTTTGAACACAGCAGGCAAACATTTTGTTTTATAGTAGCCTAGCTTGATAAAAGTCTAGTAGCCTTACTCAATGTCATTCTTATTTCTTACTAAGTAGGCTACCTTGTTTATTGCCTTGTAGACATCCCAGTCTTCGTCGCGCATGCCGAAGTTGTCCTCGCCTCTCTTCTCCTTGCGAGCGAGCTGACTGATGAGCCGCATGCGTTCCTGCGCGGCCGCCGTCCTGCGACGCGCCATGTCCTGGCGACGCTGGCGCCGAGCGTGCCGCCGATCTAGAATGTCTTGTCTGGAACCGTCACACAGAGCTAGGGATGACCGAGGTTCGGCTCGAGGTTTTATCACAGCCGTTCAAGTTTCAAGACTAATACGAGCAAGAGCTAAGATTGATTGATTGAGGTCTTTATTAAGGCAGGATTAAGGCTAGTGAAGCCTTATCTTTTATCCAACCTGATTAGATACAATTATATAGGCCTACATCATTTTTAATTGTACAGCTTATCCTAGATATAAAAGTAAACAAAGACAAAGTTTATTGGGAAAAGGAACCAACAAAATTAAATTGTGATGGTATTGGTAACCTCAACTATTGGTGTTACCAAGTAACCAGACTACAGTTTTTACTTTTTACATACTGGACCAGTAGGGCTTATTGTCTTGTAGGTTAAGCATTGCTTTGTTCAGTATCAGTAGCCAAGCCTATGTATCATACAAGAATATGTCAACACTCACAGTAACTGAACTTAAATTCAAAGAGTAATTAAATTGTTTTAGTTCCCTATTATTTGAGTTCCTAGTGGAAGAAGTAGCTGATCTCCACATCCACCAAACCCACTATCACTTGAGTAAGTGCTTGGGTGTAAGGTTTTGTTCCGTTGGTGTACAGTCCAAATAATTGTTTCAAATGTAGGCTAGTCTTTGTATTCAAAGAGTGTCTACTTAATGATATAAACCTTGTGGCCAATTGTGTCCTCGGCCTAAGCATGCCACAAGGATATTAGTAGATCACCAGCAGTTCAATTAGAAACAATAAATTAAATTGTAAACGTAGCATGCCACAGACCACAGTAAAATCATTTTTTCTAGTACTTGTACTAGAGGGAAATTGAAATAGGCTCTACTACCTACATAAAATCAAGTCATACCTCTTTTGCTTCACACCAGCAAGCCAAACAAGCAACTCTTCCGATTCCTTAGTATTCAACAGTTTGGGTTTTGGTTCCTGAGAAACAAATGAATATACATTTTAGAAAACACACATTGATTAATACATTACTATGATGTTTTAACTAACATTTCTGGCCTGGCAACCTGCAGTCCTACACCATTTCTATTCGGTCCAACAGAAAGTATAGGCCCACAAACTTTCTGCTTGACCTTTTAATGGTTATGCACAATGTTTCAATTGTTGAATTTCAGTTTCATTATTTGCAAATTTTTTGTGTTTGTCTGCGATTTGAATATGATATTTCCTGATTACAAATCAACCAATTAATCCACATTTTGATACCTGGTTTATAACAAAAATCTGAGAAGATTTGTTAATGGCAGAAAGCAAACTCACAAATTTTACGGGCTCTAATTTTATAAGCATGAAATGCACCACTACTTATCACTCAGAAATTACTGACTTCAAATGCTTACCCTACATGCCCCTGAGATGTGCATATTATGAGTTACCAATGTGGAAGGCTTTTCTAAATAAATAAATAAATAAATAAATAAATAAATAAATAAATAAATAAATAAATTACTAGTAGTTATCTAGGCCTATTGTATTAAGTATTAAAATATTAACCTCTACGACTTGATCTTCTGACGTATTCACTGCGACAATCTTCTGTTTTGTTCGTTCTATCCGACTTTGCAGGGTGTTTATTAACTTCTGGAGGTCACTTGCAGTCGTTAACTCATACGTCTTTAGTGCATCCTGAAAAATAACATGTAGGCAAGTCTACATACAAATGTAAATCCAAGTAACATTTAGTTTAAAGCCTAATGTAGCTAGCTCTATTTGGCCTTGAAATCAAACTTGTTAAGGGCAAGAGGTACCTGAAATTCTTCTTCTTCACCCTCTTCTAATAGATCCTGGATAGAGAGAAGTTGATTGAGCTGTTCTTCATCTTCAGCCAGCTATAAAACCACAGAACACAACATTATTATTATAAAGTATAGTATCAAGAAAGACAAAAACACACAGATATAAGAACAGGAAGGTCTCATCTGCCCAGTTCAGACTTGACACAGGGCATGACCAGTTGGGTCAACATTTACACAAAGTAGGAATGGCAGATTCAAGCCTATGCAACTTGTGCGGCAAGGAAGAACAGAATCGACGACATCTTTTCAGTTGTGAAAGGACTAAGTCTGAACTTGACGCGATGCCAGATGGCATGACACATACAAAAGGAATCCTGTCTCTATTGGATAACACGACAACACATGATGGCCGAGTACGACGATTAGAAGAAGATTATTGCACTTGAGTAGGGCTAATTACTATAAAGCATCTTACTGTAAATGGTATACGTAGGTAGCCTCAATAGAGCTACCTATTCTGTGATGAAAACAGTCCTAGATTTAAGTTGGCACCGCAAACAAAATGGAACACTCACCCTCTCTTCTCGTTTACGAGCGTTAATCTCGGTCAACCTTCTGGCTAGCTCCTTGCGCCTCTCTTTCTGTTGCTCCGTTGTGACGCCCACAGTCGTTACAACGGACGTGTACGGGAGCTGGACGCGGCGAACATTGCCCTCGTAATAGCCGGAGTCGGACCACAAACGAAGCTCCGCTTGGTAGTCCAGCACGATGCGGCTGTGGTCGTGAATCAATTCCTGAAGAAAGTGTTAACAACATTTGCCTTGAATGTGTCACAAAGTACGGCTCATAAAGTAAAACTTAAATTGTTAGTTAGGCCTAAAATAAATTATTCAACCATTTTTTCAATCTGCGTCCTTTTTGGTGGTACCTGAGCCTGAGCCACAGTGGTGGCTCAGGAATTATTTTGTGGGGATGCCACAAAGGTAATAGGCTAGGATGTTATGTTTCCTCATACACAATCAACCACTTTACCCAAATTATCTTTATTAGCCTATTGATATAAAAAAATATTATTAATATTGGGAAGATGTGGAAGAGATGCAATTTTGGTAGGATAGAAAGATGGGAAAAATTTGATTACTAAACCAAAGCTGACCCTGCCGGAAGCAGGAAGACTATGGATAATGATGATGATTCCTTTGCACTCGTATGTCGGCTGGGTGTTTCTGCACTTTTTTACTGGGCCTATATACCTCAGATTAAAAAAAGAAAAAAAATCATTTTTTTTTTTTTACATTTTTTGTAACTTTTGATATTTGGTTATTTGCCAATATTTCAAGTCTTATATCTACTTTAATATCGTAAATTGTTCACCCGCCTTCTTCCACAATATTCGTGACACAGATTACAAACGTTACCTTAACAAGATAGAGTCTGACATTATAAGTAATCCTAAAAACATATGGCGCTTTATCGGAGGTAAAAAGAAGCAATTAAGAGTGCCAGTGGAAGTTGAATTAAATGGTGTACGAGCGGATGATGCCAAGACGTGCTGCAAATTATTTTCAGACTTCTTTAAAGGCCCAGTCAACTCTTGGAATTACTTGAACTATGATTTCCTAATCATTATAAATACATAAAAAAAAAAAAATCGCCGAAATCGGTCCAGAGGTTTACGATCTATCGAGATTTGCTCTGTCCCATGCTATTCCTGCTTGTGACGTCACGTGGGGTCTCGCTGCTTCTAGCGCGGTCAGTCGGAGGAACGGGTGGATGCTCGCACTCGCCCGCAGTTTCATTCTATTGCTATGGCAGGAGCGAAGCCGTACCGTTTCGAGCCGCGTTATACTGAAGAAGAATATACTGTGATTACCGAAACAATTGCATAGGAATAGGAAAGTAAACGATTAGAAAATTTACAAGGTAGAAGTGGCAACGTGGAGTGGTGTACATGTGGCGAGTGTGCTGAGATGGTGACGGATACCGAATCGGTTTGCTGCACCGAATCATTTTTAATAAATGACGTGAGACAAGATTCGGACTGCATAATATACCACGAGGCATCTGATACCGTTGTGCTTCACACCCTGAGAACTGCAAGACATAATTTGTCGTTTAATGTGAAATGTGCTAAAAAGACGAAAGAGCTAGAAAATGTAACCAATGCACTGTGGAGACATATTACGTACAGGCAATTTGTATTTTGGGTGAATTCATGGCAAAAAATCGGACAATTTAGGCGATTTGTCTTACCTTCGTGTGATGTCCAATTGATTCGTGGGGAGTATCCAGAGGCTGACGGTGTTTATGTTGGTTTTAAAACGGTAGCAGGTGTTGTAGAAGAATATTTACAGGAAATGAATAACATTTTAAAATTTTAAATGTACACGTTTCATTCATTTGTTTGGTAGTGTTTTTTTTTGCTATTTTCATAAGAATATGTGATAAAAACAATTGTATTTGTAGTTCTTCCGTTACTCTAATAAAAGCCACATGCGAGTTTTTAACGAACGAATGTGCACTGTGTTTTCATTGTGATCAGTTTCTAAAATAAATTATGATTCCATTACTACCAGAGGTTCTACATTGTTTGTAAAATACAGTCGTCATTATTGAAATGCACAGAACAAACATGTGTATTTTTAGACGGAACAAATTTCTTGCGTTTTATTTTGTTGAACCACTGTTTATACAGAACGGGAAATCGTGTTTTGTCAGGGAAGACGTGCATGGAAATGTCTCCGTCTTTACTCCGAGCATTGCTGCACTGAAAAACACAACACGTGTTCACCATTTTACAAATTGATTTTTTGATTGATTGATTGGATATTGCTTAACGTCTCATATTAATGTACTTTGGCTAATCGAGACGATGAGTGGTGATTGATGAGGATGAAGTATGAATATTTACAAATTATCACGCATTAATTTAGCTCAAATACTCTAATTTCAAACCTTGGCCAATACAGTTACCTTACTCTACCATATTGATATAAACATAAACTCCCAAAAGACATTTTACTAACAAAATTGTGAAGTTCTCTTTGAAACATTTTTTATCTCAGTACTATTTGATTTCTTTTTTATGTTTTTCAAAGTGTCTTGCTGTGTTATGAGTGCAAGAATAAGTGTTTTTTTTTGTTTCTATTATTTCCCCAATGTACCACACTACCCAACTAAACCTACATAACATTTTTCTCTACTGTATTATTTTTTTGAAAGTTAAGAGTATGTGAATGAACTACTCAGAAATTTCTTATATCTATTTATTAACTGCTTGTATCTATTTTTAACCAATATGTTCAATAAAGTATTATTTAAAATAAAAAAAACGCATTAATTAATCACAACACAAAAACAACTAACGTCTTACTTTGCACATGCTTAAACTCAACAAAACAAAGTGTGTGTGTGAAAGTAACAGTAGCAACTGCTTGGTTCTCTACCTGGCATCTCGGTACGCGGGCGGGCTCGGCCGAGGTAGACGGTAGACCCCTCGTGACGCGCCAGTAGGTCACGTGACGCTGAAGGAGCGCGCGAATATTCGAGTACTAGCGGGCCGATTTCGATGCAGTTTTGTGCGGTGTGAATAATATCGAGCAATTTATCTTTTAAGAACGTGATGTCACAAGAGTTTACAGGGCCTTTAAGTCAGTATTTCTCCCCAGTGCAGCACCTAATATGTCTACTGGTATGAACGGTCAGCATTCTTACCCTGTTGGGAGTCTTGGCTCTTTAACTGTAACTGTGAATGATGTGGAGGTGGCATTGCGTAAACTTAAGAGTGGCAAAGCTATTGGCCCAGACGGCATTCCTATTAATATTTTGAAGCAGTGCAGTGAGTCGTTGTCGTGGCCTCTGTCAGTGTTGTTTAATAACTGTATAAAAAAGGGGTGTTCCCATCAAAATGGAAAACAGGGCAAGTAATTCCAGTACTAAAAAAAAAGGTAGTCGTTATAAGGTTGTTAACTATCGCCCGATAACTCTCTTGTCAACGTTTTCTAAAGTATTTGAGTCAATCCTTCACAAGCACATTCTGCATCACGTGTCTAACAGTATTGCTGCTTCACAGCACGGGTTTGTACCGAAACGGTCTACAGTTAGGCCTACTAATCTTGCAAATTTTACTTACAATGTATCTCTAAACATGAATAATAAAACTCAAACTGACGTCATATACACTGATTTTTCAAAAGCTTTTGATACCGTTGATCATTCATTACTTTTACATAAACTGAAATGGTTTGGCATTAACGGCTGTGTATTTAATTTATTAGAGAGTTATCTGACGGGTAGAAAGCAAACCGTGGTGGTCAATTCTGAGCACTCTATGGCAGAGTGCGTGACCTCTGTTGTCCCACAAGGGTCGATTTTAGGGCCGCTTCTGTTTGTTTTGTATGTTAACAACTTACCTAATTGTGTGAAACATTCTAAGGTGCTAATGTATGCTGATGATGTAAAAATGTTTTGCCCAATTACGTCAACTTCTGACTGTAATCTGCTGCAGCAGGACATTGATTCGTTATCTCGTTGGTGCAAGGACTGGAAACTAGATCTTAACGTCAAAAAATGCTGCGTCATTTCTTTTACCAATAAAGGAATAAGGACGATAAATAATTACATAATAAATGGTGAACGTCTATCAAGGTGCACGGAAGTAAATGACCTCGGTGTCACAGTAAGTTACGATTTGTCGTTTAATAAGCATATTTTTAAAATCATTCCTAAATCCACGTGTCTACTGGGGTTTATTAGGAGAAATGTTTTAAAAGAATTTTCACCAAAAACGATATACGTAGGCTATGCTATATTTTTCCATCGTGCGTAGCACCCTTGAATATGCCAGCCCTGTGTGGAACCCTAATAACAGCCATAAAACCAATACTGCCAGTTAGAAAGTGTGCAGAGGAAACTGATTAAAATGCTTTGTTTTAAGGCGCGCTCTATCACCTATAATATCCAGGGCAAAGTCTGCAGGCTCTACTCCATGAGTTGGACCAAGCTGTTTTAAAATTTTAAAATAAATGTTTTTTTTTAACACTATGCCCAACACTCACAAATTAACACAAATGGTGAAAAGTGTTAGGCCTAACATTTCAATTATTATTACAGGGCTAGGGCTCATAGTGTTGGACTGGAACCACGGGTAGCTTTGTTCAGTATCCACCCACCTCGGCTCGGCTGGGAGTGATCGCATTGAAGTGAGACGGGTATTTCAGTTGCAGCAGTCGATGGAGATAATTTATAATATGGAATCCGCCGATGTTGATTCTTCTACTATGGGAATGATCCACTGCGCCGTTGATAATAGGTAAAATGAGAGTGGAGTGATAACCACAACTTATAATAAGACCATCTGTACAATCTGGATTGTTGTATTGAAAACTGAAGAGGGCATCAACACCATAGCTGATGCCAGGAACGTGGTAGCATTCGAAGAGCAGCTCCGACATCACTAGAAAATAACAAGAAGGTAAGAACCTTTGTTACATTTAAATCTGAGTTAATAGGTCTATGATATCCTAAAAATAAGCTCTAAATGGCAAGTGGCTATAGGTAGCATAAGCCTTGATAGGCAGGAAGTGACGACAAAACATTCTGATACGGTACACATCTGTGGGCAGCTCAGAGAACTACAAGTTAACATTCGGACAAACATTCATGCGTAACTTAATGTCGTATGTCACATTTATTTACATATTTAAACCAATATGTTTCCATAAATTATTGGTAGGCCCTACCTATACATGTTCACACTCTTGTGTGGTCTTCGTCTTCCGCAAAATTAACAGTTTTTAGCAATTGAAATCATTCCTAATGAGAATAAATAAAATAACTGAATAAAACTAGCTCATTAGGCCTATATAGCCTAACACTAATTTTCCAAGATGCTAAAAACAAACAAATAGGCCCAGGCCCTAAGCAAACTGCAAGGCAACTTTTGTGTACGTGGATTGTCATTGTTTGTCCAAGATCTAAAACAAGATTCCAGGCTAATGATAGTGGGAATGTCCTCTCCTTGTAAAGTTGCTTACACTGCCGGGAGTAATTGGGGTTTAAATAAGCTTCAGTGATGACGATTGGGTGATCGATCTGTCCTTCCGTATTGATACCAAGATGTGAGAAGACGTAGTCAAAGACTTGCTCTTGTGCTTCAAGATGTGTTACAAGATTATGGTCGAACTGAGTTTTAAGCTGGAAACGAACAGCTTCGATATTTGTTATGTCGTTTCCAATCTGTGTCAGAGTTTCTGCACCATCCTGGGAAAAAAGATAAACTGACTATAAATCTACCAACACCTCAAAACAAACTTGTCCAAGTTAACTTGAATGCAGGTGATGAGCGTTAGCGCGTGTACCGCGAGTGATCTGCAGAAAAAGTAATGTACAGAGTGGCAAGGTCATATCGATCCAACAGCCATAAGCTTAGTGGAGAAATGGGTTCCCCATGGTTCCCTACAAGAATTGAGCCAATATGACGCCCCTAAAAGAGAGAATGAATGTTGTGCCTAGGTAGACCCTAGGCCTATCCCTTTGGAGGTTTGAGATTGGTATGATAAATACACGAAACCTTGGGGCTAATAGACCCTGGCCTATTACAAGAAAACAGGCTTGTTTGTGTTGGGCTCACCTTTTTGCCACGGTCTTTTCTGGGTTTAGCAATGAGGTTTTTGAAAACTAGTGCAGGCTCTTTTTGTGTAGCCCAACCCACTCTACACTGGTACGACCCTGGAATGATAAGATACAATCATAAAAGGTTGTAGTAGTAGTAAAATCTTCTTTTTAGCAGCTAGACTCTGCTATTTTTTTCTGGTTGTACATAACTTGATTTTTCTTCTTTAGACAAGTGGAAACTTAATTTGCACCCAATTTTGTATAGCACTTTTGAAGTTTGTTTTTTTACCCACCAACATTTTAAGATTTTTAGGCCTAGGTAACTCGTTGAATTTTTGGATGAGCGTAGCGAGCGAAGCGAAGATTCCATTTCACTACACTGGAGAAAAAAATCCGGAATGTTTTTTTTTCTTTTTTTTTTTTTTTTTTTTTTGTATTTTGTCTGTTTGTTAGCACGATTCCGGCTAAACCGATACTCCGATTGCGATGAAATTTTATGGAGGTCTTCGAAATCTCTGAACTTAGAACTGCCACGTTTTTGAGCACAATCGAAAAAAAATTTCTCATGAAAATCGCAATTTTACGATTTTTTTCGATTTTTTAACAATTTCTTCGACTTACAACACCTACATGCTTTGTCCGATTGTAATGATTTTTTCACAGAACCTTTATTTTATGAATTGATATAGGCCTATTCGTGTAAAATTTGAGCGTTATCAAAAAAATATTTTTTACGAAAATCGCAATTTTACGACTTTTTTCAATTTTTAAAATTTCTCCAGCTTATAACACCTACATGCTTTATCCGATTGTAATGATTTTTTTACAGAACCTTAATATTATGAATTAATATATTCGTGTAAAATTTGTGCGCAATCGAACAATTATTTCTTATGAAAATTTCAATATTACGATTTTTTCCTTTTTTAAAATTACGAATCATTAAAAAAAATTAAAATTTAAGTTAATTTTTTATTAAATTAAATTAAATTTTTTATTAAATTTAATTTAATTTTAAAAATATCTTCAACTTAGTAATGATTTTTTCACAGAACAACAGAAAATCCGCATAACACAATGTGTTGGCACACATTTCATGGCAGCTCAATGCACAAATTACGCTCATCCAACAACGCGGCGGGACTTAAGCGTTTTCCTAGTTTTAATCCATTTACAAACAAGGATTTTTGCCCACAGCACTTATTTTGATTAGGCATGTAAAAATCTTGAGCAGATCTAGTATGATGTTCATGCAAATCATTATTGTGTTTGTAGAATTCTGAGAAGTATGAGTAGCCCTACTCTTGGTTGCACATCACTTCATGAATGAAACATAAAACTTTGTAGTTGATTAATTGTTCAACACTAAGCCATTGAAGTTGCTCAAGCATGTCCATTCTGTGTGTTAGTCTGTGACATTGAAGAGTTGCCCTCATACCTTTGTTTTGAAGTTTTTGGAGAATATCAAGGTCACTTTTATTTATGTCCATAAGAATGGTAGGACAATAGATAGATAGATAGATAGATAAGGGTCTTTATTGTAAGGCGGGATTAAGGCTAGTGAAGCCTTATCTTCCATCCAACCTAATACTAATAATAATAATACATTTGATAATGAAGAGTGAAAATGTGGAGCTACAATGGTGTTATAAACTAGTCGACGCACCCACTTTGACAATTTCCAACAATTTCTTCGCATAAACCCAATTTTTGTAGCAAGTTTCTTGGAGATGTAACTGATGTGTTCTTTGAAATTAAGTAAATAGTCTACCATGACTCCTAAGTAGGTACTTAAAATGGTCTTGAAAAACAATTTTTTTTTTCCTTCAATGTTTACTTTGCTGATATTATTTTTCAGTAGTTGGTCTCTCATTACAGCTGAGCTAGTGATCAGTATACAATTTGTTTTATCTGGGTGACATTTCAATTTATTAGCTTTAAAAATGTCATGATGATTTGCAGATCATAATTTAACATTTGTATTGCTTCGTTTAGTTTGTCAGAGATGATATACACAAGTGTATCATCGGCATACATCACCACTAGGGCTATACAGTTAGTGACGAAATTTCCTATATCATTTATATAAATGATATAGAGCAAGGCTGCTAATACTGAACGCTGCTGAACACCAATATTATTTTGTATAGTTTTGTATGTATGTAGTTTTGTATGTATTTTGTCGGAGTTAGAGTTGCTAGACTTAAGCATTAGTGTATGAAATACCCCTTAGGGCGGCCTTTGCTTTAGTCGCTACTTACCATTATCGATAACTAGCGGCGTAGAATTGTCTTTGACATCAGCAGAATATGGCAGAATAACATCAGGAACAGTCCTTACGTCCTTCAGCTCAAATGTATTCATTGTATAATGGCTATTGACACGAATAAATGAACTTATTAGTTGAGCTGTCAGTGTGCGAGGGCTATTTTATAGGTTATGTGTGGACTGAATGTTTGTTTTCAATTTCAATTTCGTTTCCACTTCCGTTTTTTGAAACCAGAAGGCGGTGAAGAAAGAAACATGGCTCCTATCGTACACAGCGTGCCGCTTGAACCATCATTACGAAATTTGACGTGTAATTATGGTAAACCAAGGAAAAAACAAAATAAAGTAAGTTCTTTTCTGTTCATAAATACCATGTTTCCACTCCTGTAACTACAACCGTATCAGTAAACAAAGGTTATGCCTACAATCACAATCGACACATTTTTGAGGTTATGTTTTTGTTTAGTTTCTGAAGACACTTGGAGCACCCCATGTGGAGTCATTCAATCATTTCCTGAGAGAAGGATTATCCACAATCGTTGACAATATTGAACCAATTCAATTTGCTCTTCCGAATGAACAACGAGTGTGTATTTCCTTACAGGTAACTATTTTGGCCTATTTAGTTTTTTTTCCCATGTCCGACCACACCTACTACCTAGGCCTACGACTGCGTATATCACGCAAGTTCAATGCGCTTTGGATGAAAGTGCCTTGGTTCAAGCCGATTTCAGACTGTGATAGGCTACATACGTTGAATTTGCCTCAAAGCGCTTTCGATCAACTCGCTTTTTGAAGCAACTTGGGAGAACCAATCCGCCTTGGCTTGAAACGTGATTAGGCCCTACACTTAAACTAGGAAAACGCTAAAGTCCCGTTGCGTTGTTGAGCGAGCACCGGTACGTGCAACACGACCCGAGTACGACATTCCCATAATGTTACATAGGTACCAATAAGTCCTTAAGGTCTTGACCGATTGATGAGGGGGAGAGGAGGGATAGGAAAAGTAGCCGGGAGGAGCATGACAGTTGCAACGAGAGGTGACCTGAAGGAAGGGAAGCCCGGAGAGGGAGCGAGTTATAATAATAATAATAACAACAGCAGCAGAACAAGTAGGCCTATTTGGGTACTAGGGGACTCCCTAATCAGAGGGGCGTCTACTTACCTTGAGCGCAGGGGCGCTAGGGTTGAGGCATATGGAGGAGTAACCATAAGGGGACTTAGCAAAATAATCAGGTCTGGCAGGGAGGAAAAAGACTTCAGGGAGGTGGTTATCCTGGTGGGGACTAATGATATACGTAAGGTAAGGGGAGGGAAATACAAGGAGGAAGTAAGAAGGGAGATAAGGAGCCTGATAAGGGTAGTAAGGGAAGTCGGAGGAAGTGGAATACAGGTCATTATGGTCTTGGGGATATTCCCGAGGAGGGATACCAACCAATGGGTTATCGAGGAGATAAATGGGGGGATTGAGCAGGCGTGCGAAGAGTCTGGGGCCTACTTTATGGACACAGAAGGGAGGTTTGGGGTAGGGGACCTAGAAATAGACGGGGTACACTTGTCAAGAGAGGGGGGTTTTAAGTTGGGGGAATTTATTCTCCAGGAAGTGGAAGGGTGGAGGGCTCATAACAGGAATGAGGGGCACTCATGAGGAAAAGAATGGGAAGATAGAGAAAACGAGGACAAGGGAACAAGGGGAGTGTAGAGATAAGGGAAGTAGATAAGGGAGGAAAAAAATGGGAAGAAAGTGAAAATGAGGGCATAGGGAACAAGGGGAGCATTGAGATAAGGGAAGAATGGGGAGAGGGAAACAGACAAAGGGGAAATAGGAACTATGGGCATGGGGAAGCGGGACATGACAGTAGGGAAGATAGGGGGTTAGCAGTGCAAAATGGGGCATACCACAAAAATATGAATAATGAAGATGCAGTGATAATGGATTGAAGAGAGATAAGAATCTTGAGAGAAATAAGGTTCTTGAAGTAGTTAGTAATAATGACAAGGAAATCCATGGACTGGATAGCGGAAACAAGTACAACCTAGATTGCTTAGGGCAGGTTAAGGAAGGAACGATCAGGGTCTTACTCATGAATGCAAGGAGTATTAAGGGGAAGCAGATCGAATTCTGGACATTGGTTGAACTTTATGATGCGGATGTGGTGGTTGCCGTTGAAACTTGGTTGGACGACAGTATACTAGATGGGGAAATTGGACATACTGGTTACAATGTATTCAGAAGGGATAGGGATAGCCATGGGGGAGGCTTACTGGTGGGATGCAAAATTGAGCTTAAGGGTAGAGTAGCATGGAAGGAGAGTTTAAATGAGCTAATGGGAATTAAAATAATGGAAGGGAATAAGGAAATTGAGGTAATGGCAGCCTACAGGCCACCAGGGAATAATGATTACTCGATTCTAACAGCAATTGGAGATAGGATCAGAGGGGATAATAAAATCATCATAGCAGGGGATTTAAATATGCCCAATGTAAAGTGGGAAGGGGGAGTGGTTAACACTGGAAGTAAGGCCCAGAAGATGGCAAATTTAATAATAAATGAAGGATTTGAGCAGATTGTAGAAGGAATCACAAGAGAAAATAAGAGTGGAGGGAATCTTCTGGATGTGATTATGGTAAGACCTACAGATTGCTGGCTTGAATGTGCAGTTATTAACGGTATAAGTGATCATAAGGCAGTTTTAGCAGTGATTGAAGGGGGCGCAGTAACCAGGAATGACGAGGAGAAAAAGACTTCGTGGATGTACAAAAAGGCGGATAAAGAAAGCATTAGGGAATTCCTAAGGGAGAAATATCAAGGGTGGAGAGAAGCGAGAGGGAGTGTAGAGGAAATGTGGGGTGGTTTTGTAGAACTATGCAAGGAGGCCAGGGAAAACTGGGTACCAAACAGGGAATATAAACCTAATGATGATCCTCCTTACTACAATACTCATATAAGGGCACTAAAGAAGAAGGGAAGGAAGCTATTCAATAAGTATAGAAGAACAAGGGATGAGAAAGACAGAGAAAATTTTAAAGAGGTCGAGAGGAAACTAGTTAGAACTAAAAGGGAGAGATGGGAGAAGCATTTGACTAACATGATGGATGAGGAGGATAAACAGGGAAGCTGGAATAGGATGTATAACTACGTAAGGGGAAAGAGAGGAAAAAGAGGGGGCTTACCAGTTCTAAAAGGGGATAATGGCACTCTACTTGTGGATAATAAGGATAAAGCGGAGGCTCTTAATAAATACTATGCTGAGGTCTTCCAAGATAGAGATAAAAACAACAACAAGGGACTGAGGGAAGGAAGGGAGGTGAAGAAATCTCGGTGAACGTTGATAAGGTGACTAAGGTGATAGCCTCGCTAAAGAGAGGGAAGGCCCCGGGTAATGATAGCCTCACGGGAGACTTTCTCCAACTGGCAATGGGGGAGACGGCACTGTACATGTGTAATATAATTGAGGCTTCACTTGAGAAAGGGGAGGTGCCTGACAGCTGGAGAGAGGCTATTGTGATACCTGTCCACAAAGGGGGGAGAAGGGGAAACTAGGAAACTATAGACCAATATCTTTGACATCAGTGGGGTCGAAAATCATGGAAAGGGTAGTTGGGGATTATATAAAGGGGATTATAAGGGATAAAAATGGCTGAATGAAAGCCAACATGGATTTAGGAAGGGATACTCATGCGAGACGCAGCTCATGGGATTGGTTAATGTCATTGGTAGCTCACTTGATGAAGGGGAAATAGTGGACGCAGTGTTCATTGACTTCGAAAAGCTTTCGACAAGGTTCCACATGATAAACTAATAGGGAAGCTGGAGGGGGTCATAGATGACCTATGGGTAAACAGATGGGTCAAGGAATTTCTTAATGACAGAAGACAGAGGGTGAAGGTGGGGTGGACCTATCAGACGAGTGGAAGTGACATCAGGGGTGCCCCAGGGGAGTGTGCTGGGTCCTCTTCTGTTTTGCAATATACATTAATGACATAGCAGACAGAATGGGAGCGAAGGTAAGGCTTTTTGCAGATGACTGCGTTATCTACAGAATAATCAAGGTAGTAGGGGACGTAGATGACCTGAAACAGGACTTGGATAGGCTTGGTGAATGGGTAGTGGGGAATAAGATGAGCCTAAACGTAAACAAATGCAAATGGATAAGATTTACAAGGAAGAGGAAGGTACAAGGGTTAGGGGATGGATACTCATTAATGGGGAATGATCTTGAGAAGGTGGAAAATTTAAATACCTAGGAGTATGGCTACAGAGTAAGCTAAGCTGGGAGGTCCATGTGAATGCTACCACAAAAAAGGGTTTTAGATGTCTGAACTTTGTAATGCGAACATTGAAAGGAGCCAGTAGTGAGTTAAAGGGGCACGCTTATAAAACGTTGGTAAGACCTGTTGTAGAGTACGCTGGGTCTGTATGGGATCCATATAGGAAAGGGGAAATAGAGGAAATTGAGGCAGTGCAGAAAAGAGCGGCAAGAAGGGTCCTAAGGAAGGGTAACAGGTGGAAGGAGGAGGTGATAAATGGGCAGCTTGTAAGGACATATGATAGTGTTACAACCATGGTACAGGATCTAGGATGGGAAAAGCTGGAGGAAAGGAGAAGGATCGACAGATTAGGGAAAATGTATAGGGTGACCAGGGCTCATGAAGGTTGGGGGGAAATAAATAGCCAACTAAGGAGGGCAAACTATGTTGCCAGAGGGGATCACAAGTGGAAGTATGAGAGGGGAGCATGGGCAACAGACATAGGCAGATACTCCTTCCTGGCTAGAACGGTGGTCGAATGGAATGGCTTACCAGAGGGAGTTGTGGAGGAGAAAACCGTTAAAGGCTTTAAGAAACAAATGAAGCTGCTGCCGAAGGTAAATCCTGAACAGGGTCTAGGGAACAGGCAAGACTAGATCATGCCCATGATGGGATATAAGAGAGAGAGAAAGGGGAAGCTAAGGGCAAGATGAAAGAAACTGGGCATGTAAAGTGCTAAGTGCAAAGGAGTAGAGAAGAGTGAATAAGGCAAGCCTAGAAGAAGGGATAGGCCTACCCTATGTAGAAGGGGAATGACCAAGTATGAAGGAACAAGGAAATGGAATTATAATAAGAAGGAAGGAAGGAAGGAAGGAAGGAGATAACAAACCTACCACCGACTTTAGTCATTTGTAGGGGAAGAAACCAAATACCAAATACCAAATACCAAAAGCTGAAAATTTGTAGGCCTAAAATAGGAGAGAATGGATAAAATCCACTGCCATCTAGAGGACCTTGACATCATTTCTTTGGGAAAATTATTTTAACTCTTTGATAACAAAATACACTGCTTCCTCGATAGTATTTTGATTACTTCTAGGTGGCAGTACATAGTGACCAGAATTCTCGTGCGACTTTTCGTTGCCATGGTAACGTTACTTTTGTTAAAATGTAATTTCTATCTACACTAGGCCTACTTAAGGTCTTGACCGATTTAGCTGAAAATTTGTAAAATAGGAGAGAATGTTGTAGGCCCTAGCCCTACTTATTGACCCTGCAAAATTTCATAACGATCGGAACATTTTTTTATTTTATTTTTTTTAATTTTTTTTTTATAACCAACAATCGGATTTTGTTCAAAAACTATACAGCAACCCGCATAGGTGGTATGTACATGTGTGCAAAATTTCAGGTCGATCAGAGAAACGGTGCGACCTGTAGGCCTACCGAAGCAGTAACAGAAAAAAAACAAAAAAAACAGACATTCGAGCCATAAGAGTCAAGTGGAGACGCTCGCTTCGCTCGCTCAATAAATAAATAAATGAATTGTATTTAGAGTCTACCCCCTCAGTTATATAACTGATTTTCAGTGGGGGACAGTAGATCAAAGTGACCAAGCCAACCCCGTTGGCCCCGACGCAATTGACAAGTGAGCGAAAACCAACCAAAGATCGATATTTTTAATGGGTCATTCTCAAATAAAATGACCCTTGTGCTGTCCCACCTTAATATTATTTTTTTTTAGATCAAGATATTGATTTGCATAAATTTTGGTTGTACATTTTCAGAATACTTATAGTTTTTATTAGCTCCATGAATTTTTGCACTTCTATCTTGTAAGGCCGATCTTTAATTCACTATTATGTAATGCAAAATGTGCTAAAACCTATGTCCCTATCCACAAAACCAGAAGTGTTTCAGTAAGCTGTTTGGATTTTTCACTTAATACTAGTATTTTAATCCCTTGGTGAAAATGAAAGCAGAAATAATAATTAAGTAATCGATGTTTAAGACATTTTTATATAATAACATTTTCCAAGAAATATCAAGTAAGGAGTGTTCGTCCCCACTAATATTGATGTCATGACCGTTACCGTGCAAAAAATAAATAAAAATAAAGTGTAGAAGGCAGTGGATCAATGAAGAAGAACAAGATCAAGAGTCCATGATATGACACCATTGAAGTTTGTTTGATTTTTCAATGATATCTGTTAAAATTGAGAAGGGAACAAATAAACGGCGAGTATTTTAATTATTGGTCATGAATGTTACCAAGTTAAGATCATTAATTTTTAATTTATCTTTGATTAAACACTATAATTACATTACAATCAAGTTCCAAATCCTAGAAAACACAACCCTACTTTTATGCACATGGCATTTGTACTGATATTTATTTATAACTAGGAAAACGCTAAAGTCCCGCCGCGTTGATGGATGAGCTTTTTAAAGTTTTTAGTTTGCGTGGGATATCTTTACTTTTGCAAGTGCTTTGTTTTGTTGCCTACGCATTGTAGTGATTGTTGTCAAGTTTCTATTGTTTATTGTCAATTTTTATTATTTACCGTAAAAAACTTATATTAAAAGCTTTATTTCTATGAATTCTGGCTAACTTTTTCAACTTTTTCTTTTAAAAGGTAATACATCACCATAACCTTAATGTCCATGTATAATATGAACGTTGTAGCCCCACCCGTTTGGTCAGAATTGGACCAAATGGCACGAAAATATCGCACAAAAATCAAAAAACTTATATTAAAAGCTTTTTTTCTATAGATTCTGGCTAACTTTTTCAACTTTTTCTTTAAAAATGTACTACATCATCATAACCTCAATGTCCATGTATAACATGAACGTTGTAGCCCCACCCGTTTGGTCAGAATTGGCCCAAATGGCACGAAAATATCGCACAAAAAATCGTAAAAGTACGATATTCATGAGAAATATTTCTTCGATTGTACCCAAAAACAATACACCTCTAAGTTCAGAGATTTCGAAGGTCCTGTCAAATTTTCATCAAGATCGGATATGCCGTTTGCCTGGGAGAGAGTTAACAAACAGACAAAAAAACAAAAACAAAAAAAAAAAACAAAAAAAAAAAAAAAAAAAAAAAAAACAAAAAAAAAAAAAAAAAAAAAAAAAACACCCGAGCTAAATTTTTTGGGGGTCAGTGAAATTGAAGTCTTCGCTTCGCTCATCCAAATATAAAAATGTCATGACCGTTACTTGTCAGGTATGTTACTTTCAAAAAGTTACATTACCAAGGGCATCGTGGATTACTGCATTAATTTCCTGCAACTGTAGATGTGTTTTGAAGGGAGAGGTTGTAATTCATTGCCATACTCAAAAGTAACAAAACACTTGTTTTTATTGATTTTCAGTGATCACATTGTCAAGAATGTTACTTTTTGTCAAGACCGTTACCCGTAGTGTCTCTTTACTTTAAACTCAACACCTTGTTGGATTAGATGGATTTTATCTTTAGGTTGACTGATTTGTACACTAACAAGCAACATGATCTTAGAAAAAAATTATTACTGTTAGAAAAGTAACTTTTTTGTCAAGACTGTTACTTTTTGTCAACACCGTTACCCGAGCTAATTATTAAATTAAGTCTTATTTAAAGTTTAAAATAACTGAATCACATTTTTAATCTTATTTATAATATTAATACTTCATTGCTAACAGTGATCTTGATAAAATTTGATTTGCCATTTGTCCATTATTAGTAAGTTAATTACCAGGTTTTGAAATTTGAGTAACATTCTTGACATTTTGGTATTATAAAAAGTGATTAACATAAAAATGTATATTTTATTGAATGTATTAGTTTTGTGTGATAATGTAACTAAAACTATTGTGCACATGAATATAGATTTTATAAATAACTTCTTACATCAATTGTCACTTTTATGTCCGGTAACAGTCATGACATTTTCGTACACTTGGATTGATGAAAATGCTTGTATGTAAAACATTTTTGTTTTTTTAGATAAACCCTTTTAGGGCTGTAAGAACAAATTATTGGATAATGTATTGTTAAAGGAGGCATCCAATTTTATGTTATAATTTTTCTCGCAAGCACTTTTTCAATATGGTCATTACGTTTGAGAATGACCCTAATAGGAAATATAGCAATCAGTGGTATGGACAGTGCGAATACCCGCAGATCAACGCCAGAATCAACAAGGCCGATTCAGAACAACCTTGAATTTACTAGGAAGCTTCGCAAACGCTTTTTTTAGTCGCGTTATCATCATTAGGTCTGTTGGATCTTTGATTGTTTGTAACAAGGCTGTGAGTAAGGTATAAAATCATAGATATCCCATATAATTGGCTAGATTAGCAGTCAGCAGTCCACTTCCGGGAAAATTGGAAGCCATCTTGAATGGGTGAGTTTGCATGTTAATTAGATGGGAGCGATTAATCGAAAAAATAGTTTTAAAGATGGCCGCCAGTTTGACAGGTGAGCATATTAGACTTAAAAACACCAAATGATTACTAAATTCCCTTATGCAATAACTTTGCATTGTTTCTGTTTGTTCAATCCCATGCTGCACAAGCTGAAACCATATCAAACAATCCAGTAAAATACTTTATTGCATTAAAAAAGCATAAATTAAAACGCCAAACCGCCATTTTGAATGGGTGGAATTGACGCTTCAATTTAGTACGCTCGCGCCTGTGCGGAGGTATTGGAGACTGCTTATCTAGCCTACTATAGGTGTTAAGATATCTATGTATAAAATCTCTATATTTTTGTGCTATTTGGGCGGATTCTGACCAAACGGGTGGGGCTACAACGTTCATATTTCACATGGACATTAAGGTAAGGGTGATGTATTGACTTTTGAAAGAAAAAGTTGAAAAAGTTAGCCAGAATCTATAGAAATAAAGGTTTTAATATTTAACACCTCAAAAAACTCAAATTAAAACCTTTATTTCTATAGATTCTGGCTTACTTTTTCAACTTTTTCTTTCAAACGTCAATACATCACCATTACCTTAATGTGCATGTGAAATATGAACGTTGTAGCCCCACCCGTTTGGTCAGAATCGGCCCAAATGTCACGAAAATATCGCACTAAAAATCGAAAAAATTGTAAAAGTACGATATTCATGAGAAATATTTCTTCGATTGTACCCAAAAACGTAGCAAGTCTAAGTTCAGAGATTTCGAAGGTCCCCTCAAATTTTCAGCAAGAACGCATAGGGCCTATGCCGTTTGCCCGGTAGAGAGCGAACAGACAGGAAAAAAAAAAAAAAAAAAAAAAACACCTGTGCTAAATTTTTTGGGGGGTCGGTGAAATTGAAGTCTTTGCTTCGCTCATCCAATTATGTGCCTAGTTGCTAGGACGGCTCCAAAGTCACCGTTTTTAAACTCCTAAGACACTCCTAAGAAAGCGGTTTCGTGATGCCTGCGCATCCACCGCCATACGTGTATTGCTGTGGCAGAGTAACGTTGCTTTATCTTTTAGATACGTAGCATTTTTAGACATTTATTGGGTCCCGCCGCCTTTCAAATTCATTGGTTCCCTGACAATTCCTAGCAAAATCCTAGCAAAGGCAGTGAGCCCAAGGTCTTGGTTCCATGGGAACCAGAGTCGATAAAGAAGTTTCCCGGGTTTAGTGTCGGTAATCTAGGCTTACCCGTTTCATGCATTTTCTTTTTTTCCACTGGTTCTTGTTTGTTTAAACATAGTAGGGCCTACATAGGCCTATTACTACATAATATTTCTTTCAGGGTGCCCGATTGATGTCACCGTCTTTACCGCATGGAACTGAAGGAGTACGGGACATGACAATATGGCCAACCGAGTGTCGCCAACGAGGAGCGACATACAAAGGGCACCTTCATGTGCGAGTATGTTACTCTGTCAATGGTGTTATCCAAACACCAATAGAAAAAGACTTGGGAGAAATCCCTATCATGGTACAGGTGAGTGAACTAGTTTCTAGATGATTGCCATAAACTCGATCATCTCTAAGTGTGCCTGTGGAAACATTACCGTTATGCTCCTAAGCCGTTCAGGTTTGCATGACAGTGCAGTGGGGGTCCTCTTATGAAAACATGTTAGTCATTAGACATTAAGTGTAGCCTATCAATAATTGTTGAATTTAGAAATAAACATAAACATGTAAAATAGTAAGTAAGTTAATAACATACATTTTGAAATTTTGAATGATGTTTTGCCGAGGCCTACATTAACCACCGCATTTTCCTGAGTGGGTTCCAAGTTGAATTGGCTTTGTTTTAATTTGAGGTGGATCAAATTGTAATTTAACTATGTAGGTAGCGGTATACTAATGTCTGGGACCACCTCAGCACCTAGTTCTCACATGATTTATTAGATGAGTGAGCGCAGCGAAACGAAGTCTATAACGCTACTCGATCGGGCCTTGGTCCTGATTTAGTCTGTTAAATGTTAAATATCTGTCTGTCCGGTCCCATACGGGACGGCCGAACGGCCAAATAGATTGAGCTGAAATTTTAAACAGACATCCGTGACCAGGTAACTTAGAACTGCTAACAAAATGAGCACAATCCATTTCGATTTAAACCTACAAGAAATAATAAACTGAAAAATAGGCTTAGCACGTGTAAGAATTCTTTTAACGACAATGGTTTTGTTTTTGAAAAATCACTGCCTCTTAGATGTTACTCGGTTGCAATGGAGGCAGTGGAAAAAATATTTGTAATGCAGTTAAATGCAGTGACCAAAGAGTATCAAAATCTGCACGCTGAAGGTACCCCCCCAAATTCCGCTGGGAGATTGAGTAAACTTTGCAATCTTTACTCGTATTTTGTACTGGCTATGTGTTCCATAGTATTGTCACAGTTGATGTAGACTAAACTGCGTTAAATATGCATTTCAAAATATGTTTAATATTTTTTTAAATACAATCCATAAACTACAAAATCTTATTCGACCAGGGGATTGAACCCATGACTCCCACATTCTGGGTATGAGGGCGCCTTAGCTAACTAGACTAGGGAAACGCCAAAGTTGTTGATAGACGAGTGAGTGAGCCATGTGTTGAATACCCAGTATCATTCCCCATACTGGGCTAGATCCAGCCTTAGGTAGGGTATAGGGGAGGAAAGGGGACGTTCCCGGGTACTCAACACAATGGGTCACTCACTCGTCTATCAACGACTTTGGCGTTTCCCTAGTATAGTAATTGACTACCTAGTCTAGTCAGTGTTCTCCCCAGGGCCGGATAATTACCTGCCGCCCGGCAGGGATTTTTTTTTTTTGGTTTGAAATTTTATAACTTCTAACCGTCCACTAAACGTTTAAACGTCCCATCCCTAAACTGCAGCGCAGATTGTAAACAAAATCGTGGAGGCTAATCTCGCTGATAGCCCGACAAGGAATGCAATTGAACGAAACACATGTGACATAAGTTATGGCAAAATGGCAATCATCGCTATGATCGTGAACATTCACTGCACACAAGGACACACACACACAATTGAACCATTTAAGTAGTTTTCCAATTTTATTGATTGCTAAGACAAATTTTAATGTAGGGCCTCCGGCCTACTAATAAAAATGAACTCATCAAAATACAACAATGTTTCAAGTCGTAGTAATTGTAAACCTACAAATCTTAGATAATATTTAATAACTACGGTACTTAGAAAGAATAACATCGTCACCTTTATAAGGGCTTATTGTACTCATTGTAGCAATAGGACTACAGTAATTCACATAGCCTAGGCCAACATACAAAGGAGAAAATAGGCTTAAAATATGATTTCAATCAAATTTGAAATGTTCATAGCCTAGGCCTACCACCACAAAACCAACTAAGTAAGCTACAGCTACTACAAAAAAGAGCAATCCGCACATGGTGCAACGTCAAACAACGACACTCATGTAAACCTCTATTCACTAGATTGAACATCTTAACTGTGCCATCCATATTCATCTATGAAACAGCTTGCTTTGTTAAAAAATACCCAAAATCATTCATTCAAAACTCAGAAATACACAATCACTCCACCAGACAAAAGAATAACATACACGTAATAGACCACAACCTCGCATTATTTAGTAGAAGCCCTGTTTATGCTGCCACACAAATATGGAACAAACTACCAACCCAAATAAAAAAGATCAACAATATTTCTAGATTTAAGTATGAACTGAAGAATGTATTATTAAAATACTCCTTCTATTCAGTCAAAGAGTTCCTACAATGGGAGAAAATTACGATGTAACAGCTACAGACTATCCTAGGTTTAGGTTTAGATTGTTTGAGTAAATTAGCCCATTTAGCATAGGTAGGCCTAGTTTATAGGAATACAATAATGTAGTTAAATATTAGTTATTTTATGTTAATTTTGAGAGCTTACTATAGGGTCTATGTGGACATGTATATTAGCTAATAGCTTATATTATGTATACCATCAACTGACTACAAATAAATAAATACTTTAAAAAGGCTTCAAAAACCTATAAAACTCGACAAATCGAAACTAGGATCTCAATTTTTTTCGGGGGCATGCCCCCGGACCCCCACTATTTTTTGCTTAATTGTTATGAATAGAATACAGTACCGTACCTAGGCCTACCCGGCAATGTTTATGGAATACCCAGTGAACATTTTTTTCTGGGGAGAACTACTAATAATTAGGCCTACTAATTGAGTGGTTTGTTCCTCCAGTCTGATGCTTGCCACCTATCAACACTCACTCCAGAACAACTAATATCCAAGGGAGAACATGCCGACGAATGGGGTGGTTATTTCATAGTTAAGGGTCACGAAAAGCTGATTCGAATGTTGCTGATGCCAAGACGTAACTACCCTGTGGCAGTGTGTCGTACTACTTGGAAGAAACGTGGTAACTTGTTCTCTGATATTGGTGTGTTACTACGTTCCGTTACCGAAGACCACACTTCTGTGGTAATTACTTTGTTTTGTCTATTTTATACATTTTAATCTTATTTATTTAACGTTTATATAGGCCTATCCTTTTTAGCTAGAAAACTGATTTAAAAAGGAGGACAATTGAGAAAAGTTCCCGATTTTGCTCTAATTTAGCATAAAAACGTGATTATTGCCTTATTTCATTACTTAATAATAAAACAGTCATATTTAGCATCATTTAGTGAGAAAAAGTCATTCACAAAATTTCAGGGTCCCTATGAATAACAGAGTGAATATAAGAATCTACAACTAACCTCAACATTCTCTCTGTTACAAATCTCTTCTTTCAACTTATAGGCCTAATTCCAATATGCTGATGATACTTTATTACAGGGTTGCCGTTTTTACGGATTTTATCCGTTTTAACGGATTTTGAGGGTGCAAAACGGATACACGGATTTTTAGTCCAATTTACGGATTTAAAAAAAAAAAAAAAAAAAAAAAATTTTTTTTTTTTTTTACGTTTTACGCCGTTTTTAACTAGGGCTGGTCAAAAAATCTATATTTCAATGCGATATTGATAAGTGGGAATCTTTTCGATGTATAAATATCAAAATTTACACCAAAAATGTAAAATTTCGGAATTTTGGTGGAGGTGCCGGGTAGGTAGTCTAAATTAAATTAACCTGGCTGGTGCATATGGTGGAGGTGCCGGGTCATAACACGCGGTTGTGAGATCGTAAAAATAGGCATTTATGGTGGGTGATACCTTATCATTCTATCAACCCTATTTGGCCTCGAATCATTTTTTTTCCCGATTGATTCGGGGCCTACAGGTTGGCTTGGTCGCTTTGATTTACTGTGTCCCACTGAAAATCAGTTATATAACTGAGTGGGTAGACTCTTTATACATTTAAAAAAAAATTATTTATTAAAAATAGGCCTACCTACTCTATAAAAAATTATATATTCAATTTTTTTACAACAATTACATTATGATATATCGATATCGTATTGAAATTGGTACATTTAGGCATTTTAAGGATTTTTAAGGATTTGGGTGTTTCATTTAAGGATTTCTAAGGATTTTTGATCTGCTCAAACAGGATTTTTATTTTTTCTTGGTGGCAACCCTGCTTTATTACATACATATTCATAATGTTTCTTAAAGGGGTATTTAACTGCTAAACTCAAAAAATATATTTCATTCAGGCTAACTAGTAATGAATTTAGCAATTAACAGAAAAATTATTGGGGCCACCATGACCTCCCAAAAAATTGTCAAACATGACATTTTTCGAGCTAGGTCCCATCGGCAAAAATCTCCCATAAGAAATAACATGGGGACGATCTTTATGCCCCGTGACCTTGGAGGATTTTGATCCAAAAAAATATTGGCCATTATTGACGTACTCTACAGCCTTTTTTGTAAATTCTCTATATTTTGTTTTGTTATTTGAGCAAGTAGTTTGGTCAAAATATGCTGATTACCAAGATGGGGTGTGATTTTGGAATGCATATTTTTGCGTGTTTGAGGGTATATTTGGGCACAGTTTCAAGACATGATGTTATAAAGGGGCATTTTAGATTGGTACTATGCTCTACTATCTATGTGGACCAAAAAAGAAGCAGGTTAAAGCCGATTTAAGAAATTTCCCAAAACACCAATTTTTGCAAATTTCTAGATCAAAAAAATTCAAAAATTCGTGTTAAATCACAGTTACAAGATAAAAATTTTTAAACGGTCATTTTAGTGTAGTATTGTGCTATAGATCACGTGGTAAAAAATAATTTTTGTTTTTTTTAGCCCCTTTAAGATTTAAATTACAATCTAAGAAAACTCCAAGATATTTTAATTCGGACACTCTAGATATTAACTGACCATTACAATTCAACGTCAAATGAAGATCATTCATAATTAAAAACTAAGACAATTAGACCGGGAAGATATTATTAAAAATTAAAAACACAAACACACGAACAATAACCACGGTCAGAAATATGAAACACTTACCAAAAGTGCGTCCACTTAGTGAAGCTCCTTTTTACTTTTGGTAAGTGTTTCATATTTCTGACCATTGTTATTGTTTGTATGTTTGTGTTTTTATAAATATCATTCATGCTTCTCTCATTAGCCTTATGAAAAATCAAAAAAATTGTTTTACTTAAATTAATATCTAGTTCCGGAGTTTTAAACAAAGCATCCATCTTCTTCTTGAACTTCTTAAAGACGACTTAAGATCTCTTCAGCATCCACACATTCTAAATAAAAAAACAAGTCATCAGCATTTTGTATAAAATATAATTGATTCCGGCCATTATAGTAGATAGGCCTTGATCATCTAGGCCTATGTAGAGAATAAATAAAAGGGCCTTCTACAAAATAGTCTAATACCAAATATAAAACAATTGTTTATACAACCTAAGACTAAGACCCCGTTTTTATTACTCGCTTCGAACGCGGGTTAAAACGACGCCCGTAACCGACTTGCGTTTTCACTGCATTTTCACTGACCGTTGTCAGCAATCACAATACAATGGCAACATAACCTATAATGTATTTTTATTTTTTCTATTAATAGATTGGAAGTAATGCATGTATTGATTGGTATAGACTCTACAAATAGTAAATAAATACCTTGTCTTGAATCAACAACCACAATATTTCATGAATATTTGAGGTTATAATTGTACCTAGTTTGTTTTTGTGTACGTCACTTGCAATCAGCTGGTCGCAGTGTTGGCGGCCATTGTCAAAGGTTACGCGAGTAACTCCGAGTTCCGACATGGGTTGAAATTACAACTAGTGTTTACAAAAGTTACCCGCGCTATCGGCCAACCCGCGTTGAGAAAGCGAAGCGAGTAATAAAAACAGGGTCGTGGTCACATAATTCACATACAACTAGTCACATAACTAGGATGGATCTGAAATATTTAGGACCCCATTAGTTTGGGCTGGACTGAGTGCCATAATATATCTTGCAGATTACCTTGCTGCAGATAATACATAGTACTAGAACCATAAGATGTGTGCCTCTTGTTGCAGACAAACGTTCTTCATTTTGTTAACGATGGGTCCGCCATCCTTCAGTTCACCTCGAAGAAATCAATGTACTTTGTGCCTATTATACTGGTAATGAAGTGTATACTGGACGTACCGGACGTGTACATCTTCCATCAGCTGTTGGGTGGCTTCGAAGACGACCTGTACTATAGAGGGTAGGTTGGTATTTTAACATGCCCAGCAGCGAGGCCATTAAGAGCAGGGCTTAGACCTCTGGTCATCTCATCCACGGTTATGTTTTGTTTACAGACACCTCCAGCATTTGTGTATATTATTTGCCAATATTTTACTACATGTTGGGAGGATGTGTAACTGTGGTATGTTGGAGGGTCTGCCCCTATGACAACTGGAACTGACAGTTTGCTCCCTTATCAATCGAATACCGTATTTACCGAATAGAAGACAACCTCGAATTTAAGACGACCCCCTATTTTCAGGAAGTTAAAACTGGAAAAATCATATTTCAAGTTTTCAACATATTTAAATAAGAATATTTATTGATGTAAACTATGCACGATTCACGACCATCACTTAAAAAATTAAGTCATAAGTAGGGATGACATGGATTCCAAAAAATTGGAATCAATCATTGTGACCTAAGAATCGATTCCCAAGAAAACATTTTTATTTGTAAGAAGCGCCGTTATTTTGGTGGTCTTTTTCCGCTGAGCCCGTGATGATTTCGCCTGCCCGTGCTGTACTACGCGCCTCAAAAACATTGCCCACCAGATTCACTCGCTATGATTCTCTTGATATCAAATTTAGGACGACCCCTATTTTTTTAACTATCAAAAATGGAAATAAATATGGTCTTATATTCGGGTAAATAGGCTCGCTTACCATTAATTTATTGTGTAAGCACTAGGGTTGTGCAAACCCACTATTTTTACTTCAAACTCAAACTTTCATAGTTTTGAAAATCAAACTTCGAACTTCATAAAATTTTGAACCGGACTAAACTTGAACCGAACTTAAAGGAATATCAAACCGTTATAACAGGTAAAATGGTGATAAGTCTTGACCGGCACCTCCACCATCCAATTTTTGGATTCAAATTTGTACCTGTAAACTGAGAACCATTTTTTTACATGTCATAATAGTACTTGATAAGTGCCTGCACACTACTACAAATAAGTAAAAAAAAAAATTCTTGGACTTTATAAACTTTTTTTCACTCAAACTCTATTTTTTTAAAGTTCAAGTTCTAATTTTAAACGTTTGCTCATCCCTAGTAGGCACATGTGGACTTGACAGAGGGCCATTAGTATCAATATAGCATAGTACTCCAGGCCTAGGCCTATGGCTTATTTTCAGTAGCACCGCTAAACCAAGTTTAATAGGGACACCTTTACTGACAACTAGTATGTGCATCTACCGTATTGGACCGAATATAGCACGATCTCGAATATAACACGACCCCCAATTTTTCAGAGTCATTTCAAGAAAAAATCAAAATCAAAGAAAACTAAAATGTACAAGAAACATTTTTTATTTACAATGCAATGAATGAATATACTAAAGTTTCATTCTTACAACAAAACATTTTGAACAATGTTAAGGCCTAGTCCTATGTTTTTTAACAGGGTAGGGAGGGCCAAGCACAAGCTCACATAGGCCAACCACAGTTCACCAGTCTGATTAAGGGATTACAAATCGATCATTATGACCTAGAATCGATTTGGGATCAATTCCCAAGAAAAATCCTTTTAATTGTACGCATAGTTATTTTGGTGGTCATTTTCCACGGAACCCGTGAACCGTGATACGCGGCGATATTCCCGCGGCCCTTTGCCGCGGAGCCCGTGATGACGTCACCCGCCCGCCTCACAGGATCGGCTTGCGTCGAGTGGGTGGGCGGGGCGATGCGCAGAAGCCGATGCGCGGGAGTTGTATTGCGGGTGGCCTATGTTTAGGCGCTTTTTCAAATGCAAGAGCGCGGAAATAACGCGAGTGCTGTTTTAGAGATAGTATTTTCGGAAAAAAAACATCGCGCTATATTCGGTCCGATACGGTATGTATGTAACCTATTCATAGATTGATTTGTAGTTGTGCTGACGGTGTGGCTCAGTATGAATGGTGTTTTAAGTAACGTTGCTGATGATGACAACATGCATGCAGAATTTGCTTCTTGCGTGGCCCTACCATAGGTTTGGTTATGTGTTGTGAGTTTTGTTTGCATGTAGTTAGCTGATTTTTAGTGGCCACTATCTGCCTGATGGGTCCCAGAAGGACGAAACCCGTCGTGGATTAAGGTAACAACTTTAAATTAGCTGCAGTTGTCATCAGCAGGTGAAAAGTTTTGTGGCCCCCAGCCCTTCAGGCTAGTATTTATGTTCTCTTTGCTTTCCCAACCTGTCAACCCTTCTTCAATCTTACTAGCCGATAGTCATTTTTCACACTAGAACTATCCATAGATTGGGTTGAGACTTTAAAATATAACAATTTTAGTGCACAAAGTTTTTAGGTACCTACCTACTGGAATGGTATAGATGTATTGTCTGAACTTGCATTTACATCTGTCTACAGGTTTACATAATTAATTTAATAAATAATAATTGGTTACAGTTCAGTTTGTGAGTAGGAGATTCTCAGGATCTACGATCTGCGTACCGATCTATTGCCAGTCCTACTGATCATGTTTAACCCCCAAATCTAAATTGATGATTTCCTAAACCCCTCCACTTGAGTGTAGTAACGTACGTTACTATAAAAATAATTTTAAATTTTTAGATATTTGTATTATTTTAGTTTTAGTTAGTTCTTATTATCACATTTGTATTTTTCGATTAGTTCCTATGTGTATCATGTACATGTCCATGGCTTGTTGTAAAATAAATAAAATATATACAGGTGGATGTAAAGACTCGAAATCTTTTGTAGTCTACATGATACTTTTTAAGAGTCGATTCCTCCTTAAGTGTAAGTCTACTTCCTTCGCTCGGATTATCTGAAATATATTTTGTAGAAACATCATCAACATGCTGCAGTCTGTGCATCAACAGAAGATCGACTCGCACGAAGAGGCAAAGGCGTACGTCGGCAATGCGTTCAGAGTCAGGTTCTGGGAACTTCCTGACTGGCTAACGGACTCAGAGGTTTGCGACCACATCATCAAGTAAGTTTGTGACGTCATGTGTTACGTACTACGTTGATGTGCAGTAGCCTGGGATGATTATTCCAATTCAGGTGTCACCAAATTTATTGGACATATCGTCTTCTACTTTTGACAAGTACAGTATAACATAAACCGACTGGTCACCACATTAGTTGCCCTGTCTTGCATATTGCTATACAGATACCCACTTACATTAATGCACCATGTATGTTACATGTTTGGTTCATCAATTAATTGCATTTAATATCCTTTTTGAATTTGTTATCAAAATTATTGTGTTTTAACTTTTTTTAATACATTGTTCTTGTAATTATGTATTTTGTAATTATATATCTGGACTATACACTGCACTTTTAAATAAAAAAACTATTTAACAATATTTCGACAACTATTCAGCCGTCTTTAATGGGTTTATTGTAGGGATGTGCAGGTACCCGAAAAACGGGTAATTTTCGGGTAGGTAAAATTACCCGACCTCGGGTCGGGCCGTCAATTCCTACCCGAAAAAGTCGGGTCGGGTAGAAGTAATAAACACGCCAATCTGCTCCTTTTAAACCTCCCGCTCACACGCCAAACGAACAGCTGACGTCGGAGCGGACCAATCGCTACGACGTGGGCGCGGCTATGCTATGATGCTGTGTCCTTGGCTCTTTCCGTCTTCCGGCGCTGTCCCCGCTGGAGTAATAGGCCCTAGGCCCCTACTGACCGTCATTACTCGTCTTCTGGTTATTCAACGCTAATAACGGCATAAACCAAGTTGAATATTACGTACGTAGGCGAATGGTGAAAAAGAAACAACGCTAATAAACATCGTCTAATGCCTAGGCGGCAGGCCTAGAAGTCCGATCTAGTGCGCATCGTTGCACGCAGCAGAGCGTTGGGCGGAGTCAGACCGAAAGGCTGGTGCAAACGCGCGATTTCGTCAGATGCATGGCTGGTACAAACGCATGATTTCGTCGGCCGGAAGAGAAAAATACGCGATCGCATCGGTTTTTCTTGGGGTTGGGTCGGAAATATTAGAAAACGATCGTTACGATATTATTTCCGAGAATAACGAACGATTGATGCAGGAAAACGATAATAGCGGGGTTTCACTGTACTAGGCCTAGGCCTAGGCCTACTCAAACAAAAGTTCATAAGACGCCGATTTGGAAGTTTTTCGTGTCAACACAGCCCAGAGTGGCTACCTGCAACCAATGCAAAACTGTTTTCTAGGATTTTTTTTTAAAAATGAATTCACAAATAAAAAAAAAATTCACTACCCGAGCCCGACCCGAGCCTACTTCAATTACCCGAGCCCGAGGGTACTTTCAATTACCCGACCCGAGCCCGACCCGAGTTCAAAAACCACTACCCGCACATCCCTAGTTTATTGACATTTGACATTACAACAGTAAGACAAAAAAATCCAAAATTTAAACAAATACGTACTGCCATCTCAATTTCACCAGAAAACTCATGCCTACCATCTTGTAAAAATTAAATCAGTTATGTTGCTTGCTAACTAACAATTAGATAAAAACACATTTAGTACCTATGACTGGCTCTGTGTATATTCCAAATATTTCATCACATTATTAACCTCACCTGCTCTTAAAGTTTTATTATTATATAAAAATTAGTATTTCAAATATTTATGTGTTTGAAAGGAATGCCAAAAGGCTGGATCATGTTAATTATATAAAGAGATAGGGTGCTAACAGCTTACCTTAAATGGAGTAGGCGCGTCGCAAAAGGTTCAACAACATGTGTATTTGTGTTTATGTTATCTTTCGCGGCACGCCTACTCCATTTAAGGTAAGCTGTTGGTCCCCTATATCTCTTTATGTCATTCACATTTCAAATATTTACTTAACTGTAATTCATTGTTGTGTCTGCATCTATGTAATGGTAATTAGATTTATTTAGTTGTCCTCCTTTGTAAATCAGTTTTTTAACTGAATGAATAGGATAGAAGTTAAATAAATAAATAAATAAATGTTTGCAGACACTGCTGGGCGATACATTTAAAGAGCAATGTTGACAAGTTCAACTTGTTTGTGATGATGACGCAAAAACTGTTTGCGGTCGTGAGAGAGAAATCTGTTCCGGAAAGTGTGGACTGCGTCATGGTGCAAGAGGTTCTTCTGGGTGGCCATCTGTACCAAATGGTTGTCAAGGAGAAACTAGGAGAGTTTATCATCGGGCTCAGGAACGTGATCTTGAAAGCAGCGAAAGATCCTATACACTCTAGTTACAGACTGCAGCCAGGTGAGAGAATGTGCATGGTGGTTGGATTGATAATTAAAGTAGGCTGCATACCTTCCAAATCCTCTACCAAAGTGTGGACTGCGTCATGGTGCAAGAGGTTCTTCTGGGTGGCCATCTGTACCAAATGGTTGTCAAGGAGAAACTAGGAGAGTTCATCATCGGGCTCAGGAACGTGATCTTGAAAGCAGCGAAAGATCCTATACACTCTAGTTACAGACTGCAGCCAGGTGAGAGAATGTGCATGGTGGTTGGATTGATAATTAAAGTAGGCTGCATACCTTCCAAATTCTCTACCAAAGTGTGGACTGCGTCATGGTGCAAGAGGTTCTTCTGGGTGGCCATCTGTACCAAATGGTTGTCAAGGAGAAACTAGGAGAGTTCATCATCGGGCTCAGGAACGTGATCTTGAAAGCAGCGAAAGATCCTATACACTCTAGTTACAGACTGCAGCCAGGTGAGAGAATGTGCATGGTGGTTGGATTGATAATTAAAGTAGGCTGCATACCTTCCAAATCCTCTACCAAAGTGTGGACTGCGTCATGGTGCAAGAGGTTCTTCTGGGTGGCCATCTGTACCAAATGGTTGTCAAGGAGAAACTAGGAGAGTTCATCATCGGGCTCAGGAACGTGATCTTGAAAGCAGCAAAAGATCCTGTAAACTCTAGTTACAGACTGCAGCCAGGTGAGAGAATGTGCATGGTGGTTGGATTGATAGTTAAAGTAGGCTGCATACCTTCCAAATCCTCTACCAAAGTGTGGACTGCGTCATGGTGCAAGAGGTTCTTCTGGGTGGCCATCTGTACCAAATGGTTGTCAAGGAGAAACTAGGAGAGTTCATCATCGGGCTCAGGAACGTGATCTTGAAAGCAGCGAAAGATCCTATACACTCTAGTTACAGACTGCAGCCAGGTGAGAGAATGTGCATGGTGGTTGGATTGATAATTAAAGTAGGCTGCATACCTTCCAAATCCTCTACCAAAGTGTGGACTGCGTCATGGTGCAAGAGGTTCTTCTGGGTGCCATCTGTACCAAATGGTTGTCAAGGAGAAACTAGGAGAGTTCATCATCGGGCTCAGGAACGTGATCTTGAAAGCAGCGAAAGATCCTATACACTCTAGTTACAGACTGCAGCCAGGTGAGAGAATGTGCATGGTGGTTGGATTGATAATTAAAGTAGGCTGCATACCTTCCAAATCCTCTACCAAAGTGTGGACTGCGTCATGGTGCAAGAGGTTCTTCTGGGTGGCCATCTGTACCAAATGGTTGTCAAGGAGAAACTAGGAGAGTTCATCATCGGGCTCAGGAACGTGATCTTGAAAGCAGCGAAAGATCCTATACACTCTAGTTACAGACTGCAGCCAGGTGAGAGAATGTGCATGGTGGTTGGATTGATAGTTAAAGTAGGCTGCATACCTTCCAAATCCTCTACCAAAGTGTGGACTGCGTCATGGTGCAAGAGGTTCTTCTGGGTGGCCATCTGTACCAAATGGTTGTCAAGGAGAAACTAGGAGAGTTCATCATCGGGCTCAGGAACGTGATCTTGAAAGCAGCAAAAGATCCTGTAAACTCTAGTTACAGACTGCAGCCAGGTGAGAGAATGTGCATGGTGGTTGGATTGATAGTTAAAGTAGGCTGCATACCTTCCAAATCCTCTACCAAAGTGTGGACTGCGTCATGGTGCAAGAGGTTCTTCTGGGTGGCCATCTGTACCAAATGGTTGTCAAGGAGAAACTAGGAGAGTTCATCATCGGGCTCAGGAACGTGATCTTGAAAGCAGCAAAAGATCCTGTAAACTCTAGTTACAGACTGCAGCCAGGTGAGAGAATGTGCATGGTGGTTGGATTGATAATTAAAGTAGGCTGCATACCTTCCAAATCCTCTACCAAAGTGTGGACTGCGTCATGGTGCAAGAGGTTCTTCTGGGTGGCCATCTGTACCAAATGGTTGTCAAGGAGAAACTAGGAGAGTTCATCATCGGGCTCAGGAACGTGATCTTGAAAGCAGCAAAAGATCCTGTAAACTCTAGTTACAGACTGCAGCCAGGTGAGAGAATGTGCATGGTGGTTGGATTGATAGTTAAAGTAGGCTGCATACCTTCCAAATCCTCTACCAAAGTGTGGACTGCGTCATGGTGCAAGAGGTTCTTCTGGGTGGCCATCTGTACCAAATGATTGTCAAGGAGAAACTAGGAGAGTTCATCATCGGGCTCAGGAACGTGATCTTGAAAGCAGCGAAAGATCCTATACACTCTAGTTACAGACTGCAGCCAGGTGAGAGAATGTGCATGGTGGTTGGATTGATAATTAATGTAGGCTGCATACCTTCCAAATCCTCTACCAAAGTGTGGACTGCGTCATGGTGCAAGAGGTTCTTCTGGGCGGCCATCTGTACCAAATGGTTGTCAAGGAGAAACTAGGAGAGTTCATCATCGGGCTCAGGAACGTGATCTTGAAAGCAGCAAAAGATCCTATACACTCTAGTTACAGACTGCAGCCAGGTGAGAGAATGTGCATGGTGGTTGGATTGATAGTTAAAGTAGGCTGCATACCTTCCAAATCCTCTACCAAAGTGTGGACTGCGTCATGGTGCAAGAGGTTCTTCTGGGCGGCCATCTGTACCAAATGGTTGTCAAGGAGAAACTAGGAGAGTTCATCATCGGGCTCAGGAACGTGATCTTGAAAGCAGCAAAAGATCCTATACACTCTAGTTACAGACTGCAGCCAGGTGAGAGAATGTGCATGGTGGTTGGATTGATAGTTAAAGTAGGCTGCATACCTTCCAAATCCTCTACCAAAGTGTGGACTGCGTCATGGTGCAAGAGGTTCTTCTGGGCGGCCATCTGTACCAAATGGTTGTCAAGGAGAAACTAGGAGAGTTCATCATCGGGCTCAGGAACGTGATCTTGAAAGCAGCAAAAGATCCTATACACTCTAGTTACAGACTGCAGCCAGGTGAGAGAATGTGCATGGTGGTTGGATTGATAATTAAAGTAGGCTGCATACCTTCCAAATCCTCTACCATACCGGTAGGGTCTAAGCATACATTTATTTTATTTATTTATTTATTTAAGTAAGCCTTCTACAGTGTTCACTCATATGCATGTCATATAGACATGCGAGTATTTGAAGTTGTCTGTACAATTGTTAAGAAAACAAACATAAACAACAACATAAACAGTTTACAATGTTAACAAAGTTCAATTCGATAAAAGAGTGCAATTGGTCAATTAAAATAGTTTCAATGTAGATACAATATATCAGTCATTAGATTAAAATTAAAATTAAAACTAAGATATTTGGGTTCACACAACATATGTACTGATACTATAGTTAGCTTAAGCTAGTCCTATACAATACAAGTCTCAAAATATTCACTTACTGAATAAAAAGCTGTGTTCCAAAAGGAATGATTTAATCCTAGCCTTAAACTCCTTCCTAGAGCTTGTAACACCAACATTCCGTAATTCTTCAGGCAATTTGTTATATACTTTAATTCCCATGTTCACGGGATCATTATCCAGCAGCTTCAATCTATGGCTAGTCTGGTACAATTTTCCCTTCCCTCTCGTGTTTATATTATGGACATTGCATTCAATTGAAATAAGTTAGGAAATTTATTTACAAACATGATAACCTCAACCAGATACAGACAAGCTACAGTTAATATATTTGCATTCTTAAAAGCCTGTCTGCATGATTCTCTAGAGCCTAAATGGAGCATATACCGCAATGCTCTCTTCTGAAGGCAAAAAATCTTACTTACACTCGTTGAGTTCCCCCAAAACAATATCCCATAGTTTATCAGAGACTGAGTGTTGGCATGAAAAACTTTTTTCCTTGTATCCAAATTACATTGGGTGGACAAGGCTTTCATTGTAAAACAAGAAGAGCTTAGTCTCTTGCCCAGGCCCTTCAATATGAGATGACCACTTTAGTTTAAAATCCAGTTTAAGGCCTAGGAATTTGGCTACCTCCACTATATCAATTGATAAGTTGTTATGCTCTACTGTTAAATGTGGATGTTGACCCTTAACTTGGTAGGCAATTATTTGGGTTTTTGAACAGTTTAGCTTCAATTTGTTTAGCCTTGAACCATGCTTCTAATTCTCTAAGAATAACTCCCAATTTGTAAATTAACTCGTCTATGCACTGTGCCGTAATTATCACGGTTAGTATCATCTGCGAAAAGAATTGCTTTGCATAGACGCGCTAAATAAGGTGGTAAATCGTTGATATAAAGGCTAAAGAAAACTGGACCAATATTAGAACCCTGCGGAACCCCACTATTAACCTGTTTCCAACCTGATGAACACTCAACACCATTGCTGTTAATGTCTACGCGTTGCTTTCGGTCAGTAAGATAGGATCTGACCCATGAACCTGCTGTACCCCTTAGTCCGTAATGTTTTTAATTTATCAATAAGGATAGAATGGTGAAGTGTATCGAATGCTTTAGACAGATCGCACATAATAGATCCAACCACTAGTTTCTTATCTAAGGCGTTATTGATCTCATGTATTAGTTGGAATGCTGCCGTCATGGTAGAGTGTCCCTCTCTGAACCCATGTTGATTCTCGCATAGTATATTATTGTCATTGAGGAACACATGGAGTCTGCTAAGAAATAATTTTTTCGAACACCTTTGACAATGTCGGCAGCAATGCAACTGGCCTATAATTTGAAATCTCAGTCTTTTCCCCTTTTTTTAAATAAAGGCTTAAACCACCGAGTATTTAAGCCGTTCCGGAAAAAATTCCCCCTGTGAAGGAGCAAATTTCATATATGCGCCAATGGTTCCGCAACAAAATGGCTACTATATTTTAAATAACATTAGAGACACCATCCCACCCTGCTGAAATGTTTTGATTTTAAGTTATTTATTATATCTATTACTTCAGCAGGACTAGTCAGACTCAATACAAAGTCTTGGGATGTTATTATCAGTAACCTTTTGTAGATTGATCATACATTCTTCATTGGTATTGGTTTTCTGATCTATTAGATCACCTGCAATTGAAGTGTAGTACTGATTGAACTGTTCTGCAATCACATGTTTATCAGTTATTCCTTCATTTCCTAATTTTGATTTCATTTATACTAGAACTGTTACCTTTCCCTTGTTTTCCTGTCAGATAATTAACCAAATTCCATGTTGTTTTAACCCTGTTGTCTTGAGTTTTCTATTAATGCTGAATTAAAATCGTGTTTTGCCTTTTTTATAAGTTTAGATAGATCCTTCTTGAATGAGTTGAAGAAACTTTTAAACTCATCACTGGTATCTGTTTTGCTTTGTACATACAAATCTCTTTTCAAACGACATGCATTTTTAATTTCATCCGTAATCCATCCTTTAAAAATGTGTGTATGGTCTTTTGGGCGACATGATTTTTTGGGGAAATGTGTTTCAAAGAGTGAGAGATATATGTTCAGGAAGAGATTAAATTTTTTATCAACCTGATCTGTTGGAATGTTGTAAATGTTTGACCAGTCTACGATAGCCAAATCACATATAAACTCATGGATGTTCTCTGGTTTAAATGATCTTTTCAGTATAGATTTGGATTTTATGCCTTTGTCTATCTTCCATCTAGAAAAAGGACAAGGTACTGAGATTAGTTGTCCGCTATGATCCGATAGCCCAGATATAATATTTGACACATCTTGTGGATGGAGGAAATTTGAAATCACATTGTCGATGGCTGAGCTTGAACTATGAGTAACTCTAGTGTAATCAAAATTTAGGGCCGATAAATTATAAATTCTCAGAAGATTTTCAAACTTAGTTTTGTTACAACTATCAACCGAAAAGTCAATGTTTATGTCACCACATATTATAATTTTTGAACCTTCTCGGCGTATTAACTTTAATTAAGTCTTCAAATGAGTTCATAAACTTTTTAATATTGCCCAATTCTGGCGGACGATAAATAGTGATAATAACTATGGGAGTGGAAGAAACAACTTCAATGCCACATACTTCAAGGACTCTCTCAAAAGACTTGCATGTAATGTCGGATCTTGGCTTAATAATTAGATTCCTAGAGTTTCTACTGTAGATACACACCCCCCCTCCTTTTGCACTGTGTCTGGTTAAAATATGAAGCTAATGTAAAATCATTAATAATAACTGAATGTTCTTGAGAAGGTAACATCCAATGCTCTCCAAAAACACAGAATGTCAATTACCTCTGGAACAGAATCTAAAAAAAGTTCCACCTGTTCGGTTTTACTACATAAGCTTCTAATGTTTTTGATGGAAGACAATTAAACTTTTTATAGGCCTACTCTTCCCGTCCCTTTGTTTAGTGGGCTTCCGCTTATAGAATTTATATTTTTATCATCTGAGACTTCCCCTAACTTTGGTCCCTCCAGAATTGAATTTGAATTAGTAATAGTTCCTCTAGGCCTAGTTCCTATTCACTTTCTTCTCTTTTCTTCATAATACTAGAAAATGCTTAAGTCCCGCCGCGTTGATGGATGAGCTTTTTTGTAAGTTTTTAGTTTGCGTAGGACCACTTTTCCTTTGCAAGTGCTTTTTGAATGCATTGTAGGTGATTGTTGTCAAGTTTCTATTGTTACTTGTTATTATAAACCTAAAAAAACTCATATTAAAACCTTTATTCTATGGATTCTGGCTAACTTTTTCAACTTTTTCTTTCAAAAAGCAATACATCATCATAACCTTAATGTCCATGTGAAATATGAACGTTGTAGCCTACCTGTTTGGTCAGAATCGGCCCAAATATCACGAAAATATCGCACTAAAAATCGGAAAAAAATCCTTAAAGTACGATATTCATGAGAAATATATCTTTGATTGTACCCAAAAACAATACAGCTCTAAGTTCAGAGATTTCGAAGGTCCCCTCAAATTTTCATCAAGATCGGATATGCCGTTTGCCCGGTAGAGAGCGAACAAACAGACAAAAAAACAAACAAAAAACACCCGAGCTATTTTTTGGGGGGTCAGTGAAATTGAAGTCTTTGCTTCGCTCATCCAATAAAGTTAAAAAGCATGCCATGTTGCCCTATCTGTTTTTCTTCTACGTACAACCTTGCAGGTATTCTCGCTAGTCATTACTATTGTGTTGCATGTTGTTGTTGTTCCTACATTACAACTGAGTATAATGGTCATTGTATGCACAAGAATATTATGCTGATTATAAAAAATAATAATAATAAAAGGCGGGAAAGGCCTAATAATAAAAATGTTGCCATGAAATAATTGCAGATTTAAAAAAAATCATGTAAGACAGATGGTATAGGTAGTTCATATTTGATGATTTGTAACTTATTTCAAGTTGAAGTGAGTGATGCATGTTTTGCCTGTCTGCTAGATGACATGGTGAAAGCACTGAAGAAGTGCAGCACGCTCGAGAGTCCCATGAGCAACCTGTTGTCGACCGGGAATCTCAACAGTAAATCGGGCCTGGGCCTGATGCAAGACTCCGGGCTCGTGATCTTGGCCGAGAACATAAACCGCATGCGGTACATGTCTCACTTCCGAGCCATTCACAGGGGAGCGTACTTTCAGAAGATGAGGACCACGGATGCCAGGCAGTTGCTGCCCGACGCGTGGGGTAAGAGACATCACTGCAATTCACTTCAAATTCCAAGCGACCTTACCAACAACCGCTTGAATTTTAAAATTTAGATTATACATAATATGTGTATGTAATGAAGCCAAAGAGCTGGATCAGGAGAGTGAGAAAAGTGGTTAGGTTTTTAAGTTTTACTGAAAGAATTAAACCAGTTAGGTATATTCAAAATATACAAATTTGAATTAACCAAAAATCCAAAATCCCCCCTTAAAAAAAGAAAAGCTAGTTTTTTTAAAATACCGTTGAGTTTGAATGTATTATTTCGGACATTTGGTATAATCTTTAGTACAGTGAAGCTTTTCTAAATATCAGCAGAGAGCTACACGATCGTACTGAGTTGACAGCAAGAGCGCGTGGGCGGAGCTTCTAGCCAGCTGATGTTGATTGTCGGCGTCGAGGAACACACGTGGTTTATCCACTCGTGCAGCGTGGGTGGGCGGAGCTTCTAGCCAGCTGATGTTGATTGTCGGCGTCGAGGAACACACGTGGTTTATCCACTCGTGCAGCGTGGGTGGGCGGAGCTATCTGTGGATCGAAACCCGAGCAGACGACGTGATACGTATTTACGTCGCTGTCAAAAAGAAAATGTGGAAGCCGGTATTCTAAAATGTTCTTTTGCAATTTTCGTTTTTGTAGATTTCTTCAGGCCAATTTCTTTCAATGTTTCTATCTTTCTTCAAGGGCATTTTATCACACGTTTTACGTGGTACATGCACGTCACTCAACCTAGGCAGACCAGGGACAAACACGGTCTACCACTGTGCATTCTACTCGACGAGGCGTCAGGAAGTGAATGCATGCTTCCTTGGCAACCTTCCAGCCTTTTTTTATCTCGTAAGACGAGCACTGGACAATGGACGCGAGCTTAAATAGCCCGGGGTTTTCCCGCCGGGTGACACTGCAGCATTATGCGCTACACTCCGTTCCAAAAACATGATTCCTTTCTTCGATTATTGCGTAAAAATTTTCAAACTTACGACCCAATATGACTTTGAAATACGAATTATACTGAATTATCATGTCATGTCAAATAAAATAACATGTCAAGTCCTATATTGATGTTCGGGACCAATGTTTTTGTTCAAAATTTGCCGAATTTCGAAAAGAGTTTGAATTGTCAGGCGACTTCTTATGTATGTATGTTATGTTGGAAAACGAGACAAAGTGTGGGAGCATGTGGCAAAAATAAAGCTGGGAGAGCACAGAAAACACTGATTATAAGAAAACCTATCTCAATTACTGTGGAAACACTATTATTATGGAGAGTAGATAAAATGTGTATTTTCAATGCTACAAAAACTCCAAAACAGGGCTATGAGGGCAATATTGAAAGGCAACCAGTACTCAAAGATTCAAGATATGCTCAATACCACAAATGGTCTCACAAAAATACCCTTACATTTATACATAAAATAGTAAGAGGGTGAACTACCAGGGTACCACAAAAACACATCTTTTTTGGTACGGAAGGCCATGTAACTAGTATAAACACTAGGAGAATCACAATATGTAGAAAAGCAGAAATAAGTCAATGTTTCAAAGGTCTATTTTCTACAGTGGTATGAGATTGTACAAAAAAAATAAGGTAGATGAGAGGATAAAACTGATGCAAGGGCGTAGCTTTGGCCCAGGAATGTGTGAATTTTGTAAGAAAGAACATAGTCTTGCAGAGGTGATGAATACTTATGCATTTTTCATTTTTCTTGTAAGACAATGCACTTAGTAAGTTTGTGTTGTGCCATGAAATAATATGTAAACATATGTAATAATAGCTGAAAATGCTAAATAAAGTGAAATGAATGAATGAATGTGTCATCATACTCATAGTCATATGACATGTATATGTCTGCCTGTCTGTCTGTACATGTCGTGGGCTCTCCAGGCTTCATCTGTCCTGTGCACACCCTGGACGGCGCCCCTTGCGGCCTGCGCAACCACCTGACCAAGTCCTGCGTGGTGGACCGCTGCTCCCCGGGCCGCTGATCCTAGGGCCCAAAGGGCCCCGGGGTTCTCGTATCCCGGGGATGATCCCGGTCGGCGGCGACAAAACCCGTGCCTCTGTCTCGGTGCTACACGACCCTGCTGGACGGCCGGGTGCTGGGACACGTTGCCTGCGGGCCCAGGCCAACACTCTGTCAAGCAGCTGCCCTATCATCAAGATTGCCGGCAAAGGTGAGTACGCCTGCACCCGTTAACAATACCTGCGGGTTACTCGGGTAGTTACTAGAAAATAATGGAGTGGGGTGTTTAATTTAACTGTTAAAAATGCGCTCATAATCATTGTAAGACCCCTAACTTCTGTCATCAAAATTTACAAAAGGAATATTTAACGAAATATTTTTATTTTATGCGCTGTTATTCCTGCGGTCGTTTGACGCGGAGCCCGTGAAGACGTAGCGCTAATTCTATGTGGACCGGTTCTTATCGACCAGTCCATTGTTCTGCATCGCATATATACTAGTGTTGTGTTTACTCTTGTTCTGACTTGTCTTCAGGTTCCCAAAATGATGGAGATAGTGTTACTACCAAAAGACGTGGAAGGCGGTCAGTACCCCGGCCTATTCTTGTTCACGAACGCTGCTCGCATGATGAGGCCGGTCTACAATCTGGCCGCTCAGGTAAACACCAGTCTTCTTTGAACAGTACGCAAAATAGCACCAAGCTCTCCGGGCGTTTCAGAGCATTGTCACAAAGTTGTTCCAGCATGACTGGCCGCTGTGCAATGCAATCTTTTAACTTCATTGCAAATTTTTGTCACCACATCAATTTTTGTGTCAATTCTATTGTCTGTAACTGTAATGATTAGGCCTAAGCCATGTAATTTTCTCATCAATTTGAATCATGTTGGCAACATTAATTTCATGGGATCTTCACTGTCTTAAGCAAGTTCCTCTAGGCCTAAAGTTTTTTTCCAATCTTGCAGTGAATTCCTATATTAAAAAAAAATTGATTTGTAGAGGGAGTGACATTTCGAGAAAAACTGAAAAACAGATAGGTCTCACTTAAAAAACTTTTGCTATTGTATTGATGACAGCTACGAACATTAGTTTCTTAGCCCATGATGCGTTTTGCTTTTCTTCTCTTCTTCTTCTTCTTCTTTTCATAGCCAACAATTGACAAATTATTCATGTCATCAGTGTTTTCTAGTTAGCCAGTAGAGATAGGACTCCTGTTCGCTCCGATCCATGGGCCCTTTGGCATTTTGTCGCGTTCAAGCTTTATATATGTACATTTAAAAAGATGTTTCCTGTCTTGTTCCCCAGCTCCACACATCCGGACAGACACTAGATTCAAAAATTCCCAAAATTTATGGAGGTGCTTTCCGAGTAGGTGTGTCCTGTTTGAAGCCGGAATTGAGCTGTCTCTATTTTTCTACTGTAGCACTTACGTTTACCAGTCGGCCTCATTCTACTGCAATCTTCCCACACCTTAGTCTCCCCCCTCTCTTGCCATTCCTTACGGACTGCTTTGTCTGTCGGACGCATGCAGGTGAGACTCGAGAGATTTATGTGACAGTTTTTTACTTTCTTGTTGTTTTTTGCTACCTTGTTTGGCTAGGTAGTCGGCCTTCTCATTACCATATATGCCACAGTGGGCCGGTATCCATTGTAGCACAATTTTGTTCCCCATCATTCATGGTCGTAGAATCTGTAGTTTACATTGTCTAATTTTCGGGTTCTGTTTCCTCCCTATTTGCAATGGCTGCAATGGCAGTCTTGGAGCGGATAGGATCACAATTTTTCCCGGTTTTCAGATTTTGATAGTTTCAATAGTGCTTCAACTATTGCTCGGATTTCTCCATCATAATTGCTTCCATTAGCACCAGCTGGGTGGGAAGCCTCAAATTCTGGGCTGTATATCCCTGCGCCCGCATTCCTTCCCTGGGGATGCTGATCCATCTGTATACAGATGTAGCCATTCATTTTCTGGGTATTCTGGCGAAGTATGCCAATGTCAATTTCTTTAGTTGAACCAATGAGTGGTTGTTTTTTACCGTCGATGTCAGGTTTTGGTCAATGCATGGGGGATTTCTAACAATGAAAACATTTATGTTTGGGGGTAGGAGGTCTTGTCTATTTTTAATTGCCTCATTCCCAATTAAATGCTCATTTTTTTTGTCGTGCCTTCTTTTATGAATGTTACAGGGGTTTTTATGTTTTTCACAGGTCTTTATCCCAGTAGTTTGATCCAGTCTTACCATTTTTTTATATGGATCCCTGCAGCTTCATTTTGTCTGGCCTCTAGGGGTGGAATATTGGCCTTTTGCTTCCATAGCTACTTAGGTGTGGTTTTAACACCTCCAGTAACTATTCTGAGTGCAGAATTTTGGACCCTATTTAGAGATTGTAGTGCATTTTTGGGGGCTTTTGTTATGATTGCATTACCATATTCAAGCAGTGGTCTCACATAGGTTTTATATGTGGTAGATAATGTGTTCTCTGTTGCCCCCCAGGTAACACCTGCAACTCTTTTTAACAGTTTTAATCGCTTCCTCCTGCTGCTTGCATTTTTTCAATATGCTTGGTCATTGTCATTTTTTGATCCATAGTTACACCTGGTATACTGGGTTATCTTCTTTCTGTAACGGGTTTTGTTCTGTACTTGAGTAAAAATGTTGGTACACTTCGTCCCGTAGTGTGGTAGTCGTACACGGTCTTCTTTTCGTTAACTATCATTGCATTCTTTTCTGTCCATTCTTCCAGAGCTTTAAGGGCTTTATTCATTTCAATTTCCATCTTACTTTATCTCTACCACTGTCCCACAGCACCCATCATCGCAAACAGCTTTATTTTGACCTCACTTCTCTCTTCAATATAGTCAGCTAGGTCTTTATGAAGATCAAGAAAAGGGTGGGACTCAATGACTGCTCCCTGGGGAACTCCTGCCTTGGGTTTTTCTGTATTTGATCTTTTTGTTTCCATATCTCACTCTCATATACCTCTGGCTCAGGAAATTTTTAGTCCATCTGTATATGTTGCTTGGATGTTCATATCCGACATTTTGTAAGTAAGATCTTTCGTTCACAACATCAAATGCAGTTTGGGGAAAACAACATACACCACAAGTGTTGCTAGTTGTTTATTGAAGCCTTCCTTCACCTCCTGCTGTAGATATGCCACTTGGGCGAGAGTGCTTCTATCTTTCCTGAAGCCTGCCTGGTGTTCTGTTATGAGGTTATTTGTCTCCAGGTAGATTTTTAGTCTTGGTTTACCATAACGTTCCATGAGCTTTGACATCATACTTGTGAGAGATATAGGCCTATAGCTCTCTACTTTACTACTGTCTTTTCCTTCTTCACTATGGGGATAACTTCTGCTTTTCGCCATATATCTGGTATGTTTCCCTCCCATATGGCATTGAAGTGTGTCAGTAATACCAGTTGCCCTTCCTTTCCTAGGTTTTTCAAGAATTCAGGGTAGATAAGGTCAACTCCTGGTGACTTCTTGTTTTCAGTTTAATTAATGCTTGTCCCAATTCATGGAATTAAATGGTGCATTTTAAGGGTCCTCGTATCATGTATGTATTTTTGGGTTTCTTACTTTTACATGTTTTTTATTTATTGGTCTTGTTTGTTGTGACATTTTACTGACAGAACGCCTCTGCTTTATCCTTATCTTCGGGAGTTGGACTTCTTTATATATTATTGGCTCCTGTTGTTTTCCCTCTTTTCTTGGTTACATAGACTGGAGAAGTATCTATGTGCTTTGACACCATCCTTTCTGTAATCTATTTGCTCCACATATTCTTGTAATGCTATTCTCTTGCTTTCCAAAATTTGTCTTTTTAACATGGCTTGTACTCTTCTGAGTTGAATCATGTCTTTTATGTCTTGAGTTGTTCTGCAGTTTTCCTTGCTGATCTCTTTGTTTTTTTCAGAGTTTGTAGTTGTTCATTCCGAACGGTTTGTAATTGTTTGTTTTCTTCTAGGTACAGTTTTTTCTGCAGTGTTTGCATGATATCTATAATTTTCTGGGTGTCCCAAATCAAAGTTTTCCCTTGATTCAAATTCCAGGAATAGTTTTTCGGTAATTCTTCTGTACTCCTTCCAGTTACCCTTTTAAATTCCAAGTGCATTTGGTTTCTCTAGCTTCAGGTTTACATTTCTGTCTTGTTTAAGTAAAATTTTGTGTCCAGCACCGGAAGGAGACTCTAGATTGTCCTGTTTCATGTGATTGAATAAGTTTGTGTGGCATAAGGCTAAATCTGGTCTGGAGAGGCCTCCTCTGTATGAGAGGAAGGTATATGGATCTGCTGCTTCCAGTAGCATCAAACGGGTTGCTGTCTATGTATTCTTCAACTATGTGTCCCAAATTTTGTTGTTTGTATTGTAATGCCAGGCTTTATTGGGTGCATTAAAATCTCCTCAATTACTGACGTACTGTCAATAGTGACTAGATCTAAAATTTTGTTTTTGTTGGTGGGTTATAGAGAATGATGTATGTGGTCTTAGTGTGATTTTTCCACAGTTTGCATTTGTTACCACCTCTATCTTGTCTTTTTCGTCCCTTTTGTGTAAAAAATTTTTAAATTTAGATGTCAGAAACCCACTTTCCACCAACTATGATGCCTGAAGAGATTTGTCTCTGTCTAGGAGAGTATATATTTTGTAGCCGTTAGTCATGGCTTTGTCCAGTTTTTCGTGTCTGAGATTGATCCTGCTTCCACCCCTGTGAATGCGTCTACATTTTTGTCACTAATTATCTTCTTAAGTTCTAAATATTTATCTTCGGAGAGACCTCCTGCGTTCCAATATAACAAGGTGACGTTGCCCTGAGAAGGAACATTTTCCACTCTCCTATCTTTTTGTTAACTTGCTTTGGCATCTTCGAGTCCGAACGTTTAGCCCTGATCCAGGGGCACGTGTAAGTTTTAATCTACGGACGCGTTCGGAAGTCACCCCCCCCTTTTTTTCTTTTCACTTTGTTCGACTCAGCAATAGGTCGATGGTGGTCATAATCAAGCTGGTGGTAGGGCCATGCTATAGTTGATTTAGCATGTTTGTTGTCACCAGGGAGATATTTTTAATGTTTCATAGGCTACACTTTCCTTCCCAAAAATCAAACAACGTACAATCTCTTGTGTTTAGGCGATTGAGATGATCGGCACGTTCGAGCAAGCGTACATGGACGTCTGCATTAAGCCCGAGGAAGCGTACCCAGGTATCACCACGCACCAGGAGATCAGCAACACGAACTTCCTCAGCAACCTGGCGTGCCTCATCCCGATGCCCGATTGCAACCAGAGCCCTCGTAACATGTACCAGTGTCAGGTGGGTGGGTTATAGTATTACACTATGCGAGAGAACACCTACTTGATTTGTCAAGGGTTAAAGTCGACTGGCGTGTGTTTGGCGGTACGACACGCGCAGACAGCATATTGACGCTGGTGTCGGTTCTATACAGTACTTCAGGGTTGCCACTAAGTAGTTATTTTTATCCTAGGGAAATACTTAAAATCATGAGAATCCTTGAAATTGCTGTTTAGTATTTTGTATATTATTATGTGAAGGAATTATAAAAAATTTCAGGCTTCCATACAATAATATAATACGTTATGCCACATTAATTTTCGAGAATTTAACTAATTACAACTTACATGCGAACATAGGCGTAAGAGTACAAATTTTCTTAGAATATGTTTCAACGTTTTAGTTTTCTACATCGTGTCTGTCTATACTCGCTTGGTTTATTATAAGTCTATTACTAACCCGGTGCTACTGATGTTTGTTATTGTTGGATGTTTGTTAGGTACTGTTGATCGCTTTTTAGGCCATACTAAAAATTAATATTTAAAGTTTTTTTAATCATGATAGAAATCATAAGATTTTGGCAAAAACCCTGGCATCCTTGAGACACCTTAAAAGTCCTTGAATAAGGATATTATATAATCTTGAAAGTGGGGACCCTGCAGGGTAGGCTACTATACCTATATCAACACTCAAAAATTGTTTTATCAATGAACTTGAACCAGGTGTTCACTACTCGCATTGGCAGCGTACTTTCAAGAGTACCGGTACCGTATAACGAACAATCGTGCCACAGGCGAAAATTTTGAACAAATTGGTTTTGAACACAGGTTTTCTGCTATTGGTGAATGTTGAAATATAGCTCCGTTAATCTATCTTGGCTGTCGCGTCTGTCCAACAGATGGGTAAGCAGACGATGGGCACTCCGTGTCACACGTTCCACCTTCAGTCGGAGACAAAACTCTATCGTCTGCAGACACCGGCCACGCCTCTCTTCCGGCCCGCCCACTACGATGTCAATTCTCTTGACGACTTCCCCATGGGGACTAACGCTATTGTCGCCGTCATCTCCTATACTGTGAGTAAATTCTAACACCATGTGCTTTATAAAGGATGAAGCTGGGAACCAGTAATAATAAATACAGCTTTTTGTTAAAATATACTCAACTTACAATAAAGAAGAAGGCCTACTAGTAATTAATTAATAAAATATTATTTTTATGTTTGCAGGGATACGACATGGAAGATGCTATGATCATTAACAAATCGGCATTTGAAAGAGGGTTTGGACACGGATCGATTATCAAATCACAATTTTACGAATTAGAATCGGTAAGATTTTGCTGGACGAACACATTTTTTTATTGACATGTTACAATATAAGTAAATGATAACATGACTAAAAATGCCATTCATTTTATAAGCTAGGCACATAAACTAACGTAAGGGAAATAGAAATTCATTAGAGGTGTAAAACAGTTTTTGATATAAATTTTGTTTAGATTGTTTTGAAGATACGAGTTTTGAAGATACGAGTCACTAGTCTGGTCAGTTGAGATTTTCACTTCAAAATGTCTTCTGCATTGCATAATATGCCCCAAAAAATTGGCAAGTCCACTTATGGTCCAGAATGTAAATTTTCCATCCATAGGGCAGGTTCTATCTCTGTTTGCTCCATTGGGCATGTTGACGGCAGTCATGTAGCGTTATCCACCCGGCACTTGTACTCCACTACCTTTTCAATTTGTTTGCTGTTATTCTTCTTCTCTTCTTCTTCTCCTCTTTCTTCTCTTCTCCTTCTCAAATGCCCACATTTGGCCTATGACTCCATCATGCTTGATCTAGTCAACCAGTAGAGACGAGCCTCCCTTCCCTCCTTACAATACAAAATGTGCTTGCTGTCAGACTTGGTTATTGTACACACTACAGACGGACCTGATTGCCACTGCCGGGTTCATTGTTGTAGATTTGAACACAACAACGGACGGTCTTTTAACTTTTAAGTCTGCTTGAAAAAGATTTGTTTTAATTATTTGTTTCTGATCATAAATGTGTTCCGTTTTCTACAAATCTTATCATAAATCACGCTTCACGTGCTATATAGCATATCAGCAGTGCAAGGAATTGTTATCAATTCATATTATGATGAGATTGATTTATATGATTCATCATATTTCATAATCCATTGCCGTTTCCTGCTTCTGGCAGGTCAGCTGGGTTTAGCAACAAATTTTTCCACTTCTTTCTATCCTCCCACAATCGTATCTCTTCCACATCTTCCAGCTTTCTCCTCTTGCCTCCAAGTCTCCGCTATGAGCCTTTTTTCAAACCAACCGGCACCCTTTTTTTTCCCCCTTTTTGTTCATATGCCCTCCCTTTTGGGGTAATATCTTAGGGACACTCCGAACTGGGCGCAATTGAAACGCATGCAGACGCGCCGCAGAATGCGCACGTTCGGGGTAGTCACGTGTTAAACTTACAAGATGGCGGCCTTGGGACAAAAGACGGTCGAATTCGAAAATTCAATTTTTCCGCCTACGGATCTAAATGCACGGCCTTCAATAAGTGTATACAACCGCCTCTCTCGGTTTTATGTCGATAAGGAGTTTGGAAAACTTTTTTATCGACTCTCTCGTCACGTGACACCACCTGACACTGCGATCCTGGCGGATTCCGTCTGAACTCTGCTTAAAGCGACAAAAAAATAGCATTGCGGGATACGAAAAGTGAATCACCTAAAATTATCCACCGGGTCCAACCATCTCAACCTTGCCCTTTCCCTATTCTGTCACAAACTTTCTCCCCTAGCATTTCTCAAATGTCTGTGTTTCTTATTCATCTTTTCTCTCTTACCCCTTGCCCCTGGGGAATTCATCTCTGCCGCCTGTATCGACTCTCCTCCCCCGATCTCCCATTGTCCATTTCTGCTGCATATGTGGATGGGGTATAAATAATTTATTTTGGGTCTTTAAACTAAAGGGGGTTTTCCCTATCCCTTCCCGGGCCCCTTTCACCCGGGGAAAAGTTCCGGGGCCTTTTTTATTCGTTAATCTTTTTTTTAATTTTTCCACTTTCCTTTACTTCACTTCCTAATAACCAAAACATCCACCACTTTCGGGTTTTCTCCTCCAAATGTTTATCTTTGCTTGATAATTTCCTTTTCCCCCTTTCCGGGCATATTTAAACCTCACTCTTTTAACGCTTTTTTTCATCCTGTTTCTTCTAGTTTTTTCCCCACGTCTGTATATCTTTGGAGTACCTCCTCATCCGGGACCTGCCACCAGTCAAAAAAACCAAAAAACCTCCACTCTTCCGCCCCCATTTTTCCCTTGTTGGGGATGTCACCTCCTTTTATAATAACAAAGGTGACAACCACTTTGTATAATTATTCCTTATTATGATAAGAAATCCCTTTCTCTAAATGCACGTAAAAAAACCTATTTCATACCGTCCTTATGTATCCCAGCAGAAAGGGAAATGGGAATTGAGAGGAGATTCGATGCGCGGCGAGATGAGTTCCTGGGGAGCATAGGGGAAAGACAAAAGGGATAAAATAAGAAACACGGACTTTGAAAATGCTAGGTGTAAGAATTTAGGACGGGATAAAAGGGACCGTTGAGTGGTATGGACATATGAAACAAAGGGGGGAAAATGGGTCCCAAAAAAAATATGTGAAAGAGGTTGAGAAGGAAGAAGGACGGGGAAAAAGGAAGAGAGGAGGCATCATAGCAGGAGACTTGGAGGCAAGAGGGAAACTGGGAAAATGTGGAAGAGATCAAATTTTGGGGGGATAAAAGAAGTGGAAAAAATTTGTTCTAAACCCAGCGACCCTGCCAAAGCAGGAAACGCGATGGTGGATAATGATGATTTGATTTGTGACCCTTTTTTCTTACTACTTTTCAAATTTTTTTTCATTTGAAATAACGGGCCTCTTGTTTTTTTGACAAAATTTAAAAAACTTTAGCCTATTTGAAAGTCATTTTATCCCGTTTAAGGTTTGAGTTTCCTTTTGATTTTAAAAGAATTTTTCCCTCGTCCCAACACCGGAAATTTTGAACACGCTGGGTGTAGTGGCCCCCTCGCCCGGGATACACTTAAATTTGGGACGCTTCTTTGGGAAGGGCCACCCCTTCTTTGCAAGTTCAAGTACGTAAACCCTCGGCAATTCAATTCTTGTTAAAATGGGAAATGGTGATGAAGTTTTTTTGTGAACTTAAGCTTCTGCTAAATTTAAAAAACAAATTTAATTTTTAAGGGGCCCCCTTTTTGGGATTTGATTTATTAATAATGACAAATGGAAGCAGAAAGCTGTGGGAAAACGGGGGAGATGGGGGAGCATTAACAACCCCTGGGGAGTGGAGGAGGGGGCCAGGAAGAAGCTGAGGGCGTGGTTTTGGTCAGCCCGGTCCCAAAGAAGATGTTAGCCCCAAAAAACGGGGTGTGTGATACTGCTCCCCCCCAAATCGATTTAATGTTGGAAAAGGGGGGCAAGATTATTTATATTTAGGGGTGTCAAACGATTAATTTTATAATCGTAATCCAAAATTAATCGTTTTAAAACGTTTTTTTTACAATGTCTGTAAGTACAAATTTCTTTCAAACTTCGGTCTGGGTTTTGGTAGTTTGAATCGCCCGCGGCAAGGGACGAGTTCGCATCGGCGCCGTGGCGGGGACTTGAGCAAGCACAAACAATCTCGAAGAAGACAGTCGGGAGCATAATCAAAAGGAAGTGGAGGGTAGATAAAGCATACGAGATGAAATTGGCATCATGCGGTGATAAAATTCAATTGTTTGATGCCATGTTGTCGAAAACTCTTGGCCTAGGCCGAAACACAACACCAGAGCAATCACTTTTGTCACACTCAAGACGCCATGTTACGTAAAGGTGCAATTACTGCTCGCGTTTCAGATGCGTTGAGTGCGTTTACTGTGTTTATTGGCTGCCTCGCCAACTACGCCGCGTGGAACGCTTGAACAGAATGCAGCTTTAACTCCGCCCACTCCTTCCGACCTTGCACGGCCAGCGCATGCGCACATGATGACAAGGCAAGGCTGGTACGAACGATGTATTGACGTCGCTTCAATCAAATGTGGATCGGGAACAATCTCGCGTGCTAGAAATTGATGGAAACGTATCTCACGGGCGAGCAAGACATTAAATCGGCGGTTATCACGGCGTATTTGGCGGGAAAACGTAACGTACGGAAACTTTTTCTTGCGGGTAATAGGCGGCGGATCTTGAAAACTAAATTTAAAAAAGCGCAAAAATTTAAAATCAATTTTTTTGTAAAAAATCGATTAATAATCGATTAATCGAATCGATTTAATCGTAATCGTTGACACCCCTAATATATATATATATATATGTATATATTAATATTAGTATATAACAGAAGTTCCAAATGGCTTTGACCTGCCATGTGTCCCTTCCTCTTAAAACATTAAACGTTCTTAATTAATCGTAAACAGTCACACTCTTTGTGTATTCAATATTCATTATTAAATATTAATGTTGTTCATGTTTCTATCAAGGCATATTTACTAAACTTTTCTCTAGTGGATGCCATGGACGATGTAAAACAACTACCCACCCGTATGCGGATGTTTCCCCTAATACTGGTGTTGGACCATCAACTTCATTGTTTCTGTTATACTTATTTAAAAGTCAATGAACAGTGTTTGTTGGCTCAAGCGTTAGAGACCGAGTTTACTATACTCCACACAGTCCCAGAAGGACGAAACGCATCGTGGTTAAGGTAACAAACAACTTAAAATTAGCTGCAGTTGTCATCAGCAGGTGAAAAGTTTTGTCGCCCCCAGCCCTTCAGGCTGGGCTTTATGTTCTCTATGCTTTCCCAACCTGTCAACCCTTCTCCAATATAAACTAAACTAGCCAGTTGGCCTTTTTCACTCCTAATTGTAATAATATGCTCCACACTAAATGTTTTGTTGTTGTTGCAGCATGTTTTCTTACCAAGATTCGATGTTCAAAGTGGAGAAAGTGAAGGTCAAGGAGCCCGTTTACATTGACAGTGTGAAGTTGTGTGGAGGTATTCCGCGGAAAGCCTGCATCACCACCCGCATCTGTGTGAGTGGACGTTACGAATAAGTTCTGGACTTAGTCTTCAATCTCTGTTCCCCTCCCACCTCTCATCTTGTCTACTCCGTAGAAGTGCGACTAGCTAACACTGAAAGCTACTTAGCACGCTCATTAGTAATATGTTTCCTTTACAGCGTAACCCATCAGTTGGGGACAAGTTTGCCAGCCGGGCTGGGCAGAAGGGAATCTGCAGTCGACTGTGGCCAACTGAAGATCTGCCATTCACACAATCTGGGCTGGTTCCCGATATCGTGTTTAACCCCCATGGCTTTCCTTCTCGCATGACAATAGGTAGGTGCCAGAAACAAGTGAACCCCCCCCCCCCCCAGGATTGCCTGTGTCTGAGAAGTAGATCCCTATGAGAAGTAACTTTTTCTCTCTTTCGTCTCATAATTGCATCTTCCAATGGGATGATAGTAGAGACTAAATTAAGTACGTATTAAATTAACATCCACATGCTGTATCTTTAATGTGTATTTACCTATTCATTTATTATTAACTATTTACAAAAGAGAAAATAGGTGGCAAACTTTTATTGGGCAACTAAACCGAGAATTGTAATTGGCCTTTATATGCATCTTACTATCGCAGTAGTGCAGTCTAGTTAAGACTGTTGGCTAAGCTCGAGAAAACCAGGGTTTGACGCAGAACGCAGAGGTAAAGTCAGGATCACTTGGAAGCACTATCATTTGTCCTATCGGGTTGTGGTTTGCACCAAAATGTTAAGTAAGAATGAGAAATAGTTGGTATCAAGGCACATTTTCCAAATACTGCTCACTTTTCTTATTAACTGACCGTAAATATGACACCAAACAGTTAATTGTAACCCGTGACTTGGAGTTGGACTTTCCGTACATAATCTTTGTTGTGTTTGTGTGAAGCCATGATGATCGAACTAATGGCCGGCAAGTCGGCGGCTCTCCACGGCCTCGTGCACGATGCGACTCCGTTTCGTTTCTCCGAGAAGGACACGGCAATCGACTACTTTGGACGGATGCTTGAAGCAGGTAAAGCATTATACTGTACTTGTACCCTGATGTCAACGCCTCTACCCAACAGTAGTGATATTAACTCCCTCCTCCAGGCAAGTTAACAAGAAATATAAAATATATAGGCGCTCCACGCTAAGAAAGGAGGTGCGCGCGCTTTTAACGGGTGAATTATAGCCATTCAGCAGGCTCCAATTTAAAATAACGATCGCTGATTGGCCCGTCGAAAGCGCGCGCATCTGCTTTCTTAGCGTGGAGCGCCTATACCTGCAACATCAGGAGGGGCAGCTTAAACAAGGATCCTGGTTCGAATTTAGGGTAAGACATGGATTTTTTGTCTTCCGAGCACCTGAGTTGGGAGGAAAACCCCCAATACCCCATGCCCCCAATACCATACCCAATACCCTAGGCTAAAGTCATACTGAATGTTGTAGTGGATGGCACGCTCTTAAATAAACCTTAAAAACTCCCCAGGTGGCTACAACTACTACGGCAACGAGAAGATGTACAGCGGGACTGACGGCCGAGAGCTGAACGTACAGATCTTCTTTGGAGTTGTGCACTACCAGCGCCTGCGTCACATGGTGTCCGATAAGTGGCAGGTCAGAGAACGTTCACAGATTTCAACCTCCTGTCTGATATACTATATAGCTTAGGACTATTCCAAACTCCGGCCTATTGTACATTTCATTTTGGGAAACTTACAGTATCTATTTAATTACAAGACTAGGCCCTACCTACCAAGACATTTAACTGCCATTCAAAATATCACCTCCACTCAGAATTGATGTCAGACTTATGTATGATTTAGTACCTACTTATTACTTAATAAACCGTACTTATGTTTTAATTGAACTTTTAATCCGGGTCTGGTTGCATTCATCATCGGCTTCCAATCGAGATATTACGGTAGGTAGGGCCTTCCTAAGGAGAAATTGAATACAATTTCAGTGTCTGTGTGCTAAATGAAAATACTTTTAGTTTTTAGTTTTATTAGGGTTGCATATGATATCAATATTATTGTTTCATAATCGATAATCATTTAATCAATAACTAGGGACCCTTGATTTTTGCGAGAACTTTATTCGCGAATTTTCGCAATTTTGTTGATAAATGAAATTTGACAACAGATGTCGACCTTTGGTGACCTTGGCATTCAAATGCGTCCGCGAGTTTTCGCGATTTTCGGCGTTTTTTAGGTTTTAATGCGATTTATTCATTTTATTACAAATTCACGAATTTTTCCGCCATTTCAAAACATTTTGCGATGTTTTTCCGATTTTTAGTGTTCAAATCACAAAAAGTTCAGAATTATTTGAAAATCCCACTAGATTTCGAGTTTCGATCATATTCAAGATGGCTGACTGTGAAATCGATTATTTTGCCAAAAGTTCGACTAATCGATTTTTCGGACATAGTCGACCATAACGTAGCAGGGTTGCCACATTGGGCGATTTGTCACCGTTTGGGCGACCAAGCAATGTTTGTAGCGACCAAAATATTTCGGAAGTCGCCTGTCGCCGAAATGGGCTACTTCACGAAAATCCAAACTTTCCAAAAATTTCTCAATCTACAGCGTGCTTCAAACACAAATAATGTTTATCAGAAATTATTCATTGTTAAATAGTATTTTGTAATTTAAATATTAGGTAAATCATACAGAATACTCATTAACCGACTACATTTTGCCCGGCCCGCGGCATTTTGTTAATTAAATGTCACATTAGGATACAAGACGTGGAATGTCGAAGATAGCTGATCTTTAAACTGTATCGTTTCAGAAGCTAGCTCAGTTGTTTTTTTGACCGCACGTGCGCATACGTGAAGTTGTGTCGACTGTTGATGGTGTTGTTTATCATTTTAGTGGCTCCGATTTTACAAGATTATCGTTTCAGCACGTGAGTAAAGAATATATTTATCTTTTGATTTTAGAGTTTTTTTTTACCTATTGTGCCTAGTAAATATACCCATAAATATACTCCCTTAAATTCTCCAATATTTCCGTAGAGTCAAAAATACACCTTTTATAAAACATGAAAAAAAAAAACGCCCTGCGGGGCAATTCTGGGGCTTTCCCCCCCAGACCCCCCCATTTGGGCCGCCGCGCCAGATTGGGCGACATTTGGGCGACTTCAAAAGTTGCCGCGGCGACATCAGCTCTCATATATCTGGCAACCCTGTAACGTAGTTATTTATAATAGGTAGGTTATATTATACTAGTATCTATGACCAGCAGATTGTGATGCTTTGTGGCCTAAATTGCAGCTGTCTTGTATTCTGTGATCGCAAACTGCCGATAAAATGACAAAATAATCTCGCGCGAGTGTAAATAAAGATAAAGACATGTTATTTGTTTGATTTCAATAGACCTACACCTTGTTTCTTGCATCAGATGTGTTTCCAGGACAACAAAAGAGTTGACAGGCTGTCTGGGCCTACCTAACCTCAAATTCGCGATGTCTGAGGCACTGAGTTAAAGCTGTTTAATGTTAAGTCTACCATAAGAAAATTGTTGATTTGTCAAAATTTTGAGAATAAGTGCCCTAAACATAGCCCTAAGCAATTCAAATGACACTGGACCCTAGGCCTAGGCCTACTAGTAGCCTATGGAGCAGGTTTAGGGCCTAGGGCCTAAACCATCTTCAGGAAACAACATAGCATTGGACCTTTTGGATACTACGGTTGTATCTAGGCCTAGTCGAGTTATGTCTGCAAAAAAATGCACAGAAGAAATTTAACTCTGAGATAATGTTATAGAACCTTGGCCTTGACCCCAACCTACACATCTCAAGCCCCTAGCCTAGGCCTAGGCCTAGGCCTATGTACACTTCATTTTTGTATGACATTCGTTGGTATGTAGTAGCTAGTTAGTTCATTTCCTAGGCCTATACCTACCACGATATCAGGCTCTAGTCTCGATTTTTTAAATGGGAACAGCCGAACAGTAGCCTAGGCCAAGTAAAGCAGTTCTTTTTAGGCCTAGGCCTAGCTATTTTGGCATAGGCCTAGGTCTAAATTAGTGTCTTCCATTACATTCTTGTTATATATAAATGATAACATTACAATATGCATGAATGACACACAGTCACATGCAAATTAACTAATTTATTCACCGCTTTTATTTACCGCTTTTTTGTCGAGTTTTGATTTTAACACCGACTTTTTGCACCGCTTTTTAATATTTTTTGTACCGCTTTGTGGCGGTTTTATTTACCATAAATTAGGGTCCCTATCAATAACATATTAGTATTCGATAATGAAAAAAGTAGTACACATCTAATTTCACGTTTTCTGAACGAAAAATCCAAACACTGTTCCGTATCAATATCATACATTTTCAGCGTTAATGCAAACTGACATACCACCGCTATTAATTTGTGTCCCGGTCAATGGACATCCTCACATGCCAACCGGTCAAGGTATAACAACTAACATGTGGTGCGGGAACTTTCAGGTGCGCAGCACGGGGGCCCAAAGGACATCCTCACATGCCAACCGGTCAAGGTATAACAACTAAACATGTGGTACGGGAACTTTCAGGTGCGCGGGCACGGGGCCAATGGACATCCTCACATGCCAACCGGTCAAGGTATAACAACTAAACATGGGGGAAACGGGAATTTCAGGTGCGCAGCACGGGGCCACTGGACATCCTCACATGCCAACCCGGTCAAGGTATAACAACTAAACATGTGGTACGGGAACTTTCAGGTGCACAGCAGGGGGCCACTGGACACCTCACATGCCAACCGGTCAAGGTATAACAACTAAACATGTGGTACGGGAACTTTCAGGTGCGCAGCACGGGGCCACTGGACATCCTCACATGCCAACCGGTCAAGGTATAACAACTAAACATGGGGTACAGGAACTTTCAGGTGCGCAGCCCGGGCCATGGACATCCTCACATGCCAACCAGTAAAGGTAAAACAACTAAACATGTGGTACGGGAACTTTCAGGTGCGCAGCACGGGGCCAATGGACATCCTCACATGCCAAACCCGGGTCAAGGTATAAAAACCTAAACATGTGGTACGGGAACTTTCAGGGGGCGCAGCACGGGCCACTGGACATTCCTCACATGCCAACCGGTCAAGGTATAACAACTAAACATGTGGTACGGAACTTTCAGGTGCGTAGCACGGGGCCAATGGACACCTCACATGCCAACCGGTCAAGGTATAAACAACTAAACATGTGGTGCGGGAACTTTCAGGTGCGCAGCACGGGGCCAATGGACATCCTCACATGCCAACCGGTCAAGGTATAACACTAAACTGTGGTACGGGAACTTTCAGGTGCGCATAAACGGGGCCAATGGACATCCTCACATCCCAAAACCGGGTCAAGGTATAAAAACTAAACATGTGGTACGGAACTTTCAGGTGCGCAGCAGGGGGCCAATGGACATCCTCACATGCCAACCGTCAAGGGTAGGAGAAGAGGGGGGCGGAATCGGGTTGGGAAGATGGAGCGAAAACGCTCTCCTCTCCCAGGGGGTTTCCCTTCCTTTTGGGCCAAGACAGGTTGTTCCATTGTTCGGACAAGTGCACCGTAAGTTACCGCATCGGTGAAAACCAGTTCAAGCCCCGATAGAGCTGGATTTTTACATTTCTTTGACTGTATTAAATTAGAGATGGTCTGATTCCAGATTTGACCGATTCCGATTCTTAAATTATTGTGTGTGATTCCGATTCTTATACTAACCAAGCTTAGACATAGCATGTATATAAACATAAACATGTACTAGTGAGGAAGGTTTGCTACAAGAATAATGTAAGGAATTATATTTACAATTAGTAATTCAGTCCTTGATTTATTAAATGCTGATTGCTAGGGGTGTGCGGGAAAGGATTTTTCAGACTCGGGACGGGATCGGGAAATTTTCCGACAAATAAATAAATTAAATGCAGCATCTTTATATCACTTTATCAAGTACAAAAATTGCAAAGAACACCAATTAAACACATTGACTCACAATTAGGCCTAGCTAGGCCTACTTGAAGGGCCCAGGCCTTACCCAAAATGAATTGGCCAAGGTCCCCAGTAATAATTAGGTTAGAAAGAATGGCCTGTGCTTTAGATTAGCCATGAAGGTTAGGCCTAGGCCTAAGACCAACTGGGAAGAAGACCAAATTACAAAATTTGCTAGTTGTAAGTTTTTACCCAGGCTTAGGGCTAGGGCCTAGGCTACAAACTAACAATTTTCAACTTACCAATGCATTTGGCCTAGGACCTGCTAGGCTAGCATCCATGGGGTTATCTTAACCACAGGCCTTTCTTTCTAACCCAAAAAATTAATTTTGGAAGACACCTAGGCCCTAGCTTAGACAAATATAAATACAAGTATGGACCTAGGCCCTTGCCTAAAGTCAATTTGTAAGTCAAGTCATTGTGATTAATTTGGTGGAGTGGAGGCCTATTTTCCAGCTGTTTCAGGTCGAAAATCGAATATTATTTCGACTTACGAGGCACTGCACACTAGATAAGATACTATTACTAATGCATCAAGTAGGCACGCTAACCATCGCGGAAGGTGCTGCGATCTAGCGGGCACCGTGCAAACTGCTTACTGAATAGGCGGGAATTTCGATTTCCCGACTTTTGACGCAATCCCGACGAGTTTCGGGAAAAAAAACAACTCGGGATCCCGCACACCCCTACTGATTGCATAGAAGAGTTTAACACTTTATAGTGTTACGCTATTCAGATTGGAAAAGAAAACCAGAACACAAAATACAGCTTGATAAGCTGGGTACAATATACATAGGGACCCTGAAAAATAGCAAATTAAAAGTCTTTATTTTGTTATAAAAATCTTTAATTTCAGGATAAAAACTCAAAATAAGGGATCCATTTCGTCATTAAAAAAAAACAATTATTTCAAACTATTTTTTAAAATTTCACTTATTAGTTATTATCAAATTACTCGCACTTTTCGCCGTCATTAAGTTTCAAATGTTGGTACTTCGTAGATCAAGAAGCAAAATTTCTATAGTTTGTATTTGTTATGTTGCCGACCCTGCATGACGAGTGTGAAGTGCGACGTCACCCGTATTTCAGCATCTGTTTTAGTGGCCTATTTTCTCACGGGAACATAGTAAATGCGTGGTATATGGGGAAAATACTGCCGATTTCGCCCACATTTTGCAAAAACAATAGAAGTGGCTGTATTTTGCATTAAAAAAAGTAAAAAACAGTCTTATTTTGTTCAATTTCACTAAGGGTTTTTGACGGTTTAAGGGTCCAAAGTGGTTAATTTGTCCACAAAAATGTTTCATTACATTCTGGAAAATTTTGGGATCCCTAAATAATAAATATACACATTTTCACCTGCCTAACAGCCGCAAATACACGAGGTATTTATCTTGACTGAGCCTGCCTAGTGACTGTTGACCGCCTACCATCGTCCGGGTAGCTCGCTATCTCTCTCTTTGTGGTGACCGCCCGAGGCCTGCCGAGTGGGGCTCGGGAGTGCGTACATCGTGCGACCTTGGCGATCTTTTAAACAGGAATCGGAATCGCTCAAATGGCCTAAAAATATGGGAATCACGATTCGAACGATTCCTAGAGAATCGGTGGAATAGCCGGAATCGGTTTTGGAATCGTCCCATCTCTGTATTAAAATGTTAAGTTTCTGCGTCGATGCATGTTCCCCACTACGGCTTGATGGGTTGTGGTCCAACTTGTTGTTATCATGTTCCGATATGATTTCTATGATAACTCTGGCATGTAATAATATGCCAAGAAGAATGGACCCACTACACTAGTATCAAGGTTCTGTTCTCTCCAGTCCCCAACAATAGTTAATTGCCGACCGGCATGCTTCACTCCTCAAATAATTAAACGAGACAGCAAAGTGACTGAGCGACTCCATTCAACTTAAACGGCGCTCATTCTGTGAGTCTGTGCATGTGTGTACATAAAAAATCAGCCGAATCGCTGAACAGATTGCGCTGAAATTTTAAACAGACATCCGGTACAAGTTTACCGAGAACTGCAAACAAAATCAGCTAGATCCATTGCGATTTAAACCTACAAGAAATAATAAATTGAAAAATAGGCTGCTTTTGGTGAACTGGTGGACCGAGATCAAAAAAGGGCCAGACAAAGACTGGTCGAGGAAGACGGCCACCGCCCATTTCCGGCTTGTAACCGGTCACGACGTCTTGCAGCACCACCTGCACCGCTTCAACATTACCAACGAACCGGCCACCTGCAAACTTTGTAATTTAGAAGATCAAGACAGAGCGCATCTCTTCAGATGCGCCGCCCTCAAGAATGACATTGACTCCCTGCCCGATGACCTGAGCAGGATAGAAAAGGAGGCAGTCTTATATTGGATAGCAAGACAGAAGAATAGCTGAAGAGGCCAACTTTGCACAAGAAAAAAAAAAAAGTGTAGGAATTATTTTAACGACAATGGTTTTGTTTTTGACAAAATATTTTTTGTTTGTTATTTTTGACTACTAGCTGTGAAATGCAGTGCCCAAGGTTTATCGAATCTTGCACGCTCAAGGTACCCCCAAATTCCGCTCGGAGATTAAATACCCTAACCTCATATTCGTTTGAGTGGGATCGTCTAATAAATCAGTTTTTTTTCTTATTGTTTTTCTTTTTTAATGTTTTTTTTTTTCTCCTTCTTTCTTTCTTTTTTCCTTTTTTTCTTTTCTTTTCTTTTCTTTTCATTCTCCACCCTTTTTTATATTTGATTCATTCATTAAATGCATTTATCATTTTTATTTGTTACCAAAATTGTTATGTTTAATGCACTGCCTCCTAGATGTTCGTCGTGGCTCCCAACGAACATCTAGGAGGCAGTGGTTTAATCATTAATGCATTGTTGTTGTAATGCTACTATTTCAAATATTTACTTAAATGTAGTTTATTGTTGTTTCTGCATCTATGTAATTAGATTTATTTAGTTGTCCTCCTTTGTAAATCAGTTTTTATAACTGAATAGGATAGACGTTAAAAAAATAATGAATAAATAAATAAACCTTGCAATATTTACACGTACTATATTGTACTGGCTATGTTTTCCATAGTATTGTCACAGATGGTAGACTACACTGCGTTATATGCATTTCAAATATGTTTATTAATTTTTAAAATACAAGCCAGAAATTACCGGTACAAAACCTTTCCCGACCAGGGGATTGAACCCAGGTCTCCCACATTTCGGGTATAACGGCGTCTTAACCAAAACTAGACTGGGAAACACCAAAGTCGTTCTTAGACAAGTGAGCGAGTCATGTGTTGAGTAGGTAGGCCTACTTGGGAACATCTGCATTTAAGTCTGAGAATTATATTGGTATAAATAATAAATAGAGTTTTTAAGTTGAGTTGGTATAAGGGGGCGTCAACTGTAAGGCAATTATTCGCCACTCTAGCCTATGATAGGCTAGGGACGCCTAAGGTAGGGGGAAGAAAAGGAATGTTACCTGGTACTCAACACATGGCTCACTCACTTGTTTAACAAAGACTTTGGCATTTTCCTAGTAATAATGGTTGGAACTTAACATCGATTATTCAATTTGACATTGATGTCGAAGCAAAGTTGGCTTTCGATTCAACATCGATTTGGCATCTTAAAAAATAAAAGAATATCGATTTTGGAACTATGAAAAAAACCATTTATTTAACTTTTTGCATTATAACATACTAACATTACCTATTTTACATTAAAAAAGGGAGAAAAATAAAAATAAAAAATAAAAATAAATAAACTTGACGTCAAAAATAATTTTGATATCAATTTTTTTTTATGTGTTGTAAAAATTATTGCTTTGACATTGATTACGAATTTATAATCAAATCTTAACCCTATAATAATAATAATAATAATAATAATAATAATAATAATAATAATAATAATAATAATAATAAAAATATATAAATTTGTTTTATTATTTATTTTACAATTGGATCTTAAGCAGCAAATACACCATTTTTAAGCGAGCGAAGCGAGCGTTTCCATTTGACTCTGCCGGAAAAATTAGTCACTGGTTTTGTTTTTTTGTTTTGTTTTTTTGTTTGTTTGTTTGTATGTCTCGCCATAACGTTCGAACGGAGGATCGGATCGATTTGAAATTTTGTTTTGACCATCCGCAAGCTTTGTTCTCGATTGAATGCCATTAGTTTTGTGGCAAAATTGTTCAAAAAGTTAAAAAGTTACATTAAAGTTAATCGAAAGTTTTTTTTTCAAACTAAACGGCGACAAAATCTGAGGTGGCCATATCATTTAGAATGTCCGTCCGGTCTGGAATATGTTAATTTTATTTTGATCCGATAAGTAGTGTAGATGGAAATTACATTATAACAAAAGTAACGTTGCCATGGCAACGAAAAGACGCGCGAACTTCTAATGCACTGCCACCTAGAAGTAATCAAAATACTTTTGAGGGAGCAGTGTATTATTTGTCACCAAAGAGTTGAAATAGTTTTCCCATGGAGTCAAGGTCCTCTAGATGGCGGTGGATTTTAACCACAAAGTAAAGGTTTACACACGGGTGTACCCAAATACCTTGGCAATAATAAATAATATTGCAAACATGGCCCTGTGGACAGCGAACGTAGCAAATTTTAAAATTAAAAAAAATGTGCAATGTGGGTCTAGCTATAGCACGTGCTCGCTTATCAACGCCTCCAACTGAGCGTTTCCTAGTTATTATATGACCTATAAAAGAGTACTAACACTAGAGATTTGGAGCATGTAATTGTCAGTTTTGTTAGTACCGGTAAGTTGGCCTATTTAAAACAATATTCAAAACCCGATTTAGAGTTTCAAATATTCATTAGGAAATGTTGAAATGGTCACGTACATGACACTTGTTCCTGGTTTCAGACGCTGGTGTGCAAGAGGTGTGGCAGCATCATCAGCTGTTACAATCTGCCGAGCACTTCCACCACCCAAGGCAAGCGCTGGTGCAGATTATGTGAGGACAAGGGAGATGTCCATACAATGGAAATACCGTACATTTTCAAATACTTTGTGACACAGTTGGCCGCTGTCAACATCAAAATCATACTCGAGTTTGAAGATAGCCCCGACAGAGACAAAGACGAAGACGAAGACGTAAAACCACCTGTTCCATGAAATGTTTTTGCCTTCAATCATGTAATGTGGGTTACCCCTAGGGGGTGTGCAAGTACTCGAAAAGCCGAGTCGAGTAGTTGATACTCGATTCGAACGAGTTTTCTACTAGATTCGAGTCGAGTTTTCCCGCCAACTTATTTGAATTCGTGCACGCGTGGTTTACGACGTTCGCGGTGTTTATTTCGGCAGATGCGAGAACAAAGTGATGTGAATCTCGTGATACAAGTCGTAAAAAAAAGATGCACGCCAACTAATTCGGAAGAAAATAAATCTTGGAAGCCTTCAATGCTAAGTATCTGCCGTAATTTTACAAGCAGGTTGACGGGAATGTAGTACAAAATCGCCAATCAATAGGATCAAAGACAGCTCAACACGTTCGTCCGACTGCCGTCAGTGTTGATACAGGCACATTCCTCGCGCGCATTAGTGCCACAGAGCCGTGGGAAGATCACAATCTATGACCCCCCCCCCCCCCCCCGTGAAACCTTGCTACTAGACCACCTCGAATTTCAAAGCTCGAATTTAATAATTTTTGCAACTTCTTTGAGAAATATGATGCTCATCTCCGAGCTACGTGTGCGTAATAACTAATAATATAGTTTTGAAATTCAATCTGAAAGTCGTATTGTTCATGTGATATCACAGATCAATTCTAAATATTTTATTACCGAAAACAACAGCTGTGAATAGTTTTCCTGGGTGGCTAGCATATTTTTATCTTGCGACTGTATTATAATGACGTGGCTCAAGTAGTGGAGTGGAGTGTAATCTTGTAGATGAGATAAGACCGGAGTGTAGACTGCAGTCACTGCGATGTTTCAAGGTCACCACGTCACGTGACTCCCCGGGACCCCAGTTCCACAGCAGCTGGTCGGTTGCACAAGCGCTCTACATGCCAGCTCATCAGTTTAGCACGGGAAGGCAAGCAAGCAAGGTCCCAGCTGGACGCTTCCAGTATTTATACTCTTGACACTAAGAACTCCATTCCGATAATGAAAATTACATGTGGATATTCGACAGTAGATTACGCGTTGGACACCAGTGGCATAAACAACAATTAACATCATCTGGAGATAAATATAGTTTTGAAGCTTGCTTCTTACTATGTATGTTGGGGGGGGGGGGGGGGGGCAGGGGGGATCCAATGGCTTTTGTATGTGGGTGTCTTTAAGTACCCATATCGTTTAATTAATTGCACTTGTGTTGGTGTAGACAGTTTTGATTTTGAATTTACTACCTTATACCTTGTAAAATAGTAATGGTGAATTATTTTGGGCCCGCTGCAAAGGCTATGCTAAAATGCTAATGCATTGAAGCTGCATAATATTAATTTGGTACCTAATTAGTAGAGATGTGCAAAAATGGTGACAACAAAATTTGCGAATTTTTTTAAAGTTGCAATAATCCCTTCAAATTTAGTTTGCACATGAATCTCATGAATTGTGATTGAATGGTACCAATTTCCAATTCGCGAATTTTCGCGAAATTTTAGTTGATACCGCGAACTAGTATAAAGAAGTAGTAGTATATAAAGCACCTGTATATGCTGGAACAATTTTAATGAATCTGCTACCAAGCAACATAAAAGAAATTGCAGACATAGATAAATTTAAAAGCTCACTTAAAAATTACCTAATTGGGAAAGCATAATATCAAGTTGATGATTATGTACAGGAACACAAGTTCAAACATGTATATTTTAACCAGTAAGCCAAGCTTGTATTTTAAATTTTAAATGGATTTTGCACTTCATGTATATCTATGAAGCTATGAATCTATGTATTATGTGTGTTGTTTGTGTTGTGTATGTATTTGTTATTTGTGTATGTATCTATTAGGAATAGTTCTGTAATAGTTTTTAGGCCTAGTTGCCTATATTATGTTCATGACATGTTTCATACATCTGTGATGTTAAAACGAAACTCGAATTAAATAAATAAATAGTGGCAAAATTAGCAATTATGTCCTTAAATGCGAATTAAGTCACGAAAAAATTTCAAAGTTTTGGTGGAGGTGCCGGGTCGAAGTCGAAATTAAATTAACACTGGCTGGTACATATGGTGGAGGTGCCGGGTCATACAACGCGATTGTGAGATCGTAATAATCGTTTGAACGAGAGTAAGCTCAAAATACTTCATATCCATATCAAAAAAATTACATAAAAAAGGCATAATTTCGTAAATTTGGTGGAGGTGCCGGGTAGACGAAATAAATTCTGGTAAAAACTGTCGGAAACTTTGAAAACTGAAGGCTGAAATTGAGCTTAAAATTATAACTGATTCTGAACTTCACTCTCATGAGCTTGTTTTTCTTTTGTATCATTAAAATCAATCAAATTATCCTGAATTTTTTTTTTTTAAAGTTGTGCATGAGAAAATTGTGTTTTTTGGTGAATCGCGACGAATCGCGAATTTTTATTTTTAAGGCGCGAATTTTCAAACTTTAAAAAACCATTTTTGCACATCTCTACTAATTAGATTGCATACTTAGAGCCTACATACATATAAAAACAACATATAGATTTAAAGATTTTTGTTTACTACTCGACTCGATACTCGCGAGTAGTTTGGTACTCGAACTCGACTTGAAAAAGTGCTACTCGCACACCCCTAGTCACCCATCATCGGGTACCCTGTTCCCACATCTCTGTAGCAATCAATGCTTGTACTATGTAAGAAATACATGACAAGATGCAAACGGCGATATATTAGCTTTGGAACTCAACTACCCGTACATACCTATCTTCCTGGAACACTTTCAAACCATGCCAGAGATACTTATTCCCCTTCCCCCTAGTTCTAAGGTGCCCACCGGGAATGTGGGAGACCCGGGTTCAAATCATGATTGGGTTGTATTTTTTAAATTTCTGGATTGTATTGAGTATATTTACTATTTACTGAATAACTTCTGCTAGAAAATCCCCTTGCTAAAACCATTTGCAGAAAATGATGCCACAATATGTTTTGGCTTTACGTTACATGGACTACGTATATCATAGGGATGGGACGTTTAAACGTGGGAGTGCCTTTAAACGTTTTAAAAATATTACGCCGCCAGTAAACGTTCTTGACTTTTGACACAGTGTGCGCCCGGCCGGCCGAAAGTGTAGCGCTGAAATCTCACTCGCGGCGGCTAATTAGTAATTAGTGCGTCACACTGCACGTGCACAGTAAGGTGTAGGGAAATAGGACTAGGAAGGGCACTCGTAGTCGGGGCAGTCTAAGTCTTGTGTCTTGGACTTAAGTCTAGTGTATTGAACTCCTGTGTAGTGTGTAAGTTTTGTGTTGTTCGTTTTGCAACATGAGTTCCGTGTGGAAATATTTTGATCAAGAGGATAAAACAGTAAAATAAATATAAATAAAATAAAAAGAAAGAAATAAATGTAAAATATGTTCTAAAGTGTTAACACACAATTCGGGAAGCACAGGCAACATGTTAAATCATCTTAAGACACATCCTAACAATCCCTTCTCTTCCGCGGAACAACCTAAAATCAGCTCGTTTCTCACACAAGTTCACAGAACTGCGACAAGAAGAGATCGTATGCTATTACATTACTAATAGAGTCGACATGATTGTCTCGGATTTTGTTCCAATCAAGACAGTTGAAGCTACAGTTTTCACAAAATTAATCTTATCAAGTTTCTTGAGCCAAAGTACGTAATACCGTCGCGTAACACTATCTCTGCGTTGATAAGTTTAAAATATGGAAAAAAACACAAAGAATTAAAGCTTTCGCTTCGTGATGAGTGACTAACTTTATTTCTTTGACGACTGATTGCTGGTCATCGATGACTGCTGCCTCTTACATGACGGTAACTTCTCATCACATTGACAATGATTAGGAAATTTGCAGTTCTGTATTATCCACAAGAATATTGGAAGACACTCACACTGCAACTTGCGCTATGCTTTAGAAGGCATAGCAGCTGAGTTCGAGGTACAAGATAAACTCCTAGGCTGCATATCCGACAACGATGCTAACGTGGTTAGCGCAATACGAGACTGTGAGGTGGTCAATGAGAAGCATTCGTGCGCAGCTCACACGCTTCAAGTTTGTGTTAACAGTGGTTTTACAGTCGCGAGAGCTAACAAAAATGACAGCAGCTTCTAGCCGTCTAGTTGCCCACATCAAAAGAAGTTCCAAAGTGACAACAACAAATGTTTAGCCTGCCGTCACACAAAGTCATACAGAGCTGCAGCACGCGATGGAACAGCGAGTTTGATAAGATGGAACACCTTGTCAAACAAAGATGGGCAATACCTGCGTTGCTTATTGACCGATCGTACACTAAGGTATGCTAAGGTATGGTGGAGCTTTTGGATAGCCAGTGGGCCACAATGGAACAAATTCTGGATGTTCTTCGCCCTTTAAAAATGGCGACGAATCTGGTGGGAGCAGAAAAGTCCGTAACATTGTCACAACTCGGACCACTCATGAAAGCGCTTACTGTTGAACATTTATCAGAGAAAGAAACTGATAGTAAAGTAATCAAAGACTTAAAAATAGTTGTCAAGAAAAACACCATTGACAGATTTCACTCCGTGTTTGAAATGAATGAGAATGTTAGTGCATTGCATGCTGCTGCATTTCTAGACCCTCGCCACAAGCACCTTCCATTTCTTATGACCGACTATATATGCGACAGAAAGAGAAGATGAAGATGTGGATGAACGAATTTGAAGATTCCCACGTACCGGTAGCTGAAAGTCTAGCAGAAAGTCAAATGAGGATAATCCACCTACCATGTTGTTGGGTGCCTCTTTTCCCAAGCACCCAGTGCCGACACAGAATCCGATGACGGGGAGGCAACACAGTCTGTGCTCGACCGGGAACTTGGTATTCTGCGTTACCTCCGATCGATATATCGGCCAATCCTCTCAGTTGGTGGAAAACTCATTCCGAGGACTACCCAAGGCTAAGCAAGCTTACCTTGCGATACCTGCATCGTCGGTCGCATCTGAACAAGTGTTTTCTGGTGCAGGCCAACTTGTAAACAAGTATCGTAGCCACCTTAGCCCCAAGAACGTATCACCAAGAGATACAGGACGATAATAAAACAAACAAACAAACAACGTCGACATGATTCTATTCCTTAACAGGAATAAGTGAGCCGATTGCTGCCTAAGCTAAGCAGGACTGCAGGTGAGTTTGAATTTTGCTTGTGGACACAAAAATGTACTAATTATGATTTATCTTGCATTCTTATTTTGTTACAATAATAATTATACATATTTAACACGTTTTTTTGCAGATTTAATTGGTTTTTGTGGCGATGACGCGGATCAACGCGTGACTACAATCAGTAAAGAAAAAGTTCACAAAACATTATTTTTCTCTCCATGTTTCAAGTAATAAAAACATAATAATTCTTCATAGACTGATGTAAAACTGAAATTAGTAGCTTACTTCGGCTGCCAGTCCTCCGTCGCTCCAGTCCACCCCACCCTCCCATCAAGCCGCACATTACCATGACTCATTGACAAACATATCGGATGGAAATCGAGAGCGCGTCTATGTAATTGTATACGGAAGCTAAAGATGCCGAAGCATAGCGAGTAAAATAGGGAGACATCAGTTTGGAAGGATCACATAGCGCCTGGGTTTTTGTAATTGTTATCATTATCTATCACTATCACCATTTGGCATTCACCAGTTCACTATCTCATCGCCTCGTCAGCGAATGCAAGAAATCCAGAGTACGACTAGTGCTTACTGCCCAGGGTCCACTAGATACTTATGCTAAGCTGCTGTAAGCTGGGTCTTCTCACCTGATGTAAACAAACCGCCATTTTATATCTTAGCGTGTGCTTTAAAAATAATCTGGAGCGCTCCGAACACGCTCTGTAATATTATCCGTAGCAGAATGTGCTATGTTTTTGTTTTGTTTTGACAGATCATAGACAGCAAGGATTTGGCATTGTGGATTATTACCATTATTACTTTTGTATTTAGCAGAGCTAGATTGTAGTTACAACTCCACAATAAAAGATTGTGTGTGCATAAGCCTAGGCTAGCTAGACTTTGTGTGGGATTTTTCATAGACCAAGGCCTAGGCCTAGACCTTACCAAATAAAGCGTTCTTGTAGCCTGGGGCTTAGGCCCCTAGGCACGAAAGAGCTTAGGTCTGGAGGTTAACTGCGTTCTTAGGCCTAGGCCCTTTCAGATTCAAGTTCAAGTTTGATTAAAATGAATCGTTAGGTTTTGGTTTATACATGGTGCAAGTATGGCTTGGACTCATCTATATCTCACCAACCACATCAATGCTGTTTGCCACGGGCCCCAATATCCATTATGCAAATGAAAATTGAGGTATGAAGTTGACAGATATTAAAATTATTTACATCATAATGTTACCTGCAAATAAAATAATCAAAGAATATATAAGTGGTAGCCTATTTATGTATTTATTGCATTCAAATGTGCAACCGACTACTCAAATTGATGTCCAGCTGCAGTTTGCTGTTTGTTTACAAAATCTCTGTAAGGTCCATTGGATAATGTGTGCGCGCGCTCAGTAGACACATTATCAAGTGGGCCTTGATTTCAAGATATAAAATGGCGCTTATACATTGTGGAAGTACAAGCGAAGACCCACCTTACAGCAGCTGTTAGGTATCTAGTGGACCCTGCTTACTGCCTAGTTAGTGCCTGCCTACGCATTATGCAAGTAACCAAATATGTATTGCATATTGCTCACATAGAAACAAAGCAATATTTTACTGCGGAGCCTACTGTTAGTAAAGTTGCCCTAGGTAACGACTAACGGAACGGGACTTTTCGGTGATTTACTGCATCGTGGGGTACGAAAACGTTTAAAAGCAAATTTTGAAAGAGGATAAACGTTTAGGCTATTAAACATGTTTGCGCATCCCTATTATATCAAGACGTTAACTCGCATTTAACGAAGGCACTTTGGTTCAAAACGGTTGCAGAGTCCGATATACACATCGAATTTGACCCAAAGTGATTTCGAAAACGAAGAGGTTATGGCTGGCTTGCAGTGCAGGCGTGCAGCCATGTTGGATCCACTTTGAAACTAGTTATAGTATCAACGACATCATTTCGGGTTGTTTGATATACTGTGCATATTTCAAACCGATTTCTTTCATAGCGTTTTGAACAAAAGCGGATGTCCTGATATGCGTAGTCACGCAAGACTTGAAACTATGCAGTTGTACATTCTAGGGATCAGAGAGTTTTAAGGCTATTCCACCGCGTTTTTCTATTTTCCAAAATATGCTACTAAGTTAAAATATAGTGAATGGCTTTGAAATATGGCTATTTTAGAAAATCAAAAATATTTTTTCCAAATTTTTCTGATCCGGTACACGGCCAATATAGCCACCTCAAAATAATTTCAAACTTCAATTCGCCAGGGCACACCATTCAACGTACGGTGTTGTGCTTTTGTGACATTAATTTTTAACTGTTTATCTATGGACTGACTGAGAGAAAACAGATTTATTTTAACAATTGTCTTTCCAGCGAATTTTTTCGTTTGGCGGTATTTTTTACCGATTTGTACCGCCAAACGAAAAAATTCGCAGGAAAGACAATTGTTAAAATAAATCTGTTTTCTCTCAGTCAGTCCAAAGAAAAACAGTTGAAAATTAATGTCACAAAAGCACAACGCCCTACGTTGAATGGTGTGCCCTGGCGAATTGAAGTTTGAAATTATTTTGAGGTGGCTATATTGGCCGTGTACCGGATCAGAAAAATTTGGAAAAAATATTTTTGATTTTCTAAAATAGCCATGTTTCAAAGCCATTCACTATATTTTGACTTAGTAGCATATTTTGGAAAATAGAAAAACGCGGTGGAATAGCCTTAACTTTAAACGTATAGTGGTCGAGGCTCTTCGCGGCACAAGATTTCTACATAGATTTTAAGTGTTTTAGCAAAATATTTGCTAGCGTCGACGCCGTTTCTTGTAGTTCAATGTACAAGGATAAACAATAAATTAATTAATAAATAAATAGAGAGTATCAAGTTTGTCTTACTGTAAGTAAATTAAACAAACAAATATTGTACCTTTTCAATAGATAGGCGACTTTCAAAATCACCAGCGCTCTATATCGCGTGCACAAAGCATGGGAGAAAGGGCATTTACATGCTAAATGTCATATGCTCGGGTGTGTGGCGTACTGAGTTTCTAACACAGTCAGTGCAGTCCGCCACAATCCCAAGCATATGACATTAAGCATGTAAATGCTCTTTCTCCCAAAATGCTTTGCAACGAAGCGCGCATGTGCAGTTAATTCTGAAAATGGTCTATTGAAAAGGTAATTTTTGTCTGGTATGCAAGTAATTAATGTAGACAGTGGTGCCAAGTTATTACTACGTCCGATGCTAACAACGCAATGCCACAATATAAATCGTTGCGTATGATGTGGACTCGCAGCAAAGAAATAAGCTTAGGACCTATAGAGTTATAATTATATTTTTCACACTTTCTCAATTATTAACACTGGTAAGATATATAGGTATTGTTGATGTAGACCTACTTATTGCAATGTAAGTCTTCTTCAAATTTTTAAAAGATAAGCTACAGATTAGGAACAACAGACAAGTACACATTACTATGGTTGGTAAAAGTTGGGGCAATCAATAACTGCATTACTAGTAGAGTTTAAATTGCAACAGATTTTGCTCATTTTGTTAGCAGTTCTCAGTTACCTGTTCATGGATGTCCGTTTCAAATTTCAGCTCAATCTGTTTCGTCGTTCGGCCGTGAGGGACCGTACAGACATTTTCAGACAAATTAATCACGAGGAAGATCCGTTCTAGTTGCGTTGTATACTCATTCGCTTCGCCCACTTGTCTAATAACACATTTGAGACTTTTGCAGACTGAATATATTTACTTAGTACTAATAACTAATAATATATTAGGGATGTCATGGGGTAGTAAAATTAGGATCCGGTTCCTGACCTTCCAGGAATCGGGTAACCCGAATCCTGAAAGCCTAAATTACGTCATTTTATCGTCGCCTCCCCCCCCCCCCCCCAGCGGTTGAAGGTCGTTCGGAAGCGTCTACAAGAAGATATCCGGAAGGGATAAGCTTATCTTCTACTGTTGTGAGACAAAACCTATTGGTCGGTGGCCACCCATTCTATCACGTCCTCTTCCGTGACATCATCGCAACCTGGAAATTGCTTGAACAATGACGTAAACACAGCAGTGTGATTTATATAGCATCTTCGTTTGGCTCGGCAGCCCAGCCTCCCTCAATAGCGGTGGGTGGGTGGAGGTGGGTCGCCGGCCGGCCAGCCTCGCTCGACGAGCCGGGCAGCCGGCAGTCTGCACTCAAGTCAGCTGCATGGTGGATGGCCTGCGGCGTTCTACTCGCTCCTTACTACGCATGGCGCAGCGGTTAAAAACCTTTCATTTTCTACTAGTCGCGTAAATTTACTACCCGATAAAGATTCGAATCCGAAAATTCGGGTAAATTCTGGATTCGGGTAACCCGGGTACCCTATGACATCCCTATAATATATTAATTTTCAGCTATCAGACGTCCTGCAGATGAAACCTCAAAATGTTAAACTTGCAAATAAGTACATTTTGTACATTTTGATTGGTGATTGCTAATGGCAAAGACAAGTTTTTTACTGAAATATAGTACTGTATACTACAGAGCGGCAAGATTATAATGCCGGTTCGTAACGCAGGGCTACTGTCTGATTTTGCCAACCTGTAACTTCTCTCTGCAACACCCTTTGCAATTCCCAACTGAATAATAACTCAAAATATATTTTGTTCATAAATAAATTGTTGTATTTCAGTTCAAATGTTGTCAAGTGTTTGTTTTCATAAACCACTTACAATTCTGACCAGTTACAACCAAACAAAACTGCATGATCTTGACCAGCAACAACATGGATCATGAAATGGATAACAATACACAAGCACATAAATATTAACAGCAAATGATTAGTGTAGGTAGTTATCGCCATCGTAAAATTCCTTGTGATTGCAATAAACAATCAATTTTAAAAATATATAACAAAAAAGTATCGAAAGGTAAGTTGTAAGTGAGCATTACAACAATGAACTAGATGCTAGTCGTCAATTTATTCACTCCACGGCCCCGACTAGAAGAGGTCATTTCGAATCCTACTAAAATTGTCTCCAACCAAGTGTACGTAGTCTACTTGGTTGACGATTCTAAATACGCGATCAGATCACCTCGCTCTTGGGGCTTCTTGAGACCAGCGAACACCATCTTGGTGCCGGGAATATATTTCTTGGGGTTTTCAAGGTAGATGAACAAGGTATCCTTGTTCCAGGTGATACCTAAAAAAACACAAGTAACAACATTAAAAATTGCTCCTGTACATAATTGTAAGGTGGTATTTTGCTTGAAATCCACACCATTATTTTCTTGAGGGCCCACCTCATTTCTCACTCGAAGGGCCAAACTCCATGGGATACTTAAGAACTTTCAACCTGTAGGCCTATGAATGTAAGGTACTAGGGCCTACTTACAGGTCATATCCAGGTCTTTGGATTCATGGCAATGTTAAGTGTGAACGTGACTAATTTTAGATACTTAGTACTAGTACATAGTCTTAAAAGGTGTTGGCAGTGCACGTGGTAGTCTACAGGCCTAGCAACATCATTAATTTGTCTTTGAGATAAGAATGTTTTATTCTGATCAACAATGGACTGGCCCTACTGTCAGTTTGAAAACAAAACTGATCTACTGTAGGTACGTCTACGTACACGCCTACCTACCACTCACTCACTAGACTAGAACTACCGTAGAATGAATTCTACATCGCACATTGCCACAGTCAACTGAGGCAACATTCTGCACCATGGCATACTCGACTGCAGTAAGGCAGGTGTAAACTCCCGAATACCACATTCTTGTTCTCTAATGGGAATTCTATGTAGAACTAGGCTATATTTACCAGTTATTATCTTCTTCTATTTACTTGTTGCATGTTTGTTAATGACTTCTCCAAATGTAAACATAGGCCTACCTATGATAATGGACTAAATTGTCATGTTTCTCTTATCCCCACTTGAAGATAAAAACCAGCTAAACGAGAGCAAACAAGGAAAACGAGGTGGGCCTTCACAATTTTAGGACTATTTCTTCTCGTTATTCATCCTTTTATTAGTTCATTCACATTTGTTATCAGTTGCATTATCTCAACATTATGAACAGTTACAAACAGTAGGCAATCAATACCAGTAGTCCATATCAGGGTCAAGGACTACCTAGATCAAAGAGTAAACTTGTCTTGTTTCTATTGTGATCAAGGTCTACCTAATGTTTTCAAGGTTAAACTTTGTCCTTCTGTACCTTTCCTCTCACTGGAACATGTTAATTTATGTTCCTAATTCAATTATCCTCGAGCCATTTAGACCTACGCAAACTAGAGTAAAACAAAATGGTGGTGAATGGTTTTGAATCCCGTAGTGATGGCAGCTCTGAATAAATGACATTATAGCCCAGGCTCAATTCCTTGAAGTTGATACCGATTGGCGATAGGTTCCCGACTAATATGCGATGGATGCGAGGCAAGCTAGTCAGGTTCAGGTACAAGAGCATAAAGATTGATAAGTTTAAGGTACTGCACCGGCAGCCAGGACACAATTAAGGTGCTAAGAAGTCTGCATTTATTTCATTAGATGCATATTACCAAGCCAGTTTGTGCAAGCTGAACATTTATTGAACAAACTCAACTTCTCAGCTCTACCAACCAATACAAGTTGGCAAAGTAGCATGACATTGTGATGATTTGATTGTTGATCAATGATCATCAATCAGGCCAGTAGACCACTGCTGTTTATTTTTAAATTCATATTCTGGCATGTATAGGATATAGTAGGTAGACCTACTTACCGTAGTAAAGTTGAGCAATACTTAAATGGGGCAAAGAATTATTAGGCCTAGTGTTATTAAGAGGGAATTGAGTAGAGCCTAAGTCAAATGAATCCAAAGTCTTAAAAAAGCATAAGAGCAATACTAGGGTATTTTACCTTTGGCCTTATTGGCGTCGGTGTAGACGAAGCCAGCAGCCTGGCCTGTTTTACGACCAATCAATCCATGAAGGTTGGGTCCAGTCTTGTGTTTACCGCCGGCCTCGACGGTATGGCATTGAGCACATCTTTGAACAAAGATCTGTAACAAAATATGTAGATATTAAAATATTGATAATAATGTCCAGCTAGAAGACTAGTTGACAAGGAATTTGATGACATTTCCTACCAGATGTCCTACAACTCATTCATGGCTCAGGTCTGGTTCTGTCACACACGGGACTGTCCCACCTCAAACCCATTAAATATAAGTGGGAACTCTACTAGTTTGACGGAATTGCAACTTTTTGTTTTTTTACTTAATTTTCTTTGCCAAATCACTGATATTTCAAAGTATATTAAAAATAAATGCGCGGAAACCAATTAAAAATAATTTTCAGCTTCTGTTTTATAAACAAAAGTAAGTTATAAGTAGCGCGGAGCGACGCGGCCTAGGCCTACCGTGCTGAGATGTACTCACTGCAAGTTACCTTACAAGAACACAAAAAAATCCAAAATAGAATCATCACGTTTTTACTGTTATAATAAAAAAAAACTTCAAAACCTTTAACGTCGCTATTTTAAACGAAAATCCTTTTGTGGTGAAAGTCCTTTATATTTAAAATAGCGACGTTAAAGGTTTTGTAGGTGGAGTATTTTAGCGAAAATGGTTGGTACGCCTAGTAAGTAAAATCAAGACGTAAATACCAAACATGGCATGAGCGAGTGTTTGTGTTAAATATGTGTTATTCTATTTAATTGGTATATTTTCAGAGTGATTAGTATAAATAAATCGTTAATAATGAGGTCTTCTTCATTTGTTTCTATTTTGAAGTTGTTTTTTTATTCTTTTTCTTTGGAAAAAACTGTGTTGAAAAGTTGGACGAGTGTTGTGTAGGGCTCAGGGGTAGGGATTGCGTGTGTTATTCAATCAAACTAAAAGTGATTAAATAAGTCCAGAAACTACTTTCCGCGCCCAAAAACCAAGTAAACACATAATAATATTCAATTAGAAAAAGGAAAATCATAAATTTAATGTAAAATAACATTCCCGTCAAATTAAGATTATACCTATAAGTGAAACCAACATTTTAGAACCCAGCAGCCAATCTAGAAAAAAATAACCTGAACATTTACAAAATGGTATGAGGTATAACTTGCAAATGAATATTTATTGCTTACTTGCATAAAAAATTTAATAGGGGGGGCTTAGGCTTATGCCTACTCAGTGAATAGGGCTTACACTCAATCTATTTTTTTTTTTTGTTATAAGCCTACAGAAAATTTATCAAACACCTAGGACCTACAACAATGTAACACCAACGCCAGTTACTATTATAAGTCCATGGTAACACCATCTTGTAACTGTCAAGTTTTGGTTTTGTGCAGATGCCTGAGCTGAGGAGGGACTGGGCTGGGGACAACGCTACCCAATCAGAATGTAACGTTGAAGTCATTGCGTCAAACTGTTGACCTAGGTAAGCGGGTAAGCCTACATCATTATAATATATTACAGTTAAGGTGTAAGTCGAGTGTGACCAAATCTTACACAAGACCATTTAATACACAAAAGACAAGACCTTACAACGAGCCAATCAAAGACGCAATGAGTTTTGTGTTGTGTGAATATGTAGGCTGTTGTAATTAGCATAATTCTTACAACTTACGCCTTGCACCTTAAAACTAATTCATGAAAAAAAGTCTATTGAAGCGCTGCGGCGGCGGCGCGTGTACTACGCATTGCGGTATTGGCTGTGAATGGCGGCGATCATCCCATAAGTAAACAAGGCTCGTTGACTTCGTTATTATGTCTCTGTGGCAAATACGAATATTTGTAATAGCTACTGCTCCGTTCCTAAATGCAACAGTAAGGGGAAAGGTGTGTGTTTCCATCTTTTTCGTAAAGACCTGACGCTTAGAAAGAGATGGGCACACGTATTGAAAATCGGGAAAACTACTAGCGCCTAGCCTATGCCTAGGGGGTAGGGCCTAGGCCTATTACGAAGTATGTAGGGCCTTTGTGTGTGGCTCATACTTGACAAACCAAGAAAATATTTTAAAATAATAGGTTAATGAAGAAATATAAATCCATTGCTTATGCCTAGGCCCTTGCAGAGATGCCTTTAGGGTAGGCCTAGCCGCGAGCTGTCAAAATGGGCGTAGGGCTAGGGCTAGGCCTAGACTATAGTCGCCCTAGGCCCTAGATATAAAAAAAAACTGTCGTAAGCCTAGGCCCTAGGCCAAGAATGTACACTTAAAACTCTTTTTTTCACCAGGAACAGCCGTTCCTTTAACGTAGCACATTTCTTTCTTTGGTCTTGAAACATACAAAGTTCCTGCAGTTTGTTTTAGCTTACCCGCCACTTCTTCTCAAGATCGGTACAGCCTTCTAATCAATGGTGCAGCTGATCTTCAAGTGAAGTGATGTAAATCGTATCTAATCAGGTTCTCTATGTACCTCGTAACAATAATTGACTTGTATTACTTAATAGAATAGACAATAAATAAGTAAAGGAACTAAGGGCTAGGCGGAGGCCTAGTCTAGGCAATGTCGGTACTGGTTCGGTTGAGAGTGGCCAACTTTTCACCAGCACTTCCACCGAGCCGTACACTCACTTTAAGTAACCTTACAAAACCTTTAACGTCGCTATTTTAAACAAAAAAAAACCTTCAAAACCTTTAACGTCGCTATTTTAAACAAAAACCTTCAAAACCTTAACACACACAACACAGTTTACAAGTGTTTAAAAGTTGGCCACTCTCAACCGAACCAGTTCCGCAATGTCAAGGTGACAGCAAGTGTGACACCTGCTACTTCCAATTTATGAGGCGGCGTCAATTTTTAGGTTTGTAAACATAGTGTAAAAATCTCAAAGCAATCTGTTTCTGCCTTTAATCCCACAGCATAGGACCGTAGGCCTAGGCCTAGGTCCTAGTACTAAGCTATGTGATTTGCTTCCTAAACACCTTCCCCCTCCTTAATTATAGGCCTACGGCCGTAGGCCATCACCTATAAACCTTATAACTTCGTCCCACCTAACCTAAGGGTTTTCTGACATTAGAGATAATTATTTGGATTGGACAAATTGGACCTGAAAATACACGTGTGGAGTTGGAGTGCGATCACTTTATACCGCAATGATCCGCCATGTTGTTTTTGTAGTGCTGCCATCTACCATGACTTTTTTTGGCCAATTGTGAACAATGCTAAAGTAAGCCACATCCAGGGTCAATTGAGAGTGAGTGGAGACAAACACTCATATAAAGCAAATTATTTACTAGGCCTACATACTGAGGCCCTACCGGTACCTTGCTACTAGGCCTTAGTGAATTCACTAACTTTTCAATACTGGTATTACATTCCTACCCTAGCCAACGAAAATTTCTGGGAAGTCCCTCCCAAGAGTAGGCTAGGCCTAGGGTCTATGCTAGAATATTGTAGTGTACGTTGCTTACCTTCTTGCCCTTTTCTACATCTCCAGCTGGTACACTCATAGCTCAATGGAGATCAAAGCACCTGCAAATATCAAACAACACTGTAGTTTATTTGACTAGCGGTCTGGACCTAACTTTATTTCAGGGGCAAGACATCTAGGACTGATAACAAACCCAAAGCTGATTAGATGTCAGTCTATGATTCAACCTAGGCCTGCCTAGACCTAGTTAATTGAACCTGGATTTTTAGATTACGTCGATAATTGTTTTATCGATGATGTTGGCTTCACTCCTAAGCCTAATAGCTGATTCTAGGGCAAAGAGTACCTACAAGCATATTGAAGGTTGTTGCATGATGCAAGGTTTATTGCATAATCCATAGTTCAATGTGACCATGGATAAGTAATGTAGGCACTTTTCTATGTTACGTGAGACAAGTATATAACCTAATTTCAACATTTGGCACGGTTGGGATAGTGACGGGTTAAATTAAGGTTCAAAAAACTTTTCACTAATAATACCCTATGGATAGGTCACCTGCCAGGCCTAAATTACCAATCAGAAGGAAGAACGACTGAACACGCACAGGCCTAATAAGGCAAATATAACTCCCAACGATAATCATTAACACAAAAATATACTAAGTATGATGTAAATGATAGGGGTATTTGTAAAAATTACACTAAAGTGCTAAAAATAAGTAAAATTTCTATAAAATACCTAAAGCGACGGAACGTCTGCCTTCTTCGCAGTGGCGATGAAAATGAGAGACTGCACAGTAGTATCGATTCTGGGAAGTAGAATCGAAAGTCGAAACGCAGAAAACCAAAGCACTCTAACTATACAGATTTCACCACAAGTTGTTTTCGTAACACTTTCAACAAGATAAGATAATTAAATTGATATAATATTCCAACAAAATTAACTTGCAGTTTATTTCTGCCGTTTAATTTGTAGAAAATATTTTTTTTTACTCGAGGTTGTTTTTATTATAAGTGTGAAACACTTTGTGACCTGCGAAAGTTCTTTGGTTGTGGTTTTGACACACCTACTTTCATGTCACGCGAAAACGGTTAGCGTAACTTTTGCTATTTTTAGTTGAATAATCGTGTTCAGTGGCTAAAATGAAATATATTGATACCTTATTATTCAAGTATAATTCAATTTTCATTATTAATAAGGTTTCAAGTTAAAATACAAAAAGCGAAGCACCAATTTTGAGGTTAGTGTTGTTATCGATCGCGTTTGAGTCGTAGCCACCTAGATCGCTGCGCTGCAGTGACGGTGGCGCCAGATTTAAACTGGATAGCTGGATAGCCGAAGCCAAGAACATCGATAATGATTATCTGTGCCAACTAATTACTATTTACTTTGTCTGTCGATTGTACAGTGTAGACTTTTTTTGTACTTAACTCGTATCTGAAATTGTATACGGTAATTTTTCTGGGTAGGGCCGTAGTTATTATTTCATAAAATTACCATAAATTATTCTTATGTGATAATTATTGTTATTTAATTAGGAAATAACTTGAAATGTTTTGAGCTAAAATACTTACGAGTTACGATACCATTTCCCTGGGACATGGTGGTATATTGCCCTGGGATATCATGAGAAAATTTAAATTCCAATCGTGTTATAAGTTGAGCCGTTCTCCAATAGGTGGCGTGGGCGTGACTTTCTTTCATCATCGGATTATTTCAGGCGCTAAAATGAAAGATAATTATAACAACACAAACATTTTCTTTGTTCCACAGTCTATCCACCCCAATAATTTGCATCGAATGCGACCATAAAAATTGCTCATGAATAATATTTAGTAGCACTAATTTCTAATCATCCGGTGTAGATTGCCCGCTGTTTTTTGTCGTCCGTATTGATTTTACAGCTTATCATCATAATAAATAATAAATAGCAAGTTTGTTTTGTATTGATACTAAATCATTTCACATCTTACCATTTCGTCACTAGATATGCGGTAACATCTTATTTACTTTACAAAGCCCATGTATTGGTAAAAGGAATCAATCTCAATATTTGCTATTTGATGGAGGAAAAGCTAGTCAGGATTGCCGGTGGCTGGGCTGGTATCGAACCGACGACTTCCCTTCACGTGAGCTTCCTCTCTCTGTGAGCTGGAGGTTCCTCATGATCAATGAATGCAGTCAAGTCATGATGTGTGTGTGTTTTCTGATTGCTAGTGGGCATCGCTAGTAAGAATAGCCAGATCGGTAGAACTGGACTAGTAATGTGGTTATTTTCATCGGGCCAACATCACCCCGAGTCTGAGTTTGTAGCCAAACAAATGCTGACGTGAAATCGGAATGCTAGACTTCCTGAAATCATCTCCCCCCCCCCCCCCCCCCCTACTCATCCCTAACACACCCCTCTCTCGTTCATTCACTGCAGCCAGTGTGGAAGAATTCAGTCATTGCAGGATTCATGAGCCAAGTTCATACTCACTGCCAAATATTCTAAAATGGTACGTTTGCAATTTAGATGAAAATAATTGAAACATAGGTTTCACGGACGATTACCTTGCTTTGTGCCGTGGTAGTGCAACCTACTGGTGCCCGTGCAACGTTGAGGTTGTTTGGTACCGACATGAATGATATCATTACTTGAGATCGAAGAAAAGAAAATTCCTACGTTTTGCTATAACCCGTAATGCGTAATAAAAGTTGTATCTAGGAAAAGAGCGCGAATGTGGTCGCGGACCGCGGGGAATAGCCAATTACCGAGGGCGAACGCTGCATAATTGCTTGTCAAATATAAATTATGAAAATTTCTACATGATAAACAATCTAACCTAGCATTTCTTACAACACAAATAGTTCATAAACTATGTAACTTTTAAAACCTTCAAACTCAAAATCACTGCCTCCTAGATGCTACTCATGGCTCAAAATATTTATCGTAAGTTTATTGAGCGAGCTGTAGGCGAGCGTCTCCACTTGACTTCTTATGGCTCGAATGTCTGTTTTTTATTTCTTTTTTGTTTTTTCTGTTACTGCTTCGATACAGGTCGCACGTTTCTCTGATCGAACTGAAATTTTTACACATGTACATACCACCTAGGCGGGTTCTGTATAGTTTTGAACAAATCCGATCGTTGGTTATAAAAAATTAAAAAACAAAAAAAAAAAAAATGTTTCGATCGTTATGAAATTTTGCAGGTTAATAAGTACAACCATTCGCTCCTATTTTTCAAATTTTCAGCTAAATCGGCCAAGACGTTAAAGACTTATTGTAATCATAATTCGAAAAATAAAGTTAAAATGAAGGAGGCAGTGAAGATACAAAGATACACTTAGAAGGATGACGTGAATTAGAACATGCAAAGATGTTGGAATAGTATATAGTGTAACAATGTCAATATCCATTAGGCCTAACACTGTGTGGTGGCCTTATGGAATGTCGTACTCGGGTCATGTGCACGTACCGGTGCTCGCTCAAACAACGCGTCCAACTGAGCGTTTTCCTAGTTGTTAGTTGTACCAATCATCATTGTTGGTGGGAGCAAAAATTACAAGAACGCATTCAACAGGTAAAATTTAAATTTTCAAAACCTCCACCTCATATCGTGGACATCAGCTACCCCGTGTGCGGGCGCTCCCTGGGTACAGGCCGAGATTATCAGTGTCGGCTGCAGAGGCTGCTGGTCGCAGAGTGAGAGATAAAACCAGCCGGAAGTGGCTGGGATGCGGTTTAGTGTGTGCAAACTTGGACTTGCAGGATATCAGACGTTTTCTTTCCGCGGCGTTTCCTGCTCCCGGCACCCGATAACGTGAGCAGGCTGTGGGTCCTGATGCCGACCAGTGCAAGAAGGCAGTGAGTGACAATGTCGGGCAGCAAGAAGGCCAGCCCCGCGCCCTCGCCCCGACCCAAGATCTCGCCCCGGCCCAAGGACTTGTACAACGGGCCGAGCCCCATCAAGCTTCGGCTGCGACGTGTGTTCAGTGCGGGAGGATTCAAGTCCAACAGTCAGCCAGCGAGTCCGACCAGCCCACTGAGGCTCTCGTACCAGCTGCCTCACGCCAGCAGTCTCGAGTCGTTCCGGTCCAAGCTACTCACACCTCTGTCGCAGTAAGTCTCCCTTCCCTCTTAAATACATTGTATCAGTATTTGAACTTCCGTTGGCTAAATGTACGAGAATTTGTGAAGTAGGCGAAATTTAGTAGTGCGTATTTGTCAATTTGGCCTGCTTTCTTCAAAATGGCAGTTTAAACTCCAATAGATTCCGTAAATTAAACAAGGATTATAATATGAGCTCCTATAGCTCTTGGGGTGGATGGTTAATCTTGGCCAATGACAGAGCGTGAACAGAGTTGATACGGTTGTTATGTTGGGAAAACAATATCAAAGCTATCTGCGCTCTTTGTTTGGAACCACCTTGTTCCCACTCGTTGCGACTAGAGCTGCCCTTGTATCGGACTACTGAACCTCACCTCATGCAGGGTTGGTTGTTGGTGCGATTGTTTATAGAACAGGCTACCAACGCAACGCAGCGCGAGCTCCGTCCCCACTTTACCACCCACTCACCCGTACTCTTGAGAGCGCTCGCCACTGGTAGCGAGAAGCCACCCCCCAAGTTGGATGGGTGGCAACTTAGGCGTGGCAACTATGATATTTTTATTTAATTATAGTTTCTTCCTAACACGACTCTTGCAGCAGACTCAGTGATGCTTCACTACGCTTGGCTTGTGACTTTTGATCTCCCGCCCTCCAGTGAGGAGCTCTTTGTTTCCAAGTTCCTTGCCCCATGTGAGTGATCTTGAATATCAAGTAGGGAGACATCTTATCTCGTCACCGACACTTGCACCCAGATTCAACCTATTACCCTAGCTAACGGGTGGAACAAGTGCATGTGTATACACCACTGCTTCCTAGATGCTACTCGGTTGATATAACGAGGAGCAATCGAGTAGCATCTAGGAGGCAGTGGTATACACATACGTGGGGATAATAATTAGAACAATTAGGCGAGCAATTAGACCTAGTTCAGTAATTAACGTACACAGTTCCTATATTGTTCCAAAATTATCGTCGATCAACTTCTGAATTATTCTAATTACATAATTACAACTCGATTTAATTAGTCGCGAAAATAAAATATCATATTTAATACATAACAAATGTTACAAAAACCAACTAGACATTATAAACAGTATTTATGTGGTTGGTCAGTTTAAAGGCAACATATTGAATGCATTATAATCAGATCTGCCAGGCAAGTTGGAGACCCAGGTTCAATCCTCGGTCGATTTCAATTGATCATTACTGGATTGGATTAAAATATGTAACATAATTACTTGTGGCTACAACTGTATAAAAATGTAATTTAATCATGGAGTTATAAATAGTACTGTCGTACTCCATGATTTAATGATGGATTCTAACAATGGAGAATAAACTTTTGGTCAACGTAGCTTGTGAAGTAGGTGTGAAATACGAGACAGGTTCCGTGTGATCCTAATCAGTTCTTATCTAGGTCCACCTCAAGCCGAGTGATAGACGTGACATGTGGCGCGTGCGGTGGCGGGACCACGAGATTGTCGTAGCGCACGGGATTTATGCATCAGGGCTGCATGGGCCGCATTTTAGATTTTTGTCCAAGATAGATAGGTCTATGCGTACGTAACTCCTAAAGTTTTTGTAAGTAACAGCATCTTGGTGCGCAGTCTAATTAGTAATTACACACTCATGAATCAAAATACTCCTCCATGATCGAGTTTCTATTCAAGATTTAGATTTCTCAGAACTGTTTAGAGTTTACTCCACGTTTTGAGCTGAACGAGGAATAATTTAAATCCCGCTTGCGTTGCGACTAACAGACGAACTAACACAATATCGCACCGAGAAACACTGGCGTACACTGTGCAATGCAATCACTCACGCTGCTAAGCCAAGCGAGCGTCGAGTGAAGACGGGATGGCAAATATCACACCTTCGTTCGTGTTTCCCTGTAGAGTGTAGAGGAGATCAACCTTTCACACCTGACTGACCCCCGTCTGGGCCCGGGGTAGAATTGGCCCAGAGCATGGTCTGCTAATCGTACACCGTACGGTGGCGCTACGCAGGTGTCAAGCTGAGGAACTACCAGGGGCTGAGAACGTGTATTGCGGGTTGTATCCTGCCTGTCTGCAGGCGTACCGGACGGTGGCGCTACGCAGGTGTCAGACTGAAGAACTACATGGGGTTGAGCATAACTGTTTTTTCGCCGAGTGAAACCTTCCTATTATTGCCGTTTTATTTTGTGAACAGTATGGAATAATTACAGGCCTTTGATATTATAATAATGTGGCTATTTGAACTAATAAAAATCGCACTGTGGCCATCAGTTAAGAAATAATCAAAGTTTCTTCAACTCGTAAGAATAACAAAATCAACTGAAAGCAGCACTGCACTGTCATAACTCTTGCTTTGCTCAACACCGTGGCCTCTGCTCGGATCTTCATAAAGATTGCATCACACTGTTAAATAACGGGCCGCACTTGAGCGAGTAATTATTACAACAAGTACAAAGTGTTTCAAGATGTTCATTATCTTTACCTTATGACGCAGTGTTGAGTGTTGTTGCTCACCTTCCTATCTTTATGGTTTTCTCTTGAGTCTAGTTTTACAACCAACAGGTAATCGAATGAGGGCACGTTAGTAAATATTTGCCATCTGTGTACACCCGGCGTCGGAAGTAAATTAAGGGGTCTCGTTGTATCTTCAATATACCCAGCCTTTGATTTACTTCTGACGCCGGGTGTACATGGGTTGATTGTCATACACGTGGTTTTTAACTTCGATACGATAGAGTTGACCACAGTAGTTGTTCCTTTGTTTCGGTTTATTCGAGTGCACAACTATAGCCACTCTTCACTGGGTCTGGGTCTCGACTCTCTGTTAGGACATGATACGACAGTAGGACTATTGAGTAGACATCTTGTTCGTCGTGATGCCTGCACTGCATAGGGTGCACAGCGCACGGGAATGACCAGGGGGCCTATTTACTAATTCAAAGTGAATCGACAGCGACAACTTTGTAAATGGAATAATTCATGTAAAGCGCGGTAGTGTTGACCTTTCTGCCTGCCAGTGAGTTTAATGTTAGCCCTGTGGTTCTATTTAATAAGTTGTATTTACAAAGAAGTCGTTGTCGATAGTCAATATTGTCGCACGAATTAGTAAATAGCCCCCCTCCCTGGTGTGTTTCCCTTGCACGGGTTACTAGGTGAGGGTGGGCGTGAGGGAATGTTCAAGGGCTGGACTCCACCCTGAAGAACACCTTCAGTCAGGGAATGCTGGTGGCGGGGATCGAACCAGCGATCTCCCGAGTAAGTCTCGTGTCTTACGCGTGAGCTACCTCTCTCTGTAGGTAGGACTGATAGCTATCATTTACACACACATATACTAACACATCGAAGAGGATTTGTTTTTGGGAAGAAGGTAATCGCAGGCCGTCATCTCATCTGTATATCCGCCGTGTGAATACGGCTGTATGCCACCAGCCTACTGCGTGTACGATGTGGGTGGCTACGCCGAGACTAATGTAGGGTATTTGTTTTTAAATAGCGGTATTAGACGCTACCGCTTTAAACCCCTTATAAGACGTCACTGTAAGTTCCCAGGCTTATGTACGAAACATGAGGAATTATAGAGAAAGAGGCCCTATAAACTTTCCTAGCATACCAATTTCTCTTTTGCGTGTGGTGTGCAAATTAGATGTACGTTGATGTCTCCCGAAAACGAAAAGTCTCGTAAGACTGAGTAGGTACTAATTACTAACTAACTAACTAATCTTTGTGTCCGGGGATTCAAGTAAATCGAGGTAGGGTGATATCACGTACTATAACCTTCAACACTTTTGCACATTGTCTCAAACTTTCTTATACGTTTGAGACCAGAAATTAATTGATCTACTTCTGTCCGCTCGTGTATCTTGGTGCGTTCATGACCATCACGTGACATTGAGAACAAACTTATGAATAATCGATATTGTAACCGCGTAGCTTGGATGGATCGATCACTCGCTCCGTGGCTGTCCGAGGCTCACACACACACCACCCTCACCAACCAACGAGAAGGGCTTGATTAGTTACCGAACACTCGTTTAAACCGCGTCACTTCACGTCAGGCGCGTTGTTTACACAGCATAAGCAACAATCAGAAGAGCGTTGCTCTCGGCATCAGTATCAGTAGCCAGTGGCCGCCACTGCCAAGATAAGAGTTTAACACCAACTTCCTTGAGTTGAATTTAACAAATATAACTTCAACAAACGATTTGCAGAAAGTTTGTAGCACCATCTTCTGGTTATATCCACGTTGATAATCAACTTTCTCAAGGGTTCTTGTGATGAGGGTTAATGCATACTGTGGCTACAGAACGATTATATTTTCTTTAGTCTTGACTGTTGAGTAGCTTTTGATCCGATTATTTCTTTCCATCCGTTAGAAATCAAAAACAGTAAAAACTTGGGAGTTGCTGTAACAATACACAGATGAGGGAGGCTTTCCAACGTTTTCTAGTGTTGGTTACTATGTTGAAATAAAACTATTTTACGATCTTTTGTTGACGTAATACGTAATCTGTATCCTGTATATTTATCCTTGATCACAGCGACGGCAGCGTTATTGTTAGACGATCATCTACGATACCGATGGACTTAGTCGATTCTACCGAACAATGATCTCACACTTCACTGCCCTACAATAGTTTTATCAATGCAAAATGTGGCAGAAGTCCGTAATCTGAACCTATCTATGTACTGCTGATGTGGGGGGATGGGGGAAGATCAGTCCTCTTATTCTACCCGCACTCGGGTCTAGGTCGATCCTGGTAGAGGTTTATTAATGCTTTGTAGCAAAAGTTCCGTAACTGAACCAATCGTCTAATATTATGTACTGTGTACAACATGTGGGAAGTGGGAGGATGGAAAATTTCTTCTAATATTTTAAAACCCGCAATAACGTGTCCTAGAGTTCGATCTGGTTATGCTAGTATTCATTATTCTACTATTAATCATTTGACATATATTCATATCCTGGTAAGCTATACATGTATGAACCTTTATTACAACATTCAAGTATAATAAATCGATGTGCTATTTAATATGTGTACCGTAAATAATGCTTATAATTTAAACTGCGATTTAATATCAACTTAATACTACATGCCTAGTGTGCATGGATCTGTTGTATGTTTATGTATGTATGTGATATGCATAATTAATGTGTGGGCCTATATTTAGTGATTTCCAACGAAGAAACAATCTTTATATTCAATATTTATAGGATTTATCATTTTATCATTTCACTAGAAAACCCTTAATTATTTCACTCAAGCCTCTATAAATAAATACGATGATTGATTCTTATCGGAGACTGGAGGTAGGAGGACAACTATGCACCGTTTTATTCTCAAACCTGATTTTTATTCCCCGTTTAATACTACTGTGTATTGTTCAGAGTCAGAGTTCTAGCTTGCAGTCCTGCATCTTCCTGTTCTAAGGTCTAGACCACCATGCAGCCAGGTGGGGAGGGTCCCCGAATTAATTGTCATGTGCGGTGTACGCAAAGAAAGCTCTCGTTCGTTCATTACATCCTCATAATTCTCGTTCATCCATATTGTTCTTCGTTTTTCTCATCACTTTCTTCGCCTGTCTTTCACACAATGTTTCCTCATAGCTGGTGAACGGCCCTCTTTGTAACCTAACCGCCTCTCTGCGACTCTGACGCCCACCACTTCCCCAAGGTGTGTGACTGTGTGTTCTTTAGTGTCGTAGCAGTGTATGTGTGTGACTGTGTGTGTGTCAGCAGTGTCTACTCGACTGTGGCTGGGCCCGACCAGCATAACATGCATCTAACGCCTGCTTGTCTTTGCAGCAGCGATGGCGAGCTGGCGACGGAGAAGCAGGGGTAAGTCAAACAGTTATTTATTTTCACAATGTTGCCATGACTGATGACGGCGATCAAAGCGCCAGGCCGACCTTAGAGCATGGATGCTCTAAGAGGCCGACCACGTGGGTGGCGTCTCTCTCAGCTAACTCGAGGAGACAACTGGATGAAAACTATTAATGGATGACTTAGTACAGTCAGGTCCGGAACTCGGTCTCTCACACTACTTTAATAAATTATTATTCCAATTTTGACTCCTCGTTTTAGACTGTAAGTTTTCGTTCGTGTAAATTATTAATCGTTACAGGTAGTTGCGAATTGCGATATGTGGTGTAAATGCATAGTTTATCAATTTCTACAACTCAAAATTGAAAAATTGCTCGGATCACTGTTTGTTCATTTTTGCGATGAGTTATACATTTTCAAAATAATGGTTTCCACGCGGACGTCGTAAAACCTCTTATATCATAATAACATGCGATATCATCCGTGACTGATAATCCCCCGATGTCCTAAGCGAGTCAGACGAGAAAAGTTCGGTTAATTCATCAGCCATGATAAGTGACTGATAAGATGTTGGATAGCTAAGTGATGCACGTGATATAGGCTCGCCCCAGAAGAAGGTATTGAACTTATCTCTAGCTCCACAAGAGAGAGCCGTGTTGATTCTTCTTCCTTGAGGCGCGCCTGTGCTCGTTGTAAGTATTATAATCCTGTTGACTCTGCCAGGGTAAACAATAACAGCTGTCGGTCCTGGCGTAATCCAGGAGAGCCGCACGGGTAGAGCTGACAGACGAGATGAGCGCGATCTCAGGACCAGCCGGGAGAATCTAGATAAGATCTTGGAAGTGAAATAGTAAACAGTATTTAAAACTATCGATGACGGTGGTCGGTATAGAATTATTCCACGATTTAGGCTAGGTCTTATGTTTGACGAAATTCAGACTTTGATGATAACCAAAATTTTGTATTTTATATTTATTAGGATAGGTATTTTTTATAACTAAATAGGATAGATGTTAAATAAATACTTAAATAATTAAATAAACATCTCAAATTTAACAATGCATCGATTCTGAACTATGAAAACTATGGTTATAAGAGCTTGCCTTGAATATTGTCGCATTGCTTCCGGTTTCTTATGGTTCAAATAGCGGAATTGCATCTTGAGAAACTGGCGAGTGCGTTCTTACGGAATAGAGGTGTAATAATTTTAATATTGCTAGCGATTTCTGCCAAACCTAAATACAAAACAGGCATTTTTCATCACATATCAACCAGTAATACTGTCTTCAACGAAGGTATAAAAGTGAAGTCAACACGTTGAAATGAACAGTTTCCTTCTCTTGTTCTCGATCTCGTGAAGAACGAGACTCAACGCTGGTTCACGATGATTGGTTGTCAGAGACTCGGCTAAGTAACAAGTTGACTCCTCACAAACTTCCCCGGTAATGTTTGCAGGGTGTAGAGTCGTGTTAGATTAGTCCACACTGTAAGACAGCCGTGAAGTCAACACGTTGAAATGAACAGTTTCCTTCTCTTGTTCTCGATCTCGTGAAGAACGAGACTCAACGCTGGTTCACGGTGATTGGTTGTCAAGGACTCGGCTAAGTAAGAAGTTGACTCCTCACAAACTTCCCCGGTAATGTTTGCAGGGTAGAGTCGTGTTAGATTAGTCCACACTGTTAGACAGCCGTGAAGTCAACACGTTGAAATGAACAGTTTCCTTCTCTTGTTCTCGATCTCGTGAAGAACGAGACTCAACGCTGGTTCACGATGATTGGTTGTCAGAGACTCGGCTAAGTAAGAAGTTGACTCCTCACAAACTTCCCCGGTAATGTTTGCAGGGTAGAGTCGTGTTAGATTAGTCCACACTGTTAGACAGCCGTGAAGTCAACACGTTGAAATGAACAGTTTCCTTCTCTTGTTCTCGATCTCGTGAAGAACGAGACTCAACGCTGGTTCGCGATGATTGTTGTCAGAGACTCGGCTAAGTAAGAAGTTGACTCCTCACAAACTTCCCCGGTAATGTTTGCAGGGTGTTGAGTCGTGTAAGATTAGTCCACACTGTTAGACAGCCGTGAAGTCAACACGTTGAAATGAACAGTTTCCTTCTCTTGTTCTCGATCTCGTGAAGAACGAGACTCAACGCTGGTTCGCGATGATTGGTTGTCAGAGACTCGGCTAAGTAAGAAGTTGACTCCTCACAAACTTCCCCGGTAATGTTTGCAGGGTGTAGAGTCGTGTTAGATTAGTCCACACTGTTAGACAGCCGTGAAGTCAACACGTTGAAATGAACAGTTTCCTTCTCTTGTTCTCGATCTCGTGAAGAACGAGACTCAACGCTGGTTCACGATGATTGGTATTTATTTATTCAAACTGGACACAAATACAGCCATAGGCCATTTTACATTGTGCGTTATAAACATAATAACATTACTAACTAACTTATACTAACTTAAACCAAACATGATAACAGAGGAAATACGAATCGAAATACATGAATGCATGAACAATGAATGATAGGTCATAGCAAAAACAGAAAGAAAGAAAGAATAAAAATAAAAATAAAATTAAAATTAAAATTAAAATTAAAAATTAAATAGCAAAATTAACCCTCAGAGACTCGGCTAAGTAAGAAGTTGACTCCTCACAAACTTCCCCGGTAATGTTTGCAGGGTAGAGTCGTGTTAGATTAGTCCACACTGTTAGACAGCCGTGAAGTCAACACGTTGAAATGAACAGTTTCCTTCTCTTGTTCTCGATCTCGTGAAGAACGAGACTCAACGCTGGTTCGCGATGATTGGTTGTCAGAGACTCGGCTAAGTAAGAAGTTGACTCCTCACAAACTTCCCCGGTAATGTTTGCAGGGTGTAGAGTCGTGTTAGATTAGTCCACACTGTTAGACAGCCGTGAAGTCAACACGTTGAAATGAACAGTTTCCTTCTCTTGTTCTCGATCTCGTGAAGAACGAGACTCAACGCTGGTTCACGGTGATTGGTTGTCAAGGACTCGGCTAAGTAAGAAGTTGACTCCTCACAAACTTCCCCGGTAATGTTTGCAGGGTAGAGTCGTGTTAGATTAGTCCACACTGTTAGACAGCCGTGAAGTCAACACGTTGAAATGAACAGTTTCCTTCTCTTGTTCTCGATCTCGTGAAGAACGAGACTCAACGCTGGTTCGCGATGATTGGTTGTCAGAGACTCGGCTAAGTAAGAAGTTGACTCCTCACAAACTTCCCCGGTAATGTTTGCAGGGTGTAGAGTCGTGTTAGATTAGTCCACACTGTAAGACAGCCGTGAAGTCAACACGTTGAAATGAACAGTTTCCTTCTCTTGTTCTCGATCTCGTGAAGAACGAGACTCAACGCTGGTTCACGATGATTGGTTGTCAGAGACTCGGCTAAGTAAGAAGTTGACTCCTCACAAACTTCCCCGGTAATGTTTGCAGGGTGTAGAGTCGTGTTAGATTAGTCCACACTGTTAGACAGCCGTGAAGTCAACACGTTGAAATGAACAGTTTCCTTCTCTTGTTCTCGATCTCGTGAAGAACGAGACTCAACGCTGGTTCATGATGATTGGTTGTCAGAGACTCGGCTAAGTAAGAAGTTGACTCCTCACAAACTTCCCCGGTAATGTTTGCAGGGTGTAGAGTCGTGTTAGATTAGTCCACACTGTTAGACAGCCGTGAAGTCAACACGTTGAAATGAACAGTTTCCTTCTCTTGTTCTCGATCTCGTGAAGAACGAGACTCAACGCTGGTTCACGATGATTGGTTGTCAGAGACTCGGCTAAGTAACAAGTTGACTCCTCACAAACTTCCCCGGTAATGTTTGCAGGGTGTAGAGTCGTGTTAGATTAGTCCACACTGTTAGACAGCCGTGAAGTCAACACGTTGAAATGAACAATTTCCTTCTCTTGTTCTCGATCTCGTGAAGAACGAGACTCAACGCTGGTTCGCGATGATTGGTTGTCAGAGACTCGGCTAAGTAAGAAGTTGACTCCTCACAAACTTCCCCGGTAATGTTTGCAGGGTAGAGTCGTGTTAGATTAGTCCACACTGTTAGACAGCCGTGAAGTCAAAACGTTGAAATGAACAGTTTCCTTCTCTTGTTCTCGATCTCGTGAAGAACGAGACTCAACGCTGGTTCACGACGATTGGTTGTCAGAGACTCGGCTAAGTAACAAGTTGACTCCTCACAAACTTCCCCGGTAATGTTTGCTGGGTGTAGGGTCGTGTTAGATTAGTCCACACTGTTAGACAGCCGTGAAGTCACCACGTTGAAATGAACAGTTTCCTTCTCTTGTTCTCGATCTCGTGAAGAACGAGACTCAACGCTGGTTCGCGATGATTGGTTGTCAGAGACTCGGCTAAGTAAGAAGTTGACTCCTCACAAACTTCCCCGGTAATGTTTGCAGGGTGTAGGGTCGTGTTAGAGTCCACACTGTTAGACAGCCGTGAAGTCAACTCGTTGAAATGAACAGTTTCCTTCTCTTGTTCTCGATCTCGTGAAGAACGAGACTCAACGCTGGTTCATGATGATTGGTTGTCAGAGACTCGGCTAAGTAAGAAGTTGACTCCTCACAAACTTCCCCGGTAATGTTTGCAGGGTGTAGAGTCGTGTTAGATTAGTCCACACTGTCAGACAGCCGTGAAGTCAACACGTTGAAATGAACAGTTTCCTTCTCTTGTTCTCGATCTCGTGAAGAACGAGACTCAACGCTGGTTCACGATGATTGGTTGTCAGAGACTCGGCTAAGTAAGAAGTTGACTCCTCACAAACTTCCCCGGTAATGTTTGCAGGGTGTAGAGTCGTGTTAGATTAGTCCACACTGTAAGACAGACGTGAAGTCAACACGTTGAAATGAACAGTTTCCTTCTCTTGTTCTCGATCTCGTGAAGAACGAGACTCAACGCTGGTTCACGATGATTGGTTGTCAGAGACTCGGCTAAGTAACAAGTTGACTCCTCACAAACTTCCCCGGTAATGTTTGCAGGGTGTAGAGTCGTGTTAGATTAGTCCACACTGTAAGACAGCCGTGAAGTCAACACGTTGAAATGAACAGTTTCCTTCTCTTGTTCTCGATCTCGTGAAGAACGAGACTCAACGCTGGTTCACGATGATTGGTTGTCAGAGACTCGGCTAAGTAACAAGTTGACTCCTCACAAACTTCCCCGGTAATGTTTGCAGGGTGTAGAGTCGTGTTAGATTAGTCCACACTGTTAGACAGCCGTGAAGTCAACACGTTGAAATGAACAGTTTCCTTCTCTTGTTCTCGATCTCGTGAAGAACGAGACTCAACGCTGGTTCACGATGATTGGTTGTCAGAGACTCGGCTAAGTAAGAAGTTGACTCCTCACAAACTTCCCTGGTAATGTTTGCAGGGTGTAGAGTCGTGTTAGATTAGTCCACACTGTTAGACAGCCGTGAAAAACTTGCTGTAATTACTTTCGTGTTCACAAAGAGTCGCCGCGGCCATCTTTACTTGGTGACAGAAGTGAGAAGTGCGGAGGTGGCTAGGGGGTGGAGAAGTTAATGGAAGGAGAGGGCGGACGGGTGACACGTCTTGAGAAAGAAGGAATAGGAGAGAGAGAGAGAGAGGAAAAATGAAGGTAATCAAACAATATCGTTACTTTTAGGGAGAATATACGATACAGGAAACATATATCTGGGCGGGAAAGAGCAAAGATTGGAGAGATGTCCCCAATCAACAGAAGATTTTAGCCCATCGTAGTAAGGTGGCCGCAGCCAAACGACTCCATGCTTCTTCGTCACAGTTGATTACCTGTCAGCGGTGTCAGAAAATGCATCATATTGATAAAATCAAACGTAAATATCTGTTTCGTGGCTGTAACGTCTTCTCGATGCAGAGTGTGCTATGAGCTGGATCGATGACGATGAGGTTGAAGCAGCTTACATTGACAAGATCGCCTCCCCCGGGCTCGAACCCACGTCCCGAACCTGCTTCCTCCCAACCGTATGGGCTACCACGAGCTAATCGATCTAGGTTTATAATGCCAATGTGGTCCCGTAACTCAAAGTTGATTTCTAAAGTGACTGAAATAAATTATAGTTACGTTGGTATACATCAAACGCTGTGAAGCGTGAACTCTAAAAGGTTTTCGCTGTGCTATCCCCCGCGAATGGTCTCTACGAGTGTGACCTAACTGAAGGCTTCACAAGTGGCGGCCATGTTTAGGTAGTGAGCCGCCCTAGGCAGTTAAATTTTGGCGACCCCCCCCCCCCCCCCCAAAAAAAAAAAAAAAAAAACTTAAGATAGTCTAGGTAACGGTTATTACTTTTAATTTTCTGTAGAAGACTTATAACTGGACGGACATGCATTGCATTGGACACGTCGCACCTTCTTTGCAACAAAGATGCCTGTCTCTCCCATCCTCCTGCTCCTAGCACCACAATCGTTAGTTATTGGTAAAAAGAACGTTATATTTTTTATTATTTATGAACCCCTAGCAAAATTAGTGATGGGTCTGGAGTAAAAACCAAAGTTTTATTGTGCAAAGTGCTGAAGGCGAAAATTTTGCAAATTTGCAGCTCTGAAAAACTCCAAAACGCGTTTAGAAATTAAAATTACATAATTTGTTCTATCAATTTTCTTACAAAAAGTATTTTTATTTTGTAATTTCTAAACTACCGGTACAAATGTCTTCAGTATATTTGGCGAAATGCCGCCCCCTAAACTTTGCGCCCTAGGCAGCTGGCTAGGTTGCCTAGACCTAGATACGGCACTGTACGACGGTATGTCAGCTTAGCGTGGTGTACAGCCTGACCTGATGCCTGCTCGTTGCTATAGCCACCGGATCAATGCACCCCACACTAATTAACAGGGAACGTGATTTAACACGTGGAGTTACAGCAGGTCACGTGTCCACCTGCCCCGCCCTGGCCCTGGACATGATGTTGATACAATCAACGTGACACCGACCTGGAGTCGTTTCTGCGGCTCTTATCGTGTTCACCCTTGTAGTAGACCTTGCATTCACAAGCTGAAACCAAGTGTCTTCACTCTTCAGCCAGCTACATAGCTGGATCTGATAACAAGATGGTATCTAATAATATATCAGACTTTATATGAGACGATGACCCAGTGAACAGCGTGCAACGAATGTGCTGAAGGTGCCATCTTCTCTACAAACCTCATGCTTGTCGGTAGCAAGCGGCCGCGGTTATAATCTCTGGACAATCTCTCGATTTATCTTTTGTATAGATTTAACTGAATGAGAGAGTGGTATTATATACATAATTAAATAACCGACGATGTTATGTTGTGCGGTAGTTGTGGTGAACTTGAACCATACACGTCGCCCGCCCGGGAGATCGAACCCGGGTCTCTAGCCCCATCATGGCTGGGCACTGGGGTTGTGGGAAGTAGGAGGAAGGGGACACGGGCATGCTTCAGTCTCACTCAAGTGCAGGAACTCCGTGCATGTTTAGACGAGTTTCCGTGTTGCATCGCGCTTGCTACCTTCATATAATCACACATGAACTGCAAGGTGGGAGGGTCTTCGAAGGAGGGCTGTGAAGTAGCAAGGAACTCTTCAGTGGGTCTAGGCACACTGATGCTACGTACTCGTAAGAATTGCACTCTTCAGCAGAAACGTGCTAAAAACGCTACCAAGTGTGGTTTCTATGGAGAGTCCCGTGAAGATCACAAAACACCCTTCGTTTAGGAGAACTCTCTTAAAAGCGTTTAGCCTGCATATACTAACGAACCGCTGTTCGTTTGTTAGCCCGGCTCCAGTGATGTAGTCAGCAAGATGACGAGGAGGTTGATTGAGCGGGGGGGGGGGGGGGGGTCGCTCGTCGTTGATCAGAGGTGGACGTCCCCGAGGGTCGGGGTTCGTGTCGTTCTGTTTGGTAAAGTCTTGTCAAACTTAGCTTCATCTTCATCCCAGACAGGTTCCAACCGACAGACAAACTTTGCTGTAATTAATTGTGGAGGCGACAGCCACGGTTTCGATCACTTGTTTTATATTTGGAAGGTTTTTTTGTACACATTTTGTGAGGCAGTTTGTTCTACAAGTTTTCACCCAACTCACACTCCAAAAAAAGTTAATCTGGTAGATATTAGTCGGCGCGCCACGTTCTAAGCTTGAGAATACAAGAAAGATGTTGTCAAATGGTTATTGTTATAGGAACAACATCTCACGTACAGCACTATGCCAATCACTCAGTTGCCTCGTAGCTCGCGAGAACAGATACTGCGCGTACGTGTTCCGGAAATACCACGACGTGAAATAAACCAGAGAGGTGTCGTACAATAAATCGTCACCAATTAAATCTTCTGTCGTAATTAGTCCAACATTCCTGTGAGGTGCTTTGTGTGTCGTCTCGGCCGCTATCTTCCCTCAGGAATCTCAAGCTACCGTCCCGTGTCATCTAACGCATCGCACGCATGCGCCTAGCATGTAAACACAGTGGGCCTATCTTATGTCTCTGTTGGGACCTTGGAGATTACAGGGAGACAGGCAGGTGTATTTGGGGGGAAATTAGCGGTAATATTAGTCTTTGTCGTTTCCAAAAGAGGTAATTTGGTGATAAAAATAATTACAAATTTTGTGGACAGTGACCCATAATAAGAAAAAAGGTGTCTATATGGTGAAAATAGCATATTTGTAAAAAAAAAAACTGTAAATTGGCGCTCGAAATAAGACTTTTACAATTTTTTTTGCGGTGTAAATGAGGTTTTGATTATAAATATCTACCCCTGGGATCACACTGACTCCCACAAGACAAACAAGAACTGACAGAGAGCGTGCTTGGAGGCAGAGAGCTCTGAAACTATCTCTGAGGTTCAGGTGCGCACAATGTATTGTGGCAGTCCAAACATCGTGACAAACAATCATTAGATTAGTCCCTCTCAGGACTCGAACTCAAGTCCTGTTGCGTCACATGGCCCCTCCCTACCCCTCTCGCCACCAGTTGCACATATTACTTTATTATTCTGTGGCTCCCACGTGGGTCCCAACTCTCGTCTTATCCACTCCCAATAAAACATGTTTCTACAAGTGACAGTTTATCTTTACGGGTGTGACGTTAGATTACATTGCTGTAGTGGTCCCAACAAGTCCACCTTGCAAACATCAGCTAGTAATAAGGGTAGTATATTATTCCCCGAATCTAGAGGCGAGCTCTGGCAATCGTCGCCGGGGACCTTGCCCCCTTCCCTTGACGACTCCCCGGCGACGATGACAGCGACGATGACAAAGACAATGACACCACGAACAATGATAAAGACAATGACGACCGCGACGTGAGAAACCCCCCTTCCTCCCCTTTCCCGTGGCTGGTTCTGACCAGCATGGGCCCCTCTTCCTCCCCCCCCCCCCCCTAGGTTAGAGTGGTGCATTATGACCTAACGGTTGACGCGTCCTTAATCCAAATAAACAAAAAAAAAACAACGAAAGAATGCACGTGGCTTGAATTGTTTTCCCAACATAACAACTTTGTCCATTCAATTCACGCTAGCTCAGCGTGGATCTTGCACATGGAGGAACTCTGTGATCTAGCACAGATAATTTTTGCTTGCGTTGGTAAAATATATTTCTCTTTCATACACAAAGGCTACATTCCATTTACCGCGCATTCATTCTACCCCTACCACTACCAAGCATCTGTATTCTTTCGTTGGAGCAAGTATACGACGCTACTCTGTTCGACTCCATGCACTATGCAGTCTTGACGCCCTCGCTGGCGTAGCGTCGCGCGGTGCGGTGCATGCTGGGCAACACAAGCCGCCGCACAGAGAGCTCTAATGATCTGGAAGGCGGTGTTTAATTATGCACAGCCGCCGATCCTCGCATCAAGACAACGTAGTTTCTATCCCGCGGTCTTCATAATTCATGTTCCGGATGTTTGCCGGGTTGTATGATGCTGGGTGGGGGGTATGTCCATAGGATGTGCGCGAGGCCCGGAGTGTGATCCCGCACACGCACACGCACACGCACACGCACACGCACACGCACACGCACACAACGCAGCGTGTTTATCTACCGCACGCGTCTCTGTGTTTTCCCAGTCAGATCTTGAACTCAGGTTTGTTTTACTGTTTCAAAGTTCACTATCATAAATAGTTTTTTAATCTGTGTCCACCCGTGTCATCAACTATGATATGAACTATCATCAGCTGAAGCGTGTTGTCTCGTTCCACAGTCTAGCCACACGAGGCGGGACTTCGATCAGGGAGTCGCAGGTTCGACTCCCGTCCCGATCAACCCTCAGACACCGATGTACTAGCGTTCTGCTGTTGGATGCGCGCGAGCAAACCAGGCCTTGATGGACAATGCGGAGGTTTAGTCTGGATCACTTGGAAGCTCCATCGTTTGTCCTATCAGGTTGTGTGTAGTAATTTCCCCAGATTGTGTGGGATACGATTATTTAAAACCTTGAAAAGTGCTCTGATCGCGCATTGCGCTCATAACAAAAATTCAAATGGGTGAAAATTGAACGTCAAAAATCATCCAGAATGTATGTGATATTAGCTGGATTTGCCGATCAAGCCTTTCCTCCCCTACCCGTGTCTGGTTCTGACCAATCATGGAATTTTCCTCCCCATCACCTAGGCTATAGGCATTATGTCTAACTGTTGACGCGCCCCTTAAAAACAACATCCCTCAGTTCATTTCATTTGACTGGATCACAGCACAAAGTTGGTGTGGGTAGAGGGATGGAGCGCAACTAGCCCAGTCTGAGCTCTAGCTGGGCAGGAGACTGAGACGGTAATGCTTGTGTTTTATTGCACTTGTTAAGCGGCCAACAAAGTTTTAGCACCCAGTCTAGACTAGAGACGGAAACACGGTGTGCACTCATCATCATCCAACCAGACAGGCCGTGAAGTCCGACTCTCATTCGGGAGGACCCGGGTTCGAATCCCGTCGAGACAGCAATCCTGACTGAAGGCTGTTTCGTATTTTACTTCATTTACTTTATTTAGCTATATTACTTCTTTACAATTGTCAAAAATAATTTACAATTTTGTCTTTTCACATAGACAAACATAATATTATAGATAATTTAATAGAACGCACCGCCCCCGTAGCAGTACCGGTATTATACTGGTATCAGTACATTGCCCCAGTATTTATCAGTACCCCGGTATCAGTACAATATACCATCACGCTGCAGTGTAACACTTTACAGTAACAACAAAGAAGAAAATCAAAAATCAAATAATACGTTTCTTCTCACCTTTCAAAAATCGTTGGAAGTAGAAGCTAGGATACAAAAATAAATTGTTGTTCCTGGCTTCTTCCAACTTCCACTAATAACAATAGACACCAATATTTAGTCTAGTTCGTCTCCGTAGAAAGATAGACAGATCACGAAGATAACATACATCATCTTCATGTAGTAAAGGTAACGTACTCAACTCACATAAGTTGATGACCGTAAATTTGTGACTAATATCATATCTTTCTACGTACCAAGTAATTTAAACAAGTACCGTATATTGCATCACTATACATTGTTGAAGTAACGTAAGAAATTACCATTCCACTCAACTGGACTGGAGAAGTCAAGTCCTTACTTATGAGATGACTGATTGACCAACGCAGTCAGCGCTCAAGACTAACCAATACTTTCAGGCAGGGTATTTAGTGGAAAGTCAACATTAAAAATATCAAAGAGAATAATGTCTAGTTGTCTTATTCCAGTCTTGAGTCTAGTGCGCGACCAGCTTCAGCCAGAGTGGCACTCGTAAAACCATTCAAGAACGTATCGTGTAGCCAGCTTTCAGGTGCTAGAATAGGTACTTAACGTGGTTGCGTGGCTTTGTTAGCTTTCTAAGAATAGAAGAAAACATTTTTAAAACAATGTGCCAAGTTTTTTCCGTGAGTCTGGTCGAAAGATGAAGCTGTGTGGCGCAGAGGCGTGGGCTCTGTCAGTCAGGCCTGCAAGTACACGTACAGGCGGCCACACCCACACTCACACTCACACCCACACTCACACTCACACTCACACTCACACTCACACTCACACTCACACTCACACTCACACTCACACTCACACTCACACTCACACTCACACTCACACTCACACTCACACTCACACTCACACTCACACTCGACTCGTACAATCGCTTTGTTTTGTAAACCAAAGTAAACACACTGCACGCGTGACTCCCCGCACGTGGCAGGGCGTAGTCACGTGACAGGCTCGCGTGTACCGAGCCGGGAACTGTGCTGATTGAGGGGTTGCAACAATGTCAGTTGACTGGTCAACTTTTAGTCGATTGACCAACCAAATTTTGATTGACAAGTCCAAATCCTACCCTTAGTTACATACACATAAACACACACACACATTAACGATACAGTGAAGTTCCCCCCAAACTTTATCGACTGTATAGCGAGAACCGTCTCGCTTATAACAGAAACTGTATCGCGCATAACGAGAACATTCTCGCGCGTATAACGAGAACAGTCTCGTACATAACGAGAACAGTCTCGTACATAACGAGAACAGTCTCGTAAATAACGAGGACCGTTTCGCTTATAACGAGAACTGTTTCGTACATAACGAGGACCGTCTCGCGCATCAAGAGATTGGTCTCGCGAGAGACGAGAGATGCGCATTGCCGTCGGAAGCTGTGTCTGTGACGAATCGATGCTCGGTCATGGCACGCACTATATCCCTGGCACAGCCACCTGACCTCTGCGATAACATTCATGAAACTAACTCTGTTTGTAAGACTTTCGATAACACCGTGCACATTATTATGAAATTAGGTTTCGTTCGTCTGTGTTCATGCCCAGACATGCCGAGACGATGACAAAAGATCTCTCTAAAGTATGGAATAATGTCGGTATGTATAGGTGATATTATAATGTTTGTCCTCAACTCTAGTAACCAGTAATTACTTCGAGGTTTGATGACACCAAAGACCAAACCAATATTAAACTGCGACCTCATTTTACGACACTTGAAGAGAGTCAAGTAGTAGTTGTGACATTAATGTCAGTTGTTAGTTTCTGTCTTGACACCATGCATTACGCAGGTCTGTTGCGTCACAGTATGGTGAAATGTGAGACGAGCATCTCGCTGCTTGCATCACGATGCACCAGAATGATTTGTTCACCTTAAGCTTCAAGTGTCAGTATTTTAGGGTGTGCCAACTGTGTTTAGCAAACTCGATTAAATCCCCCGACTCGGGCAACATGTTGTACATTCCCAACATCCAACACTCGTTGATCAAACTACGGCATCTGATTCTGACAACTTGGAATTCGTTATGTCGCCATTTGTAGAATGTTCTAGAGCGTAATAAATGTGGGTTGGGCACTTTGATTCAAGCCATTGTGAGGGGGACTGGCCCATGCTAGCTGGGCCCAGCCACAGGCGACGCGATAGGTCACCTGCAACTTGCACTACATATACAACGCACCCATCTGTGCAACCGCGCTCCAATATGTTTCGCGTTCGTCTCTCATTCATCTCACGTATACACAGCCATTTAATAAACTTGAAGAAATGGTACAGTTTGATTTCGCATTGATCCAATTTCAAGGTGTACTGTAAGTTGTACTGCTGTACACAGCGCTAGACTTGCTACCTTCTAGGTGCCAGTGTTCTTACAGTAAAGGATCGCCATGGCTTAGGCATGGACATATTGTTTCCGATTAACTCCGTATGTAGCACTATCTTACTGACGTCGGGGCCAATTTAGTGAGTCTAGTTAATCAAGACAACAACATTACATTCCACTGATCGAATTCAGTGTAGCCCAGCTGCATATTTAGCTCAGTTTGCGCAGAGCTCGTGTTTCGTCGCATGACGCATGTTTACGCATGCGCGTGACGTAAGACGCGGAAAACCCCGCCAAACACAACCTGTACGTCCGGGTCACACTGAGATAGTGGAGTTCCTGACGTCTGCCAGTAGAACGCCGGACTAGGGTGAAGTGGCTGTAAAGATCTGACTGCATGTCCTGGATTTGCATATTGATGGCGTCGTTCAGTTTTGTGGCCGCGACAGGCGCAGGATTTGTGGCTGGAACGGAGCAACAAACAAAACAAACACTATAAACTGGAGGGATAAGCGAATCGTTTTGTTCAACTTTGTGCCCTCTGTACTCATAGCATGTTTGTTGTGTTTGAAAGTGATGGAATCATGATACGAGTATTACCAGGTAGAACGTAGATGTATGAAGTGGAGAATGGCGTGAATTATCGGCACGGTCGTGGTACCAGGGTAGAAATCGAAGAGGAGCAATTATTGTACGACAAGACGTTGACATATTTTGTTGATTTTAGTAAAATTCTATCAACTCGTATTCATCAATTATTTTATAACGTTGAATATGTTTTGTATTGTCACTTTCTGAAAATATTATTAGTATATTTGTTTGATTTTACAACTCTGCTATAGCAGTCAATTATTGTATAATACTAGGAAAACGCTTAAGTCCCGCCGCGTTGTTGGATGAGCGTAATTGGTGCTTTGAGCTCCCATGTGTAACGCGGATTTGCTGTTGTTCTGTGAAAAAATATTGCTTAGTCGAAGATTTTTTTAAATTAAATAAAATAAAATAAAAAATTAACTTAATTTTTTTAATAAATCGTAATTTAAAAAAAATAAAAAATCGTAAAATTGCAATTTTCATAAAAAATAATTATTCGATTGCGCTCAAATTTAACACGAGTATATAAATTGATGAAATTAAGGTTCTGTGAAAAAATCATTACAATAGGATAAAGCATGTAGGTGTTATAAGTCAAAGAATTGTTTTAAAAAAGAAAAAAACCGTAAAATTTCGATTTTCATGAGAAAATAATTTTTCGATTACGCTCAAATTTCACACGAATATCTTAATTCATAAAATTAAGGTTCTGTGAAAAAATCATTACAATCGGATAAAGCGTGTAGGTGTTATAAGTCGAAGAAATTTAAAAAAATTCGAAAAAAATCGTAAAATTGCGTTTTTTATAAGAAAAAATTTCCCGATTGCGCTCAAAAACGTGGCAGTTCTAAGTTCAGAGATTTCGAAGGCCTCCATAAAATTTCATCGCAATTGGAGTATCGGTTTAGCCGGAATCGTGTTAACAAACACACAAAAATACAAAAAAAAAGAAAGAAAAAAAAACATTCTGGATTTTTTTCTCCAGTGTAGTGAAATGGAATCTTCGCTTCGCTCGCTACGCTCGCTACGCTCATCCAACAAATCGAAGCAATAATTAATGATGATGATTTTTGTTGCGTAACTTCTGTATTTACGCACCAAGGAAGCTGTTATAAACTGAGTAGGTCAAGGAAACTCGAAGCACTTTATAGTTTTGTTAGGGGAAATGCTAATGGTAAAGTTACTCGAGTACCGGCATGTGTTGGAGGTGGATAACAATGCGAACTTCTTGGTGGGTTTTTAATGAAGTACTTGTGTATGTCGTCTTTGTTAAAAAAACAACACACCAGTGCTTCTCCTGCCACATTTGGGAGAATACAAACAGACAGACAATGAATGGTAATCCTGAATGTAAACAGTGAGTTTGCAAAAATATTCCAACTTAGTCTTGTTGGATGGGCGTAGCGAGCGTAGCGAGCGAAGCGAAGATTCCATTTCACTACACTGGAGAAAAAATCCGGAATGATTTTTTTTTTTTTTTTTTTTTCTTTTCTTTTTTTTTTTTTTTGTATTTTTGTGTGTTTGTTAACACGATTCCGACTAAACCGATACTCCGATTGCGATGAAATTTTATGGAGGCCTTCGAAATCTCTGAACTTAGAACTGCCACGTTTTTTGAGAGCAATCGGGAAAATTTTCTTATAAAAAACGCAATTTACGATTTTTTTCGATTTTTAAAAAAATTCTTTGACTTATAACACTTACATGATTTATCCTATTGTAATGATTTTTTCACACAACCTTAATTTTATGAATTAAGATATTCGTGTGAAATTTGAGCTTAATCGAAACATTATTTCTCATGAAAATCGAAATTTTACGGGTTTTTTCTTTTTTAAAACAATTCTTTGACATATAACACCTACATGCTTTATCCTATTGTAATGATTTTTTTATAGAACCTTAATTTCATGAATTAATATACTCGTGTAAAATTTAAGCGCAATTGAATAATTATTTCTTATGAAAATTGCAATTTTACGATTTTTTTCTTTTTTAAAATTACGTAAAATTACGATTTATTAAAAAATTAAGTTAATTTTTAATTTATTTAATTTAATTAAAAAAAAATCTTCGAATAAGTAATGATTTTTTCACAGAACAACAGAAAATCCGCCTAACTCAATGCAGTTCAATGCACCAATTACGCTCATCCAACAACGCGGCGGGACTTTAATAAATTTCTTCGACTTATAACACCTACATGCTTTATCCGATTGTAATGATTTTTTCACAGAACCTTAATTTTATGAATTAAGATATTCGTGTGAAATTTGAGCGTAATCGAAAAATTATTTCTCATGAAAATCAGTATTTTATGTTTTTTTTTCTTTTTAAAAACAATTCTTTGACTTATAACACCTACATGCTTTATCCTATTGTAATGATTTTTTTACAGAACCTTAATTTCATGAATTAATATATTCGTGTTAAATTTGAGCGCAATCGAATAATTATTTCTTATGCAAATTGCAATTTTACGATTTTTTTCTTTAAAAAAAATTACGATTAATTAAAACAATTAAGTTAATTTTTTATTTTATTTAATTTAATTATAAAAATTAAGTTAATTTTTTATTTAATTTAATTTAATTAACAAAAATCTTTGACTTAGTAATGATTTTTTCACAGAACAACAGAAAATCCGCGTAACACATGGCATCTCAATGCACCATATACGCTCATCCAACAACGCGGCGGGACTTAAGCGTTTTCCTAGTTAACTACCAATTGATTTATTGGATGAGCGTAGCGATCGAAGCTAAAACTTCAATTTCACTGACCCCTCAAAACATTTAGCTCCAATGTTTGTTTTTTTTTGTTTTTTTTGTCTGTTTGTTCGCACGATTCCGGGCAAACGGCATAAGCGATCTTGATGAAAATTGAAGGGGAACTTCGAAATCTCTGAACTAAGACCACGTTTTTGGGTTCAATCGAAGAAATATTTCTCATGAATATCGCACTTTTACGATTTTTTTCGATTTTTAGTGCGATATTTTCGTGACAATTGGATCGATTCTGACCAAAAAGGTGGGGCTACAAAGTTCATATTTTACATGGACATTAAGGTTATGGTGATGTACTACCTTGTGAAAAAGAAGTTGAAAAAGTTAAACAGAATCCATAGAATAAACGTACTTTTACGATTTTTTTCGATTTTTAGTGCGATATTTTCGTGACATTTGGGCCGATTCTGACCAAACGGGTGGGGCTACAACGTTCATATTTCACATGGACATTAAGGTTATGGTGATGTAGTACCATTGAGTATGGTTATATACTCAAAGGTAGTACCTTTTGAAAGAAAAAGTTGAAAAAGTTAGCCAGAATCCATAGAATAAAGGTTTTAATATGAGTTCTTTTTTAGGTTTATAATAACATTAACAAGTAACAATAGAAACACGACAACAATCACCTACAATGCATTCAAAATGCACTTGCAAAGGAAAAGTGGTCCTACGCAAACTAAAAACTTACAAAAAAGCTCATCCATCAACGTTACGGGACTTTAGCGTTTTCCTAGTGTAATATTGATCATTGGGTCGTGTTTGCCCAGCTCTACGCAATGCGTACGAGAACTAGAAGACGATATATTCAACAATTCTGGAGGGCTGTGCTGCTCTGGTCGAGTGTTGATGCAGCGAGGGGAATCTAGTTCCACACCGAGTGTTGTCTTTCCTGGCACGTTGACTGGCTAGAATCTAGCGCCTTGAGACAGCATTGTGTTTATTATGTTTTCATTGCTAAAACTAAAACATAAATACAACACTTGGTTATCCCTTACCACGTCTTAAACACGCAGATAGAGACACGCTCATTTCACCAGGGTATAAATCTCGCAGCCAATTCCAATCATCAGGGGCGCCAACTTATCAGAACGACTGTGGGTGCTCAAAACTTAGACAAACTACGGGGGGGGAGAGAGCAGCGGCGGCTCTGGGGTAGTTCTACTGGTGAGGCGAAATTAATATCCCGGAGGTATTATATGGGGACTATAAGGGAGGTTTGGGGGGAAAAGTCCCCCAACAATAGCGCCGCAGGCGAAAATAATGACAATCCGGTTTTTAGAGTGCGTTTGGTGCGTTTTAGAAAAAAAGTTGTGGTCTGAATGCAATACCAAAAGAATCTAGTTTTTGTGCAGTCAAAACTGGAAACCCACCAAAAATAAGTGGGTCACTGAGGTGATAGATTATATTACATCCCCGCTAGTGGTTGGCACTATTGTGGGGGGGGGGGAGCTTTGCGGTTATTTCGAATCAGCCCTACTACAATTGTTTGCACATTGAAAAAGTTACTCTTGCATATACATACCATTCAATTCCGTATGTGTGTGGATGTGCAGAAGAACTACCGTTTGTGATGATGATTTGTGCACCCACACAAATCTATCTCGTGGGTGATTTGGCCCTCCTGCACTCACGGAGCTGGCGCCTATGCCAGTCGTATAAGTTTGAACTGTTACATAATTATTTAAAAATGAATTATGATTTCACATTTTAAAACAGATTTTCATAAATTGGTTTCATTGACAAATGTAACTTGTGTGCAACGATGCAAATGTGACAAAATATAGCGACTGAAAGGATTCAAATGCCACTATATTTACCGTTGACGCGTGAAAAAAAAAAAAAAAAAAAAAAGGAAAAAATTGTTGGGGGGGGGGGGGGGGGGGGGGGGGGCAGAAGAGAAAATTACTGACCATTGGCATTAGTTGAGAACACAATTGTTTGATTTGTCCTACACTCGAAGAACCAGCCAATCAAATTTGGCCGACGTGCTTATGTACCATGTAATACTAAAATACCAGAATTCAGTATTTCTTTATTGGGCATTAATCCATACAATGTTATTTACAATGGCGTTGTGTACAAATATGAATGGAATGATGCATTTGTGTTAAACGTTTTTGCATAATCAATATTACTATCCACTTTTTGGTGCATTCATAAGTCCTAAGACGCACACACCCATAAAATAAAGAAAAAACTCCAGGTTGTTTTTTCTTGCATTTTTTTAAAATCTAAATCCGCTCATAAATTTGTAACGTCATTGCGGTACATAATGTGTTTTCCAAATTGTCATGACTTGGTTTTCTACTGTGCCAATGGGACGTCATACGTAATGCAGCGTGAATGCGTGTTTTTCTGTTCATTACAAGATCCGTTCACTCTTGGCTCCTCTCCGGTGCACTCGTGTGTGTCCGTAGTGTGACACAGACGCACGTGTATACGGTGACACCATTAGCATAACACGATAACAATTTATTAGCCTCTCCATAAACACTCTTGAGCACTCAACAACACACAGCTCTGTTGATTCTCGTGGGCAATTTTTTCATATCGTGATGGATTTTTTGTCGCGCCGGATTCCCCTGCATCCTTTACAGAATTTACAGAAACGAATATCTTTGGCGTAGACAGAAAGAATCATCGATTCCCGGATGTGTCCCGTTTGTTGTTGTCCACTCTTCACTTGTCCAGACACGCAAAATGAAGGATCCAAGTGATCTAGACCGAAATGTAAGGATGGTAGATGGCGCGAAACATATAGATTCAATGAACATTACGATGTGTGCGCATAAGAATAGTCTAAAAAAATGTCAATGTTTTTCGTTTCCTCATCACGTCCGTCACACACATTACAATCCCCAACCTAAATCACTAAATTACTTTTCAAAACATTAGGACCACGTCTTGGTCATGCAATTTTTTAAGTCATTATTTTCGATTTTTATTGATATGTGGAGTTGAAAAAAGTAGAAAAAGAAATGCCCCCAATTAACATCAATATCGTATAGAACCTCGAGATATTTTCCGCCCCTTAGATCTTGAATATCGCGCGTCTCGAGTGTAGTGACGTCAGTCGTTGAGGGATCACCCCGCCAGACTAGGCGGGAAACACTCGAGTGTAGTGACGTCAGTGTTGAGGGATCCCCCGCCAAGAGTAGGCCGGAAACAACTCGAGTGTAGTGACGTCAGTGTTGAGGGATCCCCCGCCAGACTAGGCGAGAACACTCGAGTGTAGTGATCAAGTTGAAGGTCCTCCCGCCAGACTAGGCAGGGAAACACTCCCTCCATTGCGGTTGCGGTGTAGCCTACCTATGTCGTTGAGGTACACACTCAGCTCTTTAGCGCTCGACAAAAAATAGTTGCCATATCTAACAAGACACACGTTGTAAATCCTTGTCTTGCAGCCACCATTCGTTTATTTCCAACTTAAAAAACCCAGTCGTTTGGGAAATAAGTCGACTAGCGAGACCTGTTGTTTGTAACGTTAGGTGGCGTTAGACTGGAGAGTCTTGCGTTGTAGAATCAACCACATTTAGTTCGTTATTTGTATTTACGCTTGCAAAAGAATACTTGGAAGGCGTCTAAATGTAACAAGGCGCGCATTATTCACTTGTTTGTATATCGTCGCCATGACGCCTCACAGTTCAACAATGTGGATACATACGAACAATTTTTCACGTACTTATAACTGTGTTACTAATGTCCAAGATGAATGGAGGGTGGGTTTTTTTAAATTCTAGTCAACCCCTCCTCTCATCTTTATCGTAAAACACCATTTTTTCCAGTCCACTGACATGTATACCCGGCGTACAGAAGTAAATTGTATTGTATTGTATTGTATTGTAGATACAACGAGACCCCTTGAATTTACTTCTGTGGTCGGGTGTACATACAGCCCATATAGGGACAAATACCTAATACTGGCAGTTTACGATACAACAAATAAGAACAATTAATACAGAAAACACTACAAAATGCCACATTAAGTAAAGATTACCAATATGCTAAGATCTCAGCAGCTTCAAACTTTTCTTGTTTTTTTTTTCCGGCTCTGGGCAAATAATACCGAGGTTTGTTGTATGGAAACAAAATTCATGAGTACGTCGTAACTTTTATATTGAAATGCGTTAGCTCTAAAGTTGTTGTCGAGAATCTAGAGGCAGATAAACCTGAAGCAACACACAGTAGGCCCATCACGTTGCAAAAAAAAAATAAAAAAAAAAAAAAAAAACATATAATGGCACGTCCTCGATATAAAGTTAAGTTGTTACGCTCAAACAGATAACCCAACATGAAGAGAGCCCAACAGCGTGCTCCAGCGGTACGGTACGAGGCGAGGAATCTCGGGGACAAGGAGAATACGTAAGTACGGTGCGATGATTCTTCAAGGTCGGAGGTGACATTGTCCCTCTGGGGGTGGCACAAAACCATTAAAACTTAATGAACAGGACGTGAAATTTCCTTTGTGCTGCTCAACGTGTCCAGGTGGAGTCACGCCCTCTGTAGCACAACAGCCTACAGTCAGTAGTCCTTCATCGCATTGGGTATAATTTCCCATTGCGAAGTTACCCATACGAGGTGACAGTTGGGAGGCACACATCTTGGGAGCATCGTGTTTTGTTGCCTAGTTATAGTCAGGTTGAGAAGGATCCTGGTTTATCAGCTAGTGTCACCCACACTCGCATAGATTCTGGAAATAATCTTTGACGATAGAAAAAGAGTTTAGGCCACGGTACGTCTCTGTCTATGTGGTAGCTCATGTTTTTACTGGTTGAAGTATTCTGGGTTAGAATTCCATGTTTTTCTAGAGGTTTAAGTTTAGGCAAACACTGAGATTGAATCCTATAAAATAAAGTAGGGGTCACTCTTTCCAAGAGGCATCTCACCAAACCTTCGGGTGTATCTGAAATAATGTATTTGGCCTGCTATATGCTACTTCTAAGCATGCTAACAACATGCAAGTGACGTCACTACAGTAGATGGCAGTGTGGTGTCAGCAGCTAGTCCTAGTTTTTTAGCTGACCCCAGATTACATTTCAGACACTCCCTCAAGTAGAATAGGGTTGTTCCTGGGCTTAAATTTTTTATTTTTTATCGTGGGAAACCTGTTTTATAGGGTGCAATTAGCCCCTCTTCAGGTAACTAGGTATGTGCTGATAGGAATTGTGAATGGATGTCCGAGGGCTTTTTAAGAGGACTCAATCCCTTGCTTCGCCTTAACGACTGAGAAAAACCCGGAAAAAACCTTCAGTCCAGGATTGCCGGTCTCGACGGGATTTGAACCCGGGACCTCCCGAATCAGAGTCGAGCGCTTAGCGCCCGAGCCAACACTGTCGGTGTTCCTGGGTTAACTGACTGCGCACCTTCGCTCAACGATTGACCCTCGATAACGTGCACAAGCGATGCTAGCTAATGATTAATTATCGTTAATTAACGCACAAACAACAAAGGCGAATGTAAATTATATCCTGGTAGGTGTTTGTTCCGTGGTATAAGCGTGGTTGTTGCCTTTAGTCCTTACTCAAAACACATATATAGGCCCTTATTTATTACTTTGAAAGTGGTTGCGCATAGTAAGATGCATGTGGTTGGGTTCTTTACCGTGGTTGTGTTTGTGTAATGTGGAGAGCCTCGCGCAATACTGAGTAGTGAGGACCTGTAACATACGTCTTGGGGCCGCAGAACTTGACAACAGTCAGATAAGATTTATGGGGAAACTTGAAAGGAAGAGTTTATTTGTCCGTGGTGTGGGTCAGTTCAGAGAAGATGAAGTAAAGTTATTCTGAAATCTGTATCCTGGTATGATGAATGAATGAACAGAATTAACGATTTGGTGATTTGTGACTATGAAGAACAAACTACGGCGAACGTTGCACGCGTGTAGGCTCGAGCGAATTTGTCATACTGCGACGAGACTACATTTTCACGTGAAGACGTAAAGATGTCTTTATATTGTGCCGGGGGGGGGGGGGGAGGGTGAGTGGGTGTGGGTAAGCTGGAGGCCCTTATACCTTTGAGTTCGCAGCGCTCTCGAGTAGACCTACACAAGTCCCCCCTGTTAAAAATGCAAGCGCTGTTTGTCTGCGGCTGCTTTCACCTGCCCACGGAGATAATAGAGTACTCTTCGTGACCTGGCTGTGTTTGACTGCGCAGGATGTGTGCCCAACCAGCCAACAACCAAGCAAACACCCGGGCTAAGAGAATTTTATGTCATCTCGAGGGGGCTTCAAATAAATGAGGAAAATCCTCGCTGCGTTTCTTTTTCAATGTTGTGAGCTGTTCTCTTGAGGGTAGATGCGAATACACAAGTCTGAAAAAAAAAGGGCCCTTTTTCTAATAGTCACGTGGTTATTATACTCGATTAGCCTCTATGTCGTGGACCATTCTCCAACAGTTGCACCTGACTTCTTGAGCCGTGCGAGGTTGTTGAAACTGTGATAGAGACCTTCCTCAGTACCCTCAACCAAGACAACCTACCATCCCCATCAAAAAAAAACCTAGTTCCGATTCTGGCATCAGCATTTCTGGTTCTCTGACGTGACTTGCAAGTACAATCACACTGGGACGGGTCTAGAAATTGTTGTTTGGTTTCTGTCTTCTGTTAATACTTTCCTTGTTCGCTGTTCCAGCTGGGCTGGTGAAGAATCAGACTATTTAGACAAGAACTGAAGGGATTATAGTTGCACAGGAGACGCACTCTTGCATTACAGCTCTGATTGGGGGATTGACATTTCGACATCATGCTGAAAATTTATTTATTTATTTATTTTATATAGTCTAAGCGTCTATCTATTCACTATTCAGTAAAAAAAACTGATTACAAGGAGGAACAACTACATAAATCTTATTAAATAAATGCAGACAAAAATTGATTAGTTGCATGTGAGCTGTGACAAGTCTTACTGCACATCTGTGACATTTGGGACCTTCTAAACAAATAATATAAAATCAAAAAGTTTTGGCCTCAGTCCAATGTTCGATGAGCTCCTTGCAACGCCCTCCTGCCATGTTGGCTTCTAGTTGTCAGGGTAGGGAAGGGTTTGTCCGCTCCTTGTCTGGCCTTGGTGTACCACATGTCACTCTCGTTTGCTTTGCCGTGACGTCATCATCCTCGTAGACTACACAACCTACTCAGCTAGGCCCGTTCACCTTGGTCCTGCACGGGAAGTGTTTGGACGGCAGGACGTGCTTATAATGCCGACCAAGCGATGGAAAGTGTCAACTATGCAGTTTGATGCATTTATTTACGAACATTGCATCAATATTGCATCTTTCATGCAATTTGATACACTATGCGACGGATGTGACAAGGAAAATTAGCTTTCAATGCAGACTTGTATGTTTGATAAAAATTCTTTGTTTCTATGCTGAAGCAAATTGATGCTGATGGCTTTCGTGCGATGTCTTTGCCGACATAATAACTTACGCGATTCCTCGGAACAAGACATCTGTACACCCAAAGATGTCGTCGACAATCACAATAAACTACATCTTGCTCGGGTGACTGACAGAAGGAAGACGCCATGAAGAGTTTAATAAAGAAACTTATCAATATAATATAGTAACTACATGTTATATTTATTGTTTAGATCACAATTATTGTTTGACAGAAATAATATAAGAAGTGAAGATATGATAACAATAGTGAATAAATTGTACTCTTAAAAATTCAAAAGTGATTACGTTTACACTCTTCCTGTCTACAATGATAAATCCAAGGTCTAATACTATTTTGACATTTAAGACTAAAGTATAAAGATTTTAGGGGGATGTTCATAATTCACACAATCGTCTTGGCAGGATGTAAAGCGCTACACACATCGCATGTTTAGTGTGTTCCATCATTGTTTACACGCCAAGCTTTATAAAAGGTGTCTCTACTATCTGCGAACTACTCAAGCGAGGGTGAGCATCCACATAAGATATCTGCTGGGCTCTTTGTTTCAGGACGGAAGACACCACGCGAGTCTATTAGGTGTATGGCATTACCCACTAATCAATGATTCATGTTGTAATGAATCACATGGTGGTTCCACGCTCGACATATTGTTCTAATGACACTTGTTTGGAGGATATGTAACTTCACAAAGGCATAACGTTGCTTAAACTAATAATACGCTTAGAAATCACGAAATATTAAAAATTTCACGGCAAAGTACAAAAAAATGTTACGTTTATACGCGTGTAGTATAGACTCCAAGTACGCATGTGTATCACCCACCCACCCCCACACGGCCCTTGAACCAGGTGACGCGGGGGTTAAAACCAACACATTTACAACCCACGCGTTGTTAAGGAAAACATTGAACTTTCATGTGTGTTGTTTCTAGGACATGATTGATGATTATTTTTTAATGAAATTTTAATATTCTTTGCGCGCCAATATTGGTCACACGAGTCATGTGACATGACCATATCATGCAGCTGAAACAAGAGCAGTAAGTGAGATTAAAGTATCATGTCATGTCATGTCACGTCAGGTGGTTGGTCTTCTGCTGGTTGTTGTCCGGGGTCGGCAGTGGGGGTGTTGAAAGTTGAAACCCCGTACCAGCCCAATGCATTACATGAGCTGATCACACTAAACTAAACCAAGATCTCAGGAGTGTAGACCTGCAAAAACGTAATACATTTCAGTGAAATGTTTGTGTTATCTTGGGGAAATAAGATGTGTTTAAGAAATTTGAAAACCTCTTCAGTTGAAATAAGTAAGTTCCGGAATTTTCCTAGACGTCGCCCCCTCCCCCCCCCCACATGCAACACCCCTACCCCACCCCGACCCATTTACTTTTGGCAATGGTAAGTTGAGACTTTGGCAGCCCCATATCTCACATGTAACTGCTTTAGGCCTACGCTATAGCTACACATAATCAGACAAAGTGATAAAATAAACAACGATGTTTGCGTTGCTTTTGTTAGAGCTGTATGAAATGTTTGTCATTTCATTTCTCTCTCGAAGAAATTAAAAACCGTCGCCCCAGAGAGGGCACATCGTGGTGCACTGTTGTAAGTCGAGGCCCAGGAGTCTTGCAATGTGCGAGCACATTACGTAATGATTCTCATCATTGGCTGCCTTGCTCGTCTGGAGAGTCGCTCTCTTGAACTCTCTTTCCTCGTGACCTGTCCCGACACAAGTCACAACACAACGCGCCTCGGTGCTCATCACGTATCTTGAACTCTCTTTCCTCGTGACCTGTCCCGACACAAGTCACAACACACGCGCCTCGGTGCTCATCACGTAAAGTCTTGCAATATGCGAGCACATTACGTAATGATTCTCGTCATGTTGGCTGCCTTGCTCGTCTGGAGAGTCGCTCTCTTGAACTCTCTTTCCTCGTGACCTGTCCCGACACAAGTCACAACACAGCGCGCCTCGGTGCTCATCACGTAACTTGAACTCTCTTTCCTCGTGACCTGTCCCGACACAAGTCACAACACAACGCGCCTCGGTGCTCATCACGTAAAGTGCACCCTTGGGCGGCTCAACATGAACTGTTTTCAGGACGAATCCCGCGACCGTAGAGAATGTGACTTTTTTTTTAGCAACGTAGTGAACATACCAAAGACGTCAAACTGAACAACTATTCACAAACTTTTAAAAAAAATGTTTTTTGTTAGTTCTCACTTACACCATCAACAGTTGCTCTTTACACAGCCATTGGTGGTCATCCTTTTCCAACCCCCAGTGTAGGGTTATACTTTTGGACAATGCCCATACCCCCCTTTAGCCTAAATGTTCTCACAACTAATAGATAGCCTCCTACAAATAAGTCGCAACTTCACGCTACTTGTGCCCCTCTTGCTCCGACACGCCGCGACGTCAGTACGACGCCACTGGGAGCGCGTCTTTACGACTATTGCTCCACGCCACGATGGTGTATTAACGCTATTGTGCGATTATACTTGATCACCACTAAAGCACAGCTTTCCACGCAATAACAATCAGTCCGTGCACACAATGGCGCAATCACGATCGAGTCGTCTGGCGTTGTTCTGCACCTACTCAGGACTGATGCGGCGCTGGAGGAAGCAGGGAGCGAGAGCCAATCTCGGTGTGGTCCACGAACTCGGGTTCGAAAACTCGTAATATCCACCTGGAATTACATTTCATCAATGTTTCAGTTGTAATTTCCGGCCGGAGCGGATTCGACCGAGTTTACTCCGAGGAGAGAGACCGGGGACATTACTTGCCAGACGCGTCTTTCTCCGTCTGTGTTCGACACAACCCCCAGGAAACTTATCTCGCAGTCTTGAGCACTTGTTACCCCGGAGAAGGAACTTTGAAAAGTTTTAATTTACTTCTGCCTAAAAAGGAGCTGAGACGTTCCTCGTTCCTCAAAATGAACTTAGTTCCTTTCACGTTCCTTATGCCATTACTGATTTAAATACAGTAATAATTAATGTGATAGGAGTTAATTTATCATTACTCTAATTTATTAAAGTGAGTCCCAGGCCATCTGACGAGGGTGGCGCCATTTTCGAAAACACAAGATGTCGCAATATATTTTTCATACTGCCGTTTACGATATCAGGTACTGGAATTCGACGGGATTACGACGACGAAAGAAACTTCTAAAGGAATGTTAAATTCGTTTCAAGTTCCCATGAAATAGTAACTTCGACGCTACAAGTTCCTGATTTAAGAAAAGGGACGCGTTCCTCCCCAAGACTGGGCACAGTTGTATCGTTTGAAATTATTTCTGTAAAAGTACGTTTAAATTAAACAAATGCCTAAGCCAAGAACTGATGGACTTTAGCCCAAATCAGAAGTTAAATAACTTCTAACCATAGCGGGAACGAACCCTGGATCTTCTGCAGTGGAAGACAGATAACCACAAGACCAACACACACACGTTTGTAGTGAACAGTGCGTAACACTAACACGAAACATGGAAGCATCTTTGTTGTGCTTGAAATTAGGAAAAGTTTCGATCAATTTCTGAATTCTCTTGTTTTGTCCACGCCATGATCACGTATTGCTATGAAGGAGATGTGCATTATGTATATCACCTCCCCCTACCCTCCCCAACCAAGACAACAGTCCATTAGGCGGACACTCCACCTGTCTGTCTGTCCGTCACTCAAGCCGTCAGCTGTGACGTCTGTCAGAGAAGCTATTACAATCGCAGCTAGCATTGCCCGGGGATCGATTACCCAACCCCCCTCCCTCATTCAAGTCGTGACAGAAGAAAGCCATTAAATCCGTGAAGATTTCTCCGGGAAGGTAAGATATCTAATCAATGTGAGGAATAGACCTTCAAACATTGATCAGCTCTCTGCGTCAGATGGGGAGAGCCTGACATCGTCACAATTGTTCGGGGTATAATAGCTACCGGACACTCCTATCCTGCTCTCGTACATCTGTTGGTGACACGGTCTCTTGGATGATGTTCACTTTGTCTTCTAAATCTTTCCTGACGTTCTGTCCATGTACTATCATTGCAGTGCAATTTTACATTACCAAAGAAAACAAATAAAATAAATAAATAAATTGTATTTAGAGTCTGCCCACTCAGTTATATAACTGATTTTCAGTAGGGGACTTTAAATCAAAGCGACCAAGCCACCCTGTAGGCCCCGACGCAATCGGCGAGTGAGCCATGATAACTTTTTAAATTAATGTGAAATAGAATCAAAATGACGCCGGAATATCTTTTATAGGGTGCCCGCTGTAGGGTACACATCAGATTTAACCGGTGTGACCCTCTTCAGGTGACTAACTAGGTATGTTGCGGATAGGACAACTGTGAAGGGATGTCCGAGGGCTATTTAAGAGGACTCAAGCCCTTGCACTGAGGAAAGCCTCGGAAAAAAACTTTTCTAGGATTGTCGGTCTCGACGGGATTCGAATCCGGGACCTCCCGGATCAGAGTCCAGCGCTTAGTGCTTGAGCCAACACTGTCGGTAATGGTCCCGGATTATTTGATCATCTCAACCTCGGACTTCCAATAGTGTGTAGCCAACTTCTTAATATATCTAGTACACCAAAATGACGGCATTATAATGCCAAATTGTGACGAGAAACTATAGGTTTACGTTTACATATCGGTATAACACTGTGAGCGAGGACTTGGATTTTATAGCACAATAATAACTGGACCGTTTGGAGTAAATAGCATGATAATATGCATTTCAGCACAAAGCTAGCACACTTGCACTCAGGTTTGATGGCTTTTGTGGACTGGGAGAAAATACTTCAATATAGAGGTTTGTTATCGAACATGTTGCCAGTTGTCAAGCTATAAGGAGTAACATTTGGTCTGATTGTTCATAGTGAGGCACCTACGCTCAAAAAACGTCACAACTTCTCAAGGTGTGTCAGCATATCCTAGTACTTATTCATAGATGAATATACCAATTACGCAATGTTTATATTTGAACAATAAGGTTTATATACGCACATCTTCTCATTAGTTAGGCAGTAATCTGCAGACTTCTTAGAAACGCGTTGGTATTTCATGGACGGCAAACGAAGAAGCATATATCCTAGCTCTGTTAGAATAATGTGATATTTGTTATCCATGGTACTCCACTTGTTGGTGCACGCAGTGTCAAGCAGGCCTAATATGAGAGGTCAGCAGAATGCAGATTAGCTTGCAACGTTGCATCCGACATTACAGGTCATCTATCACACTTGATGTCAAAGCTGAATGAATCAAGGAAACAGAGTGCATTTAATTACTGTCACTGCACGTTGTGGCCGTGCACTATATCATTGTGTGGGCGCTACGTATGGGGGGGGGGGGGGGGGGCTGATGCCATAAACAACGAGATAATCAAAGTACATCATGACCAGCTGAGAGTGACGGAAGCCCTGATGTGATGTCCGTGCTGGAAGCTGTCTTACAGCCACACGTTGCAAATACACACCAATCATTATATAACTATAATTTTGTCTCGTCATGTGACACTATAATATGAGGTAATATAATATAACCAAGAATGTGATAAAGTGGAAATTAAAATGAACTGCGATGGACTGTTGTGCTATGTTCTGTATTTGGAACAATTGTGGCTATAAAATGACGTAAGTAGACTTGTTTATCATTGGTAATAAAATATCATATAATTTTGTTTCACATTTCTTGAATGCGTGGTAAATGTGACACACGTTGCTGAAGACATCACATGTTGAGGCTTTGAACACCTACACACGATTCTTACAACTGGTGTGGGATAATACACCTCGACAGCAACACAACATTGAACATAATATCGCTTGAAATGAACTTTATTCGAGATGGTATTTCTCCCTCTCTCTCCACGCTTATCCCGTTTATGCGCTCGTTTACATTTAGTGGTGTTGATGTGATGATCCGCCCCTTTCAAGCAGGAAAAACACGTCGTAAAACGGATTGAAATGTCACCAAAGTTAGCATTCACATCCACGAATATCCGACAATGTTTATTTCTACTGTAAAGGTTAAGCGAATACACTTTAACTGCTGTAACTCACAGCGCACCCTTTAGTTTTAAGAGGACTTTCAATTCGCAGTGTATGTTGTGCAGCTAAGGTATACATTTGTTTATTTAGAAAAAGTTTTAGGTGTACATGTGTTTATTTGTTTATAAAAAAAAATTGAAAAGATTTTTTTTTTAAATAGTTTTTTGATAACGATTTGATAGTGATTGGATTTTTCTCATTCTCGTTTCAATCGTGCCTCGGGGTTTCTATTTAAAGAGACATTTCGCTGCTGTTTAATATTTAACCAATCTATTGATTGACTATTGGTATTGGTATTAGTTCCGCACACCGTAGAGCTAAATATTTTTTATTTTAAAAGTGCTACAACTTTTGATATAAAAACTGCGTTTTCTCAGCAACTCTACACATTTGCTGTTCATTACAATTTGTAGTTTTGTACCCCCTAGTTGGAAACCGCTAGTAATATCGGCTATGAACGTCTCAACCTTCTCCATTTGTTTATTACTATTACGAAGCGTACTTCTGTGTGTGTGGAACCAGAAAACCGTTGCCTCGTCCAATTCATAGCCTAAAAGTATTCGAAAGTAAACGCAATCGCCCAAGTGTAGGCCCAACCCCATCATAACCTACAGCCGCATTGGAGCAGACATACGCCCACTCTAGAATGAATGTTACTTTTTAGAACACACATTGTAATTCACAGCACTCCAATTTGTATCGGGTTGCTCAGCGAATGGGCGTACACAGAAGGGGCGCAATATCTTTATTGACCCATGTGTTTCCACGGAGAAGATAGCCAGTAAAAACATGACCATATGGCGCCTTCGATAACAGGGCAAGTGTTCCTGTGATCTGATATGTGTGTATGGCCATGCGATCAATGCCTGCAGACTGGATGGGTTAGCTGTATAGTTCCTCGCACTAGTATAGGGCATTACGCCACTCATCGTCGCGATTGATGCACTCCTGCTACCCGAGATGGTGAGGCGTGGTTGATGAGGCAGAAGGGCAATTACAATTATACACACTTTATTGATCAAACGGGATTCGAACCACGCCCCTGGGAGTCACATGGTTCGGATCTCTCAGTCAGCGAGAGTGTATAGAAACGTTTCTCTGCGTTGACAGTTAAAACTGTATTAACTCCTCCTAGCTGGCTAATAAAAAACATATAATTTTCTTGGGAATACCTCGGAACATTTTCCCCACAGTGCCCACCAACTTAACCAGAGTGCTACTCTTTAGGTTTAGTTGGGAAGAAATGCGTGGACTTTTACAACTTTTAATTTCAGAATCCCCAACTTGTGACTAACCCTTCAGTCAGGATTACTAATGGCTGGTATTGACCGACGCCCTCCCGATAATGCGGGAAACAGATGTATTTCCTCACATTCTTCAAGTCTGTAAACGTGTTCTAAACTCAAAACACTGTTTCAGAGATTAACCTCCATATTTCATATTAGTGCGATGTTACGCAACGGCGCTGTTTATATCCACTCTGCGGAAATGTGAAAAAACGATAAATTTAAAGGACCATTCCATACTTTACATCTAGCCTGGATTTGATAAATCCCCTCCACGTATTTTTCGTTTTACCCGGAGCAACTCAGGGCTACTAGTGCGCAACACTGTAGCCACCTCGAATCAGTCAGCTGTGCAGCCAGCGACTCGAGATGATTACTTTTCCACGTCTACTTCCGTAGAGTAGATCCCGCTGTTCCCGCCACGAACCTCCAGGAACACTCTTCCAGAAAGTGTTTTGACGGGTGTGGTGTTGCAGCAACTGTGACTGACAGCGCCCAAACACAACAGAATCGTGCAGGTTGGTTTAATGGGAACCGAGGGACGTATTTAATGTCTTGTTGGTTTGTTTACCCAACTAAGTGGGGGTCGGTTATGACTGTAACCATCAGGAATCAATATAACCCCACAGAGAACGGTTATTATGTCGTGTGAGTATTAAGCATTGCCGTCGAGTATCAAATACCGTGCCTAGCCTAGATAGACGACAGAAAAGTACGTGCATTCAATATTAGCATCTTATCACTTTGCTGTGTGTAACTTACAATAAAATGCACGTCGTCAGGCGACAAAGCGATCTTTGATTGGCTCGCTCGATATGAGGTCGTTCAGTTGAATTCTGATAGGCTGCGTGTGATGTCACTCAGCTGTGCTCTGATTGGCTCGCTCAGTTTGTGGTCACTCTCACCGCGCGTCGTGTGCTCTGATTGGCTAGGTGTGATGTCACTCAGCTGTGCTCTGATTGGCTCGCTCAGTGTGACTGTGAGATCGCAGGTTCTGTGGGATTCACGAGTTTCAAAGCCCAAGAACCGATCTCGCTTGCTGAAACAAGCCACCCACTCAACGATGTGCAAATGAATGCATTTTTAATGTGGCCCCAATCGTCCACCATGGTGTTTTCTGAGCTTGCCATCCAGGCCTGGGGTTTTCACGCCTGACTACCTGATAGGAAGCTCATAAGTAATTCAGCGCGCTTGAAAGCTTGGCCACGAGCCTCCCACCTCAGTGGAGACGATTAACAATGATTTGGGTTCGATTCTCACCGCAGCTTTTCCTCGCCCCGATGTAAATCTTGAGCACTGAGTCGTTAAACGAGGAGCTTCCCTTCCCGGCTAAGTGAGAGGTGTTTATTTAAGCGCCCGGCATCTCGGAGAACACCGTACATTATGCATGCCGCTCGCTCGTGTTGGAAGCAACACGGGCCAGCCACCTAATGAGCTGCTTTAAGATTCATGCCATCGCTCAGCTCAAGTCAAGTATACGAGGGGTCGTTATGACATTCATGTGCAAAAAGTTTTCATAGACACATAAGGGTTAAATGGAAATGATAACGTCCTCGTATTCGAGAAAGACGAGTGGAGGCTGTAGAACCTACATTTAGAAGACCTATAGTAGAGCTATAGTCGCTAAATAGCCAAACAAGCCCCACAACAAATTAAAACAATAAAATCAAACACAAATCCAAAATCCAAAAACAATCAAACAAATTTACTGTCACTCAAAGTCAAACAGCTGTTGAGAAAAACAAATTACCAACCTTAGAAGAGTGCGCCGGTCTAGCTCAAGTCAGTATACAGTCTTGCCAACTGCTGAAGTTTAATTTAAGAAAACTGAAATAAAATATTGAGTGGGACAGACAGACAACGAAAGGTTAACACAAATTAACAAAACCAGTTTCAAAATACAATTATAATGAATCAAATCAAGTTATGTTACATTTACAATTACAAAAACATGTTATCAAATTCTCAAAAGTTCCCAATAATAAAAGTTCTCAATAATAAAAAGTTCTCAGTAATAAAAAGTTCTCAGTAATAAAAAGTTAGCCAGCCATTTTATAAAAGTTCGTTTGTAGATAGCAAGTTTGTTTTACCGTGTTATCGCGATTCGTAGATTTGTAGATATTGACCAGGTCCAGGGGTCAATCAGCGATTCCGTACGGAGACGTTCAGTGCTCTAAGGTCCAGTGGTCCCAAGTTAGCTCGCCCATCAGTCCATGTATAGGCCTCCGCCTATGTGTTGTCCAAAAGATCCGAGAAAATCTCCAAGTCCAAGACGTTCCAAGTTCCAGACGTTCCCTTGTATCCTGGTTGATCTGCTCCAACCCGGACGTGAAGTCTCCTCGAGAGACCAAGTAAGTGTGTTTCTGAAGAATCAGCCTTCTCTGCTCGCGTTCATTTCGACTGAAGATTTTGTGACGTAGTCACGGAAATTGAGTGTTGTAATTGGCTTAGTCTATTACGCCCTGGTGATTAGGCAGAAGTGGGGGTATGTTTTCGGTCCCACGGTTCTAAAAACGTGACGTAGTTGCATGATGAAACTCAGATAGTTTATTGATACCAACCATTCAAAAGATGCATAGCAATCACACACAAGTCACTCGGGACTGTCATTCCGTCGGAGATTTATGCACGCACGTGCAAGTTGTGTTGCGCAAATGTTGATGAAAGTAATGTTTCCACACTCCACAAGCTATGTGTGACGTCACTGAATGACCAGAGTTCGGGTGCACTTGCCGATAATGTAGCGCAGTGAACGATAAGACATTCCATTCCCGCACATAAGATTACGACTGTGACATGTTTATTTGATTCCTGCACACAGAGTACACGGACATCGATTACGTAATCACCGCAGCTGGCCATGACGACGCGGATACGAAGCACAAACACTAGTTTTTATTTATTACGCGTGGCTGATAAATTGTCATTACACAATAAAATGAAATATTATTGGCTGAAATAGTTCATATAATTATTTAAATGTAATTAATTATTCAAAATAATTATACAATTTGAAAGGCGGGAACAAATTAATATTTAAATATCTTTGAAATTGTCTCATATCAGACCAAAAGGTTACACTATAGAAGATTTAGAATGTAAGATTTGGAAGAGCTAGTATAGGTTCTAGAACGTAGACCTAGAAGACCTAGAACCTATACCTAGAAACTACGTTGCAGGGTATACGTGGTTACATTTTGGATTTTACTCGCGACAGCGTGTACATTAATATTTATGAGTATCAAGTGGCATCAAGTTATTATTCAATACTTATAAGATGTTATACACAACTGTTTTTCAGAAACAGCTTTAGAGAGAGCTATTTTTCTCTCTCGGTTAGTGCAAGCTCTACCGAGCTCTCGTTTGCTTGACGGGAAAGTAAAAGTAATGGGCGACGTAGTGATTAACAATAGCTTCTCCGGGGTTGGGGCGACTGCCCCAGATTACAGTGTTGGCATTCTGACACGACAGACAGAGAGATGGCTGAACGAGACACACTCGGAAGATGGACACCTCCTCCATACTGTAGGGTTTGTTAATATTCTAAACGGCGTGTGTATTTTATTTTGGAAGGCAACCGATCCATCGTCACGATAAATCTCGGTGGACTAAACAAAATGCAGTTGGGAGCGCTCGTGGTGTTATCGGCGAGAGCAATGTTTTTTTGCCAAGTTTGGACTTTCGTTTGACTGCAGCGTGAGTCAGAATCTTAAAGGGGTGAGGCCGATGTTTTATCTTTTAACTTTATTTTAGTTGGCCCATTTGGCCTTGGCCCAGAAATGTCAAACTCCCCAAAAGTAGAGTATGTTTTTCAGCTGCCCGGGAGGTGTGCCATCGATTCGAGACTATAGCTATTCCCCTCCCCTCTTCCCCCTCCACCGCTCTAGGGGGTAGTGCACTAATTAATATCACATCGCAGGGGGGGGGGGCTTATTCAGGTGAGCGGCGCTAAGCCTAATGACACATTTACCCAGCCGGTGTGAGGGGACTGGGGGCGCGAATTAGATACAATGATATTTCGATCAATGGGATAATTGAACACAACGTGCAATTACTAATTACGTATTCTATTACCGAGCAATATGGGATATTACTCAATACCATGGGTATTAGTTGTCGCTACAGTCACATCGAGTAATACTGACTCCATACACAACACCCCCAACACAATACATACAGTAACACTCAGTGGCACTCAGGGGTGAACAATACTTATAAAACATTTGTTTCGGGAAAAGTATGTACAATGCGGGATCAATAATCTTTTTTTACATGGAAAATGATGGTATTTCACCAGGTTTTAACGTGATAACGTCGATAATTTATAAAATTGTGAAGATTATCAGTTTTATTATCAGTTTACAATATCTTGCCACTTGTGCCTCTCTTCGCCCCACAGTTACGCCAATACTGACACCTGACCTATCGTGCACACTTGTGAACATACACACTTGGGCAGACACGCCCACATTGACATTAAACACACACACAACATAATCCGCACATGCACACATACTTTTACATTCACATGAACGTAATTTACACACGCACTCGCACCTCAAGTAATTACCAATTCCACACCACAGTCATGATATTACTATGTGCCCTGCAACACAGTCAGTCCACACACACCGACCCCGAGCTCTGCTGGTTGATTGGCAATCATAACACTCTGATGAGTTCCATGAGTGACTGATTGACTGGCTTTGGCTCAATCACCAGAACGCTCAGCTGACACGGGCCCCTCGTCTGTTGTGGAGCATGTGTTGCATTCGACAAAAACAACACTTGAGGAATTAATTGTATTTATTAGACTAGCAACATAATAATACACTTGTTTTTTCACTTGTCATTCTTCTATGTGAAGAAACACGTTTTTTTATTGCTAGATTTGAGAGTTCATATTTGCCATGCTATTGATGTGCGTTACAAATCGAGACTGAAAATTTTCTACGTGTAGAGTTTATAACTACATAATGTATAAAGTTGCAATGAAACGCTCCCGTGTAACTTCCTCAATTTAGAAACAGACGAAATAATCGTTACACGAATCTTTTCTCGTCAACTATTTTGATAGTGTTTTAACCCTTATGGGTCCTCACTGGATCCAACAAGGGTGTTTTGCACGCTTTCCTTCACCCCCACAAAAAAAAAATTTAAAAAAAGGATTTTTTAAAGGATTTTTTATTACTTTTTTTTATTTTTGGCCCATATATTGCATAGAGGCCTATTGCCCACATTTAGTACCGATACAAAACAATTGGAATAGTAGTGCTATGCACGCGCATACTAAAAGTAATGTGAGTATCGTCAGGCAACACACTCGAATGCTACGTGTGAAACGTGTTGTTGGGGCGGTCTTGATTGCATCTGAACGTTTAGAAACCCTGACAAAGACCGTTGTCAGCAACGGACGGAGACTCACATCGAAGACGTCGTATGTAATAAAATATCCCGGATGCGTAGGTTCATGTGAATCCGGCCTGGCCGAGATTTCAATGGCGCTTTCATCTCGCCGCACTTTTATCCCCCTGTGCATCTCTCGTTGTCATCTCTCACTTTACCTCCACTTTGTTTATGGAGCGACAGAGTTTTGCGAGGATCACACACTTTACTTATGATATGATCATATCATGATCGTACTATCCCACGGACGCACCGCTTCTGATAACACTACCCCCCTCTACTCACTCACCTGTTCACACAACCTCCCCCATCTCGCCGCACTTTTATCCCCCTGTGCATCTCTCGTTGTCATCTCCCACTTTACCTCCACTTTGTTTATGGAGCGACAGAGTTTTGCGAGGATCACACACTTTACTTATGATATGATCATCATGATCGTACTATCCCACGGACGCACCGCTTCTGATAACACTACCCCCCTCTACTCACTCACCTGTTCACACAACCTCCCCCATCTCGCCGCACTTTTATCCCCCTGTGCATCTCTCGTTGTCATCTCTCACTTTACCTCCACTTTGTTTATGGAGCGACAGAGTTTTGCGAGGATCACACACTTTACTTATGATATGATCATCATGATCGTACTATCCCACGGACGCACCGCTTCTGATAACACTACCCCCCTCTACTCACTCACCTGTTCACACAACCTCCCCATCTCGCCGCACTTTTATCCCCCTGTGCATCTCTCGTTGTCATCTCTCACTTTACCCTCCACTTTGTTTATGGAGCGACAGAGTTTTGCGAGGATCACACACTTTACTTATGATATGATCATATCATGATCGTACTATCCCACGGACGCACCGCTTCTGATAACACTACCCCCCTCTACTCACTCACCTGTTCACACAACCTCCCCCATCTCGCCGCACTTTTATCCCCCTGTGCATTCTTCGTTGTCATCTCTCACTTTACCTCCACTTTGGTTTATGGAGCGACAGAGTTTTGCGAGGATCACACACTTTACTTATGATATGATCATATCATGATCGTACTATCCCACGGACGCACCGCTTCTGATAACACTACCCCCCTCTACTCACTCACCTGTTCACACAACCTCCCCCAATATATTCACTAGTTACGCGTCCCCTTCATCATCAGGTACAAGATAAGACTTATCTTTTAGCCATGTTAGTAGCGGGTACACATGCTCTCTTATCACGCCGATAACTCGCCAACGATTTGAGTTGTGTAGTGTTTAACGGCGGAAGTTGTTTTGAGTGTAGGCCCTGCCCTGTGATAGGTCAACCTATGCGGCGAGCATCTCGCGTTGAAATACGTTATACGTGGGGTCAGAGGGAAGGTTAATATGCTCTCTCAATAAACAACCCCTAAACGAACACCTACCCCACAAGTTACTCCTCTTGTCTCCCAACTATGTGACCTCATGTGGGAAAGCAGTGTGATCGTCTCCACTAACGGGTTTATGAGACTGAGTTCCTGGCTTTCATCCCATGGATATATATTACAAAGAAAAAGAAACACAATAATTCCTTGATATCACACTTCCACTAACGATTGATCAACATCAAACAAACTTCGATACAGGTGTCATGAAGAATAATGTGAAAGATAAGGGAACATTATGGATATGAATATCTTTATGGTTATTTGGAATAATTCATCTTATTGATTGTCTTTGAGGTCAGCTACCCTACGTCAATAATAATTATAACCTCCCTATACGTTGAGGAGATGATGGACTAGGAAGGGAGACTGTTACCTCTATCTTATCTGTGTCGCGTGCATGAGTGATTGCTCCCACGGGTCCTTGCACCTTGTAGGGCTCGGTCCAGTGACCTACCTTGTAGCTAGCTCCTGATGACCCCAGCGAGGTCATGTGTCGCTCGGACCGCTGACCTGGGGCTTATCACCCCCTGATGGCGCTATGACACGCAAGCTGCAGGGCGAGTACCTACCCGGCTTAATGATGATGGCTGACCTCACCTGACCCTTACGACTCTTCGGCAACGACGCTAATCGAGATGACGAGTGGCGTGTCGACCAAGACTACCAGCTCAGGTTGGCTACACAAGTGTGCCGGGGTAGAATTTAACCCAGAGCTTTGCTGATCGCAAAAGGCGAGAAAAGAGTCAAAGGTCATCTCACAAACATCAGCTATAGTAGGGGAGTATTATTATATTTACTCCCCGAAACTTGAGAGGCGAGGCGAGTTCTGGCAGTCGTCGTCGAGGACCCCCCCCCCCTCCTCCCCCCTTGACGAACTTGTCGTTCGTGTCTCATCTCAACACACGCTAACATGCATTTTTTTAAATGGCGTGTAATTAACTAGTTTTTTAATCTGCAAATGAAGGCTTGGCCAAGTGCAAATAGTTGCAATGGTCGTAGATAAAATGTAATCGTTTTCAATGAAAATATTGCAAACACTGCCAAATCTCAGATGTTTAGAATGGATCGCAATTATCTCTCGAAAAATGGTCACTCATTCTACCTTCATTTTCACAGCCATATTGAACGACCATCAACATATTATTTTTCTCGTGTGTAAATGTGTCTTGAGAGTTTGTGACACTTTATGCCACAACAACGAGCTGAAATCCGAGAAAACTCACTCTCCTTTCTTCGGTAACGGACGTGTTGTGGTCAACGTGTGCGACGAAGATGACAAAAACGATCGAATGAAGATTGATCACAGCTGCGCCTCGTGGTTGAGTCGGGAAGACACTGACAGGGACAGGTAAGTGCACTCATCTCAGCTCATTGTTTGGTTGTTTTTTTCATTTTTAATATAATCCAAAAGTTACTAAATCTATCTCGTCCGCGGTTGTGTTGGAAGGTGAATCGCTCCCGGTGACCTCGCCTCGTGGGTGATGACGGCTCGTCAAACTAGAGTGTTCCAGTCCTGGTGCAACCAGCCCCCCCCCCCCAGGACCCCCCCCCCATCACAGCCCAGCCCAGACAACCCCGAGAAGTGAGCACTACAATAATTTGCCGGGAAAGTTTGTTGGCACTCCCCATTCTCCCCACACCCCACACCCCACAGCCAAGAGACAAAGATTTATGTTCGACACTTTCTTTCTTTTTCTAAAGGCGCCAAGGGAACAGTTCTCATAATATGCAAGGACGATCTAGGTCATGTTTGGTGAGAGTGTTTTGGTTCCAGAGAGTCCGAGATGTGTCCAGGTTCTCGTCCCCTTCCCGGGTAGTTGGGTCCCTGAGTAGACTCGTCCCCTTCCCGGGTAGTAGGGTGGGTCCCTGAGTAGACTCGTCCCCTTCCCGGGTAGTGGGTGGGTCCCTGAGTAGACTCGTCCCCTTCCCGGGTAGTTGGGTCCCTGAGTAGACTCGTCCCCTTCCCGGGAAGTAAAGTGGGTAGACGGGACCTATGTGGACCCAGAGAATCCACTCCAGTTCACTGTAGCCCGCTCCCAAAATCCGTGCCCGTCAAAACACAATCACAATGCGATTATCGTGCGTCTTGATTTCCTAAGGTTTCTGGTCAACGGGGTCGTTGAGTTGAGTGGCTTATTTTGTTCCATTCAAGCCCTAAAACATTCGGTGAGTTCATGCCAGGATTTATTACATTGGGAATTGGGAAGGTACTTTTCACCCCTAACAACCGCTTGAAGAGTCGGGGCCCTGGTTTCTTAGGTACTTGCATTCCTCCACTTTGTTACCACGTGTGCCCACTGATCTACCCTTCATCCCAGAACTCTTTTGCAAATGAGGGGTGGGGGGATTTATGAACTGATGAGATTTTTATTTTTGCTTGTGCATCCTTCCAGCACAATTCAGCACAAAACCCTAGAGACACAACTGCTACTAGTTTTTCAGTTGTTGTCGGTCTTTAACATTCTGTAGTGGGGGGGGGGGTCAAGGTAAGGGGGGGGTCCTCTCTTCTGATTCCCATCCACCTGACAGGACATCTCCTTCCTGTACATAATCCCACTCCAAGGACAGTGACAATAATTCCCGAGGGACTTCTTTCCCAATGAATGGCCAGCTGGATCGACAGTAGAGAGTCGCCCCCGGCGCGGGCGCAGAGTACGCGCGGGGGGTGGGAGAAAAGGTCAGGATCAATAGTCTCCACCCCCACCCCCACCCTCCCTACTCCAGGCTCGCATTGCTAATACTCCCAGCTGAGTGGTAGAGGGAATCGATGCTTCCCACAGCTTTAAACTGGGTCAGCTACCCCCCCTCCTCTCCCCACACTTCCCCTCGCGCCGTCTTCCAGCTTGCGCCGCGCTCAAGGTATGACAACAGTCGTCGTCTTGATTTGGTCGTAGAAGGTGCTACAAACTTGGGACAAGAACCGAGGAGCAGGAAACTAACAGTAGGGATACATTCTACTTTCATCTTAGTACCTAACATGTCAGTGCTGTTGTTGATTCATTCAGTGTCAACACACTTAGTCAGAGTGAAATCAAGTGTCAAACGTTTTGTTTTGTGTTCGGGATTGTGTGTTGCGTTATGTAATATCCTAGTTCACTGAACTATGGTGATTCGCCTTGGGTTTTAACGTACGTTGTATTTTTTACTAATGTTTTTGCACTTATAAATTATTCAGACATTGTCCCTCCCGACGTAGATGTTTAGATCGCACGTGGGTAGTCTGAGCTTAGGCATAACGGTGCGCGCTGGCTGGGCAACTGCGTGTGTGATACCACGTGGGGTGGGAACCAGACAACGGGACGAGTGGGAGATTTTCGGCAACATCTCGACCCGAGTATCTATTCTTTGTTGCAAGTGTATTGAGCTAGTTTCGGTAAATGTACGGTGGGCTTGCTCCCACGGAAGCGACCTCACACATCCTAGCGCGTGCGGGAGATTGTCGTCACCGGGTCAACGCAAGCCCGTCAGATGTGTCCAGGGTTGGGGTCGCTCGCCCGCTCGGCTGGTTCGAGGTTCTCATTATCTACGGTTACCTAATGCGAGGACGCAATATTAGCATTGGCAGAGATAACGTTGTTGTCATTGGCTGATTTCAACTTTTCAACAACTCGTGTTAAAAATTCGGGTATTTACTTAATTTTGTAAAGATTAAAGTGGGGGGGGGGGGGGGGGGTTTTTATATTTTTGATTTATGTAGGGCTTGTTCGGTACGAATCACCTTTTTAGGAAAATCCTTTCACTTAAAACATTGTGGGGATTTTATTGAATTTACGAATCACCTACTACAAAAGTAAGGTGACCATTTTTTGGAAGTTATAAACCGGGCCAACTAAAGTTTACGAATATATACTTTGCACTCCTTGGACCATTTCGCGGTCTGGGGAAAGGGGGCCCCACCGGGGAGGAAATTTTTAAAAGAATTTTTGGTCAAATGCCCGGAAAAACAGCTTTCTGAATTTTTAAAAAATGGTTTAAGTGTACATTTTTGTAGTCATAAATCTTTTTAAAGGGGTTTAAAAAATTGATAGTTCAAAATAAAAAATACAACACTCGCCCCGAAAAAATGCGTGTAATGTATTTAGGCCTATCACCCAATGAAGTCCTAATCAATAATAATAAATATTATTAAAATGCATTGAATTTGTATAATATGCATGATTTGTAACAAAAGTCATTATTGATTGTAAAGAAATTGCTATTTTATTATATATCGAACCATAACAAATTAAATATTATGCACTAGAGAATTCTATTACAAATCACATTGTGGGAATCAAGTTGGAAAGTTTGAGGAAAAGCTGCCTCGGGGCAAATATTAGCTAATTCATTCCCTGGGCTGAGACTCACAATATTCCGCTCTGGTAACTATCCACGAGTTAATTCCCTTCAAAGGTCGGCGCTACAATAAAAACATCGCGCGCACGTTCAGTGTGATTGCCTGCTGCTGTTTGTTGTTATGCGCTATAATCACGTCACGTGCTGAGGTGAACACAGCGTGTTGTACACAAGTGGACTGGCGTTCATACACCAAACCAAACCAAACCATGTGAAAGTGAAATGTGGTCGGCTCCAGGGACCGTTTAGCTCAGTTTAGAACTGAACGCTGTGTGAGGTGGGGTGTTGTGTGCTCTCTCCCTAAGGACGCACGCACGCACACGCACATACGCACACTCTAAAACAAACTCACTCGCACACTATACTCGAACATCCACACACACACAAACGCACAGTTGGTTCGATACCAGCCCAGTCAGAAATAATATGTTTTCCCTCAGTTTCATACTAACGCTGGGGTTTGTGTTTTACTAGTCCTGGGCAGGGGAGGATTTACCGCTAAGCGGATGAAGCGACAAAGGGTTGGGAAGTATGCTAACAAAGGGTTGGGAAGAATGAACATGCTATTTTACCATTGTATGGTTTCGAGTGTTCAAAATAATAATCCAATATTACGTTATATTACAACCGTTTTCATTTTGTCGTGTTATGGTGAGATTTTTGCAGCATATCTCTCAATTTCAATACTTCAATAATCTTTTTCTTCTTTTCATATATAAAATAGGAATATATGAAATATGAACTTGTAGTTTTGCGTATGTCTAGTTGTCTTGCCCCTAAGTTACCCTTACTTGCGTCAGAGTCGATAAAGAAGTTTCCCCGTTGGGGAGGTCCTCCAACTCCCTATACCGCCCTGGGTTAAATAAAAAGTCGGTTTTTGGCGTTGGGAATCTAATCGTTCCCGCGCGACTCTGTGTGACGATTGATGGAACTACTTCAATAAAAGTACGTCACTTTTCTACTAGTAGTTAACAGTCGATGACGACAATGGCGGAAACGTCAAAATATTAAATACGATCGAATGTTGGCGAATGTTTTGGCATAAAGCAAACTCTCTTTATTAATGAGGATATTTCTGATGGAGTAGACCTAAGCTTGGGAGCTAGGCCGACAATATGTATTGTTCAAGATTTCGATTTGAGTGCCTAGGGCGTACTTACGTCTGAAAACTGTATTGTGGCCCTTGGGCCTAGGCTACACTTACGTCCGTTAGGCTTGAACAAGGCATATCTCTAATTATTTCGCACGAAATGTCAGTGACGCTGCGTAACACTTTATAGTACAATAATAAATCAAAAGTAAATCGATAAATTAAAAGACTAGGGCCCAGGGCTAATATGATTGAAATAAAATTGAAGTTTGACGTTTGTCTGTTGTTTGTTGATTTCAGCGTCACTGCACATCGATAATCTACTGACCGTATTTAGCGTGCAGTGCTTTTATTAGTTTCACGTTGGAGCCGCTCTCAGCGCGCAGGACGTTAGATTCCGTTTTGACTTGGGAGTAAGGGACCTCCCCAAAGGGGAAACTTCTTTATCGACTCTGCTTGCGTGTAGTGCATTAATTCTCCCGTCTGACGCCCGCGCCACCGTCCGGTACGCCTGCAGACTGGCAGAATACTAGCCCGCATTACACGTTCTCAGCCCCTGTACGAACTATTGGCGCGGTGCAGCGGCGACATACTTGACCGTAGTTTCTCATTAGCGTTTCAGTGAAGAAATAAATTTGTATTTAGTCTTCCCACTCAGTCACATAACACGTGTTTAGTAAAACGATTGTTTGGTTTGTATAGGCCTAACATAGAAAATTAATTACGTAATGTCATCAAATGGTTAGAGACAAGAGCCTGCGCCATTATTTTGTTCCACTTTTGATTTCTATAGCACAGAACTAGTCGCTCGGACGATATAACACATTTTAGTGTAGTGAGGAGTCGAGATCGAAGATCGTAGATTGGGGACTAGAGTATAGCCGGAAATACTTCGAAGGGCCCAAAGTGTTGAATCAATTAGTCGATGTCTTTGATGATGTAAATTTATTATATTGTCGATCTAATTTTTTAAAGAGGATAATACAAAATTAATTAAATTAAATCCTGTCGGTACCGAACTAACGATAGAAAAAGAAAATAGAACGAAAGAAAATGATAGCCAACCAAAAAAATACCTCGTTTAGAAAGATAAGAAATATTGTCGAGTTGCTTTCGTTTGTCTTTGTCACGTTCACAGGTTATAGGTTCATTGCACACACTAGCAGACTTCAGTTATACACACAGCACACAACAGCAGTTATATAGCAGGCACTAGAGGACCCAGCCAGGGACAGGCTTCGAGCCCCGCGACCTATACCCACAGACTCATTGAGGTATCTTAAAATTTAAAGGGAGTCCTAAGTTTATACATATAGTAATTAGCCCTGGGACATTCCTTCGTAACAATCCAAATATCAAAATTTTTAATTCCGAAGACTGTCACCCTGTCCCTCTGGTTCCCCTACACAGCGCACGTGCGACAGACAGAGCGGTGTCGATATCTCGCTCATTCTCAGCTGAACAATAAGGTCAGTTGCAGCAGTGATATTCGCCCGCCCACGTCAGCTGGAGATAAAGAACATGTGTCGTAACTAAGCTCAGCACAACTACCAGAGAAAGCGAGATGAACCGAGGTTAGAACTGTAATAGTGATCGTTTAATAGGTCATTGAGTCTTCCTCGATACCGTGTGCCCGTAGGAAGAAACACATATACAAACACAACACAAGAAACACAACACAACACAACACAACACAAGACAAACACAACACAAACACAACACAAACACAACAAAACACAAAACACAACACAACAAAACACAACACAACCACAACACCAACACAACACAAAACACAACACAACACAACACAACACAACACAACACACAGGCACAAATACAACACCACACAACACAACATTAACCAAGAAGAAACACAGCACAACACAACACAACATCAACCACAACACAACACAACAAACCACAATACAACACAACATAACACGACACAACACAACACCCACAACACAAAACACAACACCACACAAACCACAAACACAACAAAACACAACACAACACAACACAACAAAACACAACAACAACAACAACACAAACACAACACAACACAACACAAACACAACACAAACACCACACAACCACAGCACAACACAACACAACACAACACAACACAACACAACACAACACAACACAAAAACAACACAACACAAAAACAACACAAACACAACACAACACAAAACACAAACACAAAACAACACACACACAACACAACACAACACACACAACACAAAAAACACAGCACAACACAACCACAACAAAAACACAAACACAACACAACACAACACAACAAAACACAACACAACACAACACACACAACACAACACAACACAACACAAGACAACACAAGAAACACAGCACAACAATCAGATAAAGCGACCGTGGAGATGTCCAGAGATAGTCATAATAGTCATCGTTCAATAGGTCATTGGGTCTTCCTCGATCCTCCCTGTGAATATGGCGGGAGTATCGCGTGCTCCCTCAGGACGCTATGAGCGGGGGAGGTGACATGTTCCCCTGGGATAGCTAGGCAAGTGTGAGTGTCAGACCGGAACGTATGGATGTCTCCCTGGAACTGTGATTGATCTCATCGTAAGCGAGCGCCCAGCAAGGAGAGAAAACAGCCGACAGCTCGAGTCCCTCGTGGTACAATACAGCGCCATTATGTTACGCAACTTACTGGCGGGAAACAATTACGACGTCGCTTATTAAATGGGAGTTGTTGCAGTGTGGCTCTGAAAGTCGTAGTCTTGTGTTGTGTACTGACCGTACTACCGCGACAACAAGTAGTTACGTAACCCTCTCACAAGGAAACCCGGCTGCAAGCGAGCGAGCACTCACTTCTTAGAAAGGTATTGCAAAGTGTCATTTATTATATCTTAAGTTGACCCAGTTGATTAGAGTGTTGAATTATGAGGTGGGGTGGAAAGAGTCGTGCGTTGCGTTCATGGTTTATTTGCATTGTTGCTACGCCGGTGGGGGTGAAAGCACTGCCATAATGATCCCCATAAACATCAGCCTTACAGGATTGTGCGACAATGTTATCCGCGTCAGTTATTCGACCGATACAACCACTAATTACAACTAACCAGGCTTATTATTGAAACAAATGAGTTAAGTTTCCTCGCTACTAATTACATTTTATGCAACGTGTTTTGTGTTAGGTTGTTACGTGGGATTGAACCTACCTCACTGTTACTGTTTAGATTCTGGTAGGACGCCTGCTGTAGGGTACCGGGTGAACCTCTTCAAGGATGAATATTTAGTAGGGTAAGTAGGGTAATGGGTACTTGTGAAGGGAATATCCGAGGGCTGTTTTGAGAGGAATCAATCAGAGTAGCCGGCGGCGGGATTCGAACCAGTGACCTCCCTTCCCTAATGCCACAGCCTCCACGTCTGAGGCCACCCTCGGTCGATCGGTAATAATAAGATACAATACGCGCACCCCATATCACAAAAATATGCCCAGATATACATGTGAGGTTCGACAACAGTGGGACAGAGATGGGCAAGCAATGTCTCGTCTAATAAACCTAGTCGGAAGCTAAAGATTTATGTTAGTTTGTTATCTTATGATATTTTTGCCGAGTGTGTGGGTAATGTAATTCTGCTAACCGGCCATGTCTCGTTACATCATCAATGCTAAATAAAAAAACTATAAATAATCAAACATAAAACATATGCTTCGAAGACATCGCAGAACACAACTCTGCTTGTTATAACAGTGTTGTCAATGCAACGTGATATATCCGAAGGTTATCAGTGTTATTTCCACTTCCGACTCAGGAGGCCCCGGGTTCGACTCCCGGGAGGAGTTCCTTAAGTTAAATGTGGAACGATGAGTTAGGAGCCGCCGAAGCCGAGATGCTCAAATAGTAGGACGAAGTGAATAATATCCTTGGAAAATCAGCTTGAAGAGTTGAGCGGATAGACAAAAATACAAATTTATTTATTTATAAACTCTGAAACCGCGTTGTTCGCCCAGCTGTAGACCTCAGGGCATTCACTCAGTCACAAGACAGACGTACATAGAAGTAACTCCTTCACCAGCAGGGCATTCACTCAGTCAGTCAGTCACTCACAAGACGAACATGTAGCTCCTGACCCTCAGGGCATTCACTCAGTCACAAGACAGACGTACATAGAAGTAACTCCTTCACGTCAGGTTTGATTGTCAATCAAGAAGCATAGGCTCATTTGGTAGGAAACTAGGCATTTAGGACGATGACGTGCCAACAATTACAACTATAAGCCCTATAGTTAGTTTATTAGGGCTATTTACTTTATACTGAACTTAAGTCAATTTGATCTTAACCAAAATTCTAATCAGAATTCAAATGTTGTTTTTTGCTTTTAGGGTATGAAGTCCAAACATAGCCTAATTTTATTGATATTATATTATTATATTATTATTACAAAATATGTTCGTCCATCCGTCCGCGTCTGTGCGTGTCAAGTCGCATGGTACAATTACAAATCGAACACGATCTCCGATTGACATGACTTTCAAACAATAAGGACGAGCAGATTAATATTGGGGACCCCAGACTCAGGCAGGAGTCAGGCAGGAAGAGTCAGGCTAGGAGGTCAGGGGTGCGACTTGTGTGCGTCCGTGTTGTGGTTGTGTGTTTATGTAGCCTCCCACAACATGTTAGGACATGTGTGATGTCAGTCCTGTGCAAACAGGTAGCTGCTGACACGCATATCCAGGAATCCCTGGACCCACATTTGATTTCACTCACACAATTTAAGTGAGGTCATGATTATGGGGGCACTACAGATATTGTAAGGAGCAATCATTGTGTGATCACTCTACAAACAACCTTCTTGACTAAAATCGTCTCCATTTTATTTTTAGCATTATGTTTACTTTGATAATTTATTTTTCCATCAATACAGAAACCTAAATATAACTTAGGAAATTGCACCCCTTAAAAGTCGTCACTTTGCCTCAATAATTACCCTGTCTACCTGTGCTGGGAACGAGCCAAGGTGGATCCAGCTGAGGGTGTAATTGCTATGAGACATGAGCCTCGTAGAAGAGCCTCTTATGGAATGAAAGTGTTGGAACTGGTCTCTCTCTCTCTCTCTCTCTCTCTCTCTCTCTCTCTCTCTCGGCGGGGCCTTGTCCAGCTGACACAGTCACCCCGCGTGACGTCACAATGAACGCACACAGTCCGCAAACTCCAGCTGAAGGCGAGGGAAGTGGAAGCTTCCGCTCACCGCTTACGACCGGCGCCGAACAGGAGCTCGGGCGTGTTTCGCGTGTTTCGTGTGTTGATTGTCTCTCTATCTGTCTTGTCGAGCCAGCTGGACAGTCACCCCGCTGGACGGTCACATGACGCCAGTCGCAACTCCCAGCTAGAAGGCGGGAGGAAGTGGAAGCTGTCCGCTCACCGCTTCCGACCGGCGCCGAACCGGAGCTCGGGCGTGTTCGTGTGTTTCCGTGTGTGGAGCATGGCGCATCTTCTGGTCCAGGCCGGGTGTTGAGCAGCGATGACATCCACGTCCGCCAACATAGAAGACATTAATTAACTAATTAAAATGATTAACGCACCTACCAGATTATTGGGGTGCGATCATTCTAGGGTAAATGTTAAACTTGAAATATTTTAACTTTTATAATCTCTATTAATATTATTTTACATTCTAACGCCAATACACTTATTTTTTGTAAATCTCCAGAGTAAACCTATAATAACTGGAGGATATGTTTAAAACTTCCTAGGCGCAAGAATGTTGATTGAAAGACTAACCAAGTCTGGGAAAACACCCAACCAGAAAGAAATGCAGAATGATCTCCTGCCAAAACTTAACACATCTACCATTTCATTACGATTATGTTGTGTTAATTCTTTACATCTCACTTAATACTGTGTATGTACCTAAATCCATCTCACTTTAAATTTATAAACTAAATTTATCACCCTTATAGATTCAATGCAAATAATTGAATCCTTATTTTAAAACAAGGTAATTTGCCATTTCCTACAGTGATAATAACTTATAATAACTTGTACATAGATAAAATTAGCAATATATGGATAGGCCTAACGTGAGAGTCCCATCTGTAAGCTAGAGTTAGATCGTATTATTGTCTGTTTATGTAAGTCACTTGTTAATAAAATTAAATAAATATTGTTCTTAATAAGGTTTGTCTGTGTGTGTTATCTTTGCCCGAGGACTTTGGATGCTGAACGCATGCAGCGAAGGTTTTTGTTCCTTGTGACGGAAGTGTGCTAATTAATTGATAGCTAGCGAGGACAGGGCTTGTTATCTAACAATGTGAGGTTGCGGTCTGCAACTTCCCTCCCAGAACAAACTAAACTTGTCACAACGCTTTAAAATGTTTTGCTCTTGTTCTTGTGACATGGAGTCATCTCCGGCCGGGAATAGAACCCAGGCCATCCGGTGTTCGTACCCAACTACTTCTGTTTGTATTGTTGCATTTTGTTGGTCGATTGCAACGTAATAATAACAGTAACATTGTAGTCCGCTGTAATCGACTGAGCAAACGAATCTAAACAAAGCATCTGTGATGAGAACAGTTTTATTCCCTTTTCTCTGGTAACTCAAGCGTGAAGAATAATCTGGCTTCGATTTCGAATTCACGAACCATGGTTTGAAGCTGAAGCAAAGTATGTCGCGCGTGATATGATTGATGTATTCACAGGATAACTGGAACTAGTATACATATTATACACAACGTGCCACTAAACTAATAGAATTGCAAAAATCTATTTTGTATTTAAAATTGAATTTTAAAATTTAAAATTAAAATTTACTATTTAGAACTACGCTCAGCTGTGATAAATTTGTTAGTCGATGCTTCTATGTCCACCATTCTGCTACATGCTCCAGCAATTTAATGTGAGCCATCGCTCATAAGTAAGTTAAGGGATTTAGTTGTGTTGTATCTACTGTACCCAGGCCTTGATTTACTTCTGGTCGGGGGTGTACATGGTAGATTACTTTGAGCGCATGTGACAAAACAACTCTGGACATGTAACTATTTATTTTTCTTCAATCTCTTGACTCGACAAACACGAAAGGACAGAACGACGTGTATTTGTTTAAATGGTGCGTATCACAACATCACCTCCTGTGGCTGGTACTTACATCGAGTGCATGTCAACGACACATCTCTGTGACCATCTCCTGTATCACACGGACCCTCCAGCCGTCCCCCGGTACTTACAAGTACCCTAGCTCACGTACGGCAATCTAGGCCAAAGACATAATCTTATCATGTTATGACTAGAATTATGTTATAGTTTCAGTTGCACAAGAAAATGTAAGTCGACTCAAGTGCTGCATTATTAATTTAGAAAGTGAAATGAGATTTGCGTTGTTGCAAGCTATATTATACAAAGTGCCGAGAGTGGTGTCTGAAGATATTTATTCCAATGTTTTATTCTGTAATGGGCTTTTAGGTCAAAAGATATTTTTGTTTGTGCCCAAACAGGTGATTCGGTACCCATTCGTTACATGTTAAAAGAAATAACTTTTAAAAAAATCGTGATTTTGACTATTTTTTACATTTCTGAAAATCTATACAATTGATACATATGATTTATTTCATCTGTAATTTATTTTCGAAAAATGTTCGCGATACATTCTTTCATTTTCACAGCAAAACCAACTACGCATATTTACAAAAATGTGTATAACGTTTTCCAATGTACTGATGTGTATTGTCTACGTTTAGTTTTTTTTATATTGTCTTGTAATTCGCCATGGTGTATGGTTACATCGCAGGAGGCGCGGGGGATAATCTGGCTGAGCAACTCGTGAGTTACAGCTCTGATTGGGAACCCATTACACTGGTGGCGACAAAGCAATTTATTTCATTTGTTGTCGATGCTAAGACTTGTTTTGATAACAAATGAAAGAGAGGCGAAAATCCATTAGGAATCAAATCGAAATCGTTACTTTAAACTGTCGCCCCTTATTCTCGCCTGATTGCTGTTCCACATTGAGATTGCGAGATTGATCACACCTTGGCTAACAGTCTTACAGATAACAAAACATACAGTTCGTTGTCTGGAAATCATTTTTGATCAAAATATATTTACGTGATGGTTTTGTTCTGAGCGCTCTCAATAATAATCTATGTACTACTTTGTTTTAAATGTCGTAACCAAACCAAACCACAACTTAATACTCTGCTATAATATAATCATATAATCAACTTCGTAGTACTTTCAAAGGTAATGCTTCAATTAGTGTAATTCCTGACTCGCAACAGTATTGTGATTTGTGAAGAGAGGGTGCCTCAAAATGTCCCCCGAGGCCTGGAGTTGTGACCGATGGAGTCTCACGGATCAAGCAGGTCGTGGTATCAGTACAGGCAGAGGCAGAGGATGTCACTCACAGAGAGGCGAGAGGAGAGAGGCTCAAACTGAGAACAACCGTGAATATAAAGTGAAAATTAAACTAAACACGTGAATATCAATGCGCCCACCCACCGTCTACCACTGTTGGCGGAAGGGGTGGGAGTGGGAGTAACCCCCCCCCCCCCAACCACCCGCCACTCTCGCTCTCTCTCTCTCTCTCTCGCTCTCTCTAAAGGTAAGTGCTAGAAACTTGAAGATAGCAATCGCCATCGCTTAACCAACCCCATCAAACAATCATCCTATAATCTAATTGCAATTTATTAATCTGAATGTGGGTCACTCAGGCAATTGCAGTCGCATCGCAAGTAATTGTGTTTCATAAGGCTGCAATTCGCTGCGTGCAATAAGTCTGCATTACACTTCGTGACAGCAGGAAGCGGTGTAATTTATTTTGTAAGCTGATCGTTTGTTTTCTGGCGGGAAAAACAAATTGTATTCTAACGAGAATGTCCTCGATCACAAACTGAGGGATATCTCTTCTATATCCGACCTTGGTTCTACTAACCGATCAATCGTTGTCTTCGTGCGCCATCTTAGTTTATGTCCCATACTCTGGAAATAGACTGAAACTAGCTGCTGATAACACCATGCAATCAATACCCACCCTGATAGTGTGGGGCGGTAGGGTTGGGGCGTAGGGTGTGGGGTTAATCCCGCGTAGTTGGCAGGGAAGCAATAATATAAAGGTATTAACTACAATGTAGCAAATAGCATCCCTTACTGAAGGATTTCCAGAACTACTTATGAGGTTGATGAGATGTGTACCAACTGTCGCATCCTTTAGCCATACAAAATATATTTTTTCGAGTATAACCGTGGGTTTTGCTGATAAAGCAATTAAGATAACTTATCTGTCCATTTATATCCATCAGGTCCAATCAGGTTCAGTGCAATTGTGATTTTCTGTACCCACTCGTCGACTAAATCACGTGACACAAGAGTTAGATCATGGGGTTACAGTATTTAAACTCCATGGTTAGATTTAGCGTGAGTTGCTTCACTCACACCCACACGTCGACTGGATGGAAGAGTTGTAAAAATTAAATTTGCTCTTTTGTTTAGTGGATGAAAAAGCAGAATGTTCCTGGCAGTATTCTGTTTCGATTATAGCCATAATAGTATTGTCATTGCGCATTATTTTCTCGTTTAATATTTGTCTATAACTAGTTCAAAAATTGTAGTTAGAGAATTGAGTGGATGTCAAATAAAATTAAAACAATAACCTACATAACCTTTGTTCATAAGTCCATGGTTCAATGAACATTGTTCAATGAAAGTAAATAGCGCGAATCGTGGATGCTATTTTTATTTCTACTCTCTAGTCTACTTTGTTCTGTGACTCAATTATATTTATATTGTCCTTCATTCTAAAAGAGTTTTTAGTTTAGTTTGACGCACACTGTAAAAAATAAGCAAACAAAGTTCATGGTTTGATTACATCAATCAGATGTCAATGTCAGGCTATGGCTCGTCACCACAGCTGATATCCGCCATTCGCCGACCTTCATAATACATTTTATTGTATCAAAGTCTTCTTATTTATGAATAACTAATCCATCCGCGGTGGCACACACGATTAGGGCGCTGGTCCAAAGCGTGTGGCTCTACTTTCGAATCCCGCATGAGGCATGGGTTCTTCCGTCATCTATCACCATTCATCGTCTCGAATAGCCTTAGTGGAGTGCATTCATCATAATGAATAACTAATAATGTGTTATTCTATGTTTTCCTCGTGATCCTGATGATGTTCGCATATCCCTGGCTGTAGTACGAGGATACTACTGACCGAGCAGGATTGTTGCATAATGCGAGACCTGCAGGTTTATGTACCTCATACACTTGCGCCACTGTGGTACACAGCTTTGGGCGAATACAACACATTCCCTATAGTCTGACGGCAATTACGCTTCACTCATCTGGCTTGAGTTGGCAACACTTCATCAACTATTAATACACCTTGTTATTCGATAGATGAATCTACCCTAGAGTACACTACTAGAGTAGAGACTAGAGTACGACAGCAGAACATGCGTCCGGGAGAGATCTAGACGTTTGGACAGCACAATAATGTTTTCAAGTGCATGTTTTATGAAGAGCGAAATGATAACACTTGAGTTTCTTCATATTTTAGTTTAACCCCGTAATAATCCCTTGCGTGATTGGCAATCTTCTGTGTTCAATTCCAAGGTTACCAACATGTTGTGGTCTTATGTAAATTAAAAGAAATTAAAAACCCATCTCAGCGGGGTATCGAACTCCTGTCTCCTGATTGCCGGTCGAGTGCTTTACCCCTAAGCTACCGAGACGGTTAACTTTATAACATCTGTATTGTTGGTGCATTGTAGGTCTGAAAAGATTGGAACAGTACTGCAACGATTCTGCTGCCTTTGAACTGACCATCTAAACACGATACAGTACTGTTCCAATCTATTCAGATCTACAATGCTGCAGCAACAATCCAGATGTTATAAAGTTAACCGTCTCGGTAGCTTTGGGTTTTTGGGGTAAAGCACCAGACCGGCAATCAGGAGACCGGGGTTCGATACCCCGCTGAGATAGATTTTCTCAATTTCTGGATTGATTTACATAAAATCAATTACACCTACGGGAGTGTTTCCCGATCAATGAAATTGAGAAATGTTGCCAGCAATGACAACAAACCAACGACAACGAGTCAGTCTTCACATGATTGTTAGTCGTGGTCTGCCGGAGATACAACCCCCCGGCCCCCGGACGCCCCCCCCCCCCCTCTATCTCGAGTGGTGATCACGGCAGAGCGAGTCAATATAGTTCCCTGCTGCCGAAGTCACGCGACCTCCGCTCCACACGGTTTATTTGTAAACACTTTACAGCAGAGCGTTTTGGCAACAAAAACAAGGATTTGGCAACACAACGTTTTACCTTTGAAATGCACTTCACTACACTTTACAGTGCATTCACCCTGTTCGTCTAGTCTCTAGTTCGCTCTCAGTCTCACGTCTCGACCACACATTACAAGAAACAGATGCACGCGCATTATAAGTTTTACGTATACTGATACTGATAATAGGTACAAATTAAAATGTTTACCCAGAGAAACCTGTTACAGGGTGCAATGTTTGCCCCTTCAGGTGAACTAGCTATGTTGCGGATAGGACAACTGTGAAGAGATGTCCAAGGGCTGAAAAAAACTTCAGTCAGGATTACCGGTCACGTCGGGATTCAAGCCCGGACCTCCCAAATCAGATCAAAGCGTTTAGCGCTCGAGCCAACACTGTCTTTATTAGCTGATTTGTTGTAGAATATAATTTTATTCAGAATCAGTCCAACAAAATTAAGGACGTATTTAAAAATTTCCAAACCTATAGGATTGTTTGGCGGGAATAAATTAAAAATTTAGTTACGATAAATTTTTGGGGATAGAAAAAATGGGTCTCCCATCCGATAAATTCGCAACAAAAACACAAACCTGACGAGGCTTTTTCCCTGGAGGTAAAGTCGGTCCCCCACATAAAGTTTATCTGATTTTTCCTTTCTGTTAACGTCTGGGGCTCGCAGGCACGTACTCACTTCACATGCATACACCGTAAAAAACCATGGGATAATTTTCACCCGCACCCCCAACCCGATAGCTATACGCGACGTAAAATATTATCACCCCCCAAAAACATATCGTGAAAAAACCATGTCCTTTGCCCCGGGGGGTTTTTGCCCATCAAATAGGCTACTAACAAAAGAGGGTGACTTTTGATGTCTTTAAAGGAAAATTGTTGATTTTCCAAAAGGTAAACTTTGGGGTTTAGGGGGACTATCCCCAAATCAAAAACCCCTTTCAGTCGGGAAATGGTCTCTGTCTGGTTTTCCTAACCTACTACCTCGTAAAATAAAGGGGTCGCGCGTCCTGGTTTTGCTACCTCTATCGGTTTCAGAAAGAAACGTGACAGTTTTATAAGTAATCTTTGGCCAAAATTTCCCCAATTTTTTGGGATTGGGTGGGAAATTTGTGGGCTTATTCCCTTTGTTTTTTAGATTTGAGTCGGGGTTTTAAAACCTTGGTTGGGCCCAGTTTCCTATCTGGTCACTAACACAGTTCCCAGGCCTAAAAAAACCGGGCCCCCGGCATACAGTGCCCCCTACACCCGAAATGCGCACTTTGGGGCTGTAAAACCTCTTTACCTCGCAAGACGGGGCCCCAAACTTTGAAAAAAACAGGGGCACGCCCTGGATCCGAGCCGCTGAGGGATGCAGTAGCCTAGCCTGCATACATTTGGGGGACTCAAAACCCCCCCTCAAACAGGTTACCCTTTCGACGAACCGATATTTTTTTGAAATGATGTTTTTACAGCACTTTTGACACATACTTGGGAATGGCTTTTAAAAAAAAGTCTTTTGAACGAATCAATTGCTTTGGGATCTTTTTCCCGGGCCTTCGCCTCCTCTGAAAGAAGCAACGGCCTGACCCATGTGGTATTGTGTACAAACATTACTTCAATAAGATAAACAAATAATTTAAATAACGCTGTATGTAAATGCAAATGTATTTTGCGCCCTCCTACTGGAGGTTCTAGAACGAACGATACAACTGTGGTATAACTGTCTTAACTGTCTCTTAAATGTCTTGATTGCTGGTATGTTCAATATTTTGTCGAGTTGGCGCCAATGCAGGCTCTGCATTGTGCTGTCATCTCTCGGCAAGGATGTGCTACGGTTTTCAAATACGCGCTCTTCATATCTCGCGCGCAACATCAGCTGATCCTTCTCCAAGTCCGACTGTTCGCCGCTAGATGTCTCGCGCATCGCTAATGTGGTCGGCCAGAGAGCGTTGATGCCAGAGAGTGGCCATACAGTCTAGAAAGCCGACATGTTTTTGCCTAACCATATTTTACTATCTACGTCTACTGTCGTAAAGTGAAACACATCTAGATTAAAATAGCCTTAAAAATATAATATTGTGCTCTACAACAGATTTTAACTTTTTGACGTCTGTTTCAAGCCACATTGTGTTTAACATTACTTTACACCAGCTGACGCAGCTTGGCGAAAACATGGCGGCCGTATCGCCACTCTCTGGCAGTATTTTATCCGAATTCTCTACTGTCTAGTTTTCAACTACACCCACAGAATGCGTCGCCTACCATTTCGTTCGAATATTTTAATCCGTCGTCATGGCAACACAATCAAATTAGATTTCATTGGCTGCTCATCACTATGACAACGTGATGCTGGCTGGACCACACGCTTCACCTGTTCTCCGCTAGATGTCACGTAGCTCGTCGATTGTTCGTATTTTTGAATATCGGCTCGGCATGGTCGAATGGCGCGGGCCGCGGGTGTCATAGCGTTGCGATGCGGTAGTGTGCGCCGGTTGGGCTTTACCTGCATTCCGCTTGTTGGATTTAGACGTAAACCCTCGAATTGACAAGGGCGGTCAAGGCGAGATCCAAACTTCAGCGCCACCTGTCAGAGGGGCACGATCATGAGTTACCCCGGACGACGCCTCGGAGGTCGGCTACCATGACCTTCCACAGGTCAGTACCTGTCACTGTCACTGTCACTCACCCCCTAAACCCGAAGTTTCCCTGTTTTGGATGGAGTTTTTTCACGATAAGATAGGACATCGCTGTGTTTTGGGGAAAATCTTTGTGGCCCCAGGGCCAAAAACGGTCAAGACCTTCCGCGGACAGGCCCAACTAGGTCTAGCTGGGTGTAAATGTCTGTGTCTGTAGGCTAGGGCTAGATGCTGTGGCCCTGAATTTGAAGATGACAGTGACAGATCAGCAATGTGCTGTTTGTAAACATCTTCGAGTGGTCCTAGGCCAGCACGGTCACAGACCTTCCGAGGACAGGTCTAACTAGGTCTAGACTGGGTGTAAAGTGTCATGTAGGCTAGGTCTAGATTACTGTGGGCCTGAATGTTGAAGATGACAGTGACAGATCAGCAATGTGCTGTTTGTAAACATAATTGAGTGGCCCTAGGTCAACACGGTCACAGACCTTCCCGCGGATAGGTCTAGAGCTAGGTCTAGACGGGGTGTCAAGTGTCATGTGTCATGTAGGTCTAGATCATGATCCAACGATATTCTTTCCTTAGAATGTCCTTGTACCATGGGGTCTAGATGACTGTGGCCCTGAATGTTGAAGATGACAGTGACAGATCAGCAATGTGCTGTTTGTAAACATCTTCGAGTGGTCCTAGGCCAACACGGTCACAGACCTTCCGAGGACAGGTCTAACTAGGTCTAGACTGGGTGTCACTGTCAAGTGTCATGTAGGTCTAGATGACTGTGGCCCTGATGTTGAAGATGACAGATCAGTAACGTGCTGTGTTTGTAAACAAGAGTTCGATAGGCTCAGACCACTGATCAACACCTGTCACCCTCTTATCTTGACTCGGCAGGTAGATGGGATGGGATGTCATACATATCGGTAGTGTAGGCAAAGATAGGTGTAGAGTAGGCCTAGGTAGCTGTGTGGCCTTGAATTGTGTGAACATGACAGATCAGTCAGTTGGTCTAGGCCCTACATGTGATGTGTTTGTAAACAGGAAATCGGTAGTTCTGGACCATTGATAACCACCTGTCACCAAAGATTACAGACTAGAGTAATCTTTACAGTCATGTCGCCCTCAGCAAGGTGCCAAGGTAGATAATTAATTAACAATTTGTGAAACTTGTTACAGGGTGCAATATGCCCCTCTTCGGGCGTACTAGCTATATTGCAGTTGGGACAATTTGTAAAGGGATGTCCGAGGGTTGTTTAAGAGGACTGAATCCCTTACATTCGGAAAACCTCGAAAAAACCCTTCAGTCAGGATCGCCGGTCTCTACGGGATTCGAACCCGGGACCTCCCTAATCAGAGTCAAGCGCTTAGCGCTCGAGCCAACACTGTCGGTAGGGTGTTGTGTTGTAAATATGAGTTCCAGACAACTGATCAATACCCTGTCAGAGTAACCTTCTTATCTTCACTCGGCAGGTAGATGGGATGTCATGTCACGAAACGCGTGTGGATGACAGTATGTGCAGATTGCCTCCCCCTTTCCACCAGCTGTCACCCTCTTGGCTCTTTTATCGCACGCCGACACTTTGTCTTTGTGGACAGGTGTCATGTTGTTATGAGGTGTGACCTTGAACTACGAGAATACACTGATAAGATCGGTTTAACTCTATAGTAGAGAGAGAGGGGAGTACACTTTCATCCCCACCAGCTGTTGTCACATCTCGAGCTGGTAGTTGGTGCAATCTTCCTGACCCAAACAGCTGTCACTGTCCCCTCTAGATTCCCGGCACCCAACCAGTGGCGGCGCCAGACAAAAACAATGGGGGGGGGGCTGAGGTGGGGCAAGGTAATAAACTGACTGGGCAAGCAGTGGTGGGAGGCCCTCTCATCAAGGGTGAATTTATTTTCACGTTACTACAGTTATTTCGTTAAATGTTTTTTTAAGTTTTAACCGAAAAATTGCAACTCAAGGGATTACTTCTTACCAACATGTGATAAGGCCCTACGTATCCAAGAAATTACCAAAAATAAATTTGTGATTTGATGGTTTATTTTGGTAATATTACTCAAGGAGGGGCCAAGTGCCATTTGATGGTTTATTTTGGTAATATTACTCAAGGAGGGGCCAAGTGCCCCCCGCAGTGCCGCCACAGCACCCAGCCACGTTGTTGGTGTATGACCTTGAAGCACGTGCTGCGAACGGTTGTTTCCTCTCAATGCGTTTCTAGAGCTCTTCAACAGATGAAAGCGCGAGATTGAACGGAGTGACGGGCTGTCTTGAGAAAATAAACATGCGGATGGTTTATGGAAGAAAGCTTTGTTTCAACCATTACACAGAGAGTGATTGTGCGATTACTTCAAAGACGCGATCGCGAAGGGAAAATAAATTAGCCAGTTATACTTTTGTCCAAACTAAATTTTCAATCAGTAATGTGAGTGCGCACATACAAAGAACCTTAGGCCTATATAATGTTGTAATTAAAATGAACGCCAATACAACTATTTCGCACTGCTATTTTGTACATAATTTAAATTCTGGTTATTATTTGGTGTGCATTTTTTTTTACTGGGGGAATTAAACCTGTTAATGAGTGCAATGTATTCCCCTCCTCAGGTGAACTAGGTATGTTACGCTTGCGGATAGGACAATTGTGAAGGGATGTCCGAGAGCTGTTTATGAGTTCTCATTCCCTTTTATCGTATAAACGAATGAGGAAAACCTCGGAAAAACTTCAGTCAGGATTGTCAGTTCAAAGGGATCGAACTCGGGACCTCTCGGATCAGTCAAGCAATTAGCGCTCGAGCTAGCTCTGTCGGTTGGGTTAAAATTGTTTTATGCTTATTTTATGTACTCTCTTTTTTTGACAGTTTACTAAGTGAAATAGGGTGGTTAGACAGGCTGTAAGAGATAAATGTGTCACTTCATTCAATGTAAGCTCGTCTGTAGTTCTTGTAAGTTGTAGCTAGCACTGCCGCCTGTGGAGGGCAAAGTGTCGCGTCCTGCAGGGGAGACCGAGTCCGCACTTGCTGCGGCAACTTGTTGACTGCGACGTCCGCTCTCTCACTCACTTTGTCTTTGTAAATTGTGTTCGTTCGTTATTGGAAGTTTAAACGGCGACATTTAATTAAGTTTTATCAGTCGGCCTGAGGATCGATTTACTCTTTGGACCGACGTTCACAGTTCGCACGCAAGGCAAGGCTCGACGAAATTAACGCTCGACGCGAGCGAGGCTGGCAAATATTTGCTTTGGCTGGCAACAACCTTATTTCCCTTCTCACGAATTATTACCCTTGGAATTGAATCAAATCGAAGTCATCGCACATTTTGTTTCCAGCTACATAAATTGCAAATGTTACCTCTTTCCTTCCCTGAACTCGTGATCTTCATACTGATTACCGTCGTTACCAAAAAATGAGGCGTACATAAATGTGCGACTGTTTGTGTCGCGTTTTACTGGACGGGTCTTGATAAGCATCATGGCATCATTATCCATAAGGAGAAGAACACAACACTATCCTGGAGTTAAAATTGTATCCATACGCTCTTTCCTTGAGGATTGAGATGGCTAGAAGAGTCACCAGTGTCGATACTATTTGTTATGTGGAACGAGGCTAATCGAGACTAGTACCACTTAGTTTTTCAAACCTTCTAATTATTGTCTTTGTACCCCTGGTTGCTGAAGGACTCTGATACCACTACCAGCTCGTCCCAGAATCCCAAACAAAAGCCACCTGGCTCCCACTGCCAAGTGTAGCTAATGAATGAGATTCAACGCATTCTCGCCTCTAATTACCTCACGCGTCGCGTCTTGTATCAGCGTCTCCCGAGCTATCAAGGCCGAGCTCTGGATCGATTATCTTAGCGAAGAAAGTCGGGGATGGGCCTGAACTTTGCTACTGTCGTGGACTGGCTTAGGCTACACTAGCTAAACCCCGCCATTGTGTGAGGCCTGCGTGTGACCGGGGATGACACGGGGTCACACCTTAGGGGGGACAACTTTTCAGAAATGGAATTCAGGACATTTTGACTTCTGGGAACCTGGTGGCGGGGGGGGGGGGGGGGGGGGGGGGGGGGGGGGGAGAATTCTTCCAGGCAGATTTTTCGGGTGTAATAAATACGATTTTGGGTATTAGAAATTGCTGAAAATTGATATACCTAAATGCTAAAATTTGCGCATGTGGAGTTTAAACGTTTAGAATTTTATATAAACGTGTAAACGTGATAGTAAAAAAAAAATTGTTGTAAAACCTAGGCCTCCGCCCACCTAAAATTTATTTAAAAAAAAAATCACTCGCCAGGGACGTCACGTTCAGATTGTTTTGGCTATGTTACCAGTGACGAGCATCGAACCCCCGTGTTACGCACGCTAATGCTGAGCCACTCCACGTGTAGCCGTGCTAATGATTCATGTTAATTAACAAACTTCGGTCAAACAGAATAGACTAACACAGTCACACATTATAGCCGAGTTGTGTTGACCAATGCACAGACTTTGTTCTAGGATTAGCGCTCGGGTGTTGTTTGTACTAGTTTAGTCGACATACAGAGTAAATACAATTTAATTGAACTTGTTCATGCACTAGTGAGGGGCACATGGAAACAATACAATATGATTCACTATTGTTTTACCAGTGTCTGCACGAAGCGTGATTGCAGTTGGTAAATACACCGTGTAAATGTTATTATAAAGCTATAACGTCGTGTTCAGATAATTAGCTGATAGAAGAGTCAGGAGTCAGGAATCAGGATGGGATAGTCCTACTGACATTGGTGTGTCCAGATAATTAGCTGATAGAAGAGTCAGGAGTCAGAATGGGATAGTCCTACTGACATTGGTGTGTCCAGATAATTAGCTGATAGAAGAGTCAGGATTCAGGAATCAGGATGGGATAGTCCTACTGACTGACAATGGTGTGTCACGTACATCCTGTTGTCTGGTAAGTGGTGGGGCGCAAGTGAAAGATGTGAGCACTCCGCGTCCTCGAGGGCTCTCACGGTTGGGCCACAGGCGACTCTTACGGGGTTTGGGTTCAATTCCCGCACACGGCATAAATTTGAATTAGCGTCTCGAACAGCACAATCGCATGGATAGAGTCATACGCTAAATGATACCACCGCCCTCAGCAAGACCAAGTGTTGACGTCCATCAAGCCTGCTCGAGTGTGACGTCAGTAGCAGATAAGACTTGTCTGGGAGCGTTTACCTTGCCGTGCAATGCAACGAGCTGGCGTAGGAGCTTTTATTGGTGCGTCGATCAATTGAATTGCTCTCGACAGCAATACGCGGTGTAGATTTAATCAACATTATCCCCTTGTGTTTTACGATATATAATAAAGATAACTGCAGACGGAAGTACAAGTCGCCACCAAGATAATGTTTTATTAAACTATTCTCTATGGAGCGCATGAACTGAATTAACATTACAATAAAGCAAAAATAAAACAAACCTGAAGCCTTACTAGCTCGCTAGAGAGAGAATATCATTCCACGCGGCGAAGGTGAAGGCGAAACAGACGTTTCAGACATCAGACACGGAGAACAACTCAAAGTTTGCTACTCGCGAGTTTCTTGTTTGGTATAAATAATGTTATAGTTCTTGTCTTTTGACTTCGTGTTTTGACTGGTGAAATTGAACATTTCCCCTGGAGGGTATTCCACGTAGATGAGTCACCGTTTACCAACGAGATTACTAAAATATATTTCTTCTCCCGAGTCCTGAGGGTTGTTGATAGGGTATGGCACGAGCATGATTAAAACTCTTCGTGTTTTCATTGTGTGTCTTCGGTTTTCGTTCGTTGCTCTTCATCTTCTAGACTTTGCCCTCGAGTGTCAAATGCAGCCTAGATCTGTGGGATTAGATACATAGGAAACAGCGCAGATGCAATTTGTTACCACTGGAGTTACCCATTTCTCTTCTTTCAAATGCATCACTTAAAAACTACCTCTACTTGCGGAGAAATTAGATGAGACTTTTACACATTACACACATGCTGCCTATCGAATCACTAAAATGTTCGCGGTTATAGGGCAATGGTCAAACTAATCTCCCACCAGAGCGCAGAACGATCGGAGAGATGACCACAGTTGTATTTACGTTATTAAAATAGGAATTTTTACAACAATTTGGCGGCAATGCATTATTGTTATGGTGGGTGACAGATTTCCCACCAGAGTGCAGGACGATCGACGTTTGGTCACTGTCATGTGTAAGTTCCACTGGAACCAAAATGTAAAGAGTCCTGTGGTCACTCCCCGATCATGCGATCCTGGCGGAGAATCGGGGTGAACCAGCTTGGCATTGCCCTGATCTGTGTGTAGTTTTGTTATTTTAAAATGAATATCTTTAAAATAGCCTTTGCTTCTACACTCGTCCAAACTTTCACCAACTTAGCTAGGAATTACTTGTGACACAGTTAACACAAACGTAGTACATGTGTTTTTAGTAAACATTGTAAGAACCCCCCTCCCCTCCTCCCCTTTTCCTCCCCTACCTGTGTCTGGTTCTGACCAGTATGGGATTTTCCTCTTCTTATCCCCTAGGATAGAGTGGTGCATTACGACCTAACGGTTGTCGCGCCCTGATCCAAATAAACTAAAACTAATCATTGTCACACTGATCCGCATAAGATGGGTACTGTAAAGATGGGCCTTGTTGTGTTGTACAAGATAAATCCCCCAACCCAAGTTCGCAAGAATTTGGGCGAGCAATCAAAAGAAGACGCACCCTTGAGCTTGACCGTGTTGGCCAAAATGACCCCTCTTCACTTGCATCTGAACCGGATGATCACAGTTATGTTGTCTGATCCACAGACAAGTATAGCAAACATTTCTCAAATGCATTGACTCACATATTATGCAATAGGCTCTTCCGCGAGGTGCATTCTTTCATTGTGAACAGGCATAATTCGTTCCACTGTATTGTTAAATAATCCAAATAATGGCGTTACGTTACATGCACGTGCATTGCTAGGATGCGCCACACCAGAGGGAAAGCTAGAGTTCTTCGGGAGCGTGCGAGCATGTGATGTGATATTGTTTTTGATTTCACGCCGCAGGCGCGGACTGGGTCGAAAAGGCCCGGGATGCTGGCATGTAGTAGAGCCCGTATGAGGTCGCGTAGCAAAGCAGGGGGCTGGGGCGAAGCCCCAGCCCCCGGAGGCAATTTCGCCGAAGACGAATTTTTTTTGAGATGGTTCGTTATATTTTAAGGCCTAAAACGCTATTTTAGGATGCGATTAACAGGCGCCAACACACACTACCCGAGCTCGCAATTCAAATCTCGCGAAAATTATATTTGAGGAAGCCTTATAACCAATAATGTAACTCGCAAGTGCCAAATTGACACTCGCAAAATGCGAGCTTGGGGGATGAGTGATACTGGACATTTTGATTGAATCATGCATAACTTTCCAATAATAATGTGTAAACGTAAGCTGTAACCTGTAATGAGACGATTCACGGTACTACTTCTACATCCCCCCGCCGGCGCCGGCTGTCCTCCCCCCCCACCCACCCAACGCCATCCCCTTGCTAGTTGGAACTGGCAAACCAAAACCAAAATACGTGCAATCACATCGAAATTTCTTCTCGTAGCGCGGCGGAGAGAAAGTCAATTATAGCTATACATGATAGTCACTAGTAACTAGTGACTAGGAACTGTTCCTACTGAAAACTGAAAAGTGAGAACACTGAACTACCATTCTCGTTTGAAGAGCTGCCTAAGGCACCCCATGAGTTATCGTTAATATTATTAAAGTATTTTGTTCGGCAACTCTTTTTCGCAGTAAACAAATATACAATCATATATATTTTGTCTGAAACTGAAAGTGTAGAGTGTACAAAAATTCCACAGGGGCCCGGAATGTAAAAAGCCCGGGGTGCGATCGCACCCCGGCACCCCCTGCCAGTCCGCGCCTGCACGCACGATTTGTTTGCATGTTGGAACTGTAGATGTTTCATCTACATTCTAATAGAAATGTTTTATGTAGAACCAACAAAGTATCATCATATTGTATGTTATCTGCCAAGTGCTAGTATAACTGGTATAGTTTTTAAGTGGGCCTATATTGAATACAAATTTTATTTGGATGATACGACTTTTGTGGCTATTATCCATTTAATTAATTTGATTTTCATATTGTCGGAAAGTGAATTCTCTCACCTATCTCAATTCGCATATTTTGAACCACTTTCATAAATGTCTCGTATATAATTTCAGAATGTTATATTTTGATTCACGTGTTTGGAACGAAATAAACTGCATATTTCGCATTCGCGTCTTCTCGTTCAACAGCAATGTGTAGGACTGGACGAAGCTCGGAATCTCAATGAAGGGAACGCTACGATTCTAAAGCCGAGAAAGTTCGTTCGTACTTTTTAAACTACGCCTATATTTTTCGATCGATCGAGATTATTTTATTGTCCGTACTTAAAAAGGGTATACCAAGCCTCGTACATTGCCTTTTTTTATTGGCCCCGTTTGGTCAGAAACCATTTCTAAATATCTCTTACTAGGAAGCTTCGCAAACGCTTTTTTTAGTCGCGTTGATGGATGAGCTTTTTTATTATAAAATGTTAATATTAATTTAAAATTACAAAGCAATCATTAGGTCTGTTGGATCTTTGATTGTTTGTAACAAGGCTGTGAGTAATGAAGTTTTCATACAAGGCTGTGAGTAAGATCTAAAATCTATATTTTCGTGATGTTTTCGTGCTATTTGGGCGGATTCTGACCAAACGGGTGGGGCTACAACGTTCATATTTCACATGGACATTAAGGTTAGGGTGATGTATTGACTTTTGAAAGAAAAAGTTGAAAAAGTTAGCCAGAATCTATAGAAATAAAGGTTTTAATATTTAACACCTCAAAAAACTCAAATTAAAACCTTTATTTCTATAGATTCTGGCTAACTTTTTCAACTTTTTCTTTCAAACGTCAATACATCACCGTTACCTTAATGTGCATGTGAAATATGAACGTTGTAGCCTAACCCGTTTGGTCAGAATCGGTCCAAATGTCACGAAAATATCGCACTAAAAATCGAAAAAAAATCGTAAAAGTACGATATTCATGAGAAATATTTCTTCGATTGTAGGTACCTAAAAACGTGGGAAGTCTAAGTTCAGAGAAAACGAAGGTCGTCTCAGATTTTCATCAAGATCGCATATGCCGTTTGCCCGATAGAGAGCGAACAAACAGACGGGAAAAAAAAAAAAAAAAAACACCCGAGCTAAATTTTTTGGTGGGTGGGGAAAAATTGAAGTCTTTGCTTCGCTCATCCAAAAATTAAATTTGTAGGACTTATTGCATAAAAATTTGTGCCTTTAAAATTTAAAAAAGGGCCACACAAGCATTAGTTATCTATCGGGTTAAAAACAAACAAGAAAAATATGTTATTTTGCTCTAGTATTTGGAAAACAAAAGTATTTTTTATTTCTTCAGCACCAGGGCTGACGTAGTGACTAAACTAAACATGCGACGTTTATCAGGATCCCGTACAGTGACCAATGCTCGCTCTTCCGACTTTTAGCAATTATTAAAATTAAAATATGGAAACCAAAGGCAAACAATTTTTGAATTTTCAAATAACCCCCCTAGATTTCCGTGATCTGCGTGCATTTTGGTGTGATCGATTCTTCAGGATCATTTGTGTTTAAACTCTGAGGGAAAATACACTTGTAACGTCCCGGAAAAAAATTTCGGGGGTTTTATTAAAAACCTTTGACGGGCTTACCCCAAATTAAAAAAAAGTTCTTCGTGTATAGTCAAAAGACACCGACTCGTTTTCCCCCGCTGCGCTGCGGTAAATTCCCCCATTATATGCAGAGATTTTAAAGACGCTTTTTGACGAACTTGTACACGCTCGCTACATTTTAAAAACGGCTGTTTTTTAAAATACAACTCTACAAAACTTTGCCGGGTTTTAAATAAACGTCCCAAACCTCTGTGCTCTATCCGCACGTCACAAGAATATTCCTGGCGTGGTTTGCTTCACATTTGGGCAAACAATGAATACACAAAAGCGAACAAATGTAGGAATCATAGAGCCCCGCTCCAAGATAAGTTTTTTTTACCGCCTTGTCCGTGTCTAGTTGGGGGATTTTTAAACTGGGGTAGTACTGGGCAGTATTAGTTGGGTAGATCTACTTGCAAAAACTGTCGACTTATTAGACTTATTTTATTCGCCCGTAAATTTAAAATAGGGAAAAATTTTTTTTCGCCCATAGTAAAAACCACATTCCAAAAATAAAAAACCGCTTCTTTTTTTATCCGGACCTTATCAACTTGTAAAAAAGTTATTTTATTTAGTAATTTTAATTTTGAGGATTCGTACTCCCATGGAGTCATGAAGGGGAAAACTGTTCCATGCACGGTTTAAAATGACTTTTGTATTCGCTGGCAAGAGAAAAAAAAAGTTACCCACCAGTTTGTAGTGTACTTTCATGGCTGCAAGCTGAAAAAAGCTTTGATCTAAAAATAATGAAGGTAAACACCTCCATACAACTACAACTATAACATATATCGATTTGGGTAGTCGGGAAACACTCCCCTTAAAAATTGTTGTTATTTAATATTATTCAGAAGTTTAAAAAAATCCATCCCCGGGGCTCGAAGGCGCCTATACCTGGAATATATGGGAGGCCCTGGTTCGAACCCCGGTCGGGATGGATTTTTTAGCTCGGCGGAAACTGTGTGATATTCTTCCCGCAGTGGCATTACGAGCAGCCCTTGGCAATGAGGACAGTATCTTAGATCTGGGTGTACTCAAGGGTCAGTGCTCGGTCCATAGTCTGAGGTTGGGTCTAACGAGGATAGATTGGTGCATGGAACCGAAGGACATGGGTTGAATCTCACTCCAGGCATGGATATTAAAACTTTTCTTCGTTCTCATCTATCACCACTAATCGTGTGATCTTGTCGAATAGCAAAGTTCCTCTCACTCACGAAGGTATAACCATCAGTGATATAACAGAAGCCCGACGATGTTCGAGCCATGGTCAGTTGGTCAGCCAGGCTAAATAAGTCCCCTCAGATGTTCCAAGTTGGTGGAACCAGTTTAGTGGGATGAGGTGTTCATCAGTGCTGGCCTGTGTAAGAGTCGTTTACACAGACTATTCATCAGTCTTGAGTTGTTGTTAGATTTACGTGGATGTACAGATAGTTGGCAGCAATATATCATGGACAAGCAGTCGCAGACTGGGCGAAGGAAAACTCTTGGCATTGGTTCGTAGATTGGTAGGAGAGGGCGTGGATTTGATGACACAATAATTAGGTAGGGGTCGTATAAGCCATCTCGTATTGCGTGGCACCTGAACAATACTATGTATAGAGTTGCCTATCCTTGCACAATGGCACACCCACATACAGCTTGAGATAAATGGGAAAGTAATATATCAATATCTAGCTCAAATTTCGAATGTAATAATTAATTGAGCAACACCGTTTCTTTATTTGTTACCTTCTCACGTGAAATATTCCACCGACCATACATGAAATATTGGACTTGGGGATTAATGGCCCTAACTTATTGAGGCCATTATTCAATTCGATTTTTTAAAAGCTAATATTTTCACTGTTTCAATACTTTTTACTTCTTTCGGATAAAATGATAAACTTGTACATCCCTTTTTTCATAGAAATTGCACTTTGTTCTTTCTTTATTACTTATTGTGTTGTTACTTATCTTTATCGTTAGTCGCCGATAGAGGAAGCTGTGGCAAGGTAAGGTAGAAGGGTTTATTGTTCAGTTTGTCACGTGTCTTGCTCTCTGGTCTGTGGCTACACCGTCTGATCCCCTACACCAGCCATCAAGCGCGTCTTCGTGCGCTGTTTAGTGCCAGTTGCTCACCCGAGATTGATGCACTCTAACTGCGCCGTCAACACTTGATTAGACACACGAGAGTGACATTCTTGGCTCTAACAGTCGACCCACGCGATCATAAACCTACTACACCGGTGCGAAGACAACTTGTTGGACAATCAGCCGCCATATTGTTCCTGGTTTCTGATTCTTGTCTGGGCTCGACATCCAACCGGGGAAAACTTTTATCATTACTAAACACACCGATCTTTATTTTTATAGATGCTTTCAACAAGTTGTTTTCGTGCCCCGATGAAGTATCATATATATGGATAGTAAATGCGTCTTTGCGGTTGTGTAGTAGACATTGCGCGCAAGAGGGCGAAAGCTTTTTCAGCGTTTATTACTGTAATTTCATCCTTTTCAGTTTGTAATGTGCATTTACGTCAAATTTGCATTGGCATTGTATTTATTTTACTCTTTTTTGTGACTGTACGTTGGCGTTGACAATATCCTTTTTCAATAAACAGTGTAAGTAAAATTGTTTGTTGAATCGATATATATATATTCGGGCATTGTTCCCAGTAGTTGTGTGGAGTCAACATAGCCCTGATGCACCTTTCATCTATCGTAGTAACTCTTAGCGAATTAATACTGCACCAACTGACCGTGCTAGTTTCAATTTCAACATCTTGAACAGTTACCTAACAGACTGAGATCGACCATATGCTTGACGGTTTCAATAAACAACATAGGCGCCATTCTCAACAGAATTATTCGCAAATCTTTCGAAAACAAACTAGGTTTTAACCTATGGGTCTGCGAGGGTGGTTCTAAAACAAGATGTCTGCCCCCTGCAGCTGGCGGAGTGATATCTGGGGCTGAGCCAATCAGAGTTCACATATTGCACTACTTCCATTGCACCTTCCGACACTTTCAGAAGGCGTGGTTGATGTACAAAACAAAATACAATGTCCTCAGTTTACAAACAACAGTAAGGCTGTAAGTTGTAGCGTAGATAAAAGCAAATACTGACAGTATAAATGTGATAAAACAAGAAGGTGTGATGAATTTTTTTGTTAAATTTGCGATTCTTGACAAATTGTGAACCAACAAGTTCGAGAATGTTCTCCACTCTTCAGGGCATAGTTTGCCCTGGCTGATATCTCTGTGTCCTTTATGTTCAAATTGTTAAAACTATCTACTTTCCCCGCGACTCTGCCATAGCGAGAAATAAAATCTAAAACCCTTGTAACTTATGCCTTATTCTGCGAGTCTCACATTGTCAACGTATCTTCTTTGATTCATAGGCAGTGTTGTTGACTCACGGTCCTTTTAAATCTCCAGACATTTTAACACAAACAAGTCCTAGACGTATCGTACCTAGGGACAAGGTTCGAATCCCTCATCATCATACGACATCTTGTTGATGTATTGTCCTGGCTAACATCACGACCGAGTACTATGCTAAGACACAACAACAGCTGATATTGTCTCCTGTGGGGCGCGGCTCACCTCAGGCGTGGTCACATGTGACGTCACGTGATGTACGTCGTCCATCACAGATACAGAGAAAGTCCTTGTGATATATTGTACATTGTTGTCCAGAGCCGATCACCCTGCAGATTGCAATGATCGAGTGGCGATTTCTCCGAATTACTTGTTAGTCAGTCATCTTCTGTCTTGACTTGATCCGACCATCATCTTACGAGAGAGCGCCGACTTTACCGTACAAGGGCTGCGATTGGTGGTTTACATGTAATGTTATGTTATGTTATGTAAGCAACATCTGCCATGATTGATTGGTACATCCAGTAGCTGGAAGAAAGCGCAAGTAGAAGTGCGTGGGTGGTTCAATCTGAAAGACGAAACGAGAAAGATAAGTTTGTGTGTGGGCTCCACTCCGGATTGCTTTCTGTTATATATTATTTTCTTAGAAATGCGATGCTGAGATCTTTTTGTTCAGCAAATACAATATCTACTGTTATATAGGGAGGCACGGAATATAGTTATGCTTGAGCTTGTGTGTTCTTATGCTTGTGCTTATGAGTTTTGTGCTAGCGATGAAAATCTAAAATTGGTCGGTATTGTTATAAGAAACACCGCTTGATTATAAGAATTATGAAGATGAGTTGGGAGGGAGCGTGATATAGAATATATTTAGTCTGGCATGAATATCATGAGACTAGGCAAGAACAAGTGATGGGATAAAGGGATTAGAGGAAGGTGGTGACGAGGTATTCTTTTATTATTAGCTTTGTATAACTTACTTTATATAACGCTCGTTTACGTTTACAATCTTAGTTAGCTTTGCTTACAAAACAAGTGGTTATGTATAGATTAAGACTTACTGTAATTAAATATATTCACTGTAGCAAAATAGACGTTGGAGTTGGAACACATTTGAATATTATTATTTATCAAGTATTGACAATAGCATTCGGGTCGAACGAGTGCGATTATACATAAATGTCAAATTGAATGGTGGCTACTTGAGGACGTGTGTTCGAACCCAGGCACGGACTATCCAAGCAGCGAGGCTTATCACGAGGAGGCGGCAAGAGACTCAAAGCGATATTATCTCGTGTTCCATCACACGACTACGGTGATATCTATCGCCTGTCGGGAAACGTTACGTAAAATGCAAAGTGGAGTAGATTGAAAGGTGTAAAGTAAAGGAAACAGCCTTGGCGGCGACGCCTACCCCGCGTAATGGAGTCTTTATTGCTGTGACTTGTTGCACGCTCGGCCGTAGAGGTGGCGGTGGGTGGGTGGCTGGGAGGGGGTGTGGCCGTGACGGGCGGTGCTGTCAACTCATATGTCATTCAGATGTGAGTTATCACATCACTTTCATTTTCAAGTAACGTCTAGAATTTGTAAAACAATTTATTATTTATATTATTTTATTTTTATAATTATTTGCGTCAACTTGCTCGAGTGAACGGCGGACCTACCTACTATTACTTCTGTGGTGTCTAGAAATGTAAGATAATATTCTTGAAGCTCCCTCTTAGCCCTGACGAGGTGTGAGATACACGTGAAGCCTCGTTTAGTTGCTCAATCACCGGCCGATTACCTCCAGATATCAGACCGTGCAGGCGCTTCTCTCCCAGCCGCCTCGTATGGATGCAAATCACTCCGCGTCACGGGTGAACGTGAAGGTTAAATCCCAGGGGTTGATGAGCGAGCACTTGGGGGTGGAATAACGACCACCTCGGACGCGTCGCTCACGAGTAGGCCGGGCCTAGGACAGGGCTGCTCCCATGTTCTGACACTGCTGGACTTGGGGGGACGTAAAGCTATGGCCATGTGCGCGATTTCAAATCGTCTATCATATTCAGTTATGAAAAATGATTTACAACGGGACAACCAAATAAACTAATTACATAAATGCAGACATAAAAATGAACTCAAGTTAAGTCAAGTTTGAAACAGTAATATTACAACAACAATGCATAGTAATACAATAATATTAATAACGTATCAAAATTGAATATTAAAAATATTAGTTTAAAAAAATCATCAGATCGCATAAGCCGTTTTCCCGGTAGAGAGCGAACAAACAGACAAAAATACAAAAAAAAACGAGCTAATTTTTTTGGGGGGTCAATGAAATTGAAGTCTTCGCTTCGCTCATCCAATAACACGTTTGCTGTAAGTGTGTTGTTGTTGGTGGTCTATGCGTCTAGAGGGTCCCAATATCTGCCGCAGCGCTGCGCTGTGCTCTGCGCTACATCATAATCTCCGTCCTCTCATGAATAGTTTCTTATGAATATCAATTTGATATTCGAGCGAGCGTCCTGAACTTTTGGAATGTTTACATTCTCAAAGTTCAGAATTCTAGCTTTGAAAGTAAAATTGGGCATCTCAAAGAGATGGTATTCGCCCAGACCTATCTTTTACACTTAATGTCATGTCTTGCATAAATTTAATGCATGCGGGCAGGGTAAGCCCATCTAATACTTAATTGCATATCTTTGCAGCAAGTTTTAAAGGACGCTCACTCATTTGCAAGTCAATCAGTGTACGTATAATTGGCGCTGGACGTCGCCTATATCATTACCATACTTGCATATTGGAGTTGCTCAATGCTATACTCTGAGTTTTACCTCATTTCGATTTCATTGAAGACAACCACGGAGGATCAATCGAATACAGTAGAGCCGAAGAAGTGGTCGTGACTCCTGCGTCCTAGGTTCGAAGCCCGGCCTCAGTTACGTAGCCGTGTTTTATTTCCACCCACTGAACCTTTCCACAATCGTTGCCAAAATTTGAACCGAAAATACCAAATAATCATCGCCTTGCACAACAAACTTTACGGAACCGAAAACTTGACTTCTATGAAAACGTTTGCGCCATTCAAGAGTCAAGACACAAAGTTGTGCAACAATGGCGAAACATTCCGCTGCCTGTCAAAACGTTTTCTGGTCACACCAGAGCGTTTTTACGGCCTATTCCTTGGTCGCGTGCCAACATAAGATTCCCGCTTGATGCGCAAACTGTTTCGTTTCTAGCGACAGACATAAAACTTAACGGGAGTAAAAGTTGTGACGTAGATATTCGCTCCAGCGAGAATCTCATCGTTTGGACAGACGCTAATTTGTCTCGGACCAACTCGTTCTCGAGACTTGGGATCAGTGGATGTTCTTACTATATTTCACGCCAAAGATAATTCGCAGACACAGCCTACGTCTCGGAAGAGTTCTAACTTGCGTCTTTAGAGTCAATTTATCATATACTATAATTATCATTGTTATAATAAGAGCGCGGACCGCATAGAAAACGACCCTTGTCCGTGATTGGTTGTGATCATGCCAATATCTGTTCTACAGGATGAAATGATTTTATGTCTTTGCAGGGTACTTCCTACCAATACGGTGTATACTATATGTCAACGACAATTCACATTTACACACAATCAATAAAAGTAAAGTAATGTTATTGAGATATTGAGGTATCTAATCATATTTTCAAAGGTATTATTGTTCTAAGTGCCAAATAGTTTGAACCAGTGGAAGATTAGCTAGGCCTGCCTATATTATAATGTATCCACACTACTCAAATCTTCTACAATCAACCCCTTTGAAATGTATGGTGCTATTCTGTACTTCAATAGCTCCCCTAATTATTAATCTCGGCAGATTCAAGTTGTTTGGAATGATCACCCTTTGTGCTTTCAAGTCAGAGGGTATTTGCAAAGCACTTGAAAGCCCTCGCATCAGCGGACAAGTTTCATGTGCATTGTTCTGACAGTGTCTTCAGACTGACCTCGGAGAAGATTTATGTAGGGTGGCGTGAGGCTAATTGTTTACATCGGCACGAGTTCAAATGAAATGTACGGAGTATTTATGTAAATGTATTGTTTGCATAAAGAAACGACTCTTGGTTTCTCGCTGGAAACAATACATCAATCGAGTTTTACTTTTCATAAAACAATTTATATATCGTTATATGACTTTATTATCCCGACTTTCATTGATAAGCGTGTTTGCTCAGACGTTGTGACGTAGTCTTCTGTGTGAGATATTAATGTAAATCATCTTCCCAGGCGTAGGTATTATCTTTCTTTGTGTGTACGATTGTGCGTGTGTGTCTATCTGTACATGCACACATAAATCAAAACAAAGCCAAGGCTGACCGGGGTCGGTCAGAAGAGTAGGTGGGTCCACGACATGAGCCGTGTTAGACAAGGTTCCAATACTTCATGTGGCCTCGCCTTTGACAAGTATAACATGGACAAGTCGCGCTTACGCGCGGCTTGAAAGCCGCTGCGCGGAGGGCTTGGAAAACCTCGTACCTGGAATTCCTCGTAGTTTGAAAACCTCGTTGCCGCGACAAACTCGAAAATCGGCCCGAGTACGGCCGCGATGCGGTAGTTTGCGGGTCACGTTTGTCGTTAATCCGAAGACTTTGGAGAAATTTGTTTTCCGGCACACTTTTGGTTCGTCGCCGGACCCTGCCCTCCGTTTCGAAGTAACGTGGAATATTTTAACGATATCAATTGATTATTACGCAAATTTTAAATTTCCGGGACGACAAATTTTCCGGGACGCTTTTCCGGTAACAGAAATTTTTGTCTTGTCCGCTTGGACGAAAAATGCCCGAACTACTAAAGGCCTTCGCAGTCGGCAACTTTCAGTATGTCAAAGTCTTAGCCACATCCGCGCGGTTTCCGTAGAGTCCGAGATGGACCCAATCGGACAATAATTGTGCCATTTGTAAAGTTTCCATAACATAATTTTACCGGGACGCTTTTCCGGTACGTCAAAATATGATCCTCGAACGCCCGTTCCGTAGAGCCCAAAATGGACCTGATCGGTCGATTACTGCGCCTATCGTAAAAATCCTCGACTTAAGTTTTTCCGTGACACTTTTCCGGTTACGTCAAAATATGCGCCTCGACCGCCCGGTTCCGTAGAGCCCGAGATGAACCTGATCTGACTGTAATTGTGAAAGATATTTTAAAAAAAAACATGCTTTACCCCAATATGACCAACCACTATTTTGAGAAATACCAAAAATGTTTTTGGCCACGTTCAAATGAAAGTTTTTCGGGGTCGTTGCTATTGACGCGGCCCTCTGACGTCATCGGAAGGAAAAATATAAATTAAAAATTTTGTGAATGCCCCAGAATGCTCGGATCACTGTTTTGACTATAAAAATAACCCCTGTTGTAGTCTTTGATATTGTGAGTAGGTACTCAAAACTGCGCCTTTCCTCCCCCCCCCCCCCACCCCTCCCTTTTCCTGCCGTTAATGATTGTGAATATTGGTTGTGGCGCATGCTCATGCTTGACTGGGCTACCCTTCTAGTGAATTTATGCTTAATTGGCGGATAACAGGAATGTCCAAAATACCCCCATAAATGGTCATCGAGTGCCCATATCACTGTTTCTACTTAAAAATGACCCGTTTTGACAACCTCAACTTTATGTTAATCGATTCAATTAATTAAAGATCACCTCCACCCCCGGATTGGAGGTTTTTCAGCGCATTTCGTAAAACTCCGGGACAAAAGTTTTTCCGGGACTCTTTTCCGGTACGTCAAAATATTGGCCTCGTCCGTTCCAGTTCCGTAGAGCCCGAGATGGACTTGGTCGTACAATTATTGCGCCTTTTGTAAAAAAAAACACGACAAAGGTTTTTCCGGACGCATTTCCGGTAACGTCAAAACTTTTGCCCTCGCCCGCGCGGTTCTATAGCGCCCGAGTTGAACCTGATCGGACGAAAATTACCCGAGCTGATTAAAAGAAACCAGGTTTTTTGGATTGTCCAAAAATGGCCAAACCATTTTCAAAGAAACAAAACTAATTTAGTATTAGGGCCGTCACCTCTGATGCGGCCCTCTGAGACGCCATTGAATCGCTCCAAAATGAAATGGCTTGAAGATATTGATGGAATGTCCTTTGTTTCTATTTCAAATTCTCTCCCCCCCCCCCCTCTAACAGTGTCATTGCGGCGTCCACTCAAAACAGTCCTCAAAATTCGGATTCGTACCGAAAAAAGTTAATACATTTCAATGAATAATCAAGGTTTAGATATTATAAAACTCGACTTCCCCCCCCCCCTCCAACCCCCTCCATCACCCCTCACCACTTTGTCCCTCTCTATTTCCCTCGTTGTGTTCGTTGAGGCTAAACACATGTATTTCCCAGAACAAAAAATTTGACTTTGGCCCCCCCCCCCCCCCCCCTCCCAAAAGACCGCCTCTGCCCAACCCTAAAGGAAGTCTGTCCCAAAATGTTGTCCATGTCGCCCCCATGGACATTGCCCTCTTTGGCATATTATAAAATGCAATTATAATGGCTTGAAGATATTGATGAAATGTCTTAATTTCTATTTCTAAATCCCCCCCCTCCCCCTCAAACAGTGCCATTGCGGCGTCCACTCAAAACAGTCCTCAAAATTCGGATTCGTACCGAAAAAAGTTAATAAATTTCAATGAATAATCAAGGTTTAGATATTATAAAACTCGACTTCCCCCCTCAACCCCCTCCATCACCCCTCACCACTTTGTCCTCTCGATTCCCTCGTTGTGTTCGTTGAGGCTAAACACATGTATTTCCCAGAACAAAAATATTGACTTTGACCCCCCCCCCCTCCCCCACCCTTCAAAAGAGCGTTGCTGCCCAACCCTAAAGGAAGTCTGTCCAAAAATGTTGTCCATGTCGCCCCCATGGTCATTGCCCTCTTTGGCATATTATAAAATGCAATTATCCTTGTGGTTGACGTCCTTTGATAACCTGGTTGTGTTCACTGTGGCAAAAACCCTGTATTTTTAAAACCAAATATTCGTCTTGGTCTCCCCCCACCCCCACCTCACTGCCAAACCCAAAAGGAAGTCGCTAGTACGAAACATTTAATTCGGCCCGATCGGACGTAAATTGCCCGAGATATAGATAGTTGTTTAAAAAAACATTGCAAAATTGAATTTCTATTACATATTTTGACTACTCTAAATCGACCATTTTAGAAACATTTGACTTGTATTAAATGGCAAATAAGTCGATCACGCATACCCTTTAATAATAATTGTAGATTTTGTAAATTTTGAAGTAGGGCCGAATTGAATTTTTTTTTTCGATATATTAATAACTTCGGCAGACCTCGTTGAAGGTGCATAATATGTTGAGTTTTGTATTTATTGATTATTTGAAATTGAAGTGGGTAGTACATTGTTAGCCCCTCCCCCCTTCTTGGCCTTCCCACTCCTCCTCCCGCCATACACATAGCTTTTCACAACAAATTTAAATTACTATATAATGTCATTTACACATGAACACAAAAGCATGTAAACGAATGACGTACCACAATCGGTAGCATGTAGGTTGATTAACAATACATTAAAATTTCACAACATGCAATATGAAAAAAAAGTATCGACCTGACCGTGACTCGAACCCACGCCGACCGCGTGATAACTCGTCATTCTCACCCCTCGACTAACATGCCCTGTGCATATATGCCGAGTAATAACTGTACCCTATACACGCGCGTTGGAAATTTCATCGCAGGGAATAATAAAATGAGCTTATAAATATATTTTTTCGGCGCTTAGGATGTCAAAACGAAGGTTTGAAAAGTTGTTTTTCGGAATCCTCGAACCTGATCTGAATTTAATGGACCAACAAAGTGAACCCAACCTCTAGAGTCATACCCGTTTTATGACGTTTTATATTTGCATGCAACTGTAAAAAGTTGTTTTTTCTATGCAAAAACGGCACGCATGTCAATTTTGTCGGTGTCACTTCTACCCTTTAAACGTAACCAAATGCGTGATGTTTGGTACGGCAATTTTCGTAAAGGTTGGGAAGAGTGCTTTCTGCCATTCGTGAATTTTACAAAAAAATATTTACCGTGCTTTTCGTGACCTTGAATGCAAAGTTCAACTTTCAAAAAGTGTCCCGGACCGAACTCGAAGGCTTCCACCTAGCCCGGGTTCGAACCCAGGTTCTCAAAACAATTTTATTTAAATACCTTCATCCCTCCGCTATATTAAAGAGCCTTGGTCGTTCCAAATCGAACAGAGGAAAGGCAATATTTTAAGCTTTTAAAGTTGCAACACCCCAAAATGTTAAAAAATTTAAAACTTTTTTTCGACTTTGGGATTTTTTTCCGCGCAATCGGCAAAGATATCGGCTCTTTTTTCTCCTCCCCCCGTTCGCCATTTTTTTGGACATTCGGAATTGACAAACCTCGGGGCTCTACCGCGCATCTAGAATTTTTAGAAAATTTGAAACGGAAAATCCAAACAATGTCCAAAATAAGAAAACGGTCGTTTCGAAAACATGCCCTCGACGGTTTCGGGTGCGTTTTGGAAATGTCCACGCGTGGGAAGACGAAATTAAAAATTATGATTTTTTTTTTCATTTTTTTCTCGTCCGCTAAATAAGTGCTCTCCCCAAAACGGCACGCGAGCCAAAATGTTCATCGTCGCCAAGGCCAAAGTATGCGAGCGGGTCCAAAACCCTTGGCGGTGCCTGTACCCGGAAAGATTCCGAACGCACCGGTACCGTCGACGTTCGGGTGCGACGCCCACTTTGGGCGCGGCAACCGTGAATCCAAAAAAAAAAAATTGTTTTCCGCGCCGAGATCGTGTTATTCAAGACTATTAGTATAGACACTTCGCGTAATATTTTGATTAATGAATAGTTTACCGCTGCTGGATGCATTTGATTGGCTATATTAGGTTTTCATGTTTTAAATACTTTTGAGTACCTGTAACCTATACTTATTGCCCATCAAAGTTATATTGGGCGAGTGTATTTGCAAATAGACTATACGTGTGTGAGATATGTTACGAGGCGAGGAAATTCAACCAGGGCAGAATTACCTGGATGCCAAACCAAGTCTTGTAAGTGATTTGACAACCTATAACCTCTAAATATATAGTTAGTTTACTTATTATATCAGTTCAGTTCATGTTATTTGTCCAAACATTTTCCAATACATTTCCATCTAACTTTTATATGGCTCTGTTAGAAATTAGAATGAATGTTGAGGAGGGATATGCTTTTAAAGTGTGCAAAGTTCTCGATTTGTGTCTGCCCCAATTGTCTATCTTGCTAGAGTCAGTGGATTAACTTCGGTAAAGTGTATTCTGGCAGTTAACATAACATAAGAAAATGTATTTACTTTTGTAAATGCTTTATTTTCATATAGCAGTTTTATTTGTTGTTTATAAAAGTCTATGAAACGAGGTCGAGATTCGAGTGGTCCACATGATTGTCTTGTAAAACTAAGAAGAACTGAAATAAATATACGATAAGAAATGTCCTGTCAAGTACTTTACCCTGCTTTCGAACAATTCTCAAAGTTGTCAACAAGTTTGGTGAACGAGGATAGTTTGAAACATGGCCTTAAGAAGGTTTGACAACTTAACAGTTCAATCTCGCAGAGTTATTGTTAAGTTGGCAGGACAAATAATATCAGACTTCGTTTGAGTTTATTCGTGTGTTTACTTCGCGTGCCCCTATCTATATCAGAAACACGGACCAGAGAGTCGAATGGGGCGGCTAATCTACGCCCTAACTTCCATCGAGTGCGCATGAATCTTGCGAGGCCATTTTCACGACAAGAACTAGTTGAATTTATTTACACTTTCGTATTAATAAAATAGCTTGACAAAGCGGTAATATTACACTTCAACCCCCATCGGATATAAATAAAAGTTATGAAGTCGAGGCCGTACGTGTTTAATTCCCGTATAAATTGCCGTAATATAAACGGCTTAATTGATTATTATAATTTTCTAAAATACCACTTATCTCGGCTTAATAATAGACCTAAGATTATATTTTTGATGTATAATGCCTACTACTTAATAGGTTATAATTTAGCTTATACTTCAATCTGCGTTGCCATATGTGGCTGACTTATTTGAAGGAATTGTAAAGGTTATTTTTCTTAGTCACCGTGAGGATGCTATGAACAAAATGCAAACAAATAAAAATAATTCTACTTTGAATACAACCAATTTAGTTTAAAGGCTCATTGCCAGATTGTGACAAACCTGACTAAGTTTCCTGTACTGATGGTGATTTATGGACTTGAGCCCTAGAACCAGCCCTCGCACATTTCTTTCTTGACTTTCCTAATATGTTGGGGTAGGGTTGTGCGTGACATGCCACACACAAGACACACAAGCGTGAGGGTTTCTACAAGGCCAAACTTCTATGTTAGTTTCTGACGGGGGAAGCGAGGCCGTACTTTATAAAACATCGCTTTGTCATGGCCGGGAACTGATCCCGGCCATCGAACTACACAACATACGAGACGAGAAAATCACCGCACATTCTTCATTTACACAATAGCAAATCAATCATTTACGTAGGAAATTATTGCCCTCAAACGAGGTTAGCTAATGATCGGCTATTGAGAATAAACGCTTGTGTTGCACCGATGTTTCCTTGAGGAGTCTTCAGCGGATAACTATAGTCGACTCTTTAGACCTAATGAGCCTGGATGAATCATCGTCTGATTCTGACGGTAGTTTCTCACATCAGTCGGCGAAGCAATTCAAACGTTTGAACAGTGCAAGCAAACTAATTTACATTAACATACTTGAATGGGGAATATTAACATCCCTTTTACAAAGACTGCCAGCTAAAGTGTTCTCAAGTTAATCAAGGAAACTATACAGGGTAGGTATATTTGTATATTCGGGAATTAGTAAGAATAAACCCGAGCGTTGCTCTACGACTGTGGGAAGCTTGGAAGAAGCTTCAACAGTTAGCCTGAACACTACATTTTATTCGCGAGGTCGCAGCTTCTATGCCCGCCACCGGCTATCCTGATTTAGGGTTATTCAGCCTTGTGTGCTAATGCTAGAGATTGGATATTCCCTTGACTACCTTAACACCCTAATTACCTATAGTTCAGTAGTTCTGCACCTGAAGTGAGCGGGTACCACTGGTTAAACCTTATGTATAACTTATGGCGGGCATTCCTCTGCAAAAGTTTCTTTTCAATCGGGATTGCCATCGTCTGGGATTGATCGACGATCGCCAGTCATAGTTTAGCGTGTGTGTATAAACGATCTGTTGCGTCTAACTTTATCAAAGGGTTTGTGTAGAATGTAGATCTTACATACTCGATTTTCCTGAAAACGCACAAATTTGTCTATTTCGTTTCGTCAGAATCGAGTGCCACCTCTTCAACGTTTCCATGCATTGATTGCTATCGACTGTGTGGTAACGTTGCGTCCGCTTCAGATTTAAAAAAAACTTTCTCATCTCAGCAAGAGCGTTGTTAGTTTATTTTCCAATATATTTTTCCTGTGGAGTACGCCTGAGAATTTAAAACCAAATATTGTTGCTTTGGTTCTGGGAAAAGAGAGAAAATATAAAGAGATTAAAGACAAAACTCATCAGCCCCTGGAATAAAGCCGGGAAGAAGAGTGGAGCGGCGGAGAAATAAAGAAAGACGAACGTCCTCTGTTGGTTCGTTTAGCCCCCTCACCTACCACCGCCAGTGCGCCCGGGCATTGAAAGTACGTGAGCGCGTTCTGAAATATCATAATTGTGGCCATCGAATCATCTGTACAAGCTCTTATTGGAAACACTCGCACGAACCTCGTAGCACGCGGGAAATACAGGAGTGAGGCACGGCTTCCTAGACCCCGAGCTAATGAAGTAATTACAACCACCCAGAAGGCCGTGAGTGTACGTCTATCTAGCCAGCGAAGTTAGAGATGTGATTGTGTGGCCTCGCGCCCTTGAGGTAGGCTCTACCACCAGGTCCCTGTAGGGACCCCACAGCGATGATTTATGTGCCGAGACCGAGCGAGCAGGGTTGTGCATTTGTAACACTTGATACGCCAAGTTCTTGGCAACTTTACAGCTTTGCTCCCCTGACAATCATTAGTCGACCTTCTGTATCCATGAGCTTCCTTAGGTAGGGCCTATATACGGTGGATGAACTGACATCATAATTCATAATATAATATATATATATATATATATATATATATATATATATATATATATATATATATATGTTATATCGCAGACTTTCACGGATTGAATATGCAGACATTGTATTTTCGGGTAGTCCGTGTGGTTTTATTATTAGTTCCAACGTTTCGGGCAGTTCTCCCTGCCCATCTTCAAGGAAATTTTAAAACTAAATTATCTAACTAAATTATTATTATAAATTATAATTATTTATATTTTTAAATTTCCTTGAAGATGGGCAGGAGAACTGCCCGAAACGTTGGAACTAATAATAAAACCACACGGACTACCCGAAAATACCATGTCTGCATAGCCCTATATATATATATATATATATATAGGGTATATATATGGTATATATAGGGTTGATGGATCGTGTTTGACTTCAACCGATGTCTCTATTGGTAATTTCTTCGATATACACAGTTGGATTCACATCAACCATCTTCTAGATATAGATTATCCTCGTTACATTTTGAGTGGCCCATAAATCAAACTAAACCAATTTTCACCGAAGTTTTTTGTAAGATTGGCTCACATATTGCGTTGTAAATTGAACGTCGATACCCTAACTAGCTGACCAAGAGATTACGATTCCAACACTGGCGCCAAAATCTCGGCTTGCTTCAGTTTCGTGGCACTCTCTTCTATAAAGTCAGTGAAATCGTGCGGTTTCTAGGGCAATATCAGCTGTGACATGAAAATAATTACAAACCGTACATTAAAAAAATATTAAATAATATTATGCGCAGAGTATTCTCGCCTAATTAAATCTAGAAATAGAACAGATGCTGGTGAGTATACGAAAGAAAAAGTACACAAAAGCTTAACTAAGATGATAAACAATGGTCTTATCTGTCTCATTAACTAAACCGAATTAAGTCGTCGTAATATTCCGTCTGTTAAAACAAAACCTGTCAAAGCTAGCGTCGCCGTCCTTCTTTTCGGCGCTTGCTTCCCAGCCCCGAGGTGGAAGCTCAAAACACCCCCCCCCCCCCCACAATGTTTTGATTGGTCCTGAGATTCTCTCAGTTTATCTTTGTTGTTGTCAAAGCGAGGCTGCTAATGTTACAAAGGAGACGATGCTCCCCGGGCGTGCGGGGCGCGGGCGGGGGACTCGTCAGCCCACACCCGGCCCGCGAGGGATGACGCACAGAGCGTGTCCTCCGGGCGACGTCTTCTTGATGAATGTGAGGGATAAGCTGCTTACGACGACGCTCATTATCTACACTATTGTGTTGGGAAGAACAACGGGGATGAATCCGTCTGTTTCCCATTCAGCCGCGAATCGATTTACATCATTACATCAGAGGATAATAAATATTACTTCGAATTAGACGAGAAAACAATTCAATTCAATTCAAATTTACACTTAAGAAACACTAGGGGTATTACATCAGTCCATTAATAATAAGGTTGTCAGAATATATTCTTGTATCTAAATAGAAGAACGGTGCAAACATAAATACTCCGGTAACATATATAAAGATTCACAATCCTTTCATTGTCCTCTAGTTTTCTGTAGTAAAGAATTCTTGTGTCTCCAAACTGTTGCTGGGGTTTATAGGCCTAAGACAAGGGCTGAACCGAGTGAGGAACCAAGGAACTCCGGTTCAAATCTCAAATAAGGCAGAGTTTCATAATTGTTCTCCTCCGTCATCCATCATCCAGTCAAAGTCTCGAAAAACATTAGAATGCCACAGAATCTTTTCTTTTGAGATCGATCTTGTTAAGGTTAACGTCCACTCTGGCAAATGTTGGAGTTAACTCGTTCTGTCTTTCCATTAATCACAAACTATAAACCAGCGTTTTGAATGAATATTTCACGAGATGCTCATACATAAACTTTACACGGTTCGACGTAGATCTTTAGACTCTCACCGTCCCTGAACTAATACTCGTGGCAGGGTTTTATAATTCTGTTGAGACAGGAAACCGTTCTTTCATCGCCTGTTCATATAAACGAATATATATTTTCACTATCGTTAATGTCTTCCGTTCGTGCCACAAAAATGCCATCTAAATCAAAATATTTTAAAGTAGCTTGCGTGCGTTGGTATTATTAAAGTATAACCTACTTCATTGTGAAATGGATTACATATTTCTCCTGTCAAAAAATCGTTTTGATAAGATTACAACGTATTTTACTTTATAAACCAAATTCGGTGCATTACAACAACTTAAGATAAACTTAGATTTTTTATTTGAATTCTCTTACTAACCACTCCTAAAACAAACTTGGTATTCTGCGTCTCTCGTCTCGTAGAACTTAGAAGCCACCGCGGTTGGCTTTTTAATTCAAAGAACTTGAGTGAATTGACCCTACTTCGGCGAGTGATGTGAACATACTGACTACTGGTAATGTGCTTTTAGTAGCGAGCCGTGATCAAAGGAGGTTTCACTTGATTATAAAGCTTCACAGAAAACTTGTAGTAACTTGCTATCAAAGAGCGATGGAAGTGCCGTCCATCGGGGTCGGTAGCTGAGTGATGCCTGTCAGTGAGGGGGGGGGGAGAATATTACATGGTGGTCACTGGTCAAGCTGGAGTACTAACTGTAAGAGCCAAGAATTATCTAAATTAAAAATAATTTTACAATAAATAATGTTTTAACCAATAAATAATATAATGACAGTATTATGTACTTTTAGTCTATTATTCTCGAATGAAAATAATAACTTTTATATTGTTTCAATCCTTCTTTCAATTAGGCTATGCTCGTTTGTAATCATTTCGAGAGTTTAAGTGAAAGATAGTAAGTAAGCGCGATATATTATGAAAATGAATTGAGGATGATAATAGATTTTACAATGACTTCCCGTATTTCCGATGCAAAACTAACCATAAATAACAAAACAAACATAAAAATCTATGTGTAAGTGTAATTAATTAATTAGTAACTGCATTCTCAATGTAAGTAACATTATTGTAGGCCTGAAAAGAATGCGTTGGGTGAGACCCACAGAAATAACAGATAATAATATATTGATAGAAATATATATTGTAGGTGGACCACGTTGAGCTGAAAGGTAGGAAGCCCAGAGGTAGATCAAAGAGAAGTTGGACTGAGTGGGATGGGACGGAAGAAAGAAATGTCTGTGCCGGAGACTCGTTTGAAATGTAACTCTAGCCATGCGACATTGTTCTGGTTCTTGTTTGTTTGTCTGCCTAACACTCGGCAGATCTCGGCGCTATTGTAGGCAATTACACTGAGAGCTTCTCATAGCGTTTTTCATTTGTTAATTTCGAGCAAACTGTCTAGATGTAAGGATAAGAGGGATGGTGGAGGTGCCGGGTAAGAATGTCTGGTAGAATGCCGGTCGCATACAAAAGATGAAAGAAACACAGCCATGGAATGTGTCAAGTAGTGAAGAATGGTGGAGGTGCCGGGTCGTGTTGACTGGCTTAAAAACCGTGTTAGGAGAATAATGTACGAACAAGAATCTGTTTTAATAAAGACAAATGATGAAAGAAACACGAACATATTATGTGAAGTTGAGATATTTGGTGGAGGTGCCGGGTTGTGATGTCAATCTGAAAAACCTCGGCAGGAGAATAATATACGAACAAGAATAGTATCGTCACTAAAGATTAAAGCAACGCAGGCTGTGAGATATTTGTGTAGATATTTGGTGGAGGTGCCGGGTCGTGATGTCAATCACTATAAAGTGGCTGAACAAACAAACAATCAACAATAATTATAATAATAACATGACACACAATTTTACATATTATTTTAGGCGGCGTTAGCCTATAATGCGACATACTTTTTTTGCCCAATGTTACGTTTAGTTTATTCGTTGGTTTATAAGAATCAATTTGAGTGGGTAGACTCTAAATACGTATTTATTTAATTATTTGTGTAACCGCGTCAACGTGCATTAAAAGTGTGAGTGCACTCCGCGTGTTGATATATTTGTAGTGTACCGGTCAGTGTGGAAACCCCCTGTGAAGCTAGCCCACGCAGTCACCTGAAAGCTTCTCTGTGGGTACTTGAGGATCGGAGGCGACGGTTTAGCAGCTAATGGACGTCGAAGTTAAGCTTCTTCACAGGGTTGTCTTCTCTCTCTCTCTCTCTGTGAGGAAACTTGGTGACATTAGCAAGAGTTGTTTGAAAGCTCTCAGCGTGTATCTGCTTGTCAGCAACCGCTGCTGTGATGTTCAAACTGTACAGTCCAAGCTACCCAAGCTACATTTAGGTGGTTTTGTAGATGCTTCTTTGGCGATCCTATACCCGGTGCCAGCTTCGTCACATCATGACTCGTCGTTGCAATTATTTATTTACAGAGAATAACAGAAGACTAAAATACAAATATAGTACAAAATATAAAAACACATATTTTAATCATTTTCAAAACGTCAACACTTTCGACTTACTACAGTATGAAACATACACAGAAGAAACAAGCATTAATTGGAAGGTGCATTTAAATAACATGATTGCGAAAAAATATAATTATTTGTTTTATTTTATAAAATAATGCACCATTAATTAAACTTTACGAGTTAGCTGAATCACATCACAATCTAACCTATGCTTGGTACAGTGTGTTGGTGGAGGTGCCGGGTAGGTCTACAATCATGTCAGCATCAGCATAGATATGTTAGCCAACATCCTGCCTGCATGCTATCACTGGTGGTTCCTTTGTAAATTAGTTTTGAGAAGTGATATATAAAGTTAAATAAATGATTTTGCGGACAAGTTTTAGCGTAGGTTTTCTATTTACCACTAGTCAGATTCAGTCTTCGGTCTATTACCTCTCTTGCTTTTACTTTGTCATATTCATGTTCATTTCTGTATGCTCGTGTTTATGTTAATGTTAATGTTCGTGTTGTTCATGTCCATGTTTAGTTATTTTTATGTTACTGCTCGTGTTCATGTTCATTCCCATGTTCGTGTTCATGTTCATGTTCATGTTAACGTTCATGTTCATGTTCACTTTCTTGTTCGTGTTCGCTAATCCTCCGGCACAGACGCGCGCAAGCTGGATGAATCAAATTACGACCTATGATTTTGTAGTCTTGGTGGAGGTGCCGGGTCGAGCAGGTAACAGCCATAGACATCCTATATAAGACTAGCAGTCAGCGGTCCACTTCCGGGACAATTGGAAGCCATCTTGAATGGGTGAGTTTGCATGTTAATTAGATGGGAGCGATTGATCGAAAAAATATTTTTAAAGATGGCCGCCAGTTTGGCAGGTGAGCATATCAGACTTTAACACCAAATGATTACTAAATTCCTGTATGCAATAACTTTGCATTGTTTCTGTTTGTTCAATACCATGCTGCACAAGCTAAAACCATATCAAACAATCCAGTAAAGTACTTTATTGCATTAAAAAAGCATAAATTAAAACGCCAAACCGCCATCTTGAATGGGTGAGATTGACGCTTCAATTTGGTACACTCGCGCCTGTGCGGAGGTATTGGAGACTGCGTATCTAGCCTACTATAGGTGTTAAGATATCTATGGTAACAGCTGGGTTATTATGCCCGGCGTGCCTGTCTGTTGTTTACGTCCTCGGGGGAGAGAATAAATGTTCTGTAAATCCAGCTTCCTTGTCGTCTTGTTAGCCGAGCAACACGCTACATCACATATAAAGCCACAGTCACGTCATTTGGTGGAGGTGCCGGGCACAGAATAACTTCGTTTTACTCTGTTTGATAACAAATGTGAATGTGTGATAAAATTAGCAATTCTAAACGCTCACATAGCGAGCTCGTCTCTCACGGCGACGTAGTGGAAAACATAACATCCTCGTCTGTTTAGAGTGGCGCGACAAACTTTCTGTTTCTTGTTTGCGTGTTCGGAACACAGAAGTTCAAGAGCAGAGTGTTCGGGTGGTGTAGACAGACACAACGCTTCACTTGACCTTGTTAGGAGACTGGGGTTATCTTCCCGTCTCAGCTGGTAAGCGCACCCAGACGAGTCTATAGGGCAGGGACAGTTTAGCGTTAGTTTCCCCTCAATAACACTGTTAATTATGTGCTTAATTTTGAGCTCCGATGTGCGCTATACCAAACATTTAAACCATCTGAAGACCATTCCGCCAATATTAAAGCTATCCTTTTAAAAAGCCGAACAACTATATCCTGAGTATTTTTGAAAGGTGTATTTGACATTATTTAATATGTCCATGAGCTTTACGTATATTAGACTTTTGTTTATTCTTGTGGACCTCGATTGGATTGTGACGACGATGTTCTAAAGCTTGATTGATACAGCATGTCGGCCTACAAGGCTGCAGTCTACGTCACGCCGCCTGTGAGGTCGCAGATAGCGAGCAAACATCCGCTGTTTATCTCACTCACAGCGGAGCTTCATTCAGCTGGACAATTGCCTGAGTCAAAACACATTTCACACTGTTTACTCACACTCACTGACCGCCTTGGCTATACGACAGTGTTGGCTCGAGTACTAAGCGCGCGACTCTGATTCAGGAGGTCTCGGGTTCGAATCCCGTCGTGACCGGCAATCCTGACTGAAAGTCCTCAGTCGTTAATGCGAATGCAAGGGGTCGTGAGTCGTGACCTCTTAAACAACCCTCGGACATCCCTTCACAAATCTCATATCCGCGATATACTTAGTTCACCAGATGGAGAATTTTAAAACATTGTATTCAAATTTTAATGAAACCGAACATTAATTAATAAACAGCAGAAACATACACGTTTTAAATCATTTCAATTCTATAAAACATACATATTAATCCTCACCGTATGTGGGTTTAGTGGGATACATAATTATAATGTTCTTGAACCATGTTTGAAAGTGTACTCGAACTAGCACAGTGATTGCGCGCACATGGTGACTGTCTTCCCCACCTCTATCTCTGTGGCTTGTGTTCTCATATGAAGTCAACCCCTCAGATAGGAGTAGAGTGTCTCTGGTGATCAGACTAGTAATCACTCTTCTTGTCACCTCCAGATAATCTCTGCTAGCTGGAGCTGATCTTGTGATACCCATAGCCGGTCATTACTACGTCCCGCACTTTGCGGGGAAACCGGTTAGGTTAGGGGGTTAGGTTAGGGTAGGAGCCTCGAGCGAACTCGTACATTAGTAATGTTCCGCCGGGGGTAAAGATATTCCATTACAGTCGTTGTGTATAGATCAAACCGCAACGACTATTTAATTCGCTTACATTTACAATATTTTTGTTGTTGACGTTTTAGTCAATTCCTGTTGCTTTTCCCTCACTTTAGTTAGTTTATTTCATTGTTGTTGAAGTGTTATCAGTTTCCTCAACATTTTTTTCATACAATGAATTAATAGCAAAGGGAACGAAGACAATTCTGATTAGTTTGAAAAGTGGTGGGAATGTAGAAGTTTTCAACTGATCCATCCACGCATAAAAACTCGAAACTGAGGCAACTAACTAACAACCATTGCATTGACACGAATATGATTTTTATTAGTGTCTTCCTAGTAAATCGTAATAAATCATGTCCTAGTGGATCAAGTACACAATGCATTATGCGATATGCTTCATAGTTCATACAGTCAGGGTCAATCGTTACCATAACTGGAAGCAGGATATGTTTGTCACTTTACAGCATAGTAATTATCTACACTTGAGATTAAAACAAGTTGCATTTCATATGTTTTCCGCTCTTGATAGACAGAAGAAACAGATGCGGTTTTAATTTATGTAGTAAGAAGTAAAGTATAGGGGAACGCAATCGAGCAAACACATCCTACGCAGGACATATTATTTTACTGAAGGAATAGTGATGATAGAATCCCTCCCTGCATGAGCTAGTCTAGTCTGCCCTTTATATTGCCCACGCTCATTTTGTTGTAGCTTGATTTACAGGTGTAAAAAGTGGAAAAGGGCTCTCCTTTCGAACAGCAAATAGAACAGTATTCTTGAGGCTAGACTGCTTGTAAAGGGTATGTAATATGTAGCACTAGCAATCACCAATCACAGGCTGTATGTGTAGACTCAGACGGCGAGGTAACCCCTAGCTCAGACGGCGAGCTGATGTGAGTCAATAGGAGATTACGACTCCGAGGGGAATCGAAGCTATAGATCGAAGATCCGATATTTATGGTTTTATTTACTTGAAGCTGCTCCGTCTTGTGCTAGTTTCAGTTTCTCGGCGGCCTCGGAACCACCAGCTACACGGTAAATCATGCGCAGAACTACTAGGAAATAATATTAGACTGTGTAGTTTGTTATTTATTTATTTATTTATTTACTTGCAAACATTCATAGTACGCAAGTTTCAGTGTCAACATTTCTTTACAACTTGCAATATCATCGAATGACGAATGGTGTTAGTTCGAACCATCCGAAGATTCGTGTAGGGCGTTCAAACGATGTGAAAAGTTTGCAACTTTAAAGAATTGCTAAACGTGAATTGCAAGGTTTTCAAAAGATAGAATAACTTGTGCCTCTCGTCTCTTATTTATGAAACGAAGGTAGTAAACAAGTTGGCAATAATATGTCGTCAAAGTCAAAGGAAATGTTTGTCGTCAACACACTCTTCTTTGAAGCAAGTATGTGCGTGTGACTCGCTCTCTGTTACCTGTGGGGGGGCGGATACAGGGGGCCCCCTTGACCCTGTCGTTTCGATTTTTCATTTCATAGCCAACTAACACTTTCTTTCGTCTTTTTCTTTCATCTTTATATCTATTTTCAGTTTTAAAACGTGTTTTTAGGCATTTCACAGTTGCAAATTTGCGAGAATTATGATCACCAATATCACTACACAATATCACTGTCAACTATCACTATAATCTTTTTTATAATTTTAGATTTTTAAACGTGTTTTAGGCTTAACGAAGCTACAAATAGTAAAGTAAACACAAAACTGACAAATCCAACGTTTTTTTTCCAACAATTTACATATAAATTATATTTAGTCTTCGTTATGTATTAGTCAATTGCAACAGATATAACACAAACCTTCAAGAACATACATACTTTCCTGACAAAGTCTTATTTTTTTCGAACTTCATTTATAATCATTCTGCCTTCAAATTTGATTTTAAAACAATGTTGAGGGTGAGCTGTGGTAAACCCAACACGTATTACCTGGCGCCTCACTACATGTGCTAGTGTCATACTCACTAGTGAAGCGCACACCAGTGTTCGAGTCCGGCTCCTGAGCGCATGAGAAGCTCACTCGGAGCTGTAGCCTGTCGAGTCGAGTGTTGGGCAACGATATTAATATAAAACAACAAACATATTTATATATTCTATTAGTTATGTGTAATGGAATGCTGGATCTTAGGTCACCCGTGGCGCCATCTGTTGCAAGGATCATCTCCTAGCTTCACGTCATTAAGTCTGACATTCTGAGCCGGTGTAATGGAATATCTCTACCCCCGGCGGGACGTTACTACTGTACGAGTTCGCTCGAGGCTCCTACCCCAACCTAACACCTCTAGTTTCCCCGCAAAGTGCGGGACGTAGTAATGACCAGCTAGGGTAAGAATATACTATCACACCCTCCGCTTTGCGTTTCGGTGCAACGAACAGTTTTCAGTTATTACTCTCATCGAGCTGATACTTTCGAGTATTCACCAACCAAGATTTGCCTCGCAATTTCATTTTATTTACCCCTCGGATGGTATTGTCTCACCACTGCTACCCCTCCCTCCACCCAACGCTGCCCCCTTCTTGATCCGGTCTATCTGCAAAGTGTTCTGGACGTGTGAGATCACAGGCGGAACATCCTTCTGTCCTGGTTTGAAGAGGGAATTGACTCGTCTTCAAGTTCAATCGTAGCTGTCACAGCCCAGCTCTCGTCTCACAGCTCTTGGAGTCTTGTCTTCTCGTCTCTCGGTCAATATGTGTTCGGTTCTGTTTGCTTTGCATCTGTCTGTCTGTCCGACCGTCTTTCAGCAAACATTGGGGTTGGGTTTGATTCCACCACAATAAAATGACCGGTTCTTCTAGCTATCACACCAGTTAGGTCAAAACACAGATTTGCGATTATCTGCATAACCTTCTATCTAAAAGTGCGTCTTTACGTGGTGTTCAGGTACTGTAGGAATTATAATGAAACTTATAAGGGCAGCTTTCGCGCTCTATAAAACAACATTTCTTTCACTAAGGCCTATCTATAAGTAATTCCACCCACCTGAAGGATTGTCGAGTATTTAATTATTTTCGTTTTATATTTAGAAAAGTTCATAGTAGGCCCTAACATAATGTTAAAAACCAATGTGGATAAAAAAAAAACTCTCGAAATTCTCTAAAATGTATGTTCATCCAACTTTAATATATCCCCCCTCCTCCACAACTTTTTTTTGTATGAATTTCCTTGTAGTTTGGTTGGGTTGTTGGTTATGTCGCCTGCTGGTTGAATCTTGTTGCCTGCAGGCCATGCACATACTCACCGAGGTTGGAATGAAGAAGCCTCGGATTCCTGGCCTGCTCCACATTCCTGCCTGGGTTTGAAGCACCACCTGGGGCTGACCACGTGCTACACGTGACGTCACGACCTTGATCGCGACCTTGGCCGGATATTACTTGTGGTTGTACTTCCTATCTGATAACTCACTCACCGCCATATTGTTTGTTGATTTAGTCAATCACCCGACTGGCCGTGAGCTGTTGTGTTTGTTTTCTGTGCGTGTTTGGAACACTTTCTATTCAGCATGAGATGCTGTGGAGCAGCTTCCGTTTCGGACCAGTAGCAAGCAGTAGGTGCTTGAGACGTTCTGACTTGCCTCTCAAGTGAGTGACTGGCTTGATTCTGAAGGGAAGTATTATTTGTTATATATTCCAGCGCTTTGCTTTTGAGCCTTGATTTCTTTCCTAACACATCATTTGTTATTCCAATACAACAGGCAACAAGTGATTTTTAAAACCCTTTATAGGTTTTTAGTAGGCCTACACATATGCACCACCACGTTTGTCATACTTCTAGCCCGGGTAAAAAGCAGCTTTGTTGTGTTCGAAATTGGTAGAATTGTTCCCCTCTAAATTTTAATGATAAGAATAATGTTTATAATGGTTCAAAAATCAAATTGTGTATAAAAACACAGAAAAACTCAAATTTCCGAGGTTCCCTGCAACATATTAAAACATATTCAACAAACATAAAACAACATTAAACATAAAACATTAAACATATTAAAAAAGGAAAAATTGACAAAAAATCTAATTTTTGAAAATAAACTCAAATTTTGATTTTTTTCCTCCAGCTATCAAAGTCAATTTGGAATCCAAAATCAGCATTTTCCCCTAAAAAATCAAGGTAAAAATCTTTAAAAAATCATAAATTTAAAATCGTTAAGGTAGAAACCCAGAAAGCTCCCGACGAGAGCCTCCAATATGGTGTTTTCTTATCAATGTTATCTCATGTCACGTTGACTCCTGTGTGAACTTCACAGCCTGACAGTGTAGAAAACATTATTTCACACGGGCAATATATATTAAATTAGCTTGGTATTGTTTCGCCAAGTCTGCATCCTGTGGGTTTCACGGCGGGAAACTCTTGCCGCGTCTGCGCAGTTCACCCCTACGGTTCTCGCTTCTCGGCGGCTCTGTGACGTCGCCTGCGTCAAGGATCTTTAGACTGGAGTTTATTACTTGATCTTTAGAAGCTTATCCATATTAGCCTTCAATCTAGGCCATAAACTGCTACACATAACGGAAGAGACCTACAACAAACTTGGTTTAGTACGCTATTAAAAAAATGTACTCGATTGAAAATTTACACGTCATAAACTAATCCTCATTCACAAGCCTTGATTTACGTTCGTAAACGGAAATTTCCCTGGGATAAACATTTTTATAAAAAGTATTCACGAAATTGGGGGTGAAAATTGTTTTCAATTTTTAAAATTAATTTATCTTTTTTCCCCCATTGGGGTTTGAAAAATCACACGATATCTTTACACACAATACGACCAGAAATTCAAACATATTCATGTCCCCCACTAAAAAAAACATTTTTTAAAGTTATGTACCCAAGTGCATGCGCATGGTTGTGTACCGCCTCCGCACATACAACCAGGTTATGTTGCGCTTGTTATTTTGCTGCTCACGACTGACTTAAAAATAATAACGTGCATAAAAACCGTGCGCTCGGTCTGATTAATGATCTGTTAAGTACCAGTCCAGCGCTGATTAATTCCAAGACTTTGCTGCCTCATTTATTTCTAATTAATTTCTCGTCTTGAAGGAGACGTGTTTGATCACGGCTCAAGTTATGTGAATGACATTCTTGCGCCAACGAGCTGCACGCCTGCACTTGACTGTGATGTGTTTAGTGCATGTCTCAGACCACATATTATTATGAGGGTGATGTCATTATTGGCGATGAAAAAACACAGTTCGCGTAATTGAAGTTAATTGGCTTGGCTACCGCGTGGGCGCGCCCTCGTAGGCATGTGTGCGTGATGGGGCATGATTCAGCCAGAGACCTTTAGAATCTTGGATTCACGGCGCAGCTGAGGCAGATGTTGCAAGATCGGATTATGTAGAATTACAATGAAAATATGATAGAAATGAGATGGACACTTTAAATTGCAAGTTTTTAATGTAAATGTGCAATTGTTTAATTGTCAATGTCAAATGAATCATTTTCATCAATCACCGGCGCTGAGAAGTAAGGTGATAATATATTTTGAGTTACAAACCGGGCCAATTACTTAAGTGTAAGCATATGTACCTCAAGGACCATCTCGGGGTGTGGGGAAGAACCCCCAGCCGCCAGAGACGATTTTTAAAAGATATATTTGAGTCAAATGCCCAAAAAATAGCTTTCTGACATGAAAATATGATTTAAATATGGTTGTAATGTGTACATTTTTGTAGTCATAAAATATTTATCTAGTGGTTCAAAAATGATAGTACAAAACAAAATACAAACATTCAGCAGATAATAATGTATTGATGAGGGCCTAATCAATAAGAATAATGATAATTTGAAAATGCATTTAATTTGTAAAATATGAATGGTTAAACTTTCAATACAATTTGTCTTTACAACGAAATATAATCATGAGCATTCATGTATTTAATCAAAAACGTAGTTCAGTTGTGTGATTGATACATTTTTATGTTCCATTATCTATAAACAAAATCAATGCAAATAATATGACTGAGAAAATTAGTGGTGTGCGAGTCCTGACTTTTGAGTTCGAGTCGAGTCCAAAACGAGTTCTTAAAATAACTCGAGTATCGAGCCCAATAATTCGAGTCCGACTACTTCGTCTTATTTTTTAAATTTCGCAATTTTGTTTTTTGGCTATATTTTATTATTTACAATATGAACAATATTAATTTTATTTGTTGAGTCTAAATGTAGGCTTCAAATTTGAAGACAGAGTAACATCTAATTGTTATTAAAATGTAATCTCTCTCTAGATCATTTTAATGATCAAGCATCAAGCCCAAATATTAGCGCTAGGGTATGGCATTCAGTATTGGCATATTTTTATTTGTGCCCAAAAATAGTTCGAAACTTCCAAAATGAATATAAATGTGTATCAAAAGACTCAGGTTACTATTATGGCTAAGTAATTAGCAATGGTAAGGTAGTGCCAAAAATATATAGGCCTATAACGATTTTTACGTTTTCACACACGTGCGCGACCCGGCACCTCCACCAAAATCATTAATAATACTCGCTCACCCCTCGAGAAAATGAATTATCTTCTTGGAATTGGAAGAACTATTTCATTGTTTTTACAATTAGTATTTATCAGAGTAGTGTATTTTTTAAAGTAAAACATTATCCTTCCATGCACGGTGTAGTTAAGAAAATACCAGGACACTTTCTCCCCGAAATTGCAAACCGGTACAAATACGTCATTTTAATGAGTCTCTCGGGACACCGGTACAAGTGTTCTGAAAACGGTACTGTACAGGTCAAACCGGTACGTCTGGCCACTTCTAAGAAGGTATAGGTAAATTTAACGTTTGGTTATATAGATGCTTAATCGGTGTGCATATTGTTAAAAACGCCTCAAAGAAATAATTTTAGAAAATAATATTTCGTAGGCTATGCTTTTTTAGAATTACTTGAGAATTGTGCTATCAGCAGACCTTATAATTGACCAAAATTATATTAAATTGATTTTTAATTTACCATGACGTCGTTCCTATTAGTAGTGGAAGAATAGGAGACAAAGTATATGCTACAAAATGTTGATTGACTATATTAAAAAGTGCAAATGGTTTTAATGTTTGAAATTAAAATGGTATTGTTACGTACCTCAACTGCAACGTATATACCTAATACTATCAGTTTTACAGTCTGTTGATGTGATTGAATTAGGACTTGTTATATCCCCGTGTTCTTGTAGGCGTAGATCTTCACCTGAACGCTGTGCCTGGCAGTGTTCAGGTTCTCAGTACGAGATGCGAGAAGAGTCGCAGAAAGTGATTTCCTCGCTTCGATCGTTGGATCTCGCAGCTCTTAGCTTCACTTGTTGTGTTTGGTAGTTTGACATGTTTAGTGTGAAAAGCACTCGGGGATGTTTGCTGACAAAACAACTCTCGCTCTTGTGAACAGATGGGGGGGGGGGGCACTTTAAAAGAAGACGACGCGACGCATTGTTACGTGGTGGCGGCGGTGGATCGTGTATCGTTGCATTTAGACTGACCGGCGGGTTGACTGCAGCCAATCAGCGGTCCCCGATTTAAAATACTGATCGCTCATTGGCCCGCCGAAATTGCGTGCATCTGCTTCTTTACTCGCAGTCCAAATTTACAAACATTAATTCCAACACTCGCTGTTCATGCGTTTCATATTCCATTATTAATTTCTTATACACTCAATTTTAGCTCAATACTCTTTCATGCTCTTATACAAGGTCCGTGAAGTTGGCACCCCCCATTCATCCGATCTCATTCAAACTCTACAAATATTTAGTGCTAAATTAGTGCTAATTAGTGCTGTTAATCCCAGATTAGTGCTGCCTTATTAACGAAGTTATTTAACAATGTCGTGGGGGGTGCAGCACCCCCCATCCATCCGATCTCATTCAAACTCCACAATAAATATTTGGTGCTGAATTAGTGCTTATAAGTGCTGTTTATTTCAGAATTAGTGCTGCCTTACTTCCGATGAAAAAAATCTTCACAAACGCAGCACACTAAGCTCTTGATGTTATTGTTTTTCTTCACTTGCATACGGTACAACGCTTAGCCATTATGAGTTAAAATAAATTGTATTGTCATGTAAAATCGAAATCGGTCTTCATTGCCCTTATTCTGCTTTCAGAAAAGTGTAAACCATAATATTGACATTTGGCTAAGAATCAAAATAACAAACTTTTGAAGCAACTTATGACTTATGAGGTCTCCTCAGAAAATTAAAAAAACTTCAAATCTTCTTAAATCTGTAAAATAATGAACGGAGCTTACGTAAACGGCTAAATATAATACTATACTAGATATTTACCATGTCTTAGGTACAAGTAAGGTTTCTAAATGAAATGCAAGTCTAATGTGAACTATTTAGATCTGAAAATCAAAAACAACTTCAAATGTTTCTGTTGAAAATACAGCTTATGCTATACAATTTCAGAAAACAACAAATTATGTTATAAATAAAGAAAACTAAAACTTCCTATCAATGTCACTCGTAGTATAGGCCTACTTCTAAAAGATTAGGATCTAGCAAAAAATTTGAGATGGATTGCTTATATTTCTGTGAAAAGATAAAAAAATATCAGTAGCTTTTTCAACTTGACACATTGGGAAAAAAAGACAATCGCATGTCTCCCGTAGAGCGGAAACAAACAGACAAAATACAAAAAAAACAGAGCTAATTTTTTGGGGGGGAGGGGGGTCAGTGAAATTGAAGTCTTCGCTTCGCTCATCCAAACTACCCCCTAACAATTCTTCATTGCCACCGTTGAGGCGTGAAACTAGATTGTGTATTTATTTTTGGATGAACGAAGCGAAGACTTCAATTCAATCACACTAACTAGACCGCTTCATAAACGGCTTTTTTTAATCGCGTTGATGGATGAGCTTTATTGTAAGTTTCCGTGGGTTCTCTTCATTGTTGCAAGTGCTTTTTGAACGCATTGCAGGTAATTGTTGTCAAGTTTCTATTGTTATGTTAACTGTTATTAAATAAACTCAAAAAACTTATTTTAAAACATTTATTTCTATGGATTCTGGCTAACTTTTCCAACTTTTCATTTCAAAGGATACTACATCACCATAACTTTAATGTCCATGTAAAATATGAACGTTTTAGCTACCCGTTTAGTCAGAATCGACCCAAATGTCACGAAAATATCGCACTTAAAAATCGAAAAAATAGTAAAAGTACGATATTCATGAGAAATATTTCTTTGATTATACCCAAAAAACGTGGCAGGTCTAAGTTTAGATATTTTAAAGGTCCCATCCAATTTTAAGCAAGATCGCATATGCCGTTGACATTTGCCCGGCAGAGAGCGAATTAACAGAAAAAAAAAGAAAAAAAAAACACCCGAGCTGATTTTTTGGGGGTACGTGAAATTAAAGTGTTCGCTTCGCTATTCCAATTATCATTTGTGGAGTTTGAATGAGATCGGATGAATGGGGGTGCAACACCCCCCACCAGATCATTGTCTAAAAAACTTTGTTAAAAAGCCAGCACTAATTATAAAAAAACAGCACTAATTATAAAAAAAAACAGCATTAATTAGCACTAATCCAGCACAAAATTTTTGAAACAGACATTGATTAAAATTTTCGTTAATATATCAACACTAATTCTGAAATAAATCGCACAAATTAGCACTAATTCAGCACAAAATATTTGTGGAGTTTGAATGAGATTGGATGAATGGGGGGTGCCAACTTCACGGACCTTCTTAAGCATTTTGGTTTAAAAACAATATTATCGTTATCTATCAAATTCACATTATTATTATTATTATTGTTATTATTATATTTTATGCAATGTGCTTCCTGTAGAAAAACTGTTTAAATATAAAATTACTGTAACATACTACTTTAAAAATGAATTTAAAGATATAATACAAAAAAATAAAGTCACTCGTAGTTTTCACACTGTTCAATTTAATGTACCTTCGTTTAATAACAAATATGGCCAACGGAGATTAGAATATTTAGTACCGAAGTTATTTAATAAATTTCCCTATTTTTTTTAACCATGGTTATACTTCGTAAGATCAAACGGAATTCGAAAGATATTGTTGAATACATAAAGTGTTTCCCAAATTTTTGGGCTAAATATTGTTTTTGTTTTTTTTTGTGTGTTTTTTCTGAAAAATTTAAACATTGATTCATTAGAAATTCCGCTTTTTTTGATTTGTTTTGATTGTTTAATTTTTAAATTTTTATTATTTTTTCTTTTTTATTTTAAACGAAATGTCTTTTAAACAATCTGTGTAATTTTTTTTTTTGTTTTTAAATCTGTTTTAGGTTTTGGGTTTGTGCATCCCAGTAAGTGACGGGTTCGCTCTCAATATTTTTTTCTAGGCCCCACTAATAAGCATTTTTGCAGTTGGGGGGAAAATATTTATGTTCTGAACAATGTATATTGCAAAGAGACAAAATAAAAAAAATTTAAAAAATATTTTTTTAAATTATTATTATTATTATTATTATTATTATATATTATTATTTTTTATTTTATTTTATTATTTCAATATTAGGTATTCATGCAATGCCCTATCATTGCATTTTTGTCACTTTTTTTTTTCATATCTTTTTAATTGGGGCCCGCATTTTTTATGACCTGTAATGTTTCTGCCGGACGTACATATGAACTCCGGCCAAGGGTCGGTCGCTCGTGAGTCGTGACACAGCTCTAGCTATCTGATCAGCTGGTTACATCTCGTGCAGTGGTTATGAGGAATATCATATCTTATCGGCAAGCGATTAATTTCATAGAACCTCACGTTCTGTGACGCTATTAGACGCTGACTCCTACTAACTCGGTCTTGCCTCCGTCGCGTCTAGTGTCGCGTCGTGAGCAGTGAGTGTAGTGACTGACTGACTGATTGATTGGACACAAGTACACTGGATAACATGCAGAACAAGTAAGTGACCGAGACATTCCCTGGATCTACACTCTATTGCTGGACTCTAAAACTAAATGTGTCTGGGGTTGTATAGAGTGGCCACCCAAGTGTAGTGACTGACTGCTGTTTTGATTGGACACAATACAGGAAAATGCGATAAGAAAGGACATAGACATTCCCTGGATCTACTCTATTGCTGGACTAAAACTAAATGTGTTGGGGGTTGACGTCTAGAGTGGTCACCCAATGCTGGGGTCTGGGTGACTCCTCGAGTCGGCTGTACTAAGTTTTCACAGTTTTGAAACTTGATGTAACTTTCCCCACATCTGTTTATGTTGTGGAGTGATTTTCCTTTCGAGAATCTGTCTTCGAATCAATTATTATATTAATAGTTTGGTGTAAGCGGAAGGACTGAAGCCAATATTAAAAGCGTGTTATAATTATGTCTCAAAAAACTTTACTCAACATCGGAAAATTTGGCTAATTGATGTGTGTTTTGTGATTTCGTTAACTAAAGATTAAAAATTGTAAGAACAAAATAGTTTTTACTCTGACTAAAAACAGCACAATTATACAAACATTTTAATGTCCGTATTATTAGGACGTATTAGTTCTGATGAATTTTTGTTGTGAAGTGTGTATTACAACAAACACTGTAATTTCGCTCTGTTTAAATAATGGTTGAGTATATGCCGATATTTGGTTGCGAGGGGGGGGGTAAGGGGGGGGGGGGGGGGGGGCAGGATATCACTCTCCAAAAAGGTCTTGCGTCTCGTCCTTGGTGTTTGTTTGCACAGCATTGTTATCGTCATACGCACTCTTATCATCGATAAGATGGGAGGTGCAAATCTTATCTTTAGTTTTCCGCAACTTGCGTCGCATCTGACCATGAAAGCGTTTTATAACGAGTGCATCGTGTTCTTAGTTGCACCTCGTGTGTGAGAAAGTGTTACGCCCACTCCGTCATCACCGGGCAGGAGTAGGCAGTGCCATGTTTGGGGTTGGCTAAATCCTCGCGAGCAAGAATAAGCCCTTAATCAAAGCATAACTCATATAGTACGATGACGGTAATCGCGACGATGAGGAACGAGGTGTTGGTTGGGTGATTAGTGATCAAACTAACCTAACAATCACTACAAACCGTGTTTGCAACAAATTTCCATTCGAAAACTTTCCTAGCATGTCAAATAAAATGTAAATGGCTATAATAAACTTTCGTTGTAGACCTACATTTAAAACCATATTTATTCAAACCAATTAGTTTATAATTTTTTAAATGTATGTTTTGTTTATTTTATTAGGCTAAATTCTTGAGGAAACCCAACAATGGTTGGTAGCAGCCAATAACTTGGTTTCCTTCCAAAAGTTATCTATCCATGAAGTCAAAGGCCCAGGGACGCTGGGGTAGGGTATGAGGCAGCTGCTAAGGGTTGTCGGTGTAGTCGTAAAATAGCCCATCCTAGAAACTGGGGGTTTTATCCTGCTGTTTTAATTAATTTTTTGAATTTTTTTTTTAAATTTGCAAATATCTAAAACTTTGTTGAAATATTAAGGGGGGGTCTTGATTTTCATTTTTTTGACGAAATTCCACGATAAAACTGTCTGAGTTACGGTAATGCTTCTATAACATATTTTGAAAAAATATAATTTTTTTATGTATTCAGTTATTTGATCGTAACATAGGGAAAAAAACAATTTCATAACTCAAGCACACATGTAAACCCACTTTAGAATATTTGCAATTAAAAAAAAAATTTTTTTGCTAAATAAATTTTTTTTCATCAAATAGTTTTGAAGGGGCGAAGGCAGGTAGAAACAACCCAATGTTCGCCCCCAATTTCGGTCACCCCAAAAAAAGGGGGAAAAGGGGAAAATGCAGACAATAGAGGGGACGCCCGACCCCGGGTCTCGTCCGCCGATGGTCATTTTGTCCCCAAAGATGGATAGACTTTAGTATATTATTGTCAACGTTGGGGGAAAATTTAAATTTTTTAACGTGGGGCCCTTTGCCAAAAAGATGACGACCACGGTTATAGCGTCTTGGAAGGCATTGTGGTGTGATGGCGTCCCCCAAGTATCATCTTCTTGCCATGTTATCGCCTCTTACCAACCCAAACGGCTTTCATGAGCGAGTGATATTTCCAGAAGATATTAATTCCAGTGTCATTTACGTCGTAAGAAGGGTGAGATCTTAGGGGGAGGGGGCATAAACTTTGATTAGTGGAGTGGAGGCAACATTATAGGATGATGCGATTACGAATAGAAGGAAATTAGCAGGGAACTCTGTGTTGAGAGATCTTCAGCTCGCTTCGATATCAGAGTATCTCGGCTCACATCACAGGTCAATAAACCTGATAGATTCTCGACGATAAGACTTGGATTGACCTTGTGACCCGCCTTGCAGCCAGGCGCTACTAATCGCGCACTTCCGAGGGTGCAGATCGTGGTTGGTCGCTTACTTCTTCCTGGACACGACGTAGCAGGAACAATGTGGCCGTGACAAGATCCCTATCTTCTGCCTCGGGCACGTAGTCCACTCCTGGCTCGTGCGGGGAGATCGAGCAGATAACATATCCACCGGGGATCAGATCATCAATTGTCTTTCAGCCCCTACGTCGTTTGTAAGTACCGTCTACACTGCAGTAAAGTTCGTTTAAAACCTATCGACTAAAACATTCATCCAGGCAAATTGAAAATTTTTAACCTAATAAAAAAGAAAACAACGTTAATTTTGTTAAACTTTTTAGAAAAGTTTTTTACAGACCAGAAAAATTAGTCTCCATTGTGAAAAGTTTTACACTTTTTGGTCACGATTTTAATTTTCAAAAATCCCCTACTCGCTGGGAAATTTAAACGTTTACTTAGGTCTGTTTGGCAGGAAGAATCACCCAACTTTCTCAAGTTCTTCCCAGTGGTCAAGAAATCAGTCTGAATTTCAAAAGTCTTTAAAACGTTGTTTTCAAGGCGCAACAAAGTCGTCCGTGCGGTAGGTTAGGTTGGGTTAGGTTAGGTTGGGGACCTCGAGGATGTGGTGACGTCACTGCAGTCTTCACCTGTTTGTTTTGTTTCTCAGGTGGTTCTTGTCGTGACCCTCGACCTCGCGTCTATTCCTGGCCTAGTAGGGGGAGGGGGTGATAAGAGGGCGAGAGTGCGCGTATCAATCACCCTCGCGTCTTTTCGGTGTCGGACAACCCCCCGAGTGACAGACTCAGATTTGCATTCTCTGAATAGGTTTGTGTCCACTATAGAGAGTCCACTATAGTCTGCTGGGACCCACCCGTCCACTCACAACCCTATCAATAAATGATGCGCAATTCAGTAACATTCACCTCCTTAGAATTTTACGGTATAGGCTACACCCCATGGGCCCACGTATTTTAGAGTTGGTATTCGGTAACGAGGGCTATGTTATTCCTGACCCGTTAGGGCTAGTCCTGTCCCACAAGTCTTCGCCTCATCTACACCAAACTTTCCACAATTTATAACCCCATATCTATCACCCTGTCAGTCTATTCGGCCCAAACAAGTACCTCTCGAACTTGTCTGATTTCGAGGAGTAAAATTCCTCCGATTTTCTGCATGACTTGGAAATGTCAAGATATTAATTCTTTTTTCCTTCCTCGGTTGGATTTGAGCGCCACTCACCTCGCATCGTGTTTTGCAGTCGCAACACGGTTCTGTCGGTCGCTCTCTTATATTGTTAATCGAGAGGCTGTAGCAAAGAAAGATGAACCCCCCAAATAAAATAATATTTTATGAGGGGGTTTAAAAGATAAATACAAAATAACTTACTTAATATTCCTTTAATTCCATCATCATTTCACCATAATCCCCGTGCATTACATGCAATAACCTCGCCCACTGCTGCGCAAGTATCAATCTAGCCTGTCTGTTTACATAACCATGAAGCCCGCCTACGAGGACGCCGTTTATCCGCATCAATGTCCGAGATTCTTGCCAAGTGATCATTGTTGCTGGTCTTAATCTTCTTATACTCATTATCTGCTCCATATCTCGTTAAAAGTTGTGGTGTTGCTTGGTTGGCTGTGAAAGCGAGATGTTGCCAGACGTGACCGTTGACACACCCAAGTGACGAAACCACGCCACTATTTCCTCTCATCATGATGATTTGTGCGCTGAGGCTAATCGAGACGATGTGATGGTGATAGATGACGATAAAGGACGATTTTTAAAAAAATATGCGGCATTTGAACCCACGTCCTCGTAGAGCCATACGCTTCGGACCACACCTAAAGTAGTACCACTGCTTACTTGTCTTTTACCGTACGAAAGTATGAAGTCCGTGTTGAAAGTCCACGTATGGTTCTCCGCAACAACAAACTATCAAGCTCGGTCATACCTCCCACATTTTAAACAATTACACTTTTCGCCGATATTACGTTTAGTGTTGTATCTTCCTCGGTATCATACCACGGTAACCAGCACCATCGTAAGAAACCAACAATTGAGGATTGTATCAGCAACGAAATTGACACGTTTTTTTCACGACGTTGACTGGAACTGATTGTGGACTGGATGTTAACACGAACTTGAACATCACGAATCTGCTTGATCCAATATTTGAACGACGTCGAATGTGTTTGATTATCGTCGACATTATTTTGAGAGGAGAGATAACTCGGTCAGGGTTTCTAGGAATATGTCGAAGATTGGTTTATATCTGTGGGTATACGATGGGAACGGCCGCTACGTGCCACGTGCAAGTGACAATATCGGTGATGTTACACCTTTTTGCGCATGTGGCTGGGGGACACACTACCCCGATCAGTAAAAATATGACGAGTATGAAAAAATTTTTTCACCATGTAATCATTCACCCCTTGCACCTCGTCCGCTGAGTGTGAATTTTAGTTTTCGAACACCGTCTATTCATTTTTTAAATTTAAAACTTCTTTATTTTTAAGAAATTTTATATCACCCTAGAGATGATTTAATGGTTACGAATACGAATATGAAGCGATGTTGGTTGGGAGTCTAGTGCCACTGACATCCTGGGCTGCAGTAGTCTACCCCCTACCTACCCACACCCACACCCCGGCTCTAAAAGATATCGAATGGAAGAAACGAAACGTCAATCAGCGTTTTTACCTCGTTCCCCTGTCAGTTCCCGGTTGTTCTGATATCAATATCCCTTCAATATTCCCTTGTTCCCTCCCGACTGCCAGCTTCGTGCTAGAAGACGTCGAGTCTGTGCCACGCACACGCACGCACTCTTCATTATTGGCTACGCGGCACTTCCACCAAGATGCGGGGTCGATATAGTGGTATATTGGAAGATGTGGAGGCCTAATGAGAACACATTGCAAATTTTATCCTTAGTTTGGGGTGAAGCCGGAAAAAACGAGGACGCCGTGTCGATATCGTCGAGACCTGAGACGTGAAGCCGAGAGCGAGCCCAATCATGCACCCCTTTCGGGTCCGTCCCTCTACGCCTCACGGTTAAAGACCCTTTTTTTTTTTTAAAAATTCCCCTTTAACAAAAGGGTGATAGTAAAAAGTTTTTGATGACCCTAGAGGGCAGCTAGCCCTTGTAAAGGGGCATTTTTGGTTCTCGGCACTTTAAAAAAATTTAAAGCTGGATACTATTTTTGGTGGGTTTGTTCGCAATCGTTGCATAAGTACTTCGCCCCCATTTGGGACTCTGGGGTTTTACTTCCCCCGGCATGCATCTTGTGGAAGGTCGAATGTCGCTTTCGCCCCCCCCCAAGCCCCGGGGTCACCTGGATTTTTGTATGTGATTGTACAAAGGAAATGTATCCGTCAACCCCAAACTGGTCGATACCGGTGGTCAGCGCAGCCCAGCGTGGGACAGCTGTCGTGTTGTGGGGTTGGTCGCCTCCACCGGGGAAATCAAGAGGAGATTGGTAGAGGCTGATAGATTCGAGATTCGACGTTGTTTGGGCGTCGGGGTTGTGTGGGGGGGAGGGGGGGGGCAGGAGTCAAGGTCGGGGGAGACGAGATGCAAAACTTCAAGACTGAAACATTTAATGTAATTTTTTATCAAAACCGGGTGGGCACGTTCCTGAATTGCCTCAGTTTTTCCCCCCTTCCCAAGTAAAACCCCGCAACTTTCTTTGAATTTGGGGGCGCAGGAATCAACTTCGCCTTCCCAGGTTTTATTCATCTCCCATCATCAAAGGTTCGAACTCGTCCATAGTTTTTGTTTACCCACATTTTCGTAGCTTTAGATAAAACCGTCCGACTTTGTAAATTGCTCCACTTCTTTCGACGAGGAGGGTGCGATCCAGCCAGCCAAACTCTCCACTAATCTTTCATTTCTCCTAGAGTCTCAATTTTTCATTTCGGGTTTCTCCCTGCAGAGCAGTTGCTTCTTGATTCCTCCCCCCCCTCCCCCCGTTCTTACATCCTCCACTTTCTCATTACCCTCAATTCACTCCGTCTGGTCAGAGCATCATCTCATCACAGCTGACCCAGCCAAGCTAACGGCTCCCTTGTCAATTGCACCAACCACTGCAGTTAAAAATGTAAAACAACACCAACTCGCGGTGGTGCTCACAAAGTTTTTACGCCAACTAAATATAGTAAGTCTGTCAGATCACTCCAACATGATGCTGTCAGTCGCAATGTTGCATTTCAACTAGTTCGTGGAAGTCATGGCATCAGTGGCATTAGAAATAGTTGTTATACTTTATAACGCATTAAATTTTTGATACTTAAAGTCATCATTTAATATAATTTTTATAATAATTTGAAATTTGAGTGATAACATGCAAAGTTTGGACCCCCTAAACCGTCCGCGGATGACACATACGATTAGAGCGCTGGTCCGAAGCGTTGTGTGACTGAGTGGATAGACTCTAAATACAAATTTATTTAATTATTTTATGTAACTTTTTATGTTTCTACATGGACGTAGATTGAACCCCAATAAGTTTGTTTTTTAATCGTCCTTTAAGTCATTTTCACCCCTCATCGCAAAAAAAAAAATCATGGGGGTCCCCCCAGTGGCGGATACAGGGGGGGGGGGGGGGCGATCGCCCCCCCATGATTCTTTAAAATTAAAAAAAATGATTTTTTTATTTTTTTTGCCGCACCAAAGCACTCTAAAAAACCCGATTTTTTAAAATTCGCTGCGGGGTATTTTTTTAAAACCCCAATAAAAATCAAAATTTCCCTTTTTTTTTGTCAGAAAAAAAACGTTTGCCTTGAAATGTGTCTGCTCAGTGTACTTCGATTTATTAAATTGTCCTATGGAATCGTTTTTTAACTAAAAGGTAAAGTTTAAAAAATAAATAAAATGATGAATTTAAAATAAATCAAACGTTTTTAATAAGTTACAATCTAGGCCCTGCGTAAATTGTAAACTCGAATGACGAAAAAACTAATTTGGGGACACAAAACATTTTTCGATTGCTTCCCCCCACCCTTTTTTTTTAAAACGCACCAAATGCACTCTAAAAACCCATTTCAAAAATTTTTGCCTGCCCCGCAATTAAGGGGGGCTCCGCCCCATACCCCCGTGCGTCCGCGCTTTGTCCCCTTTCCCCCGATGTACATGCCACGCAAACGCCCCCCCATGATTTTGCCAGACGCCACGGATCCCCAAGTTTCCACAAAAGTGGGCTTGTAAGAATGTTTGGCCATGCACCCAGTTTCCACCCACGAGTGCAACTTACACGAGAGGGCGCTTTATGAAATTTTCCCGGGTAGCAATTTAAAATTCGGGAAATTTGGAACCCCGGACGGGTTAAATTAACTCCTGCTAAATCCTCATTCCCCGGCAGGTCTACCCGTCAGACATGGAAACGATCGTATAAAAAAATTATTTTAGTTAAGGGAAAAAAAAACAATGTAAAAAACAAAAAAAAGAAAATTTGAAAAATTAGGCAAAAATTAGATTAAAAAAATTCAAAAAATATTTTGGGGTTATAATAATCCTCACTAGAAACCCAAAAAAAAAAATAAAAAAAAAAAATATAAAGTAATAGGAAACAGTTTATTGAAAAATTTAAGGCCAAATTGAACTTAAACAAAAAAGCAAAAATTTAAAAGAAAAAGAAAAGCACCAAAAAAAAAATTATTTTTTCCCCGTTAAAAGCTAATAATTGGGGGGGGAACCTTTAAGAAATTTATAAGTTTATATTGATAATTAAATACAAAAATAAATTAAAACTTACAAAAATGCCAAAATAAATTAAACCACACAAAAAAATTAATTTAAAAAAACGGCAAATTTATAATTTAACATTTTAAAAATTTTTGATTCATATTTTTTGGAAAACAGGAAAAAAGCTTTTTTTAAAAAAAAAAAATTAAAAGGAAAACAAAAAAAGACCCAAAAAATACATTTCATAAAAATCCCCCCCCAAAAAATGGGAATTAATAACCAGAAAAAAGATTAGAAAGGCCCAGAAAACCCCAACGAGGCCAAAAAGCGACACCCCAATAAAATTCATTTAAAAATTTTTTTTAAAAAGAGAAAGGGGGAATTTAATAAAAAAATTTAAAAGAAAGATTCCCCCAAAAAAAATGGGGGGGGAAACCCCCCCAACCCTAAAAAAATATCAATTTGCCTAAAATAAAACTTTAAAAAAAAAAAAAGAAAAAAACAACCCCAAGGGACAATTCAAAAATTCCCCCTAAGGTAAGACCATCCCAAAAGAAAAGGAAAAATTTCCCTGAGAAAAAAAAAAAAAAAGTGATGGGGGGGCCCCTGAGATGATTTCGAGGGGAATAAAATTGGGGGGACACCCCCCAATCCCCCCTTAAAAGAATGTTAAATTTTTAAAGAAAAAAAAAGGTACCATAGTCTCTGTAGTTTTGCCCCGGGTGGCGGCCCCTTTTCGTGATTAAAAATTAGACAAAACGAAAAAGAAAGTTTTATTCTTTTGCACTAATGTTATAATATAAGATTAATCCCCCCACCCCCCCCCCCCCCCCCCCCAACGTATTACAAAATAACAAAACCCCATAAATTTGTTTTTTTCAATTTTTATTGCCTCAAAAATCTGTTCCACTTTTCCCTTTCCGGAAGTCGAAAAAATTTGCCCTTATTGGAAAAGGTAAAAGTCCTCTCTCATCCAAACCTTTTTTTTGCCCCCCTCGGGGCATGCTTGGGGACTTTTCGAATTTTTTAGTGGCGCGCTGAAACTTAAACAACAGGACAAGCCCCCTTACAGGACCACCCACCCTAAAAAAAACACATAAAGGGGGGTCGGGGGTTTTGCCCCATAAATTTGGTGGGGGCTACCCCGGAAAAATTTTAAAATTTTTTTTTTGGGGGGGTTTTGTTTTAAAGTAGAAAATCCTTTTTGGGAAAGAATACAAACCCATTTTTGAGAAAAAAAAAAATTCATCTTTAAACTTTTTTTTGTTTTAATTTTCATCCCCCCCTGGTTTGGCCCTTTTCATTAGAAAGAAAGTTATTATTTTTTATTTTTTAAAAAAGGATTATTTTAAAAGCCAAAAACGGGTTTCCCGTACTTTTTTTTAGGGACCAAGGGAAAGGCCTGGAATTAAATTTTTAAAGAAAGGGTTTTGACCTAGTTTCAGAAGTTTTTAAAAACAATTAAAATAAAAATTAACCCTTTTTTTCCAACCCCCTCAAAGAAAAAATTTAAAATTTGAAAGAAAGTTTAAATTTTTTTTTAAAATTTTTCAATTTTAATTATTAAAATCAAAAATACTTTGTTGTGTAGGAAGTTAACAGTGAAATTGCTTTTTGTAAAGAAATACAATTATTAAAAGCGCACAGTTTTTGGAGTCGGAAATATCCGACCTCTTTTGTAAAACTACTTTTAGTTGTCATAAATATCACTGCCGAAAAACATAGTGGGCCATTATTCAATTCAACCCAGTAAAAGCAATGTTATTATTCGTTTTATTTATGACGCGCTTCATTGATCATTCCACCCCCAACTGAGGCCAAAAAGCGAGGCTACCTCAATTGCATAATTTTATTAAATGAATGTTTAAGTGAAAGGACGTTATGAAAGCCTCGTCCACTGCGAAACTTTAGTATTTTTAAAGAGGGTTAAAGACGAAAGATCTGCCGCGCGGAGGGCGCGAGAACTGTTGGATGGCGCGCGCGGAGACGCCGGCGACGACGCTCGGTGAAAGTAAGAGATATCACTCGTTTTATTAGTTCGCTGGAGCAACGTGAAGGCTTCGTAAAGAAGAGAAATTCCAAAACTGAAAAGAAGTCTGGTGGAATTTCCTCTCGCTATATTTGTGGACAGTTATTCTATTTTATGTCCCCATAAGGATTGAAGGAATCCGACTCCTTGCAGGGAACAGATATTGGCAAAATCCTCGAGATTTTAACTAAATAAATAAACTTTTTATGCCTCCGAGTGGGGGTTGGCGCTCCGAGGCTACGTGATTGCCGAGGAGATAAGAGCGTGGTGGGGGGAGCGTGATGGCGCCCCGCCCAATCGGGCCTCTGATAACAGAATGTTGAAACTTATTGACCAGCATCAATAACTTGAAGGTCACGGCTATATCGTCTCAGATGATGTATATGCCCCTGGCTGGCTGGCTTATCTGTGCATCTAAAAATATAGACAATTTATCGTTATTTTTAGTCAAAGATATTTATCTGCTTCTGTCATCATAATGTTATCAATCATATAGATTAGCTCCCCCCCCCCCCGCCACCCCCCAACGTATTTACAAACCATATCACACACATCTATAATATTTGTTTCTTCAACTTTGTATTGCCTCAAAAGATCTAGTTCCACGTTTCCTTCTTTGCCGATGTATTTATTTTGCTCTTAGTAACAAGGTTCGTTTGCCTTGTTGTAGCACACGGTAAGATGTCGTCTACTTTCGAGTCTCGAGAATCCTTGTTGTGAGGTATTTTGCCCTCACACTCACTGAGTCTATGAAACTGTGCGGGGTACTTGTCGACTTCATTATCAGTGGCGCGCTGAACCCTTGAATCGAACAGGATCAAGCCCCCTCTTACAGGACCCACCCACCCTAAAAAATAAACACATGAATGGGGGGTCTGGGGGGTAGCCCCCCAGGTAACATGCTGGTCCGGGGCGCATAGCCCCGGAAAAATTTTCAATTCTTAGGGTGTGTTTGGTGCGTTTTAACGAGTTTTAAACGCTAGAAAATACCTTTTTGGTAACAGAATACAAACCCATTACATGCAAGAAAAAAACAAAATTCATCATTCCTCCAAGACGTTTTCATTGTTCTTAATTTTCACGTCCCCTGGCTGGTCTGGTCCCCGTTTTGCACTTAGAAATTTGATCGATAGATAGGTTTGATTTCATTTGATTTGTTTAAACAGATTATATTATGAAAACGTCCTAAAAGAAAAACTGGGACAATTACCCGTACCGGGTGTTTTTTTCTAGGGACAGCAGGACAGGTGCCTGAATTCCAGGATTATTAATATGAAAGGTAGAAGTCTAGATTCTAGAAGATAACAATTCAGTAACATTACCCTCCAACAAAGAGAAATGAAATATTTTAATTGAAGAAACGTATGTAAAATATCAAGTCAAATTTAATTCCTTGTGCAAAATCAAATCATATCCAACCTCTTACATTTAAGATACATCGTTATATGACACAAAATACAGAAAACATCATTTAAAGATTTAAAGAGCCAACGAACCCGTTGGCTGAACCATGGTCGTTTGTATGTGATTTATTTTAACAGCTGTTTATATTATGAATAATAAACTTTATCAGACCTGTGGTATTGTTGGTACTTGATATGGTAGAAGATAACAATTCAGTAATGTTACTCTCCAACATAGAGGAATGAAATATTTTTTAATTGAATAAATCATGTGCAATATCAAGTCAAATTGAATTCTAACTAGTACAAGATCAAACCACCCAATCTTTTAATATTTTAGATACATCGATAAAATATGAAACAAAATAAAGAACACATTTAAACAGGCGAACGACTTGTTGCTTTTGTTACGACACGTCGACAAATGTGAGGTGACACAACATCAACGGGATCCACCCACTGAAGGAACTTCGAAGTGAACTAGTAAAACTTTTGTTCTCAATAATATATTTTTTAAATATAGGTTTATTTATCTAAAAAAAGGGGGTTTCATTGATTGGAAGAGCGTAGCGAGCGAAGCGAAGATTCCATTTCACTTCACTGGAGTGGAGAAAAAAATCCGGAATGTTTTTTTTTTTTTTTTTTTTCTGTATTTTTGTGTGTTTGTCAGCACTATTTCCGGCTAAACCGATACTTTAATTGCGATGAAATTTTCTGGAGGCCTTCGAAATCTCTGAACTTAGAACTGCCACGTTTTTTGAGCGCAATCTTAAAATTGTTTCACATGAAAATCGCAATTTTACGATTTTAACGATTTCTAGAACTTATAACTCATTCACAAGTTTTTGGAAACCCTTCGGAAAACAACTATGTAGATATAGTTTATTATTAATTGTTTACAATGTCCTAAATATGATGAGGTAAATGAAGTATGAAATGTGTGGCTCGTTGGTCTTGTTGTGTGGCTCGTTGGTCTTGTTGTGTGGCTCGTTGGTCTTGTTGTTAGCGTATCTGCTTCCAATGCAGAAGGTCCAGGGTTCGATTCCCGCTAAAGTCAGAAGTTTTTTAACTTCTGATTTGGACTTAAGTCCATCAGTTTCTTGTCTTAGGAGTTTGTAAACGGTGACTTTGAGCCGTCCTAGCAACGAAGCACATAATAAATTTCAGAGTTGTTCTGAATCGGCCTTGTTGATTCTGGCGTTGATTCGCGGGTGTTCGCACTGTCCACACCACTGATTGCTATATTTCCTATTAAAAATATCGATCTTTGGTTGGTTATCGCTCACTTGCGTCGATTGCGTTGGGGCCTGCAGGTTGGCTTGGTCGCTTTGATTTAAAGTCCCCCACTGAAAATCAGTTATATAACTGAGTGGGCAGACTCTAAATAAAATTTATTTATTTATTTATTTATTTAAAATAATAAATACAAAATAAAAGGGGGGGTGGGAAAGGTCCCCCCCCGGGGACCCACCCCCCCCACCCCCTTTAGGACCAGGAGGAAAATTGCTCCGGGCCCTTACATGGTCAGCGCACCACTTTTCATTAGGGCCAGGGTGGATTTGCTTCCTGGTATTTAGGCAAAAACTACCGCGGAAATTACCGTCTGGGCCCCCCCAGAGCGAGCTGCGGTCGGTGTCCGGGGAGCCCCGCGGGAAATATGGGGCGGGGTCCTAAACTTCCCCCCGGGGGAACTCCCTACTATTGGTTCAACCCGGGCCCGGGCCCCGGGGGTTTTTAAAGGGGAGCGAGCGACTGAAGACGAGGATTTTCATTTTCTCCAGACGCAAAAAAATTTAAATATTCACCCAAAAAAATTTCCCAAACAAACCGTTTTATAAAAATTCAAAAAATTTAAATTAATTTCTTTTAAAACTCCTTTTCGGGGTTTAAAATTTTGACCCGAGCTTCCTAGTTGATCGTCCCAAGCGAAAAATCGAAAACCAATCGGTGACAGTTTACAGCAAACCCTGGGGCAAAAAGTTTTGACTTTTTCCTCAAGTAGGGGGGACCCCCCCCCCCTCCCCCCCCCGGACTATAACCGGGGCCCATCACGATGACAACGACTTTAAACCATGATCCCCCCTCTTCCCTCTTTTCTGTGGTTTGGGCTGTCCACCCCCGGGCCCTTTTTCCCACACACTTGAACCGTTGAAGCCCCCTAACAAAAACCCCAAAAAAACAATTTCTTTTTGGAATCTACCCATCGCCTGTCATTCTCCTTAAATCATACTGGAAAGGAAGCTTGCAAACGCTTTTTTTAAAGGGCGTTTTTGGGATAAACGTATGTTTTTTAAACAAAAAAGGAGAAAAATTTTGCGTTTTTCCCATGGAAATTTTTTTTTCAAATTGCGCTAAAATTTTTTAACAAAAATTTTTTATAAATTCATATGATGTACGGTTTTCAAAAATATAAAAACAAAACCCTTAAACTTCGCAGATTCATTTGTGAAGCGCGCAGTTGCGATATCGTGATATCTAGTATCTACACATTACAAACCCAAAACCCTTTTTTACAAAGTGTGGCAAGGATTAAAGATGAGGGTGTCACTCCGAAAAAAATTTTGCGCATGACCAGCTTTTCATTCTCATTGGGGATGACGTTGGGGCATATTTTTAAATTAATTTTTTAAAAAAGGGGATGTTGCCGTTTCGTATTTGTTTTTTTCTCGTCGTTTTTCTGGGCCGAGCCCGAAAGGCCCCGTACGGATGAAACCCCCCCCCCCCTGCACAAATAACGCCGGGCCCAAAGAACACATTCATTCAAACTTGTTATCGTGTACAGGATGAAACCCCCCGCCCCAAAAAACGCGCGGCCCCAAAAAACACTTCATTTAGCTTTTTTATCGAATCAGAAAATAACTTTCATGAAAAAAAACTACCACAAAGTTATGGGGGTAGTTTGACTTTGACGAAAATAAAGAAGTTTATAAAGGTGTTTACAACCCCTTTTATTCTTCCCCTTTATTTCCCCCGAAGTCAGTCGGCTGTTAAATTTAACCCCCTGCCTCCCCCCCACCCCTAAGTGTCGCCTGACGGTTTTGGTCGGGGCCGCGAGTAAGGCGATATCTTTGAAAAACCCAGCCCCAAAAGTTGACCCCTTGTTGACGGACTTTTGGGAATTCTCTCCCGATGAGCTGACGGACGTAGCAAGTAGCGGCCCGGGGTTTTCTCTTTGACGAGCTGCCATCTCGTGGGGAAATTTTAAAACACGAGGCCTCGATCTCAGCCCCCCCCCCCCCCCCCCCCCCGATATTTGAACCACCACTATAAACCGGGAAAAAGATTGTCCCCGACGGGATGGTCTTGCTATGGGAAGCCCGGGCCCCCACAAAGTTTCTGTAAGATGCTGTGCTTCTCTGCAACAGATAGCTATAGCAATAACATCCAGGGTTTTTTGCTGTTCGAGGGGGAGGCGGCTGAACGAGCGCACGCATTCATCTACTCAGAAGACGGCGTCACGGAGCAAATCACAACGGTCGTGACATTAAAAGTAATCGGGGCAGCCGAAGGAAGGAGGGGATTGACCCCCACTTTTCACTGTGACACCCCCACTTTTCACGCTGCCACCCCCATCAAAAGCTATCTGTTTCACAACTTTTCATCTTTATAATTTGTATAAGACGCGTTTTTACCCCTCGCTACTCGATTTTCCAAAAATATATGGGGGCCTTTCCGGGGCTGGGGGCTCAGCTCCAGACCCCCTTGAAGGGTTAACTACATTCCTTTCTGGTCCCCCTCCCACCCCCCTAAAACAAGGTTCCTACGCGTGGATCAGGTTTGGACGATCTATCGTGTGACTTTCAAATTTGATTACGTTGCGCTCTTTTTGGTTTGGAAATTGAATGTATTGGAAGCAGAGACAGGGGAAATAGGTATATGTGCGCGTGAGTGTGCGTGCGGATTCTTGTTGTGACTTCAGGGTTTTCATTAGACGCATACCTCAACCGTCACTTGATGTGTGATGTGCGAAATCGCGAGAACGAAATCTCGACGCGAAGAAGAGGTGGGTTTTGAACTCCTTTGCGCACATCAAATGTCAGCGGTCCCTCTTTCCCTACACCCCTACACTTGAGGCGAACACAAGAATATTCACTTAAAAATAGCAAGGCGCCACAAGAACAAAGCATCCACCCACATCGCTAATAAAACTGATCATCACTATGAAATCCGGGCATCCATTTGAGTTGACTGACACTTCAATCTGTTCCCCGCGAGTTCTTAAATAAAATCAACTCATAAAAAATATATAAATTTCCTTCCATCATCTTTAGGAAAAGTGTAATTATTTTCATTGAGAATATGTCATATAATTTCCAAATGCAGATAGAAAGTTCCGAACAGATATGACATTAATTTTAGAAAATACATACTTCTTCAGCGAGAAAATAATATATAGTTGCAAGAATTTATGGAATATGTACATCATAGTAATCGCTTGTGTCACTGTCATCGATGTGTCAACTGGAAATTTTTTTGCTTTCAGTTTCCGGCAACTGTAATGTCAAGTCAGTCAGGCGCGAGTAACAGGAATTGCCGTAAATCTTTTACCATGAATGTTTTTTTGTTTACTTTATTGCCTGTTTCACCCCAAAACAAAGAGCATCCTTTCGTAAATTCCCCCAGTGACCGGATTGATAGCAGCAAGCAACACTAAATGTCCCTGTCAAGTGGACGCATTAGTCAGGGTCGTGGTGATGGGGGTGACAGGGAGGGCTGACGACAGTGGCGTAGCGGGCACAACAGACTTGGGCCAGAAGTCATAGTCAGCCAAGGGTGCGTGCCATGCATAGACCTCACAATGGGAGAGCTCACTCTTTGGGCGCCCAAATGGGGGCTCGAATGGGAAGCATGGCCCTCCGTATGAACACGACTTTCGGGGTAGCGTAGGGGCTCCCATGGGACGACTGCCCAGACAAGACTCTTGGCAGCCACGTGTCTCTGACGTCACGGTCGAAGCCACGTGCCAGCTCCCGTGGAGGCTACAGCACTTGTTCCCGTTCATCAGAGCTTGTCGCTAGTTTGAGCCCAGACAAGACTCTTGGCAGCCACGTGTCTCTGACGTCACGGTCGAAGCCACGTGCCAGCCCCCGTGGAGGCTCCAGCACTTGTTCCCGTTCATCAGAGCTTGTCGCTAGTTTGAGCCCAGACAAGACTCTTGGCAGCCACGTGTCTCTGACGTCACGGTCGAAGCCACGTGCCAGCTCCCGTGGAGGCTCCATCACTTGTTCCCAGACAAGACTCTTGGCACTCACGTGTCTCTGACGTCACGGTCAAGCCACGTGCCAGCTCCCGTGGAGGCTCCATGCACTTGTTCCGCGTCTTCATCAGAGTCATGTCAGCTAGTTTGAGCCCAAGACAAGACTCTTGGCAGCCACGTGTCTCTGACGTCACGGTCAAGCCACGTGCCAGCTCCCATGGGACGACTGCCCAGACAAGACTCTTGGCACCCACGTGTCTCTGACATCACGGTCAAGCCACGTGCCAGCCTCCATGGAGGCTCCAGCACTTGTTCCCGTTCATCAGAGCTTGTCGCTAGTTTGAGACCACTTCACTTCTTGTAAATATGACGGGAAAGTTTGCACAAACTTCTTCGTTAAATTCAGCGAGCTCTTTTGGATATCTACTTCCGAAATCACTGAAACACAATGGGCTCATTTTGTGACATTCTGCCAAATTTTATCTAACTTTGTTTTGTAGTTTCAAAGGAAAGTTTGAAGGAAAGTAACGCAAGCTGGATTCGGCGTCGACGGGTTCGGCGGGGGGCGGGGGGTATCAGTTGGTTGAAAAGTTAAACCGAGATCCCACTGTAGAAATACTCCACGAGCAAACAAACAGCCTGACACGAGGCAGAGCAGAATGCCGTGACGTCACAGCGGACCACCCTGTCAAACGTCATGTCACCCTCCCCCCCCCCACACACCACGACATGAAGCGCCCTGTTTGTCAGCTCGTCAGCGACACAACTGAAACTGTCCCCGAATACGAACGCCATTTATAAAGTACTTCCTCCCACAGATATGAAATATTTTAGCAGCATAGCTACATCAACGAGAGGCAAGAACACTAGTACAGTAGTAGTGGCAGACAATATAGAGGGGGCTGGTAGAGCGGAAATGTGTTAAAAAGTTTTAAATATATGTTTATAACTTAATCGTTTTGCGATTTTTTTACTAAACTTCATAATACTTTGTTGCTCAATAGGGAACTGTCCTTCATTACCAAATTTGAATATGTCCCTACTAATAACCTCAAATACCGACCAGTAAAGTTTTTTATGCTTCCGGCTTTTATTAGCGTTAACTGTGAGCGAGGAAAAATTTGAACCGGGCTTCGCGCCGAAAAAAGGCCATGCGCCATTGTAGGTGGGTGTGACGTGATCGTGAGGTTCGCCGAGGCGGCGAGCTGGCAGTTCTGCCAATCAGCTTCCCTCCTCACCTCACGATAACGTCACAACCAAAAGAGCGCGGATTTAAGTCTTTGTGCGGGAAGTCAAATCCCAGGAACTTTGAACATGCATAGAATCTACAGATTTTATTTTTTATAGTTTATTTTAATTGCGATGTTATTAAATTGAATGTTACAAATTACTAAATACGTGTAAGATATATTTGAAACCAAGGCCAGTTCCCTATTGTGGTAGAATAATGGAGATACTAACTACCCCAATACATAACCGACCGACGATCACATTTTATTGGACCTGCTGATTAAACTGCGAAGAAACATTAGGTGCTTCTTTACCTACAGCGAGGTTCTATACTATCTGTTATAGAGCAAGAGCTTCACTTTCTCATCATTCCGATGAACTCAGTAACTATTATACCATCTGTAAATACTCCCGTAGGTCTTCTAATGCTCTCCTACCCCAATCTCCTCTTAACAGCTTCTCTATATTATGATGACGCTCGATATTATTTCACTGGCGATGCCTGGAAGACGTCGGCCATATTGTGCAGACAATTACGTCCTAACGGTACCCGAAATGGCTGCCGTGATGTCTACTATTATACCTCTAATGCGCAACATGCTACCGTGTGGTTCGAGCAAGTCAAAGGTCACCGCGCATCTCTCAATCAGCGATAGACCCACTTCCCACACGTTCAGCGGAGGAAGGCTACGTGCCAGGAGGGGTGTACGTTCAATCAGTGTCCTCTACACGGTTTGTAATAGCTTCCTCTGAGTTGTCTAGATTCCCAAGTGGTTCTACCACACACACGCATAATGCCACGTGACGGTACAGTTCACAAGCTCAAGCTACTATTAACTTGCTTCGAGCCATGATAAGTGTCTGCAGATTCCAATAATTAACAATAAAATGGGTTAAAATGTGTCTTGTCAGTGTCCTCGTTGAAAACAATCGAGTGGGTCAGCATTTAACAATAAGTGGATGGTAGAATGAGAATAATACAAAGCAGGTTGGACTTGTCTGCAAGTAGCAAAGAAGGTAGAACGAGGAAAGCTAGGTCTGAACTGGGAATAGATTGGAATGAAAGTTAGAGCATAACCGTCCAGAGGTCCCGGGTTCGAATCTCGTCGTGACCGGAAATCCTGACTGAAGGTTTTTCCGAGGTATTCCTCGGTCATTAATGCGAATGCAAGGGATAGAGTCCTCTCAAACAACTCTCCGACATCCCTTCACAATTGTTCTATACCTAGTCCACCTGAAGATGGGCATACATTGCAACCTATAACAGGTTTCCCTCGGTGAAAAAATGGGAGCTACACGTTTTTCTCCCTCTAATTATATTGCTTGTGTTGATGTTCATCAATCAATTTTAAAAATGCACGGACGTTGTCTTTTTAATCTATTATTAGTACCTATAGTTGTGAATTTTAAACATATTTCCGTCGTGAACTTGAGTCTCGCAAAGCAACTTATCCATCGCCTCCTCCCCCCCCTTCCCTAGGTAGCCGAGGACAATCGAGCCTGTTCATCAAAGCGCGTCGAACTGAAAGATCGATCACTCTAACAATCGAAAACGATCTACTGTCGTGTTTTTCTTTCGACGATATCGTCATTCATTTTGATCGGAAGAAGGGATTCAATCAAACCGTGATTTATAGACTCAAGCTGTGATCCAATGGGACACATTGTGCCCCTCGCGGTGCTAACAGAGAAGGGCTGAATTGATTTCCTTTGTCGCGTAATATCCTCCCAGCGGGGATGAAGAGGCCGAGTCTGAGGGCCTGGGGTTCGACTCCCGGATCAACAACTCTACAGCGAGGAAGTCCGAGCGAGTGGCGTGTTCGCTCGTGTTGCAAGCGCACCCTAGGGCACTCTAGCTCATTGCTCGGTGCACTAATTCGCAAACAAGGCGGTACTAATGAAGGCTTTGTTGCAACGGGATGGCCTAGTCTAGTCCCCCCGCAATCCTCCAGCGACAGGAAACAGGCGGGGGGACCTCGCTAGTAATCAGGTCACAGGGTCGACCTTGTATGTGGGTGACGGGGTCTGGGTTGCCTGGCAACGAGGGGGGAGGGGTGGTGTCAGCCTCGGGACCACGACACCGATAATTGCTCGGCGAGGATCAGCGAGGCGAGAGATCAGTTGATGGTGAACAAACAGCCCCTAACCCTGGGGTGCACCGTGCACAGTGTTGACTAGGAGAGTCAAGGTCAGCCGCGATTAACTACTTCTCTGACGTAGGTAAGAAGAGAATTAGATGGTATTGGTGGGTCTGAAGTTCAATCAAACTTCTGCCCTTTACTAAGTCATCGTTTGGTTTCCGTCTTATCCCCAATGATATTAGGCCACTGGCCACTCTCTTTCTTTCCTCATCTACCGACCCCGGGCTATAACTTTCATACCATTTTCGGTTGGAGAGTTCCCGAGTTTTGTACGACGCCTATAATAGTTATTTCAACATACTACTATCAAATTTTATAATGATACTAATCATTTTCCACCGCCCACCTAACACTCACTGGTATCTACGTCATCGCCTACCTAACCAATCACAAGTCTTGAAGGGTGCTGGAGAAGGTTACTCAACATTGTACTTCCGCCACCCTCGAGATTCATACGAATTAATGAAACCGGGTATTTTGTCCACTCTTGATAGAACAAAAGATCGATGCTCCCTCCATTAAAGCGGTTAGTATTTCCCCCAATCCTCTAGAGGGTATACAATACATAGCGGTCAAACTCTGATAAGTGTACTCCGGCTCGGGTGCGTCCATTTTTCGTTTACCAACACCTCTTGAAACTGTAGCAATGCAGAAATTTGAAGAACCTACCCTTATACAAGAATAGCTGTGAGATTTCGCAACTTGTAAATTTGATTTTGAGTGAACATTTCCATGGTTAATTAGGAGCGCCAGATTATTTTACAAGGATTGCCTGTTTTGTCAACAAATTCTAATTGTAAGATATGTTTTCTGCTGAATGTTGTCCACTGGTTTATATATCTCTGAATTGAAGACGTCAAGGTCAAGCTACTAAGTACAAATTAATGCAACAACCTTTAGGTTGCTGCGTCAACTTACTCACCCCCCTATTGACTAGAGTGACCCTTTGTCAACCCCTTCTCTTACAATATTTGTATATAAAAACTGTTTCCCCTGAAAACTCTGCAATGTGAATAGCTAATAATGCCCGCCCGACTGCGATTGTCTTCACTCTGCAAGGAAATTAGTTCCACCTCCCTCCGGCAGATGTTCTTGCAGCGGCGCATCGCGCGCGCCGAGCGGCCCGGCATGGTACTACAACACGCCGTCACGCAGACTCGCCGCACTCAATGCGCTCATTTGATTGTGTTGCACCTCCCATTAATTCTATTTACATTCCCATTTGATTTGCTCGTTGAGCCGCGACGTCTGGTGTCACTCACCCCTACCCCACCCCAGGACTGGGACATCTGCCCGCGGCCACGGGGTAATCGGGAGGGAGGGAGATGACTTCATTCCACAGGGGGTGAATTATTGTTGTGCAAACTTTGTGGAGCCGAAAACCGGTAGCTGATTTTTGGATGAAAAGGATTGTGTGGACGCATTGTTGTTCATTTTACCATGTTACTCCTTCCTTGCCACTCGACATTGCAGGGGTGACATTGTCAGGAATGAGATAAAATCGCAGGAGTGAAGCCGAAAATGTGTTTCCAAGGGCACACTTTGATTTTACGTCCTAAGTAAAGGACTACTCGACTATTTACATAAATTCAAGTTAACGACTGCGCACGTGAATATGGAAATCAACCACTTCAACCACCCCCCATGTATTTTGGGGTTCGTCGCAGATGTACGATTGAACTGTATTTATGAACCAGATTTCGTTTAATTGTTCATTCAATCTATATCCACTATAAGATTTTCCTCTTACTACACATGTCCATTCAAGCAAACAATTCCGTCATGAAGAGCGCGCGTGTAACCTTGACTCGTTTCCTAATAATTGAACATGTTTATTCGGGACATGACATCTCTGAATGATATTCCGAGGTGAGGTAAGAGCTTAATTATCGTGAATGCCCGGGATTATCATCTTGTCACCTCGCATAGTAAGACGTTGTCGTACAAGCTTGTTAACTTGTCAAAGATGTTTGTCGGTTGACAAAGACCGCCCAACGCCTCGTCCTCTGTTTTCACGAGTGGGCGTTGATAATCTAATCTCGGAAACTCATGTACACAGAAGAAAGTTTTCTAATGAAAGAAGATAATCTATTTAACCCTTCCTCCACTTTCTCTACCGTAAATTTATAAATTGTGTATCTTAAGAATATTATTATTCATCAGTGTAACAATTATAAAAAAATCCATATTGATAAACAGTGTATTCATTTTTATTCAATGCAATTCTTTATGAAATAATTTTGTCTTGGCAAGTTTACTTTGTAAATTTGAATTCTTGATAAGACTTTGGCTTCAATTAAAACCAAGTCTAGTAGATATAATAACATTTCATATTCTGACAATTTTCTCAAAGTTAATTTTCATCAGTTTATTTTCTGACGAGAAAGTTTGCAAAAGAAAGAATCAGGTTTCTCGTATAAATCCCTGGGGTTATCTTCTTGTTTGCTTTCGATCTCCTCGGTGGTATCAAATCAAACATCCTGAGGTTCGGTGTTTGGATGTCTCTCTCTTCCTCACGTCTTGGCCCTTGTCTCCTTGGTCTTCGGTTTGAAGCGTATACCATATACCGACAGAAGTAGCACATTCAAGTCTTGTTTCGGGGGGTAGCCAGTAAAACGCAAGGAGTCCTGATAAAGTAGGCAGTAAAGTAATTCAAGTTCGTGTAGGCGTTGTAACGTTGCTTGTTCTAAACGTTGCTCGGATAGTGAAGGCCGGAGCTCTCCAAAATAGGTTATCAAAATAATCTTCTCTGCGTAACATACAATTCTAAGAAGTATACAGATTGAAATAGAATAATTTATTTGCGAGTGAGTGTGATAAACAAATCTGTTTTGAAAGCATTTAGTTATGAAATCGCAGGTTCGTTTTCGAGAATTGCGTATTTTGTAAAATCTAACAAATCGTTGGAACTATGTTTTTCTAAGTTTCCCCCGTGTATTTACGCGAGAGCTGAAAGACGCGAATGACATAAATAAACGAGAAAGCTAAAGTAATGTAATGTGTATGGATTGGATCATCCCTAAGTATATGTTGTTTTACCCCTCTAGTTATATGTTTCACTCCATGATCCAATGATATCCTTGTACCATGGTTTCACTCCAGGTCTACTTCAACTTTGTCTGTCTCTGGTTGGATGGAAGATACAGCCTTACTGGCTTTAATCCCCGCCTAAATAAAGACGGCTATCTATCAATGGTTTCGCTCTAAGTGTTTGTTCCCTCCTAGGCCTATATGGTTTTAGCCCCAGTATATGGTTTCAGCCCCAGGTCTATGGTTTCAGCCCCAGGTCTATGGTTTCAGCCCCAGGTCTATGGTTTCAGCCCCAGGTCTATGGTTTCAGCCCCAGGTCTATGGTTTCAGCCCCAGGTATATGGTTTCAGCCCCAGGTCTATGGTTTCAGCCCCAGGTCTATGGTTTCAGCCATGGTCTATGGTTGCCGCTCGTCGCCTCACCCCCAGATTGAACATGTCCGCACAAGTAGTTCGCACACACGGCCGCTATCTCACGCAATAACACGGTGCTATCACAGTCGAACACATGTTGTCAAACTCAAGTATCAGACAGGTGCTGCGCGCTCTAGTCTCGACCCCAGCGCGCTCTGCCCGTAAAGCCTCGGAACCAGCGCTCTGTCTGTCTGTCTAAATCTCGTTATTAATCTCTTGTCGATGACATTTGACCTATTTTTATAGAAATACAAACACCCTCAATGGTTTGATCGGTTTTCCAATTGAAAGAGACCGTTAATAATATTGTTGATTGAAAGGCGACGAGATACGAGAATATGAAGGCTTTTCAGACCGGGACGTTACTATATAGCTACTATTCACACATTGCTGGTGAAGCTAACCAAGAATATAAAATTTGAATGAATAAGTCCAACAGAAAGATTTCACTCATTAGCCTCAGTTGCATTCATAATAATATGGAGCTGTCACCATTTAAACGAGTCGAATTATCATTACAAGCGAAGCACCCGTCGAATCTCCAACTTTCGTCTAATTTTCATGAATATGACGAGTTTTGCTAATTGTTGAAGACGAATATTAATTCCTGTGAAGATGAATGTGACAGTGGCCTTATAAATCTCACAAGTCGCTCGCGCTAAGTTCCTCGTGCTAGGGGGTGGGTGTTCAATGGGATGGGAGGGTGCGGAGACTCAAGCTGCTTGATAGAATTGAGCTCGTCTGACACCAGACAACAGTGCTCAACACAATAGGGCAGTCTTCACTATAACGTGGATTTACAGCCCTATTGTTAGTCCACGACTTTAATAAGTACCTTCGTAATCCTCTCATATTTGCCGCCTTTAATACCACGTTATATGTAGACTATAAAGTTGGCAAATAAAATGTTGATTCCCTTTTAATTGGCGTTCGTGCTAAATAAATCTTCGTTGTTTATCTACTTTCCAAGGCTAGTACGTGATAAAGTTATTATTTACTGAGGGTGGGTCTTCCTGGCGTGATGGTTATAGCCATAGAGACTTGCATTTATTTACGTTGCTTTCAAGTTACAACATGTGCATGGTTTGTTATAGTTCAGTATGCATTCATTTGATTTACAAGCAGATATTACCAGGGCTCATCTTCTATATAGCTAGCTAAAGCTCTTTGGTGTAGAACGGATAAGAATTGAACCACAAAGTAAAATATTTTACTCTGCGGGTGGAATCTTGGACCGGTGTTTCATCATAATGATAGTACCACAACAACACCCCTTCCACTAATGAAGAAATCAACAAAAGTTGGTCAATTTTGGTTAAAGAAGGTTCCTGTTCACCCTTGAATGAAATGCGTCGGTTTTTATTGTGATCTCCAACTATAGTTTTCAGCCGGTTGAAACTCAACTGGGATCGAATTGGTTTGGGTTTGTTAGGTGGACACTTGAAACAAATCGTTATCAGGTCCCATACCGGCTTTTTATGACCCTGGGGGTGGGGGTCTCACAGAAAGTTTGAAAATTCTTCACCCGGCACCTCCACCATTTTCAATGCGCAATCAAGCAACGAACCTTGTTTAAAGTTAGGCTTACCCGGAACCTCCACCATTTTCAATGCGCAATCAAGAAACGAACCTTGTTTAATGTTAGGCTCACCCGGCACCTCCACCAAAGAGGTGATCAAAAGGTGAATTATTTAATTTATGTCTCCTTCCTCTACGATCCAGCATCTGTGCTCGTCTCGCGCGACACCATGCCAGTGCAGAGATGTCATTGTTGTCAACCTCCACTTGAAAAAACATTCCCAAAACCTAAACAATGAAAAAAATGGTATCCAGTGCGCCCTATGCGACGGGAGTGCGGCCAATGGAAAACGCCATAAACTCAAAGTGCTGTGTTTTGTTTTATTTTATTTGTACCGGTTCAGGCTGTGGCTTCTATATTTCCTTCCCGCCCTTGTGTACTCCCTCAATTTCCCTCTTCTGATGCAAACTGAGAACATCCCTCCTCATGTAACAAACACCACCCTGCTCACAGATCCGCTGCAGCCTCCATACACTGAGAACATCCCTCCTCATGTAACAAACACCACCCGCTCACGGGATCCGCTGCAGCCTCCATTAGCACCCCGCGATCGAACATCCCTCCTCATGAAACAAACCACCACCCTGCTCACAGATCCGCTGCAGCCTCCATACAATGAGAACATCCTCTCATGTAACAAACACCACCCTGCTCACAGATCCGTGCAGCCTCCATTTAGCACCTCGCGGATCGAACATCCCTCCTCATGTAACAAACACCACCCTGCTCACAGATCCGCTGCAGCCTCCATTTAGCACCTCGCGGATCGAACATCCCTCCTCATGTAACAAACACCACCCTGCTCACAGATCCGCTGCAGCCTCCACTTAGCACCTCGCGGATCGACTATACAGCGATATTATTTATCCTCAGAACCGAGTTATACCGAGCTCATGTTATTTGCTGTGCGGTTACATCCGACGCCGATCGCCGTCTTTTTAAGCTGGAGCGAGCCACAGTTAGTACGTGAATATTTTATAGGTTTTGCATTCAGATATGGAACGGGAGAGAGAGAAGCCGACTATACATAAAGTAAAGCCAGACTTTATAAGCTCAGCCCCTATAATTCATCAGACAACAACTTTGGAAACTTACTGTTGAATCAACATAAGCGATGCTCCCTCGTGAATAATTTAAAACCCGCGCCGTTCCTTCAGGATATGATTTATGACTGGCCGAGCTGGCCTGATACACGTGGTAATTTATGTGTTGTGATATCTCAATTAGTAGGGCGCACCGACGTGCATTGTCATCAAGTGCAAACACAGCTTGGCGTATTGTTGCTATTTCATATCTATTGTCGGAATATATAGTCGAGTGTTGCACTTCCAATGGCGCTGTTGTAAATATAGTTTATCGTTTATCGTTATCTATTTTGTATGTGTCTCTTTTCCATGTTTAATCCTGAATATTACTACTTATTACTGAGCAATATGACTGTTATAACAAGTGAAATGTACTTTGTACAAATGTTTACAATTTAACGTTAATCCGCTGATTTTTACCAGAGGGAGGAATGTAATGTTGTTTTTACAATGTGTTCTCCGATTTATGTTTTAATAGTTTCTCACATACAACAACCAAACAAAGAAAGTTGACAATGTCATCTCTGAACTCATGTTTTCGTGAGATACAATATCAAATGAACTTTCTGTCTTCGTCAATAAACGCAACCCACCATAAGCTATAAACTATGTAATTGTATATAGTTGTGTTTGGTCCGGCCTAATTGCTCGGCAGTGACAGGAGTGAATGTGTATGTGTCGTCACTAATCATGTTTGTCTCTGCTTCCAGGTAAGTGTGGCTGTGACTGCGAAGCTTCAGGCTCGGCCGAGAGACCTCGTGGCGATCGAGTCCGGTAAGACTGGGGCATGCATAACTCACCAGTGCCCTGGGGGATGAATATGTTTACCGAAATATTTACATAAAGAGAGAGAATATCAATATTATAATAGTTTTGCTCCATGTGGCAAGCAGACCCTAATAATGTGACTAGGCCTACGTGGTGTACTAGGAAAACGCCCAAGTCGTTGTAAGACGAGTGAGCGAGTCATGTGTTGAGTACCCGGTAACATGTATTTAAGTTGATTGATATATAAGGTATACATGATAGATAGGGTTTTGAGGTAAGTTGGTACAAGGGCGCGTCAACTGATAAGATGATAATGCGCCACTCTAGCCTATGATAGGCTAATGAGGAAAAGACCCACGCAGGATCCAGCCTAAGGTAGGGGGAGGAAATAGAATGTTACCGGGTATTCTCAACACATGGCTCGCTCACTCGTCTAACAACGACTTTGGAGTTCTCTTAGTGTACAACCAATAAATAATACTGATCCTATAGGGTACTGTCTTCGCCCCCCTGGTTGCCCCCATGTAAGTGCGGACAACCAGCGGGCAGTGGGGCCCCCAGACCTCAGGGCCCCTCGCCTCTATGACCGACTCACGACTGATGATAGCACAACAATCATTTAGTTCTCGGAGTCTCCAAAAGAAAAGCGCCCCCTGGTTGCCCCCATGTAAGTGCGGACAACCAGCGGGCAGTGGGGCCCCCAGACCTCAGGGCCCCTCGCCCCATGTAAGTGCGGACAACCAGCGGACATGGGTCCCCCAGACCTCAGGGCCCCTCGCCTCTATGACCGACTCACGACCGATGATAGCACAACAATCGTTTAGTTCTCGGAGTCTCCAACAGAAAAGCGCCCACCTGGTTGCCCCCATGCAAGTGTGGACAACCAGCGGGCAGTGGGGCCCCCAGACCTCAGGGCCCCTCGCCCCATGTAAGTGCGGACAACCAGCGGACATGGGTCCCCCAGACCTCAGGGCCCCTCGCCTCTATGACCGACTCACGACCGATGATAGCACAACAATCGTTTAGTTTAGCGCCTATTGAAAAGTCTTCCCACGCTCACCCTGGATCAAACTCGGATCTGTTTCACAAGCCGTTGTTTTGTTTTGTCTGGTTCGTGGCACGATTCCACTCTAGGCCTGCTAATTGTTTAGCCTCTCGACAACATCACTTACTGTCCCATTACACAACACACCACGGTTACAACACCAACAATTGCATTTCGGGCATTGTCCGTATATGAAATCTCCTCGGTTACGTCAATTAAAATTGTATTGAACTCTTCGTACCCTCCGAGGTCTGGTGATTCTTAAAGAGTAGTTCGTTACCATCACTGATTGACTCTTATTCAAATCGTGCGATGAAAGAAGCGGAATCCTTCCTGTTTCCGTGGCTACATTGATTGGTGTACGGCGGTGACTAGAAGGAGCTCTGTTCAGTGATCACCAAGTAGTGCCATACCAGCTGGTGACTTACACTGTAAAAAAAATTGAACAATAACACTATCCAAGAACGGGTAAAAAAGTTACTCCTGGATAGATAAAAACCAAACATGTGTCCAAGTATACATATTTTATAAAACGCAATCCATTAGATACATGCAAATGTACACCCATTATATATTTAATAATCAACTATGTACAAGAAAAATAACTAACCCATTGGATAATCTAATATACCTCGACTATGTGGTTTTTTCAACTACCCGGATTATACTAAAACTTCATAAGGATAAGTAATTTTTTCTATACAACTTGAATATAAATCACTACCCATCATTCAAGTGTTACATATCCATTGGATGGTCGTATTTACGCATCCTGGCATAGGTTATAATTATATACTTGTTGACAGAAATAATTTTGCCACCCATGTATGGGTATTTACATTATAAAACCGAAGATAGCACTCGGACCGACGAGCTAGGACCACCTATTATATACAAATTAGCTCTAGAACATATATCTCTTTATTCAGAGTGGTGACGTGAGGGTGGTACATAACTGGGATGGTGAAGAATGGGGGGTGTTATGACCTTATTATGACATTAACTCATAAGATAAAACTTATTACTTGAAGCTTCAACAACTTATTACTTGAAGCTTCTCCCTTCCCTCTCGGATACGCCACTGACTCCCATAATGGCGACCTCCATGGAAAATATATTACATAATATTAATAAATAAACAAATGCCATTTATATGGGGCAAAAATAAAAAATAATAGTGTGGAATTACCTGTGACCAAGGAATGAGTTTTTTTTGTGCCTTTAAAAAATATTTTGCGTTCTACGATTTTCTTCAATTTGACGGTTCGGGAAGAGAATGTACCAGCATTAAAAATTAACAGAATGTAAAATATGAAAGAAGTGACTGATTCCCTGGTAATAATTAGCGCGTGAGTGTCACACATTCTCTAATCACGCACACTCATGATTTAATATTCCCTCACACACCCACACATATTCTTGCTTTTTAGCAGTTCTATCTTTGGGTAGCTTTCGTCATTTGTCGCCACATAGTCGCCTCACCACCGAATTCCTGGAGACTCTTACCTGACCGGAAACCGACAATTACCAAACAAAGATATATCTAAAAATACCTTCATTGATGAGAAGACCAATAGAGGAGATGATCTGGGAAAAAATAGCCCTGACCTTGAACAAATTGCAACAGAAATGGTTCTTTTTGTATCGGATTCAGAAAAAAATACCATTTAACATACTCAAAGTCTCGGAAAATCTAAGGTGTCGAAATTTATCAAATTTGCATATAAACTTTCATAATTACAAAAAGTTAATTTCAATTTCTTAAGGTTTGGAATACCATTCTCACTTTTAACCAATAAGTTAAGCTCAATCAGCATACAAGTAGATAGTTCAGATGTTATTTCTAAGTTATACATGCACATAATTAAATTAATTGATTGAAATATGTTAAGTACTAAGTAAGTAAGTAAGTAAATATGAGCTCGCGGCGAATATCAAAATATCAATCCTTAGACAAATTACAACAGCAGAGGCAAGTAACATTTCGTGTAAAATAGCAACTATTTACGGTTTGTGTAATTGATTAATGATAAAGCAATTGCATTAATTAATCTTATATGAAAAGAGAAAATACTCGGCATCGGTGTTTTGTAAAATAAACCTGTATCATGGGAGGCATCGTAACAAAACATAAATATTTGTTTTTATTTATCTATTAGTGTGGCCTCAGTCGATAGTCTTGTTTTTGGTTTATTACTCCTTCCATGCAGACGGTCGCGGTTCAAATTCTGGTTCAGCCTGAGTTCTTTTAAACTCTAAATTAACTTTCATCCATCAATGTGATATTATGCGCATATGAAAACGGTGGCTTGAAGCCATCCTAGCAATGAATTGACAGACATAGTAATAACAAATTGTGTATGTATAGCTACATATTAATTGTTTGGAACTGAGTAGATAGACAATAAATGCAAGTAAATTTATAGCAACGGTTAAAATGCAGATTCATTACTATAAAATAGGCCTTATTTATGCTTTACGTAGAGAACCAGCCCAAGAACAACTTGCCCATTTTCAGGTGGCTTATTCCTGACACATTGTGGGTGTGAAGATAGACGGGGGGGGGGGGGTTAACTAGCATCGATTAATCCATCGTCACTCAAACAAGATATTGCATTTTAACATAGGGATATGCCCTAAGCCACGTGGGAAAAATTATATCATATATCATTCCTATGACTGGTTTCGAACATATCATCATGTAACCGTGAACCACCACTGTCAGTTACAAAACAGTAAATTACAATACATGAAGTTTGTATAATTAAATTATTGATGAGCAGATATTTATATTGAAATATCGAACTATCGTGTAAATGCAATCGGCATCCATTCAAATTGAAAGAAGAGTCTGTCTGTTTCCCCCTATATAAAAGTTAGCTTGATAGCCATGCAATGAAGTAAATAAAACTTGTATGTAGTTACGATATTATTGATTTTTCAACATAGAAAACTAAGTGTTATAGAATAGGTAATTATAAAATCGATTCGTATCAAGATTTGAACCTAACAAACTAATTTAGAACTTCATTGATTGCACCACAATATAAATCGTAGATAGGCCTAAGCGACTGAAGGATTTGAATAACTTAAAGGATTTAATGAATTGCATGTACTTGGATATAAAACACATTTTTACTACATTGGCCCTACATATCAAATTTCAATTAAATCCGAGCATATTATTCCATAATATTTGTTGTATAAACGACCAAACAAACAACACACCATCTATTTGTAATATTCATTGAATGTAATGCTTTTCTTTACATAGTAACCATTGTAATCACCTACCCTATTTACTATTTATAAATTAAGGACGTCATCTGATCACATTGAGTTAGAGAACACAGGTACTATTGAATATACTTCCTGTTTGTATGGCTTATTTAGTGTTTAGATTTTTTGTAATACGTTTTCCAACATTTTAAAAAGTTGTGGTGCACATTGCATAGTGCGAAAAGAAGCGTGTTATTAAATCAATTGGTTAAAAGGGAATATTTAGAATTTCGAAAATTTCTTTATGCAATTCAGATGAACGTTTGTTTACATTACGACTAATGGATATTTCTGGGCACTGATCAAGTGTTAAGTGCCCGTAAACAACATTAACTAACAAACTAACTAACTAACTAACTAATGCATGGATATTTGCATTATTTGCCATTTAAAAAATAAAATAGTGTACATTAGAGGGTAGGCTTATAGCGCAACTCCCCTCAGCCAGACTTGCGATGACGATTGAAAATACTGAAAACATGAGATGAGAAATATGAAAATAGTAGCTGTCCTGTCTCCATATAATATTTATCAATTATCATTGTTTATAAGTATATTAGTCTAATAAGCCAATGTATTAATATAGTAATTTTATTGCATGAATGATGGATGCAAATCAGAAATAGGTGATGTCAGTATCTGAATATTTTACTTTGGAAAAGATTTAGCGCAAATAATTTACACTACAATAAGATGGTCAAGATTACTGACATTCAATTAATTTTGTAAAAACGTTATGCAAAGCTGAAAATACTTTGTGCTATCCCCCACGTTTTAATCTTAATCCAAATCTACCATTTAATTTTCGAATTACGTGTAATTAATTTGAAAAAAAAATAAATAAATAAACAATATTAATTTAATTGAAGTAATTAATTAATTTCTAATTAATTGCAAAATTAGGAGTAGGCCTAGGTAGTGATGCATTTGTGTTTATCGTGTTAGGTTGTTATTCATTTCTATAAGACCTATTGAATTATTTCGTGTGGTATTACATAGAATAGAAAACTCCAGAACGTCATACCATAAAAAAATAATTCATTTTATGAAACCCATTATTTATCAATTAGTTACATTTGAATAATATTTGTGTTAGTGTTTCTAGGGTGTTTATTTAAATATCAGTTAGTTAACTTAGTTAGACGTCCAATATTTCATGTCAGTTAACATTTTACAATTTTATTCGACGCAATTAAAATTTAATTAATTTAATCAACTAACGGAATCTACAAATAAAATATGTCACCTAAAACCAATTCTTACATTCATATTGGACTTTTGACAGTAGCTTATTCGCAAAAAAGTTGTATATAGACTTACAATGAATTTTTAATTCATATTCATTATTAAACTTTATATGCAAATTTGATAAATTTCGACACCTAAGATTTTCCGAGACTTTGAGTATGTTAAATGGATTTTTTTCTGAATCCGATGCAAAAAGAACCATTCTGTTGCAATTTGTTCAAGGTGAAAATTTAGTTCATCTCCTCTACAACTGGCCAAGGGTTGAACGCGGTCAGGAGCAAGAAATTAAAAGTTGTTCAGGCATAAGTTTCAGTTGGTATATACCACATGTAAAAAACATTGTGCATATAACTATGTCAAAAACATCATCCCTAAAAAAACTCATTTTTCCGTAATTGAACGTGACACCCACAATCACGCGTGTCACCATTGACGCGTGAGTTATGTATATTTTTCAATCACTCACGACTTATTAAGGCACACTCACGTGTGACTCACGACGCGCTCAGCTCTATAAAAAAATCACGCTTTGTAGGATGTGGTGAATTTGAAGCATACTCTCATTCGTACATGAAACTATAAGAAGCTCAAAATCGAATACAGACAATACATATTGCTGAAAGCAAGAGATTAGAGCGTGGACCCACACCACACAGTAGGCTTTGCCATCAATCATTAACTAATTACTACTATCTAACAACTACATATTATTATAATAAACTAATTAAACACTGGAACAAACATTAAATGAGAAAAAATAATATGACATAACATCAATAAAACATTAAACCGAGGTAATAAATAAATTATATTAATATTATCAATACATGCAGTATAAACTATAAACTTCCTGGCTCTCTTGTAAAACGCATTTCATCCTGAACCTTAAACATGGCCCCAACTCAAACGCGCGCACTCGAGTGTTGATGATTTCTGCTAAACAATTGGTAATCTCATTATCAAATATTGCATGAATGTTAATAAACTACTTCTATATTGATATCCTCACTTGGTTGCAAATAATAAGTCTTAAAGATCCATCAAGACAGAAGTCCAAAATACGCACCAAACCGTTTATCTTACGATAAATACAAATTATCCTGCGTGTGCGTGTTCACATTGACTTAATTAAACGTTGTCATCCAGTATGCAAATGTGCGTTAAAAAATTTGTACACTTGGAATAAATTCCCAAAAATGACCAAAATTGAGTAAATTACGGTGATTTCAACTTTTTAATTCAAAATCAATTAATTAATTTAGGAATACACGTACTAGATACCATAGATTTATTGTCTATTAACGTAGGTGTGAAATTTGATGATGGTGTTATAAACCGTTTACCCCCCCCCCCAAAAAAAAAAAAAAAAACAGAAAGCTGAGCGCCTAAACTCGTCTCAAGAGCATTATTGTACAAGGCGACAGCGCGGCAGAGAAACCATTCTGTCCTAGCAAAAGGGGGGCAAGAGCAAGAGTAACACTTTTTCCGAATCGATTAAAATACAGTTCATCCGTCACTATCACATTCAAAGTTTTTCGATTGTTGAAAGTCAACATTTAAAACGCATGAGGAATAGAAATAAGAGAAAAAGAAAGGAAAAAGAAAAACATTAACATATTATATAAAAACACCAAAATAAACAATATTTATTATTAGACGATCCCACTAAAACTAATATGAGGTTTTCTGCACAGCATAGACTATCAGGGAATAACCAAACTTTCGCGGAAGAAAACACCGAACACGAATCTTCATTATTGTGTTCTAATCTTGAAAACCGCTGAGCAAAAAAGAACCTTCACGTTAATTATAACTATGATTATATACATCAAACTGATCACAGCTATGTATCAGGATCCTAAAACAAAATGCGTTACTCCAGTCCAGTTACAAGTCAATTGAGGCAGAAATTAGCATATGATCAATATAATCACAATCATATTGTAACACATAATAATTATGAAAAAACCTACAAAAATAAGGGAAACAAAGCAAAAATAAACAACCATGAACAACATTTCGTCGCTCACCATAACTTCGTTATCAGTAATCTTAGACCTGTAGTGCGGTTTTCATTAAAATTCCCTATTTTATTGAACTGAAAGAAAATTGGATTGCCTGCTCTTACTGTATAGACCGGTCAAACACAACACGACAAACTCGAGTTGAGTTTTTATTTGCGGTTAAATCTTCTATCATCAGACATAGGCAAAATACTCTCAAAAATGTGTTGTAAATTCAAAACCATTTACAGGTAGTACTAGAATAATAGTATATTTTAAAAAAATCCCTTCTCACATAGCCTACTTGTTTTAGTTCATCTGCAAGAAAAGGTTAACCTTTTTTTAAATTAAAGTAACGAGAAAGATATCAACTTTTTTATAATTAGACCAATGCCTAGGAAGTAGAATAATCTAATGTATAGTAATATTGGTCAATAATAAGAATGGTCCAAGTTTTGTAGGACTCGTTTGGTATTTTTTTTATTATTAGAAGTAGCTGTCTAGCTAGATTATATTTACGTAACTAAGCCTTTAACAGTTAATATAATAAATGCCCTTGAGTACTCAACATTGTTTTCGCCCGCTGTCCGCAGTATTATTGTACACATCAGTTTTATCCAGTGTGACCCTCTTCAGGGCTCCGATGATTATGAATGTATATTTTTATCGTGGGATGGGCAGAATTATGTGGGATAAGCACAGGATGATTCCAAATCTAATTCATGAAGACTTATCCCTCTATGCCCTGGGAATAAAAAAAATACGTAAATATTGTCGATTGCTTATATCCGCTTATCCGCTTCTTATCCGTTTATATCCCACTTATGTTTATCCCGGGATAGAACAAGAAACATTAATATTTTTTATACTATCTAGGTGCCCGTTAGGGCGCCGCAGCCAAGCCGCGGTGCGCTACACACTCAGGCACCTTATACAGGGGTGTTAGGGTGATTTCGAGGTGTTACCCAGCCGTCATGAAACGTGATGTGAACTTGAAAACTATCAAATTCAGGGTATTTAGGTACCTGACAACACATGCCAAATTTGGTTGGGGTACGATCATTCCTTCAAATCATGCTTGGCAAAATGATTTCATAACCAGAACAATATTCAATAATAAAAAAACAAAAAACAAAATGTAAACTAATAGCACTTTTCTAATACATCCAAACATAAACCAGAAAAAATAAATAATCATTTGGCAAAGCATGATTTTTTAAAGTTTATTTGCGACTTAAGTGATTGATTAATTGATATTTGAATGCGTGATATTTATTTTGAATAATTTTTATTTTATGTGAATTTCTATTGAATTATTTGCTTGGCATTTTTTTAGATTTTATTTATTTTAGTTGAGAAAGGTTTGGCTGTTTATTTACAAGTTTGTGTGTTTGTGTTATGATCTAATGTAAAATGGCTGTATAGTTGTATTTAATATTAAATAAATAAATAAATCTGGACCCAGGTTTTGGTATCTAATAGGCCTATAGTTATTAAGGAATGTCCAAGGTCTACTAATACTTATTCCCAACATTAATTTTGTCTATAAGTGAGTATATCCTTTGAGTAAGGGTTTTATACCAATGGTATAACCATGGGATAATATTTCAAGTCGGGATTGTCTGTGGCTGGTATCGACTCGACAACTTCTCGATTCAGAGTCGTGCTATTGTAACCAACGGCCATACTCTAATTAGAAATTTACAAATTCTTTGTCGTCTCCCCTCGTCAAAGCGAAGAAGATCGGTCAGAACGTCTAGAGTCTAGACCATTGGAATTTGTGAGCACGTGATTCGGTAGTGCAAAACAGTTTTGCATTTGCATCGTGAACGTGCTTGGACTGATTTAAATACACATCACGCAATATAAATTTAACAGTAATATTTTCAATAAAATAAATAGACTAAAACTTTATTAGATCACACGGATAATTAAAATTGTGGTAGCACGTCCATTCAAATAGTACGTCGTAGACTTCACGAACTCCATACTTGTCAATAAATCTAACGATTGATAAACAGCTTGCCCTTGAATTCCCATCATGGGAAACGTTACCCTATTTTTTCGTAATGTATAACCCCTTTTATTTCGTTAAAGTACATTTGTACATTAAATCGTTGCGTTGAGTGCACGGCGGGCACGTAACAATGATAATAGCTTTGGTAATAGGGACGGGTGCCAGAATTGCTATCAATCAATAATTATTATCTACCGACAGCGACTCTGATCCGGGAGGTCCCGGGTTCAAATACCGTCGAGACCAGCAATCCCGACTGAAGGTTTTGTCCGAGGTTTTCCTCAGTCAATTATGCAAATGTAAGGGATTGAGTCCTCTTAAAACAGTCCCAGGACACATGCCTTCACAATAATCCAAACCCGAATTCCTTAAGAGCATGGGCATCCGTAATATTTTTCACAAAATGGACAAAGGTGTGACAAAGCCAAAGCCAAGTAGGCCCTGGTTAATTTTTTAAATTACAAATTACGTCCAACAACTCAAAACAATTTTCGGCAATAAAAGAAAAATAAGTAAAGGGTGCATGATGCTCTCATCGTCACATACTATGTGACAAGTACAATTTGCATGTTGTGTTTTAGATGCCAAATATGTGGTCACATTTATTGTCTGTACGGTGTACTTTAAATGTGTGTATTAAATAAAGGTAGAATTTGCGCATGCTTATTGCAAATAAATTAATTTAAGATTGTAATTTTTCTTTCGGTTGAAAATACACCCAAATGGAATGACTTCTAGCATGCGGGATGGAAAACGAAATACGCCGTATACGTGTTTGTAAGGAAGAGAGAGTTAGCAGAATTCTACACATTTGATTATTTCTACTCATATTCTGAATAGGTAGGCTTACAATTTCAAATTACCTCAATGATTTGATTGCTACAAAATAAAATTGTGAAATCTTGTCTATTGTGTGCAATGAATAGATTTTTATTTTGAAGTCGAATAATGTTGTTGCATACAATACAACAATTCAAACATAGTTTACACTAGAGTTTTTGTAACAATTTAAAAAAAAAAACACGCAAGAACCATTCAAGCATTGAGTCTAAAATTCAGATTTTGCCAAGGATTGCAAAGTGCATCAAAGCCGGATTAAATCAGGACCTTTGTAATAATAAGTCTCATTTGGAAATAATGGGGATACATTATTTTGTAAATTGACGCTCATATGTTTTGTTAAACATGCAAGGGGATGAAAATTACTAGTGTATGAGGATTGAGTTTGAATGCCCAACAACTAGAATTTCCGTAAATATAGACTGCAGAGTTTGTCACACATTTTTTATTATTTTTTATGTACAAACTTTGTATTAAAAAGACGAGCTAAACCAAAAATTTAAAATAATTGGTTGGTGGCATAATCTCATTGATGTTCACTATAAAATGGTAATGTTGGAATGCATTGCACCCTGGGTACGTTTCGCACGAAAAAATATTAGTATAATTTATCAATTTTGATTATTATTATTGTTGTTATATTTACCAGTACGTGGTAATTTACCACGTTAACCTAGCACTAAAAGGGCTATTACACCTAAAAATATTGTTTACCTTACAATATATAGCATAACATTTAAATAACAGTTTGAATTGTTTTGTCTTGTAACTGTGATTTTACACGATTTTTTAAGCTATTTGATCCTGACGAAAATAGGTTTTTGGGGAAATTCTTAAATCGGCTTTCATCTGCTAATTTTTGTTCCGTGCACACATATACTAGACTAGATATCGTTCCAATCGAATACGCCCCTTTAAAAATATGCACGAAAAAGTATGCATTCCAAAACACACCCCATCTTGGTAATCAGCATATTTTGACCGAACCACTTGACTAAATTAGGCCTACAAAAACAAAATATGTTAGATTCACAGAATAGGTTGCCGAGTTCGTTAATAATGGTAAATATATTTGTTTTTACTAAAATCCTCCAAGGTTCACGGACAGAAGAACATCTCCGGAGATGTTATTTCTTACAGCAGATTTTTGCCGATTGGACCTAGCATAAAAATTACATATGCTGACAAGTTTTCTTAGGGTCATGGTGGATAGTACGTCTGTGCCATACCACAACTCATGTTCTAATTCAAGAATAAATTACACGCCCGGTTGGTGTGCCCATTCATTGCTACCTAGAAGGGAGGGGTGGGGGTGGGAGGCAGACAGACGAAATCCGAAGTTCATACGTGCTTGCGACTGCGTGGCGACTAGACCGTGTCACTCAGTCAGAGCCAGGCACAGGCAGTCAGCTCGCTTAGTTCGCTATGTAAGGGCGGACCGATGCAAGCGGCCGCAAAGCAATGTTTCAAGATTTCTAAAGAAAAGCTTGGTGAAAAAGATCCATTGTTTGCATTATTGTTGCTAATTACTCTTTTTGTCTGTTTCAGATTTATTACAAACAAGCAGAAACACATAACAGGATTGTTGCTATAAGATAACAACTTTGTTTGTTTCAGATTTGATGTCATTGTCAACATATTGTATTGGAGACATACGGACCGTCTGGTTGACTGACTTCCATATCGTTGATTAACCCGGAATCGAAGATTATAACAAGGAGGCATGGACATCGCCTTACTAACAGCGTTGAGTGACTAATATATAGCTAGAGTCGTAACGGCCTATGCTGAGTGTCTACGGAAAAATTTGCCTCCGCTCATGTAGTACATTGCCAACATGCTAGGCAGCGTGCCCGACAGCTCGAGCGAAGCTACAGCTACCTAGCAGCAATCGGAGTAACTTCGTAGGCCCCTAGTGGAGAACCGGATGTCAATTTAAATTAGAACGCGCGGAAATATTTTAACATAAGATACATTGATACAAGCATTTCGTTTGTAGGTTTCGCGATTAATATTATTATACATACAAATAAACTTGTTTTCGAGTTGTAAAATACAAATGATTATGTCATATATTGTTTGTTTTATATATTTTAACATAAAATATTAGTATTTATATTTGAAACTTCTAAAAGTTTAAATTCTCTAAACTGTCATGGTAATAAAGTTATTTTGCAGCTGCATGGTATTGTTCTAGGAAGGCCATGCTTATAAGGAAGTGTAATAAAAGGAAATATACTAGGAAGCTTTGCAAACGCTTTTTCAGGCGCGTTGTTGGATGAGCGTAATTTTTTTAACGAAAAAAGCGTAAAATTGCGATTTTCATGAGAAACTATTTTTCGATTGCGCTCAAATTTCACACCAATATATTAATTTATAAAATAAAAGGTTCTGTATAAAAATCGTTACAATCGGATAAAGCATGTAGGTGTTATAAGTCAAAGAAATGTAAAATAAAAAAATAAAAAAAACGTAAAATTGCGATTTTCATAAAAAAATATTTTTTGAATGCCCTCAAATTTCACACGAATATATTAATTCATGAAATTAAGGTTCTGTGAAAAAATCATTACAATTGGATAAAGCATGTAGGTGTTATAAGTCGAAGAAAGTTAAAAAAAAAAAACACGTAAAATTGCAATTTTCATGAGAAATAATTTTTTTAATTGCGCGTTCTGCTGCGCGTTCAAAACTGAACGTGCAATGAAACAACTACTTATTTCCTTGATTACTGCACTAATTAGAAACTTGAATCAGTGAGTATCACCCAAATATGAACAACACTGGTCAAATTACTAATAATTATAGAACTGTCAACGTCACTCGCACCGGGTACCGGCAACGTTAACTATTATTGGTTCACTTTACGGTTTGGAACAAGTTTTGTTTTCTGACTCATCAACCCGTGAACCAAACGATTAAATTAATATCATGCTGTCGCCGACAAACTCAATCTCTTCCAACTCCACTCATACTCATTACTTAAGTCCTGTTACGGTTAAAATTTCAATGTACAATGTTTTTATCTATATTTCGTAAATCTTTGGAAATTTTACTAAAACTAAAAGCATATTGTATTTCAATTTAATGATCGCCTGCCACCTGGCGCGAGTATTAGCATTGTGATTTACAATTTCTTTACCCGTACGTCTGGGCCCGGTGTAGAATTGACCCAGAGCATGGCTCTGCTAATCGTACAAGTCGATTCAAGAAAAGAAGTCCACCTCGCAAACATCAGCTAGTAAGAGCCCGAAAAAAATCACAAAATCTATTTATTTTTGTAACTTTTTAAAAATATTTTTTTAAAGTTATGTTCATAAAATCAAATTGACAGGTTAAGTTTACAAAGGCTATGCAAATTGCGCTATCAGATCATAATAAAATATTATCAACATTTAAAATAATTGTCTTTTTCACGAGCTTGGTAAATTTCCACAAATTACCCGTTTTGGTGGCGCATTCCAGAGTAAATACCTCTGCATTCCGCGTCAAAACCTGGTTGCACGAGCTCATCCAACACAGTCTTCAAATTGTGGGAGGAGGGGATTCTTCGGCGAGCATTCAACCATCGTCATCACAATTCTAGGAATCATATTATTATCATGTTGTTTTGTCTTCACCAGCAGGTTCGGAAGGCCTCACATTTGCACACACTGTTGTGCCACTTTTCACATAATCATTCATGCAAATTGTTCATATTATTTATCTATACTTAATTACAAGATAAAAGTACCCTACAACTGTATGTTTACTGAAATGTTCCACTGTTTTTATTACGTTTTATGTTTCTATAATATGATTTTAAATTTATTATCTAGTACCTCAATGTAAAATGGCAGCAACGATGTACTTGAGTGAAGGAACAAATAAATAAAGAAGATAAAGAAGTATTTTATAAGGTAGGACATAAAGGAGGTAGCGATATAGTAAATTAATAATCTAATTTAGCAAGAGCAACAGAGCCGTCAAATCATCACATGCTAATCACCAGAATAAGAATATGAGGAGACTATACACAAATAATAAGGTATGGATATTGACAGATTGTTTACGAAAATAAGGATAATTATGACAATATCCTACTCGGTGGTTAATGGGCCAACAACTTCAACAATGCAATTTACATTGTTTGTATCTTCTTCTCATTGTGACAATATTTTTATAAACAATATTATTGATCTTCTTGAGAATGGATTTGTTTCACATAACAACGTCACATGTGAGGTCAGGAATTTGCGTTGGCATGAAACTGTGCATTTCATCAGGTTTCACAGACAAGAGTAAAGGTAAATTCTCGGAACACTCGAAAGCCGGAGCGGAAGTAATTAAAATAAGGGTCTTGCTCAGGTACTGGGACAAGTATTAAGCCACGGTCCAATAAATTTACAAAAAAATCTCTACTGTCTGTGCATCGATTTATTCAATCTAACGATTATTTTATTTTTGGTGGATTGGACCGGATTGGACTTTGCTGGCAATCTATATTATGCTGTCAACAGAAGTAGTATTTTTCGTGTACAAAAAGAATACTAACCCAGAGAAAAAATACGATTGCAATACATTTCGCAAATTATTTAATATTTCACTCTAACGATATGTTTTAGAATGAGCCTGACCTATTTCCCCCGAGCATAACGCTTTTTTATAATCAAGGCATAAACAAATGACAAAGAGGTCTGGCTCAATCAAAATATTTTTTTGAACAAAGATCTGCGAAAAAATTAATTTAAAATAATATATAACCATAACTCACTAAATACCTCAAATAATACTATGTTTTAATTTAATGAACACTGTTAAAATATTCAATGGAATATATTCCCGGTGATTATGTGTGCAGACAGTCGCGTAGGAAGATGGGTTGGTGATGAGTACCCCCCCCCCCCCTTTCCAGTGTACCCCACACTGTCACCACCACAGAGTACATCACAACGATACACAACACTGAGAAAATAATTATACAGTCAGAATACTAGAGTGTTGTATGTGGAAGAAAAAATCTCATAATACTCATGCCAATGATGGTAATTGCACTTGTGAGCCCTGTTGCAATGTGTTCATAAAATATAATTTCCCCCTCGCCCAATCACTTCGTTACAAAGCATGACCACGTATGACGTATCACGTAAAATACATAGAGAAAAGAGGACATTTTCTCTCAATCATCAAAACAAGGTCCGCAGCAGGCACGTATTTCAAACCGCCTATGTGATAAGATTCTCCTTCGGGACCGTCTAGCAACGAGAGCTTTGTGTTTGAGTTAGATTGATCATTGACAATGACAATATTGTATTTGATCTTTAGGAAGGATATCTTTAGTACGATACATTTACGACATTGATTACATAAGCTATCATTAATCAATGATTATTTACGAAGAGACCACTGTGATCTAAAGCAGATTGCGAATATAATATGTAAACATGGTTCTGAGTTAACTGCTATTTTGCATCTTTCACACGTTTAATTTCCATGCGCTCAGTTTTGCGGAAAAACATGCCCCCCCCCCCCCCCCCCATCAGAGCATAGTCCCTCAGTAGTCCCACAATCATGAAAACTCCCAACCCCTCGCTATCGCATTTCGACCGCCTGCGGCAAGCCGTGATAATATAAGCAAGTCCTCGGAAGACAAGAGTAGATTCGTTTGTCAAGCGATCAGTATCACTATAATGCGCGGTTGCATTACAATTAATTATACTTAGCATTTGGCAACGTCGGAGTAGAAGCCGAGCCCGCGCGCGTCTCTGTTTCTGAGGAATTCCAGACCATTGTAAGAAGGTAGGCATACTTTTGTCCTACGGCACAGCTCAAGCCTCACATTCACAGCCAAATCTTTGGACCAAATTAATAAATTACGAATTATGCAATTACTACGAACTGAGAAAACTACTGGTACCGTAATTATTCTATTATGCATACTACTTTAAACAAAATAATGGAAATATGTAAAAGAACTTAATTCATAATTTGATTGATTTTTGATTGGATATTGCTTAACGTCTCATATTTATGCTAAAAATTTTAGACGAACTTGAACTTTTTAAAACTTTTAGGTCTTAAAATAACTTCAACTTTGAAAAAGTTCTTTATTTGAGCTGTGAACTGAACGTTTAGAAAGTTCATTTAAAAAATGAACTGTCCCAAATCTGGGTTGGGGGGGGGGGGTCTAGTGGGTTATGTGTACACAAACTAGAAGCCGGTAACGTAATAAATCGTATTCGTTGATACAAATCAGATTTTCGAAACGGACGGGGAGAAGAGACATTGGCAATTATGTGTTACCTCTTGTCTGTGAAACATGATGAAATGCATAGAATTCATGCCAAAGGCCGATTCCTGGACCTGCTCACAGTTTTAAATTGCTTGTTATGCAAAACAAATCCGTCCCTGAAGATCAAGAATTTTTCATAATTGTCTACAATAATATTGTCACAATGAGTAAGAAGATACAAACAATGAAAATTACAATGTTGCTGCTGGCCAAGATTGACATAATATTGGTCTCCTCATATTCTAATGATTTTCACGTTATAATTTGACAGCTCTGGCACTCTTGCCAAATTAAATTATTACTTTATTATATCGTTACGTTATTTCTTGAATGAGCGTAGCGAGCGAAGCGAAGATTCCATTTCACTACACTGGAAAAAAACATCCGGAATGTTTTTTTCTTTCTTTCTTTCTTTCTTTTTGTTTGTATTATTGTGTGTCTGATAGCACTATTTCGGCTAAACCGATACTCCAATTGCGATAAAATTTTATTGAGGCCTTCGAAATCTCTGAACCAAGAACTGCCACGTTTTTGAGCGCAATCGAAAAATTATTTCTCATGTAAATCGTAATTTTACGATTTTTTTCGATTTTTAAAAAAAATTCTTCGACTTATAACACCTACATGCTTTATCCGAATGTAATGATTTTTTCACAGAACCTTTATTTCATGAATTTATATATTCGTGTGGAATTCGAGCGCAATAAAAAAATATTTTTTTATGAAAATCGCAATTTTACGTTTTTTATTTTTTTATTTTACATTTCTTTGACTTATAACACCTACATGCTTTATCCGATTGTAACGATTTTATACAGAACCTTTATTATATAAATTAATATATTGGTGTCAAATTTGAGCGCAATCAAAATCATTGCTCATGAAAATCGCAATTTGACGCTTTTTTCGTTAAAAAAAATTACGCTCATCCAACAACGCGCCTGAAAAAGCGTTTGCGAAGCTTCCTAGTAAATTTCCTTTTAATACACTTCCTTATAAGCATGGCCTTCCTAGAACAATACCATGCAGCTGCAAAATAACTTTATTACCATGACAGTTTAGGGAATTTAAACTTTAGAAGTTTCAAATATAAATACATAATATTTTATGTTAAAATATATAAAACAAACAATATATGACATATTCATTGTATTTTACACTCGAAAACAAGTTATTTGTATGTATAATAATATTAATCGCGAAACCTACAAACGAAATGCTTGTATCAATGTATCTTATGTTAAATATTTCCGCGCGATCTAATTTAAATTGACATCCGGTTCTCCACTAGGGGCCTACGAAGTTACTCCGATTGCTGCTAGGTAGCTGTAGCTTCGCTCGAGCTGTCGGGCACGCTGCCTAGCATGTCGGCAATGTACTACATGAGCGGAGGAAAATTTTTCCGTAGACACTCAGCATAGGCCGTTACGACTCTAGCTATATATTAGTCACTCAACGCTAACAGTGCAGTGCTGCCGTGGAAACCTGTTTGTGAATGAATAAACTATAATGGTATTGTTTCCCCCCAGATTCATTGGAAACCGGCCTTATAGGAGAGAGCTGTTCTGTTACCATTTGTTACACCTTGATTGAAATTAAACCATTTTTTCCCAGATCTAATGCAAACCAGCATTAGAGGAGACAGCTGTTCACCATTTGTTATACCTCGATTGATATTAAACCATATTTTTTACAGATCTAATGCTGACCAGCCTTAGAGGAGAGAGCTGTTACCATTGATACACCTTGATTGATATTAACCCATATTTTTCCAGATCTAATGAAAACAGCCTTAGAGGACCATTGTTACATCTTGATTGTTTAACTAAACATTTTTGTTTTTTCACAGATTTAATGCAAACCAGTCCTCGAGGGTATATGAGCACTCAGGGTCAATGACTTCCACGCTCGAGCGGATATAGCTTTTGATGTGTAATGGATGGTTAAAATTATCAACCCATGATTGATATAATACGCATATCCATTGGGTGGTAAATTTAACGTACATGGAGCTAAAAATATACATATCTCGAGTTAATAATTTAAGTTGCCCAGTGGATTGTTTTTAAATACTTTTTTGAATAGTCAAAATTGACAAGACATGGATTATTAAATAAGTATATCCCAAGGATAATTTAATTTAATTCAAATCCGCGTTTATGAGCACCCAGGGCCAACGATTTCAATGGTCCAGCGGATATAGCTTTTGATGTGTAATGGATGGTTTAAAATTATCAACCCATGATTGATATAATACGCCTATCCATTGGGTGGTGATAAAAGTACATGGAGCTTTAAATAACATATCTCGAGTTAATAATTTAAGTAGCCCAGTGGATTGTTTTAAATACTATTTTGAATAGTCAAAATTGACAAGACATGGATTAATAAATAAGTATATCCCATGGATAATTTAATTTAATTCAAACCCACGTCTATGAGCACCCAGCGTCAATGATTTCAATGGCTCAGCGGATATAGCTTTTGATGTGTCATGGATGGTTAAAATTATCAACCCATGATTGATATAATACGCCTATCCATTGGGTGGTGATCTAAAGAACATGGAGCAATAAATATACACATCCTAAATTAATGTTTTAAGAAGCCCAGTGGATTGGTTTAAATACTATTTTGAATAGTTAAAATTCAAAACCCAAGGATTAATTATTAAGCATTTCCATGGATAGTAAAATAAAAAAAACATGTGTGTAATTTTATACCTTGGACGAGTTTTATTAACAAGCCAATGGGTGTGTATTTTGTAAGTGTCATAGAATAAATCTACAATCCATGGATGAGGAATTACGTGAATACATGGATTGTACTAAAAATAAACATGGACATAACTTATGCTTTACCCATGGGTATAAAATTTTGGCCACCAATGGATTGTAGATTTTCTCAATCCTGGTCTTGAAACCCAAGCTCCACCCTCCAGGATAGGTAAACAAACCAGATCTTTTTTTACAGTGTAGTTTCCCCGCCTGCCTGCTATGTATGGCTCCCGCAGTTATTGATAATGGCTGACTGTTCCACGAAGAGGTCACAGTTACTGTAAAGGGTCTGGCTGGATGTTTGGTTGGTTGGTATTCATGATTCGTTTAGACGCCGCCTGTTAGTTCCGCGCCAAGACAACGCGGCGATACCATCGAGTGTATGACGACATCCATGCCCGAGCCAGGGTTCGAACCTGGAATATAAACCACACTGAAGCCTTCGTCGACCATGGCCAGTACGCCACTGCTTTTCAACAACCTCCCTAAATAATTTCCTAGCGAAGAGAACTCGCCGCAACTTATATTTAGCTTAGGAGAACTTACTCATAGGAGAATTTTTGCTTGCCGGGTTCAAATTTTGACCATGGTCTTCTTTCATTAGCATATATTCGTAGTTCCTACGTCCTTGCATGTCGATCAGCCTAGTTGACAGTAACTTGTATAATCGATCAAAAAATAGATTTTTCTACAATTTGCAGAATAACATCGAACTGTATAGGAGATCGACGATAGAGGCAACTGTATTAGCGTTAGCACTGGACTAAAAACATAGGGAGGGTTGCGGCCGGCGGGAGCGATTCCACCACCAGTTTGAGCCTGTAGTAAGTGGAGTTGTGGTTTGCGGGTAACGGACATTTCAGATCAGGTTGGGTATTTGATCGCCGACCGATAGTAACAAAAAGGTACCGAATTTTCAGGTAAAAGAAAATATTTTAAGGAGAAGTGGTGGAGGTGCCGGTCCAGGAAATATATACTTTGTTGGTGGAGGTGCCGGTCTAGGATATACATACTTTATTGGTGGAGGTGCCGGTCTAGGATATACATACTTTATTGGTGGAGGTGCCGGTCTAGGATATACATACTTTATTGTGGAGTGTCGTCTAGGATATACATACTCTATTCGTAGAAGGTTGTCGGTCTAGGATATACATACTTATTGGTGGAGGTTCGGTCTAGGATATACATACTTCTATTCGTAGAGGTGTCGGTCTAGGATATACATACTTTATTGGTGAGGTGGCCCGGTCAAAGATATACATACTCTATTCGTAGAGGGTCCGGTCTAGGATATACATACTTTATTGGTGGAGGTGTCGGTCTAGGATATACATACTCTATTCGTAGAGGCGTCGGTCTAGGATATACATACTTTATTGGTGGAGGTGCCGGTCTAGGATATACATACTTGATTGGTACAGTGGATCATCTTTGCCGTGAGCCGTGACATTGCGTGCATGAACGATGAAGGTGTGGTCTACAACACGTTACGTTTCACTGTCGCCTCTTCTCTTGTACATGATCTCATTACACTCCACGCGATCGCGGCGGTCCCTCGCCCCGGCGCCGTGTTGTGACTGAGTTTCCGCTTTCTTCCGCCCACTCATGGAAGCGCTGCGTGTCGTCAACAAGTGCGAGCGCGGGAGAGAAGGGAATGCTGATACCAGTACCATGCGCCGCGCCGTCGTACCCACACATCGGCTGTGTTCAAAGGATTACCGCGTGTGAGTGTGAGTGAGTGAGTGTTGTGCCCAGAAGATGCTCAAGATACAGATGTTGGAGCATCTGGTGACGGATGACAACATGTAAGTTCTCTGCTGTGACGCTGGATTGTGCCTGTGGGGGTGTCACGTGCCCCCCCCCCCCCTGTGCTTGACCCCCCTCACTGGGTGACAAGTGCAGGTGTACATTGCCCACCCTCAAGCACCCCCAGGCACTAGATTCTCTTAGCCCCAAATGTCTTTAGGATCCATCGTATTTCGTGTACACTTGTGTACATATAATAATATCGTCTGGATGATCTCCGCCCCTTGTCTACCTTTTGTGCATCTTATTAGTTATTCCTGTCACCAAGTTTCATCACACCACGGATTAACAAGGTAACGCCAGTTACTATTTTAAGTCCACGATCACCCCCCCCCCCCCCCCCCTCCCATCATGGATTGTCGAGTGCATGTGAACATCTATCAAATTCCTTACCTTGCCCACCCTCACCCCCCTTCACAAGATCTGCGTGTCACCCCCACTGTCTTTGGATCTATCCCCCACTGTATGTTCAACAAGAACCCTAAGATAGTTCGGGCAACCTTCAACCCTCCATCAATGTATGGCAAGTGTTCTCCACCCCCCTGAAGATCCCTCTAAAGACGACGGTTCGTCTTGTGTTCTTCAACTGAAACAACAAGCGCAGCCCTCCCTACGGTACAAGAACATTGTTTGGTGTGTTAGGACGACCACGATGAGCCCTTCTTCCAATATTCATAAAACACAGACTGCTAGTTTGCCTGGCTTCGATATAATGTGTGGGTTTTTTGGATTGGATATTGCTTAACGTCTCATATTTATGCAACTTGGCTAATCAAGACGAAGGGAGGGACGTAAGGGATGACGCGGGGGGACAAAGGGTGGACAGGCCTGTGCTGATCAGAACCAGCCACAAGCGTATGGGGAGGGCAGGGATTCCCCACGTCGTGGTCGTCTCGTCTGTGTCATCATCCGTCGTTTTTGTCATTGTAGTCGCCGTCGGGGAGGTAGTCAAAGGGGGGGGAAAGTTCTCCTACGACGACCCAGAGCTCGCCATTAGTTGCAGGGAGTAAAACTCCCCTAATCACGGGTCAAACCACGAGAAGGTTGTGAGTTGGAATTTGATCGCCCATAGTGTGTGGTGTTCTAATCCTCCCGCTTTATGGCGGAGGAGAATCCCAGAATACGAAGAGTATTTGGGGAAAATTTGGTATTTTTCAGGGTCTATACTTTTAATTTGTAGATGGCATCCGTAAATCACATCGAAAAACGGTTATTTCCCCCTTTAAACCCAGCATTGAAATCGAAACGCAACGACATTTTCCAAATCCCCAGCCCCAAGCTCTCGCCCTGTCTTTTTCTCAGCATTTTAATGATCGTTTTTTATCTGAATCTTCAATTTTTGAATAAGTACAAAATTAATATTGAATAGACTCCCGACCCGAAAAACAACGCGTTTAGAAGTATGCCCCGCTGTTTGGGTCCCCCGGTGTTGACGTCACGACGCTATGCCGAGGGGGCCCCTCGTACACAAAGCCTCCCTTTTCCAGCTCTTATGACCCTATTAGTTTAATCGTTTTGGCCAATTATTTTTTGATCGTGGGGTTCGAGTATATTTTTTCTCATCACGCAGTGGGTTGGGCGGGTGGTGATTTTGGGTTTTATTTTTTGGGTTTTTTTGCGGTCAGGCATTTAAAAATTTAACTTTCTCGGTATATACTTGGGCCCCGACGCCCGCTGGCTCGTCCAGAGGTGTGGCTCAGCGCTAGAACGCGCGGGTTCGCTTCCCGCCTTCGAGGTTCTCTTCAGTAATACAAGCCGAAGCGAATGATTGGTTGACTTGAGTACAAGGGTAATGCGTAGATATTTCTTAGCAAGAATCTAAGAGCGTCTGAAAGTGGTTTTTTCACAATGGTACTAACAAACGTAACGTACTAGAACACAGCAAATCGTTACGTTTTTAAACGTTGCCCTCCTCAAAGCTATGATCTTTGCGTGTCTCCGACGACAGTAAAGCTCCCCGAGTGCATTATCCCTTTCGTGTTCCCCTGGGCGACAGTAAGCTCCTTTAGTGTTTTTCTTGCGGGTGTTGGCGACAGTAATGCTCCTGAGTGCTATGATCTTGCGTGTGTCTGACGACAGTAATGCTCCTGAGTGCTATGATCTTGCGTGTCTCTGGCGACAGTAATGCTCCTGAGTGCTATGATCTTGCGTGTAGCTGGCGACAGTAATGCTCCTGAGTGCTATGATCTCGCGTGTCTGGGCGACAGTAATGCTCCTGAGTGCTATGATCTTGCGTGTGTCTGGCGACAGTAATGCTCCTGTATGTGGGCCAATGGATGGGAAGGAAGAGCACACAATCATTCTATGTCATGTCGGCCTCTCACTTTAAGATTGATTAAAGACTTTTTTTGGACTTTTCCATTCCAAGACTTTGAAGCCAGCGCTTATTATGTCAAGACGCCGACTTGACGTACCAAAAAAACAAAAAGAATGTCTTAAAAGCTGATAGCCTACACTACAGTCCGTTCATGACTTTTGCCTCAAGCCGTTCGTATACAATTAAGTTTAAAGTAAAAACACACATCTATTCGTTGACTTATCCCAGAATTATAATTTACAATGTGGCAAGATGTCACCAAGCGAAGAGACGATGATTACACCGGGCGACCAGTCCAATTACGAAGACGTTTGAGCGCAATGGTAACATGAAGTGAAAGTTGGACTAGCTCCTCGCTAACACGACTTTTTCGATAGTGAAGTAATGTAATTTTCAAAATATTACATTTTATTGTGAAACTGTTCCAAGTCAGATGCTTCGTTCATTCGCTGCACGACAAATGAAGGTAAATGGTTACAATCAAATTCCAAATACCATTGAGTTCAGTTTAGTATATGCCAATTCTGTTTGGTAGGTCACTCCCAAAGAAATTGCTTTCCTTGCGAGTTTCGGAACAAACGAGCAATAATATATAAATTAAAATATAATACAATCGTTGCGGCGAGTTTAGGTCTGCCGACTGATTACACTTCGAATCTTGACCTAGTCGACTAGTTCAAGACGTAGCTCTGGAACTCGTCCTAAGATGAGAACACCGTCGTCTTTTTCTGTTGTCAATCGAAGAACCTTCAGCCTATTCGCTTCCACCGTAGACGCGCCTTGGTTAGCAGCTTCTAATGATCCGTGAAGACAATTACAATCAATCAATTATCGGAGACGCTTGGATTATGCTGGTGTTTTTATCAAAGTCTGGCGGGCTAATCATATTTTCGCTGACGAAGTAGTTGATCTGTAATGATGCACACTAAAGGTCAATTTCGTCACCGTCTGTTGGACACGAAATCTTTTTAACAAGCGTAAAAGTTTTCGTAACTTGTCGTAGGGATTGCTCAGCTTGTCGAGACAAACTTCCCGTGGTGTCTAGAGAAGTTGGGGGTTTGTTCGCGATATGCTTGTTGTCCCGGCAGCCGGGACTTGTCCTCCACTCATCCAGCAACGTGACACGTGTCGAACCCCTTCGTACCCCTACGTTCTACAGCCACACAAGTTTGATCAACGAGAACCCTACTCTTGTTATAAAGAATTTTTTTCCATTACCCCTTTTCGCTTCGCCATTTTAAAGTTTATAAATTTTCGTTAAGAAACTTGTCTGTGTTGTTAATTACATTATTTTCCCAAAGCCCGACGCAGCCGCCGCACTAGGCGCTCGCAGCTCTATAGCTAAAACACAGCTTGCAGTATAAAAAGTTTAAAAGCCGTGCAAGGCCTCGGAACTCATAAAACCCATTACAACTTCCGTTAGAACTTTCTCTTGGGCGAGCAACAAACTTCTTATCTCACTTTTAACAAGGTGATATTGTTAAACAATTTCAATCATAGCTCACTGAAAGTTGCTGAGTCTTGCTACCGTCTGCGGGATGGGGTGTCTTGTCTGTGATGTGACCGTAGAGCTAGAGCTCACTCAAACTTGCTACAGTCTGTGACGAGCAGTTTCATACGACGCCTGGCTTGTCTCTCAGTCTCCCAAGGCGCCAGACGCGACGCAGCCTGGCACACACGTCGACGTCGTAGTCACAGCCTGGCACACATGTAGTTGGACTCAGTGCTAGTGCACGACACTCATTGCTCAGAATTCATTAATCGAGCGTCTTCTCAATCACTGGAAGTGGGATTGTCGTGATCAAAGTGTCGAACCCAAGACTCTCCCTCTACAAGCTTCCCATCTTGTAGTGAATAGAGGAACAACATGACATTGCTCGATAGACGTGATAGATGTGTACCCTACGATATAAAACAATAAAATACTTTGTTATTGGCATCATAAACAAGGATTAGAACGAAACCCTCACATTTATCAAAAGGAAAGAAGTATTAGATGGCAGATCATAGACCCACCCCTTGAAAGCGACGAAAGGGTGAACAAGAAGCTCGTTTCATGGCCTAGCGCCGGCTGCACCCTCTCCTCCCATGTCAGGCCCACACGTGGCTACACGTGGCAGTCTGAAATCTGGATGACAACCTCACAAAGCACAGCCCGGTCGTGTTGTCATCGGCGTCGTAGACATGAAGATGTCAATGAACTTTTGCATATCTCACCTGCACTTACAATACTAACTGGCGTACAGCCTTGTAAACCCATGATCAGACAATCATACCTTCATTTAAACTATTTTGAAAGAATTGTTACTGATGAACATGATGATATGTTAGACATGATCACTAATCACATCCCTCAACCTTTAAGTATCCATTACCATTCGATACGACTCCCTATAATCTCACCTATACGATACCTACCTATTACTTTCCTTCTATACATGGTAATTATTTAAACTAGGAAAACGCTTAAGTCCCGCCACGTAGATGGATGAGCTTTTTAAAAATTTTTAGTTTGCGTGGGATATCTTTACTTTTGCAAGTGCTTTGTTTTGCTGCCTACGCATTGTAGGTGATTGTTTGTCAAGTTTCTATTGGAACCTGTCAATTGATATTATTTATCGTAAAAACTTATATTAAAAGCTTTATTTCTATGGATTCTGGATAACTTTTTCAACTTTTTCTTTCAAAAGGTACTAATTACCATAACCTTAATCTCCATGTATAATATGAACGATGAAGCCCCACCCGTTTGGTCAGAATTGGCCCAAATGTGACGAAATATCGCACAAAAATCAAAACTTATATTAAAAGCTTTATTTCTATAGATTCTGGCTAACTTTTTCAACTTTTTCTTTCAAAGGGTACTACATCACCATAACCTTAATGTCCATGTATAATATGAACGTTGTAGCCCCACCCGTTTGGTCAGAATTGGCCCAAATGGCACGAAAATATCCACAAAAAATCGAAAAAAATCGTAAAAGTACGATATTCATGAGAAATATTTCTTCGATTGTACCCAAAAACAATACACCTCTAAGTTCAGAGATTTCGAAGGTCCCCTCCAATTTTCATCAAGATCGGATATGCCGTTTGCCTGGTAGAGAGTTAACAAACAGACAGAAAAACAAACAAACAAAAAAACAACAAAAAAACAAAAAAAAACACCTGAGCTAAATTTTTTGGGGGTCAGTGAAATTGAAGTCTTCGCTTCGCTCATCCAATTATAGTGGTTATGCATTAGTCCATTACATTACTGTCGTCTAGCTAAGCATCTGCATGAAGTGTTTGGAGCACTCGCTTATGGCTGAGGAGTCACCGAGGTAAACCCCAGTCAGGATTATCGCTTATTGCTTGTGGCCGATGGCGGGCCCGAACTTTCAATATCGTATTGCCAGTTTTGTTTTATTGACCACATAAAAGGAAAAGTAAATCGTGTAAAGAAATGCTTGAATTTTGAAATATAACCTTCACGTGGCTTATAAAACCCTGATCCCTGCGGGTTTCATGTGCGATTTCGTTCTCTACATAGTTGGCTGCTTAGGCTGTATATTATGTATGATGTAGTTGTAGGGCTCTCGGGATCCACGACTCTAGGAGAAGGGGGGGGGGGGGCACATACAGTAACATCTCTTGGTACTTGCACCTCCAACTATTTACAGGTTAAACTGAAATAATTGTACTTATATTTGGCTCAAGAGGGTTAAAAACATACCCTACATTATTTTCAATTTTTATTCTTACACATTAAACAATACAAGTGTACGGATTATACAAGTAAAAGTTTCACATAGACAATCAGTGAAGATTGTATCGCCTGATTTACACAATTATACAACATTTTCATACATAATGCAACATACAACAACATAATAAAAAAGATAAAATTCAGAGTATTCAAAATATAATTAATTGGATACACTACACACGTCTACATAATAAAACAATATGTTCACATCTATGAATAATGATGAAACTTTTAGAGCATTACATTATTAATACTAGAAGTGTGCAACTGTTGTCCCAGCGAATGGAGCGAGCAGAGCTATTAATAGTTTTGTATCATATCGTGTGCTAATGTTGATCCTGACAACTGGACGAATGACAAGTGACACTGGACGCGTAGCGAAGCACTTTAGTTCTGACGAAGGGTTAATTGATTTAGTTTGTGCCGATGCGTGGGATGGAATGGATGGCAACGGGTCAGAAACAGCAGGCATCACCGAACTCGACTAAATGTGAACGAATCAGACAAGTTGGTCAAGGGGGGGCGTCTTCCTCTGAGCATTGTCTGTGGTCAACGTTCAGTCTATAACAAGTGGGACATGGTTGACAAGCAGAGAGAATAATTATATTCGTGAAATACATTCCAATGTGTACGTTTGTGAGGTCAAGTAGATGTATTTATTCGAGGGTTGTGTTGTGTTGGCTCAAATAGAATTTGAATTTAAATCATATACGTAAAAACTGAAAAAAAGTGTTGAGTTGAAAGTACTATGGAAATACCTGGCATATGCTAATTTCCGTGAAAAATGTACTATAATATGCAATTATTGTCTATCTGTCAGTCGTGGTGATTGGTGAGTGTTCATTGACGTCAGTTTTTATTGTGACAGCTGCAGGTCATAAAATCCAAACATGAAACATGATGCACTTTAATGATGTCACGTCAGTGTCACGTGACGCACCATAGTTTATGTTTGAATGTATTGTATTGTTAGTTGTATAGGAACACGTGCACATTCGTTATGAGTGGACCTAAAGACCTGGCACAGTTTTACCCTGCATTGCTTATTTAGCCTTCATGAATAGGCGTAATCGCCTATGGAGTGATCAATGTAAAAAAAAAATTCCTGAATCCAAGCTAGCGTGGGTCTACCAGTGATTGTAATGAGATATGAGCTATTGTCTTTTTTTCGTTCACTTCCGCTCAAAATTCTGTATAGGCCTCGGCAAAACATGCTCGATCATAGAGTTGCATATACCTAGTTGTCTATTATATAACTCGATGCTAGAAGTAGAGTTTTGGACCATCCATGTCCCTAGCTTAGCTTGTACAATAATAATATATTAGAGTGAGCGTATTTTGAATGAACTGATATTCAACTCTAGAGATTACAGCTGGGAACTGAACTTTAATGTTGAAAACGTATGTTGTGTAACTGTCACTCTAAACAACAACAAAGTCGTGACCAACCGGTGGTCCTCATTGCAAATCAAATCATTGCGGCGTCGACTTCAACAGAGTTGGTTCGAGGCTTCTTTGAATAAGCCTACATTTACCCCTATTGAGAATCCGATGAACGAAATAGACTCTAAATAGAAATTTAATTAATTTTAACATTGGTTTAATAAATTTCTAAATTGATTGTGAACAGGGACAAATGTACACAAATGCACGTTCGCACAAGTCAGCGACTGAGCTGATAGTGTTGTCGACTTCGCCGCCACGACGCACTTCCGGCGCCCAGAGATAGCCAGTCAGTGACGTCGCTTTGTTTTTGTCCGCTCGTCTCGCAAGTGACAAAAAGCCGGCCAGCTTGCTGGAGTCATGTCCTGGTGCATGGAGGGAGATAACAGCCTGGCCCTCAAGGAACGTACGTAGGGTGAGACTTTGCCGTCCTTTGAGGCATCCACATCCATTGTCTCGGGAACATCTCCCGTATTATCTCGTTCTAAGGCGGGAGTGTAGTAACCCTTGCTGTAGGAATGAGATAGTGACTTCAATATTATATGGGATATCGAGTCCGGGTGGCTCTTCCTATTATGCACAGACCTGTCTCAATAGACGACTTGGGACGATGAGATGGGAATAATTGTAAGTGATATTAATTCAATCAGCCAAATGATCTATTGAGAAATTATTTTCTTTGCCAACTGACAGCATAAGAAGGTATCTTAGAAGAATATTGCAGTTTAGATTCAATTCTGACGATATCAATTTTATAAAAAAAAGTTTGGAGTTTCCTTTTTTGGGCTGATCACCTATAGTGTTTTCAATCTATGAGGTGCTTTTGGTGCATGAGATTATGATAATGGTCCAAGTTTTATACCAAGCAAAATATTGTACCTCTCATTTGCACGGTGATAAGTAGCCTAAACCTCGAAGAAGTAAAACGTTTCAACCACCTGTTTGCATAGTATCGAACACAGTTTCGCGCCGCGTGGAAATCAAAGCCAGGCGGAAACAACATGGCGGCGTGCACAGTTTTAGTGACGTCACAGTTTGAAAGAAAAACAAACAGCTGCGCGAAATTGCAACTTTTTAGCCACTTCCTTTGGAAACAGCGTAGCTAATGTGATATCCTCAATGAGACGCCCCGCTCAGATGTGATGTGAAGGGTGCATTACACACTCTTGATGAGAAATCATGTATTCAAATATAATAATCTTGCAATAACGTATTGTTTTTAGTAAATACTGAGACTTGAAAATGACGTAACAATTGTATTATCTTTATTGTTGTTTGAGTGTCCAGAGCTGCAAGTCTGGTTGACCTCGTGTTTTATTTTATTTATTTATTTAACGTCTATCCTATTCAGTTATAAAAACTGATTTACAAAGGAGGACAACTAAAACATAACAAAAACTTGTAGAAATACAGCCAAACCTTACACACTCAAAAGGAATGAGATCTAAAAAAGGGCCAAGCTCATCTACCCTTCCACATAACCGTACAGTGTCCCATAACAGCATCCTCGAAAAGCTTGACAAAATAGAATTTGCGATTATTAATTTAACGTAATAGTTTATCCAAGTTCTTTTTTTCTAATTAATTTAAACGTAATAACATGCAAATTCTATTTTGCCAAGCTTTTCGAGGATGCTGTTATGGGACACTGTACGTTATGTGGAAGGGTAGATGAGCTTGGCCCTTTTTAGATCTCATTCCTTTGAGTGTGTAAGGTTTGGCTGTATTTCTACAAGTTTTTGTTATGTGTGTGATCTCATTACTTTTTCAAGTTCCATTACAAATTATTTGCTAAAATATAATATTTTTATCAAAGTTGATTTTAATTCTATGGTATTAGCAGTAACAATATAGGATGTAAAATATCTAGACCCGGATCATGTACATCCTGGGTATAGGTGGTATAACCATGGTATAACGACGGGTATAAGGACTGGACCCCAATTCTTGAGTTCGTGGGAGATGAGTTGAAAACGCAATTTGAAAACGAAGTCGTTTCGTTTTCGAAGGAATTGGTATTCTTGACGGTATCGTGGAAAACGTCATGGGTTGTGAGTTGAAAGCATGATATTAATTAAACCCTATAGTAGGCTAGATTAGCAGTCTCCTATACCTCCGCACAGGCGCAGCGTGGCAAATTGAAGACTCAACCCGGCCCATTCAAGATGGCGATTGGTGTTTTAATTTATGCTTTTTTAATGCAATAAAGTATTTACTGGATTGTTTGATATGGTTTTAGCTTGTGCAGCATGGTATTAAACAAAAGAAACAATACGAAGTGATTGCATAAGGGAATTTAGTAATCATTTGGTGTTAAAGGCTAGTATGCTTACCTGTCAACCTGGCGGCAATCTTGAGAACTATTTGACCACAAATCGCTCCCATTGATTAACATGTAACTGTCATTTTTAAGATGGCTTCTAATTGTACCGGAAGTGGACCACCGACTCCTGGTCTAGCCAATTAATAAGGATGTCTATGGTGTGAAAGAGTATCACGAATCCAACACCTTTAAAAAGATTGCGTATAGCAAAGAGCTTCGAAAAAGTTCTATATTTTATTCTAGATGGCAGTGCCTTCATAAACGCAGGCCAATCGAAAGACAATTTGTATGAAATGATTTGATTGTTGCAATTATGTAAACAAACAGTTTGAGCAAGTTCATATCAGAACTATGTTGTGCTGGCCTAGGGTTTGGCTAGGCTTGTCAAACATGTAAGTAAGTAATAAATTTTATCTAGTCCTATACCCAAAATGGAACTTTAGACCTACACTTTTGCATTATAAATAAATTTTCCACCTCTGGCCTAGGCCAGGGACGGTTTCTGATTTGTTTTATGAAAAGTATAATGACACCTTTTCTCGTTCCAAAACAAAGAAGAAAATTTTTAAATGTCCGCCATTTGGGTTTTTCGCACTTTCCCGCCTAACTCTGCTTATACCGTCAACAAGTGTCAAGTAACTATGGTTACTTGTTGATTATATGCCAAGTATTTTAAGGCTTATTTTTAAAACCTTTATTTGGAAGCCTTCCAACAAACTTTTTCAACTTTTTTTTTTCAAAAGAGGACTACATTCTATAACCTTAATGTCCATGTAAAATGAACATTGTTAAACCCCCCCGTCTGGTCAGAATCGCGGGCCGACGTATTAGATGTTAGCAGTAGGCAGTAGCAGTAGCTAGCAGTTTGCTAACATCCTTAAAGTGATTTTGAGCATGTTTGAAGACATTTTTTCACCAAGAAGGAATGGTCGTACCCCAATAAAATTTGGCATGTGTTGTCAGGTACCTAAATCCCCTCGATTGTGATAGTTTTCAAGTTCACATCACGTTTACATGACGGCTGGGTAACACCTCGAAAATCACCCCAACTCTGCTTGGTGTATAAGGTGCTTGAGTGTGTAGCGCACCGCGGCTTGGCTGCGGCGCCCTAACGGGCACCTAGATAAATCTAATTACATAGATGCAGAAACAACAATAAATTACATTTTCGTAAATATTCGAAATAGTAGCATTACAACAACAATGCATTTAACACAAGAATTTGGTAACAAATTGAATGATATTATATGCAATTTAATGAATGAATCAAATATAAAAAAGGGTGGAGAATGAAAAGAAAAGAAAAGAAAAGAAAAGAAAGAAAAAAAAAAAAGAAAAAAACTGATTTTATAGACGATCCCACTCAAAACGAATATGAGGTTTGCCAAAAATCAGGAACAGCAAATCAGGGAGTATAATCAAACTTTCGCGGAAGAAACCACCGAACGCGAAATTCTTATTCTTGGGTTTCAATCTTCATTTTTGTGTTCAAATCTTGAACTCATATAATATAATTATATCAGATATATAATTATTTAAAAAATTTCATGTCAAACTGATCACAGCAATGATTACAGGACACCTAAATCAAGTTGCAAGCTCCATCAGTGGGCGGCAACCAGACAATCTAGGCAGAAAAATATAGTTGAAAAATACATTGTTTATATCATAATCAAAGCAATAATGAACAAACAAAGAGAAAAGCAAAATCAATTTATAAGAGCTTATGAAGGTAAATGAACATTACACAAACACACATACAATAACTTACAAATAAATAGTAAAAATCAATTTTTGCTCTTTGATTCATTATCATTGGCTCAATTTTACTTTTAAATTGTACAATTCCTAGATCAGTAAACTGGCTTCCTAATATCATAAGAAATTGAATTCCATTAGGATACGCCTCTGTACATAAATGACTTTCTAAATGCTTCAGAATTAATCTAGGAACTTTCGATGAGTTTATTAAAGTAGAATTTCTATCACGATCAACAATTTTAAAAATATTGGGTAGAATACTAAAAACATACCTTTCAATCTACTTTGTATGTATTTACCAGCACGCTATACTTCAATCCTCTCCTCAACGAGAAACAATCAGACTGCAAATCTTGGTTCAAGGGAAATGAATCAAACAGATGGTCAATTCTCTTCTGGAGTAACAACATACTCAGTAGAAGGTCTTACTGCCCAAACCACTAAGCAATAATCAATAACAGAGTGAAATATAAGAATCTACAAGTAACCTCAACATTCTCTCGGTTACAAACCTCTTCATTCTACTTATAATTCCAATTGCTGATGATACTTTATTACACACATATTCATAATGTTTCTTAAAATTTAAATTACAATCTAAGAAAACTCCAAGATATTTAAATTCATACACTCTAGAAATTAACTTACCATTACAATTTAACGTCAAATGAATATCATTCATGCTTCTATCATTAGCCTTATGAAAAATCATAAAATTTGTTTTGCTATAATTAATATCAAGTTCTTAGTTTTAAACCAATCATCCATCCGTCTTTAGAACTTCTTGAAGACGTCTTACGATCTCTTCGACATCCACACCTTCTAAATAAAAGACCAAGTCATCAGCATATAAGATATAATTGATGCCTCCCATTATAGTAGATATATCATCTATATAAAGAATAAATAACAGGGGTCCTAATATTGATCCTTGGGGTACTCCACAAAATATATTGAATACTTTTGAACTATATTTTTTGGAATAGGTTATATGTTTCCGCGGGTCAAATAGCCAACGAACACTAAAACAACTGTCCCAAGGTAACGTTTAAGTGTTCTATGTAAAGTGTTTATTCTGTAGAAATATTAGCAGTTACCACCACCCACACAACTAGGCCTACCACAACTTACGCACGCGGACCGAACCTTGGCTACACTCGAGCCAACCAGAGATCGGTATTTAAAAGTAGGAAATAGTGACTAACATGGTTGGGCACGACTCACCCGCTGGCGACGCCAAAGTCCGTTCACACGTACCCAACTCAAGTTGTTATAAGTTGTTTAATTCCCAAGCGTTGTACACCGAATAAATAAATAAATTTCTGTAGGGTACAAATCGGATTTAACTGTGTGACCATCTTCAGGAAAATTTGGGCCCATAGTGTTCGGATTTTGGGACAATTTGAAGGTGTCCGAGGCTTCCCTTGCATTCGCTTTAAACGCGAGGAAAACCTGGATAAACCTCATCAGGATTGCCGGTCTCGACGGGTTTCTAACCCGAGACCCCCCAATCAGGGGGTCAAGCGCTTAGCCTCGAGCCAACACGACAAACATTTCCTTCATCATTGCTAATTTTCCATAAAAAATTAAAATCTCACGAATGAAAGTCCACAAAAAATCGATCGAATTTAAAACCCACGTACCTAGACCGAAAATCTGGTTCGCAGAAAATAATCCAAACCGTAAAAAAACTTGTAATGGCACAATTAGAAATTATTGCGAAAGTCACAGAAATTGCACTTCACTCCGGGTTTTATTATTATTTTATTATTTTATTATTTTATTTTTTATTTTTTATTATTATTATTATATATTTTATATCCTTACGGGGGGCTAAAAACTGTTCCGCGTAAAAACTTAATCCCTGTTAAAAAATATTTTCGTCAAATTACTGCAATGTCTTTAAGTACTGCTTACTAACAAATTTTCCTTTTTTTTCTACTGCAAGTCCGATTCTTTTTTTTTCTGCAAATTTGTTTTTTTACGACTTGAAAAGCGTAGTAAATTTTCGAAACAAATTGGAAATTTTAAATCATTTTTTTGTTATTTTACTGATTTGGTTGCGAAGTTTTACGGAAAAAGTTTATTTTTTTTACTAATGTCCATTTTAAATACGGCATTTTATTCCTTTTTTAAAACTAAATTTGGGCAATTACAAATCTTCCCTCCCGTTTTTTTAGGGGAAAATTTTGTTTTCGACTACAAAAAACTTTTTGATAAAAGCATTTTTTTTTTTTTGAACTCTATCGCATTTTAAATCTAGTAAACTGCCGAAATTTTCGAAAAGTTTAGTTATTTGTCTACATAAATCAGTATGAAAAACCCTTTTATTCCGTTTTTTTAACTCAATATTGAAATTTAAAAAATCTATCAAATGCCGAAATTTTACGGAAAAAGTTTAGTTATTTTGACTACAGATCCGCAAAAAATTTCGACCCGTACAATTTTTTTTAGTATTCTCAGGTTGAAATTTCTCCTCCTGTAGTGAGGGGGATAATGGGCATTACAATTTTTTTAAATTTTAACATTTAAACTATGATAACGAACGTTCCTGAAAAGAAACAAGCATCATTTGATAGTGTACGAAGATTAATTTACATTAAATTTCATGGTTTTAAAAATCCGGAAGTCAGCGAGGCCGAACCGGGTAAAACCGGAGAAAGAGTATAACTGCCCTAGTCGAAAAACCCAAACCCCAAACCCCGTATCCTGAAGCGCGTCGTATGAATCATTTGGAGATGTGTTAATTTTAAAAAAGAAATTCAATAAAAAAGTAGGGTTTCGGACCTGGCATTTTATATAAAAAAGATGGCCCTATAATAAATTAATATTTTTTTTTTGACTTCCTGGGGGGTTTCAAAAATTTCGTCCTTTCGGAAATCCGCCTGCATGGGATATAAGATTTTAATCTCTCTTTGTTCAAATCCCGTTCTTTTAACGCTGTTAACTGGTAAATAGTAAGAGAAATTATGAATTATGATTACATTTTCTTTGACAACTTTTAAAGGGTGAAGTGGAACCTATGGGCGATTGTTAGAATTTCATAGGAATTGTTTCGGTCTCCCAAGTGTTTCATAAAACCCTTCGGGAACGAATTTGCCCTTTTTTAAGCTGCAAACTGCCCTTTTTTAAGTAAATATTTTTCCCAATAGAATACTTTTAACAACCAAAAAATTGAATTTTAGAAACCATCCCATAAATTTTATGACCCTGTTTGAGGAATTTTTGGGTTTTCGGCCCGCATTTTATTTCAACTGCAAAATTATTTTTTATTTTTTATTAATTTATTTTATTTAAGTCAACTTTGCCGTATATTACAGAAAGTAATGATTTGATTGTGAAATGTTTTGTTTTTCTAACAATCATTGATGATATTTTTACTTATCGTAAAACTGATTAATACCCGTACAATAAGTTAACTTTTCCGTAAATTTTCAGAAAGTTTTGATTTGATGGGAAAAATTTTGTTTTTCAAAAACGACAATGGATAATATTTCAACTGTTGCAGTAAGAACACGTTTCTACGTCCGTACAATAAAAAAACATTTACCCCTTGATTTTCAGAAGTGATATTAAAGGGGGAAAAAAATTTTTGTTTACTTACAATGACAATGGATAAAAATTCTAATATGTGCAGTTAGAAAAACGATTACTAGTTTGTAGAATAAAAATGAACATTTGCCCTAAATTTTCAGAAGTAGTTATTTTTTTTGGTGACATAGTTTTTTTTCTAACAATGAAAATTAAAATTTTACTTTAGTAGTAAAAACCTGATTTCTAAGTCCGAGAATAAGTGACATTTTCCCCTCAATTTACGAAAGTGATATTTTTTTTGGGGAAATTTAAATTTAAAAAACTGACATTGATAAAATTTTACTAATTCAGTAGGAACACTGATTTAAAATGTCCGACAAAGAAGTGAAAATTTGCCATAAATTTTACAAAAGTAGATATTTTTTTGTGAATAATTTATTTTATCAACTGACAATTGTAATTTCTTACTATATGCAGTAAGAAAATGATTAATGTCCTACAAAAAAGTGAAGATTTTCCGTAGATTTTCAGAAGTAGATATTTTTTGGTGAAATAGTTTGTTTTCTTACAACTGACAAATTTATAAATTCTTACTATACATAAAAACACTGATTCCCCTTCCTACAATAAAATGATCATTTGCCGTAATTCACAGGAGATATTTTACTGGGAAAAAAAATTTGTTTCTTCTTTTGTCACTTCATAAAATTTTAACCTTTGCAGTAGAACAGATTATATTCCGTAAATAAAAATGATCTTTGCCGTAAATTTACAGAAAGTAGATGTTGTTTGGAAATAGTTTTTTTATTATACGACCTTGATAATTTCTAATAATCAGTAAGAAAAATGAAAACAATGCTAGAAAAAAGGATCATTTGCCCAAATTTACAAAAAAGGTTTTATTTGCAACAAATTTCTCTTTTATTTAAATATTTGTCTAGGAATATATTGATATTAGTTTTTGTCGAAGTTTTTCCAGATTTTGGTAAAACATTTATTTTAAGAAGTCGTTTTGTCCTTATTTCCACACAACTTAAGCAAATTTGAAAAACTATTTTCCTAAATTTTTAAAATTTCAAAAATTAAAAAACGAATCGGGTTTTTTTTAAACGCGTTTCGTTTTTTGGGCCCGTTTTATTAAATTTTCTCCTCATTCCCTATATCCATGTTGAACAATTCCCGGGGAATTTTTTATGGTTTTTCATTACCAAAAACTAACTACACCCCAACCACTTTAAAAGGCCCCGTAATCGTTAAAACTAACCATAAAATTTTTAAAAGGGGACGGGGGCCCCGTCTTGTTTGGCCTCACGACGCGTCTTCATCAACGGGAGCGTGTTGGCAATGTAGGAATCGTTGTGCTTTCTCTGTCGCTGTTAGTTTTCCAGAGTTTAACATTCACGGGATGTAGAAAATTAAAAAAATTTTGTCCCGGGGGAAAGTCAGGTTTTGGGTTTTTTTGGTTAAAATTTTTGGATCCCCTCTGTTTCCCCCCAACGGTCTTCACAGTCATGATGCTTAGGGGGATTTTAGAAATAATGAAATTGCAAATTGTTCCGGCCATCGTTTTTCAACAAAGTTAAAAAGTTGTTGTCACGAGGTATTAAAAAATTTTTCGGGGGGAAAACCAAAATTTTTTTTTATTTTTGGCCTTTTTCCCACCCAGTACCCCCCTGATGCAAAAACAGATTGAAATTTTGTTTTCAGTTTCAATTGAGGGCCAACGGATTCCAAACCCCTCATTGTTTCCCCGAGGGGCGTGATTGAAGGTAATTGGAAACCAAAAAATTTTTAAAGTTCAAACCCCCCTTTTTTAATAGCCACCCCCCCCCCCCAAAAACCCCCGGGGGGTTTTCCCCCCCCCCCCCTTAAAACAACCCCTTTTAAACCCCCCCCCCCTTTATCTACGTTTACTGTTAATTGCTGTACTTGCTACTACCTCGTGTAAACTACATTGTTTTTTAATTACTCACTTGCGGGGGACCAACCGAAACCCTTTCCCATCTCAAAGCATGCGATAAACGCATTTTTCGTGTCTTTCGTGTGTCTTTACCCTATCAGAAACCATCGGCTTGCGGATCAAGTGTCTTCTGTGTGTTTCTAGCCTATAGCGAGAAACCATGCGGCTTGGGGATCACGGGTCTTCTGTGGTCTTCTACCCTATAGCGGCAACCAGGGGCGGTTTGGGGATCACGGGGTTTTGTGTCTTCTAGCCTATCGAAAACCGGGGGCTTGGGGATCCAGGGTCTTCGGTGTTTTCTAGCCATAGCGAAAACCCATGGGGGCTTGCGGATCACAGAATGACAAAACCCACTCCCCCCCAATTTTCATCTTGTGCACTTAGCGCTGGAGACATTTTCAGAGCATTTTAGCTTTTATTAATTATACGTTTTTGTACTGCTCGAACTTCAAAGAAAACCTTTGTTGAAATTTTATGTCCCCCTTACTCTAAAAAATTTTTTACTTGATGGGGGAAAATACTCATTTTTACTGATCCGTTATGTAGGGCTCTCATTTACAACAGCCCTTTTTCGACGTCGATGCAAAGAAATAACTCAATGAACACCCCCCCTTTCCCTAAATTTTTACAGTCACACCTTTTAATAATTGCAACATTTAGGGAAAAAATCTATGTGTTCTTTCTTCGAAATTCGCTCATTCCTGCCTGCAACGGGATTGAACCCGAACCTCGGCTCGGTGATAATCTTTAGCGGTTTCTTTCACATGATCGTTCAAACAAACGGGAAACCGATCAGCCGAGCGTTAAATTTGGCTCACATCACGGAAACGGGTGCTAATTATTTTTGGCCGATAAAAATAAAGTAATGCAAATTGGCCTCCTTAGCAGGGGGAAGATGAAACCCTACAGAGCGGGGCTGGTTCGTTTGGGTTTTGCATGGCAAACAGGGCGGGTAGTTGGGTTTTTTACGAGTATTTAGTTCGTTCGCTAAAACCCTAGGGTCACGAACCCTGATGCAACACCAAGGTTCTGGACGAATTGTTATCGCTTATCATTTACTGTGCCCTAATTCTTCTAAAATGATTGCAATATTTTTGTTTGGTGGGGGGGGGGGGGGGGGTTCTGTCTTATAAACCGAGTTATGGGGTTTAACACGTCGAACATTTGTGGTCAAACGCATTAAAATTCCCCGGAAATGAAACACGCTAGAAATTTCCGACAGCGATCCCCGAGGAAAATCCCAACTGTGAATGCGAGTGTGGGCTAGGGGTTTCCATTTTGTTTGTTTTTTTTGGGGGTAACACCCCTTTCGAAACTTGATTTTTGTGAATTTACCCTTTTTGAAAAATTTAAAGGGGGTGATAGGTGGGTCGTCCGTTGGGTCAACGTGATTGCTTCCAGGGGTAGAGAGCCTTGTAGGCAACACCACCAGGGGCTTGTCTTTGCATCAGCTCTGGTCGCCGATTATTTATGATTAATATGAATTTAAAGGGGTAAAAAATTTAAAAAGGGATAATGAGTGATCAAATAAAAACAAAACTTTTTCCCTATAGATGCCCGCCGTCGAGTACACATCTTTTTCCCCGGCGTGACCACCGATCTTATGTTACTAACTGGTACTGTGAAAAGGGGTGTCTTGGATTCCCCCGGGGTTAAAATTTCCCTTTCCCTGAAGCAGAACCAGATCTCGCGCGTTAACGCATACCGGTCTTCTCATGCCGAGGCATTTTTCGTCGTGGAAGCTCATACAGCTTCCCCCGGAACCCCTGTTGTTTCCTGAACAAGCCTGGGTCTCGTGCTCCGGGGGGAACTTCTTCCCCCGCCCTTGCTTTTATGTTGTGGGAAACAGGAAGGAAAAATCCGGGATGCGCGAGTTCCGCGCGTAACAGTTTCACTTTCTTCAACAGGTAGCTTTTTTTTTGTTTTGGGCGGGGTTTTGTATTTATGGAGTAAAAAACCCCACATAGAATAGTTTTTTATCTTTAGTTTAAAAACGTGTACCTTATGAAGTTTCAGGGTTTGTTCGGTTGGGGCCCATGTTATTTTTTTTTTTTTTTTTTTTTTTTTTTTTTTTTTTTTTTTTTTTTTTTTTTTTTTTTATTTTTTTTTTTTTTTTTTTTTTTTTTTTTTTTTTTTTTTTTTTTTTTAAATTTTCCCCTTTTTTTTTTTTTTTTTTTTTTTTTTGTGGCCCTTTTTTTTTTTTTCCCTTGGGGTTTTTTTTTTCCCCGGGGTGTTAGAAAAGACTGAAAGTTGAAAGAACTTGAATTTTCTCCTCTAAAAAACATTGCCTCTTTAGAAAAAAAAATGGGTAAAGCCGGGTATGAATTTTGCCCGCGCCATTACGCGTATCTCCGCTACTTTGAAAGATAAAGTCGTTCGCCCCCTTCAATGCGTTCACTTTTCTCCCAGACAGAAAGAACAAAAAAAATTTACCTTTTGACAAACGTCCCGAAAATTCATTTTCTCGCTTTAAAAAAAACCCCACTTCAACTTTCTAGGGATAAAAAGTTAATTGGTCCATTCGATTCAATATCGGTTTTTTTTCGGGTTTCGTTGAGGCCACACTCGCTCTCAAAGTTGTGATTTTAGGGCCTAGCCGTTTAGTGTCCCTCGTTTAAACCCGCATCAACGCAAAACGCACACGTTGAAACGCAAAGCTTGCCGCACTTGTTTTCAATCAAATCATCGGACCACGCGGATAGTGAATAGTGGATACGCCCTCTGCTCTTCCGAAGTGAGAATTAATGTTGCCACTTTTCTTAATTAGCTTCCATATTGGTTAGCACCTCCGCGATGTATAGTCACTGCTGGTGGCGCAACTGTGTAGCACACAAAACAGAGTGCCCTAGATAGGAGGGTTATTTCCTTCCCATCCTAATCTCCAATCTATGCAGCTCACAAGCTGGATATAGCATGGCTAAATAACTCAAACCAAAATATATACTACTATTCCACCATTAATTCCCTGATTTAAATTTTAGAATTTTTATCGCACTTCGGGAGGGCAAACACAAAAAAACAAAAATAATATTAAAAAACAAGGGTTTGGGCAAACTTTTAATTTCAAATTTAAATTATAAAAAAGTGCAGCCTACAGCTTTTTTTCCAAAAAAATTTCTAAAAAAACTGTCACTTTTTTTTAGGTATCTTTCGGTTTTTTGTATATCTAAAAAGTCCAATGGAAATTTCTGGAAGATGAATAATGAATAATTCATTGCGGGCCCGGGGGTATCTAATTTTTAGTTTTCAACTGTCAAGGGGTTTGGGGCCCGCGCGGCTGGAGCTCGGGCGCTACCCGGGTCGGGTTCGAGTCCCGGTTCATCCTCGCGCCATTGTTGCCCCTGTGGCATCTATCACCCCTAGGGTCCCAGAGGATGGCTCGTGCGTCAGACGGTCAGAGTAGCAACCTACACTTCCGTTCACGAACCGAGTCTGTTAATTGACGTTCTTGACGGAAATGGGTCACACACAACATGTAAATAAACGTTGTTTAGTTTTTGTGTGAATACGTCAAAGTGAATAAAACACGGGTCCTATCACTTTACAAGCACATGTGTCTTGTAGTTCCCAGGCCTTCACTGGTAGAACACCTGATCACGGAGACGCACGAAGTGGCTTCGGGCTTCTTCGCCTCGGGTTCGAATTCCTCAACTCCTCTTCGTGTGTAATGTGCGGTTTGATAGCAACTAATGATTATTGTAATCAGTGGCGTACGACAGGCCCGTGTAGGCCTAACGAGCACGCGTCTGCTTGCGCGGCCAATCTTACGACATGACCATCAACTTCATACCTTAGAATTGTACTGGGATATAATGCCCCTCGGCTTGTACCAACATTTGTAACAGAACAAAACTATAAACATAAATCAAGATCATAGATGAAGTTATTGATTCATTGTTAGATATCGTCTTACCTCACTTCCTCAATCTTGCTGCAACATAGTTGTATTTATAGCCTGCGATATCTTGCGGTCAAGAGTGACCTATGTCTCCTTGTAGCCCACGCTTCATAGTACAACATGGCGATGCAGGGTGAACTCTTATCACTTATCTATCTCTTCGACCGAAAGTTTGTAATCAGTTTAATGCGCCCCCATCGATTGCAGTCCAGGACGTACGCGCCGCCACCTGGCGCCCCCAGGGTTCGGAGTAATATTTCCAAAAATGTGCTTTAATAATTCATGATATTCCTTTCCTCCAATATGCATTATTAATGTTTTAAGACGGACGGGCAGCGGTTTGTTATTGATGTCTCGGATGGACACTCGCCAGGAAAGTCGACTCCTCATTTCCCATCAGGCGGTTTGGTTTTCCCGGGAACTGTTATCTACTGTGCGCGTGCGTGCTGTGCTTTACCTCCTCTTCCGCAACATACTTTCCTGTCACTCGTTGTTACTCGCCTATGTTTCTTTGTGGCAAATAAACGTTTCAGTTTATTTGGAAAACTGATAGAAAATCAGCGACGAGCGCGTCGAACAAAATTCTAAATTGAATCCACACGCGGAGACCGAACGAGATTTTGTCGGGTTGGCTTCCTTCACGTATATCAAAAGAAATTGTTTGAAGTTATCAAGTTTGAACAGATTTTCATTACAAGTGACGTATTATTAATGTAACTTGAGAGATATAATAAAATCACGTACTTTGTTGCAAGGTCATTTTTCTCAGCCCTACTTCAGTGGCGATGGTGAAAGGAAAGTACCAATTAACTATACCGTGTGCTTTTTTTTATAATTCATATATACGCATAACTAAACCTTTAAAGTTTAAAGAACCGTTTTTACAGTGGAATTAGATAATATTACAAAATTAATGTGAGGTCCTTACAAATAATGATGTATCATAAATTCAATCATGCGAGGTTAGCCTCCATGAGTTTTATTTATTTTATTATTTATTTATTTAGTTGAAGACGCGTTTACTTTGCATGTACTTTATTTTTATCCCATGCAATAAATAATAACGTCCCTGAACCTCCTTGCACACATTGTCTCGACTACCCCTCGTTGGCCAGTAGACTTTTCAACGCCCGATCAACAACAAGAACAACAACAACTGGTTGTAATGCTGGAGTAGAGGGTGCTAGGTTACCAAGGAGTGTGAACCTCCCATCAGTGCGGGGTTGAGCGATGGCGTCATGTCTGTATGATTGAGGGGGCGCCGCCCCCCCCCCCCCCCCCCGCGCCCAGGGTACACCCAGACCCCGACGTCGCATGCAGCGTGCACCACTTGACAACACCACTAATTGGAGTTTAGTGTGAAGTTCCGTCATTCAAATGATTCGGCTGCAAATACATTTAGAGTGGTATGTCAACGTCATGGGCAAGGATCGCTGGTGAACGAATTGTACTTTCTAGCACAACTTTCATTGCACCACATTAGTACTCTTCTCACTGCTTTTCTTATTAATTGTCACATAGTTACTAGGATGAGATAATTATTATCGCCTTTACCATTGAAAAAATATAAAACACAATAAATACAATTTAGATAATTGGGTTAAAAAATTGATGAATGAAATATATGTCCGTGCAAGTATCCTGTAGCCTTATGCGTTGTGATATTTCTTCTGTGGTTGTGATCGCTCTGACTCACACAGTCACGCACGTGCGTGTGATGTGATGTATGTGGCTTGTGACTAGGAGATGAGGCGAGCTCCCGCAGTCAGGTGGAGGAATGCGACGCCCGGGGGAGGGCGGGACGGAATGCGGGCTACCAATTTATTACGGAGCTCACGTGAAGAGATTCAGAACGTGAGGAACTCTGCCCTATCTATTACATTATTGGCCATGGATATAGCGTCCCGGCCCGTCCGGCGGGACATGGCTGTTCTTATGATGTTTGACTTATGTCCACTCCCCCACTCTTCGCTCTACTACACTCCATATCTGTACATACCTCCTCGTGCAGACAATTAGGCACCAGGTTTCCTCTGTTGGTGACTCTAACAGGTATCGCCTAATCTAAATCACAGCTTACCCGGTACCTGGTTAATATGCTAATGGAATTATTAACCGACTAGGTTAGAGACGATCTGAGCAACTCTGCTGACCTTTGACCCCCGCGTGTCCCATCAGAAGCGACGGGGCGGCTTAGCATTCAGGAGACACCACCAACACACATTAGTTAGCTCAGCCCAGCATTGTGACTCGTACCCCACGCCGAGGTTTACGAGAGTGCATCCTAGGCGGTGCATCGATGATCACTCGGGTCCAGCAAGAGAATTAGGATGCAGCGACTCACCGACGACCTTCATAGGCAAACCCGCCTCTCTGTGTTAGTTATAGATGCATGCCACTCACGTCGCTCTTAATTCTTCTTATACCTGTGTAATAACTAATGACGTTTTATAAACATTCACCGATCATTTTGTTTCCAACTGTCTACGAATCAATTAATTGTATTTTTTGTACTTAAAATGTTTCTTTGAAAACTGTATGAATTGCTAAAATGTTATGGCACCATGTCCTCGTGTTATGCTGCGCATAATATTATAAATGAGTGAATGTGTCTTAGTTTGTGGAATCTAAATAAGTTATGCTTACGTGACGTTTGCACAACTTTAAGTGTGTCTGTTTCGTAATTTACATTTGCGTGTTTTAATCTGTTCTGATCTGTGCCTTACATATAAATTAGAAGGACAAATATTTAGAATTTTAAAAATGCCCTGGGGTGGGTGGGTTCGGTGGCTTGAAGTGTTGTGACTCCGAAGAAAACTTTTATAAATTTTTCTCCCAAAATGTCACGTGTTTGACTCTAGTTTTTGTAACACTGCAACGAATACAAATAACTTATTATAGTGAAATTGTGTTGATAATGACACATTCCACCATCCATCTTCAACCGTCTGCCTCATACGGTTGGTGTTCTAATGTATGGAACTAACTTACGTAGTTCGAGACTCTCATTATGTATAGATAGGACTATGCAGATTGCTGTGTGGTCCTTCATTCTTATCTAATGTATACCTCATCCTCATGATGTGCTCTCAGATAGCAGTTATCAAACAACACAATTACTCCCCGAAGATGGGTGTTTAGAGAACTTCTTTCAAAATAAAATGGCAGTTTCCTTTATCAACACCACTCGAGTGGCCGTTCTAATATTCTTCCAGCGTGTTTGCAATAACTAATCGCCATTGGTTGCCACAGTCACGTTTCGACCTGCTGATCACGCCTAGGAAACAGTAACCTTTGTGGTTAGTATTGCGAACAGAAACCTCAGACATCCAAACCCGAAATCAGGTGGGTCATGTGAGGTTTGTAGTCCACCTTCACAAAATTAACTGTCCGTGCAATTTGCAAATTACTTGCATAATTCATATAATATATAAGAGAGATGAAATGTAAGTATAACAGATTGTCCTCAGAAGGAAGCACGAATCGCCTTTGGTTTGGTCACATTATACTTTTGAATCGCCCCCAGATATAGGTGCACTTCTATATCATTCGCAAATCTCACCTCAACATTTTTCATTGATAATGCAGCTCTTCTGTTATACTTTCCACTGCGCTTTAGTTAAAAATCAATGAAACTATTTCAATCTACTTACACAAAGCTCTTAGTTTGTTAGAAAAGCCATTTGCTAATTGCTATATTTCTTGGTAGTGACAAAAAGAAAAATTCGTACGACGTATAAACTGTGTATAAGTCTTATCTCTGTGTGGTAAGGGAGATTGTCATCTTATATGTTATGAATCCCTAATTGTTCGCTTTCACCATGGTCACATGGCGCCCTGGAGCTGCCCGAGCCAGGGATCCTGCAGCTTGATTGATACACCACATTAGCCAAGAAGATGAGGCCGGAACTATAACGGTGCTGGGTCCGACGTTGCCGAAGTGCGTACTGCGTAGGTTGGGTGATCTACATTTCTTCGAGTCCATAGTATCGTACCTAACACGGTAAACAATACGCGAAGCCGCCTGGGCGAATACTGATCATGTCTACTAATGCTTGGTGTCGGCTTCTAAAGCCCTGTCTCTCAAGTCCCCTGAACCTTGTTTCGCCTTCTTAGCCCCTGTGACCGACGGTGGTGCTATACGTTGCGCAGCGGGCCTTGGAAGACAAACTCGACCGGGTTTTAGGAAACTAAAAGTCTTCTAAGGCCCTGTCTCCTAACGTGCGTGCGGACAGTCAAAGCCCGCTGCGCAACGTGTAGCACCACCGTCGGTCACAGGGGCTTAGGAGACAGGGCCTTAGAATACCTCGCCATGGCAGAGGATCGCATCAGGCAAACACCTTAATAACACTCTTCGGTCCACATCTCCTTCTGTCAACATGTCTCGGGGCTTCCTTCTCATGGCCCGAGACAGTAATTTAAAGTTAATGTATTGTTAATTATAGGCCACTTCATCGGAAATGTGTTCTCATTGAATCACAGCTCCTTTTAAAATTGTGTTACATAAAAAACTATTTACCTTACAAATAATGGACTTTATTCTTTGTGGGATATAATTAGAGTAAACCACAAAAAACTAAAAACTGCTTGAAAAAATGAGACAGTTTTAACTGAAATATTTTTCTCTCATTCTTATGTAAATCTCTTGATAACAAAAAGTCTAATTCATCCCGTCTCTAGAATGGTTGTTGTCGTGCGAATATGCCCCGGGCTGCGCAGTGCGTGCTGCGCGTAGGGCAACACCGCCAGAAGACCTAACCCGTGGGAATATTCCGATCCAACAGACAATTAAACACCGACTCGTTTCGATATCTCGCTGTTTACGTGGCGAGAAACGTGTTCGATCTATGGAAAAACAACATTTTCTTCTCGGCATCCGTATTCGCTCGCTGTCCGAGGCTAAGAATGTACTGAGCTAAGTGCGGCCTATTAGTGCACGGCCATATTTGTTGTGCTATTGACAGGTGGGGTATTTAGTGGAGACCAAACACGGATTGTTTATGTTGTTGGAAATGGGTCGCGAAATGCTAAACTGTTCAATGATGTATGTGTTGGTTGCCTGAGGAGACGCTTGCGAAACTATTTTGGGTCACAGAAAGAGAGGGGGGTTGCATGTGTAGGAGGGAGAGAGGTAGTAGAGTAAGGGTAATTTTTTTTTTGGGTAATGTTTAATTTTTTTATGCAATTCATGACGCCTTTTCAGGTGACAAACTAGGTATGTTGCGGATAGGACATGTTATGTATGTTCGAGGGCTGTTCAAGAGATGAGATATTCGCAAAACAACTGAGGAAAACTTCGGGGAAACCTTAGTCAGAATTGTTGCCGGTCACGGCGGGATTTGAACTCGGGTCCTCCCGAATCAAAGTCAAGCGCTGACTGAGATTTTTGGAATTGCTCTCAAAGAGAGGTCGTAGAAAAGTGTAGATATAGCCACAGATGACAAAATGGTAATGTTTGTCTGAAGATTGATGATGTTTGTCTGAAGCAGCTTCATCGCGATATCACTGACAAATAGAAAACCGTCATATGTTACCCATGACGGCAATCTGGCAAGTCGTGACTCCTTAAAATGCGTGTCCTTGTTGCAAAGTAAAGGTATGTTAGCTAACGAGAACCAATACCACTTCTAGCAATGCAAATATTGATGGACTACATTAAAAACATATACATTTCCATGTACAAACAGGTTAGAAAGATGATGAATTATTCTGTCAATGCCGCTTGTTATTTGCATAGCAATAATTTACTTATATTATAAACTACTTGCTAATAATTTATACTTACGATGATTGTAGACCTGCATTCCGTACCTGCTTCATACTTCAGGTTCGTTTAGGTCACTTGTTTGCTAAGTAGGTACCCCTCCCCTGCAGTTACTTATTTATTTTTAGAAACCCTTCTAAGGGAACAGCTCCTTTTTCTTTAATACCAAAGTAGGAATGTCATAATTTTCTATATTGAAGTAATTGCACGTAACTTATTTTGAAGTTTACCAGAGCAAATACAGAAATCTTCACATTTGCATCCACTTTCAAGGAATTGAACAGTTTTCAAAAAAAGTTTTACCCGTAAAAACGGTGCAGTATATAGGGCTACAAACAACGAATATAATATCATAGTTTTCAAACTATTTATTGCATAGTATTTTTTTATTCAAGTAGTTTCACCATAATAATATTCAGCTCGGGCCAGCTACGAACTACTTATAGTATAATTTTTGGGTGTGCCAAGGAATTTGCTTAAATCCAGCTCTGGGGACGGGGTGAAAAAATGGGTTTTCAATAAAATTTAATATTCACTAACACACATTGGGAATTTATTGTTATCTCGTTTTTCTTGTTTCCAGGCTAGGTAATGTATTAGGTGGGGCGTGTTTTGTTTGGGCAAGTATTTATCTGTGGAGAAACTTTATGAATCTTGAGCCAGGGATGTTTTTATTTATCAGGTAGTTTTTTGTGTTTGTTTCTAACTTTATTAAGGTTGTATCGTGACTATAAATAATCTTTGTTCTGAAAACACGACCTCCTCGATGCCAACCAGCACCTCTGGGTTGAGGTGGACCTCTCCGAGGACGACGCTTTACAACTGTCATATCTTACCGCACAGAGTTTCCGCGGTTTACTCGTGTCATGCATCAAGCCATTGTGCTTTATCAAAGAGTTGCACAAGAAGATGGCTGCGCCAACTTCCGTCGACTTCGATTTCGGCAACTGTCTCGAGCTCGACGCTCGTATATAGATTGCAGTCACCGAGCAGAATTCTTCCACTTATAGTGAAAACAAGCCGTCTTACACAAGCCCAATAGTAAGTTATTACGTAATATTATGCTAATTGCTATTGTGTTATTTCATGATAAATACTAATGATCCTAAGTGACAAGATAATAATTAGTAAAACTATAAACACGTTTACAAAAGCCGTTTTGTTGTCTTAGAGGTAGTTATGTGTTTAAATGTACTGCGTTTTCGAGGACAACAGCTCCAGATATGATAGAAAATAATTTTTATGTAAACATGCAAGATTTTTTTGTGATTTGAAGTTTATTACTTTTTGTTGTCATTACATAAACGCAATCACTTTTTATCAACCAGTCAAGATTGACCATCGTCCGATGAAGACCACGGTTACGTCCCATCCAAGGAACACTAGCTGCAGCTCGCAAGCTTGCTCCTGCCAGCATCCCCAATCCCCACCCATGTGCAGACTATAGTCGAGGCCGTACCTAAGTCCAGATGGAACCCAAACACAGCTCAATGGAAGTACGCGCACCCAATGTTTTCTTACGGCTTACCGGCCAACTATAAGACTGACAAGAACCTCTGTGTAGATTAGATTGATCTAGGGGAGGGAGAAACACGTGTGCTGTGAATGGAAGAATGGAAGAGAAATTAAACTTTTGTTGATGTAATTTCAGTTTCAAAGCGTTTCGTTCCCTCATCATCAATGTTTAATTTGTGTTAACCACGTTTAAATCATCCATCAACATGCCATGTACGTACATGTTACTCCACACGGTTATTGCCGTTGGGTTGGCGGTATTGACGAGTTTTATTATTAGTATGTTTCCAGTATGTGTTAATTTGACTAGACATTCTTGACGCTATTTTGCCCAGAAATATGCCCGGCATGAAGAATGTGCATTTTCTTCCCATTGATTCCGGTAAGCTGTGTCGATATAAACGCTCTACTCCCCCTCTAGGCGGAAGACCTTTCATATCTATATACGTCGAAAATTGATTTTTTACGATGTGATTGCTTTGATTTGGTCATTGGAGTTTATGTCCCCATAAAAATGCTATATAATTATTATCTGTAAATAAACTTCGTCTCGTTTGTTTTATGGTCGTGGTATTTGTTGTGATGTCCCCGGGGTCACGTGACGACAAGTGAGTGTGAGTGAACCGCAAGTGCACAGCATAACACACGCCCTAAGCGACACGAACGCGTTCGTTTCCCTTTTCGTTCATGGTTTATGATAATGAGAGACGACTTGACAGTTCTTCTTCGAATTCTACAGGAAGTTCATCGCTCGGCGCTTCTGCTTCTTCTTCCGCCTACGTCACGAAGATAGATTTACAAATTTGAAAACTTTTAGAATGTTAATGAATGGTCAAAGGCGTTCTTTATCGGGGCATTACTCCCGCCAAGTTTGCATAATCCCGATAAGCTAAGGAAGTCGCTGTGGGTTTGTGTTGAATTCCTCTTTGCTAATTACGAGATGTTTAGCGAGATATTCTCATTCGTTGGCTTTCAGTTTCACGCCAGACTTGAGGGAATCAATGGTCATCAATCATTGACGTAGTTTCTTTTAATTCGCATGTTCGTCAACAAAACTTAAATCTTTTCTAAATATCCATGCGCCCAGTTATATGCAGTAACACTGTAAACTGTACAAGAAGCTTACTTCTTCAATAATGAAGTTGAATAAAAGCGTGCTAAATCTGAATCTGGATTCTGAATCTACAAACTACATTTTTTGTTTTGTTTCTTTTTCGGAAAATTATTATGATTAATAACTTGAGAATGTTGCACCGGTCTAACTAGCGTACGAAGCTGATAATTAGTGTAATTCCACGTGTGTGCGTGACGAGTGGGCCAGTTTGTCGGACAACATTGCTGTTCTAGCCACCCATGAGTGTGTTAATGTGGGAGTGAGTGAAGAACAAGTAGTTTACTACCTTAAACAACATCTACCGTTTAGCAACGCACGTTGTATAAAGCGCACTATAGACCGATCAAGCTCGTTTCGTGATCTAAATAGGAACTAATATTTTAAAGCAAGGATTTAAAAAATAAACTAGTGTATGGTCAAGCTAAGGAGGGTATGGGGTGGGCTCGATCCATTACAAGACACTGGCTACGATAAGTGGCATACGAGCTAATGTTGCTGTGTGAATGTGATAGTAATCCGTGAAAGTTTCCCCCGAGACAGAATCGAACTCTGAACGTCCAGCTCCGCGTACGACGCTCTAGCTAATCCACGGGGCAAACCTTGCAACAGAACGGGAGTGTTATCGCCGACCTGATTGGCTGGCCCTCCTAGATATGTGGACGACATCGACATCGTATCTAGTAGGGAAGTGGAAGCCGCCCGATGTTCGATGAATGACGGGCTAAGTGAATCGATTTGTCAAGACACCTCCATTCATGGTCCGCTCAAAGAAGTTTCGGCTTTGAGCGATTGGAAAGATGGGCTCAGAGAAGCTAAGTTTGAAGGCTGTTGCTCATCTGTTGGAGGGAATCCGGGACTTAGGTTTTATTCACTAATTCTTAGAGTATGTCAAGGCAAATGAGATAGTTAAGTCAGTTTAAGACATTCAGGAATTAAGAAGGCGCATCTGAGAAGTAAGTCAAGGAATTCGTTGTAATTGAGTTTCGAGTTAGATGATTGGAATCAAGTGCATCCTTTAAGTCAAAGCACGTGGGAATTAAGTCGAGGCATGCAGGAGTTAAGTCAAGCTTAAGGCAGACACACTTAAGTCAAGGCTCTTATGGGAATACATTCAAGACACACATAAGTTAAGTCAAGCTTAAGTCAGAGGCACTCATTAAGGCAGAGATAAGTCATCAAAACACTCTGGAATTAAGTAAAAAAACCATGGCTGAAAGTAAGACACTAATAATGAAATACATCAAAGTTCTAGAAATTTAATCAAAACTTAGAAATTAAGTCAAAGCCTTGCGAAGTCAAGCACGCATGAGTCAAAGCTCTCTGGAATGAAGCCAAGTCTCGCTCATCATATCCGAGCATTCATTCCATTAAGACTTGATCAGCATCCGAGTATGGGTGGCCACATTCACCAGAGTTTCTCTGTTGACATGTTTCACGATACACAAAGAACACTTTGTACGTTTCTCTCGGTTTATAATGCACATCAATTTGTAAGAACTTATCTCACCAAACTCGAATAGCAGACATGGCTCCGACGATGTAAATCTATAAAAAGAATGAGTCTCGTAACGAATTTAGCTCTGCAACTCTGCTGCTTCTCGTGAAGTGAGCTCTTCAGTATGTCAGTCAACCAAACTACATACCCCACACGCGTGCAGCAAGCCTCAGCTCTTCTCTTACTTCATATAGTTGCGTCTTTGACCTGACATCAACTGCCCAACCTACTCCTTCCCCTTCCCTCGACGACCTCTCCGACAATGACGACAAGCTCATGACAACGACGACCATGACAACCAACAAGAGACACCCCCACCCTTTTCTCCCCAACCCACTACCCAGTGCATGTATCGGTCCAGCATAGGCTAGCCAGACTCTAGAGTGCGCGCATACGACCCAACGGTTGACGTGCCCTTTCACAAAATTATTCCAGTATTTGTGTTCTGAGATATTAGGCCTATCACATGCTTCAATATTTTGGTGTGCTCATGTTAGAGTTGAGGTTCATCATATTAATTACTCCTTCACTGCCTGTGGCTTGAAGTGGAACTCGCTCTCCAATATCTTTGGATACAACTCCCAAATCTTTGGAGTGACGCACGCGTCAACGTCGAATATTCTGAAACACGCTTCGAACTTGACTAATTAGTTGACTTTGTCTCTGGTGGAATAATTTGAGGCTAGGCATAGATCGAAGTTTACCCAGCAACAACAGCGGAGACAATAATGTATATTCTAGCTGAGGAGAATGTTCTCGGCATCGTATTCAATGAGAACAGTCGGGGCAATTGATATTTCCGCTAAATTCTTGCTCAAACTGACACTGGCAATTGCCGCCATTAATGATAGTTATTTTCTAGAACAATTTTAATTTGTCAGCACTTAATGATAGCATGTTTACTTTGAGCTGTTATAAAATATTGTCCTGAAATTGATTGCTCTGTGATCAAACTAGCCCCGTCACAGTAGAGTGTTGAGTCGAGGCTGGACCTTCATTATCAAGTCACTCAGAAGTGAGATCAACTTTCTTCCCGGTATTGTTTACAGAATGTGTGCATGAATGTCAAATTAGAAGAGTGCTGATCCCTCATGTTCGAGCCCGACAAGTTGACAACCACCGCCCCCCCGGTGCACTGCCCTGCATGTGAGCAGAGGCGGCTAGCTGGCGGTGGAAACGAGGTGACGTCATCGCTCGGTTTAGCCAAGGCAATCACCTCAAATTGCTTCTGCTTTTTAATTGTTATTATCTGTAGCTTGTTGTTCCGGAGCTTCATGCGCAACCCAAGTACTGCAGCGTTGCAGGGGTGGTCAAAGATCAGACTCGCCTCGTTTCGTGGGGACACCTGAACGTACGTGCTACAACGAAAACAAATTAGAAACTGTTTTTAACAATCGGTATTTGATTGACAAATTAATGGTCAGTGACGACTCACAGGTAGCTTATATACGTATCCAATTGAATTTGATGCAAGAAGATGACAGCAACGATTTTATGCAAATGGTGGTTGGGGTGGTGCTATTTCCTCGATAAGTTTTCGTACACCGTATTATTGTACAACCGTGGAAATGCCGGTTCCTCCACCAACCTCACAGTTCGCGAGCTAGTTAGTCGACAACCCTCAACTTGCCCTAATGACTGGAATGTACATGAACTGAACGGAATGTACTTGTGACTGCACGACTTCGCCGGACTTGCATTTTGTTTCTCCCTGATTAGATGTTCCTGAAATGTTTCCAGCGTCGTCTAATAACTCTGAATCTCGGGCCCCGTTAGACCTAATAAGGATGTTCCGACCAGACGGGTTATCGTCGATACATAATGCATGTGACCTAGACCCGTGCGTTTAGCATCTCTGCTCAGCTGTGTCGTTCATCCCTGTGCGTGTCACGCGCACTCACGCGCATGTCATGTCACGCGCACACACACCTAGACCCGTGTGTTTAGCATCTCTGCTCAGCTGTGTCGTTCATCCCTGTGCGTGTCACGCGCACTCACGCGCATGTAGTCACGCGCACTCACCATGTCATGTCACGCGCACACATTTGCGTGGCACGCACACACGCGCATGTAGTCACGCGCACGACCCGCGCACTCACGTGCATGCATGTCGTGTCACGCGCACACACTTGCGTGGCATGTCATGTCACGCGCACACACTTGCGTGTCATGGTCACGCGCACTCACTGTCGTCTGAGTGCATGACATGTCGACTGTGACGAACAGAGTGCATGACATGTCGACTGTGACGAATCTTCTGTCAATACCAATGCTTCATGTTCTCAAGATTAGACCCGAGCTCTCCTGGTCCCGCTCACGATGGTCCCGACCTGTCTGTCATGCGATGCCCGGAGGTTCCACGACGTAGCCCGGAGCCTCCACTCACTCGCACGACAACTCGTCAGATCGATCTATTTTTAAGAGCACGCAAAACTTTCCGAGCTCACGCGTCTCATAAGTTGTCAGTTCGTTGACCGGGGACGTCGGCGGCGTTGTATGCGACTATGATGACTATATGCTAGAAAAATACTAAATGTTTAGGTGGAAGTTTCGTACAACATAACTTTAAATTTGTTAGCACGATGTGTGAATCTCAAGTAAATACCAACCTTCCCAACTCCCCAACAATTGGACCTCTTCTGTACATTTGTTCATATTTCGACCTCCTACCTTCTTCTGCTGGTCGCACTAACCCTGCTAGACTGTGGCGTACATTCTTGTCAAAGTTTGCAGTTCCTTTGGTGAAGACGAGTGCTGGCTGGGTCAGTTTCTAAAAATGCCAATCCCCATCTAAGTTCCTTCCAAAGGTGTATCCCATCCTCGTGTTGCTCACTGAGATTGAGTTGCGAGAGCGTCTTCCTAGACGCATCATAATATATTCTCTCCCTCCTTCACATCAGTGATGAGTTAGCCGACATCTCCTACACACCTTCTCACTCACTTCAACAACCTTAGTCATCTGCGTTTCTTTATCTCAGTGAAGTTAATGTAAGCAGCGCCTGACGAAGCATCTAGGAGCATAATAACTTCTTCCCCTCTGGCCGACACATCTTTATCCCTTCATCAGAGTTGTCCGTGAAGGTGTCTCACGTGATCATTCTCTAGCCCTACAACGATGTTGTTAAGTTAAGTTAAGTTAAGTTAAGTTTAAGATGACCAGGTGTCTGCAGGTTCGTTGTTTGCCCACATGACTCCGGGTATAACTCTCGTCCTGACAACTTGATGGTCTGCGACTCCAGCATGAACAGAGTTTATTTAGATGTCTGGAAACATGGTTTTATTTAGGTGTCTGCAAACATGGTTGCTATTTCCTCTCTGACATATCTGGTCGCGCACATCGTCTGCGCACTCACGTGTATTCATGAGATGAGGGCAAAGGTCTGGACAGACTCGGTCCAGCACGGGACTCGACACTACCTAGTCCAGCACGGACCGGGGTACTTGGTGCGTTCACTTGGTCGTCGCCCACACCACACCGGAGCCCACACGCGCCACCTAAAGCCTGCGCGCCCAGAAGGAAGAGCTGTCTCATAAAGAAACAACCTCGCAAGATTTTAATTAACAGCTTATTAAAATTGCGCAAAGGTTTTCTTACCTCCGCCCCGTCATATCGCGTAACCAACACCTCCCATGAGACGGCGGGGGGCAGGTTATCCAGCTCCCGACCTGTGAGGGAATCAAAACATCTAGTGGAGCTGGGGCCAAGAGTTTCGTATCAAGCTCGCTGAGGTACACTTCTGAGGAACCATTGAGAGCGCCCGGGAGCGCCAGGTATCCATTGCCTGAGGCCTGTGAGGATCAAAACCATGCTAGGGACCAGCCTGAGGAAATCGCCTAACTTACCTGGCTGAGGAACCTTGCCTGAGGAACCATTGCCTGAGGGAACCATCGCCTGAGGAGCCATTGCCTGAGGAGACCATCGCCTGAGGGAACCATTGCCTGAGGAGCCATTGCCTGAGCTGCCATTGCCTAAGGAGTCATTGCCTATGAGGGAACCATCACCTGAGGAACCTATTGCCTGAGCTGCCATTGCCTGAGGGACTCTTTCCACATTTACAAAAAATATAATAATTTTAACCAGCATGGGTTTGAAACAGTCTCCGTTAGGATATTTTTTTTTTTCGCCTGTCTCCGTCATCATGATTTATTCACTACATCCCACTTGATAAGTGCTAAACATTTGTCAATTGTCAATGTGTATCTTTCATCGCTGTTGTCCTCTTCCATACCTCATACCATTCCATACCACACTATATACGCTACCCAACCAACTAAACTAATTGCAAGTCTATTGAAACTCAACAAAATAATTAAAACAACTACTAACATATTGTGTAATAACAGTTGTGCATATAAAAGAAACATTTCATCAAAATTACACGAATTCTCGTGGCTTTTGAAAGCTCGCCAATAGCATACCAGCTTCACCGTAGTCAAACATCATAGCTTTGTACTTTTCAGTTTTCATGTTGTTTGCTGTTTCAACCATTCAGAACACGCGATACCAAGAAAATTACATAACACACCACATAAAACGCGTTGAAGAAACAGACAGTACTGATAAATTCTGATTTACGTTGTGAAGTTTTGTGACCGCGTTTGATATAAATAATGTGGTCAACCTCACGCACACGGCAACTATAGTCTCTACCAACACCGTTCATGTTGCATGTTGGCAATTATACTTGTTATAGCCAGACGTATTTATCTACGTTAACGCTTCATTTATAATGGACAATATTATAAAGAATAGAGATGCATAAAATCCATTACATGCATGACATTTGCACCTGGTATTAACATAGAATGCGGAAACAAGGCACACATGGCATCAACATGATTTTGTAAACAACCCCATCAAGAAAACATACATCGCGATGGTTGATTGTCGGTGGGATTATAAAAGTGTTTCGATTGGAAATAAGTCGATCTATGTATGTAACATATCGATACGTTACACCATAGATCACTTTAAATTCAAATAAGTCTTCAAATGGTAATTATTACCGTGGTTACTAGGTACCAAGCCGTCAGCGGTGGCACGTACGATTAGGACGCAGGTCCGAAGCGTATGGCTCTACGAGGACGTGAGTTCGAATCCCGTAAAGAATGCATGTTTTTTTTGTAATATTGTCCTTGATCGTCATCTATCACCACTCATCGTCTCGAATAGCCTTAGTGCATCAATCAAAATCATCATAAAGTATACACCAACTAGATGCAGTGTTGTTCTTCCACCGATAACGGGTAGAGAAGTAGCAGCACAATATAGAGTACAACAGAGAGAGATATGAGGGTAAATGAAAGTAGCACCTAATAATACCTTCCTAACCACAGCTCAGTTTATGTTATTATCAAGCTATCATTAGGTTGCGTAAAGCGCAATGCTATTTCATCTAGTCCGGTAATTAAGGTCTGTGCTGGTTTACGCAACAACACTTCCTACCACCATTACTAATACTGTTTGAAACTCCAAAGTCCTTCTCGCCGGATGTTTGAGTTATTAATATTATGCTGTCATCAAGTCCGGATAATATCGTATTATTTACATATCAAGTGGAATGCTTGATTGTTCCAGTGTGTACGAGGCACACTCTTCACTATAGCTTACACGTTATTGATGAGACTTATGAGGAACTATTATCATGGTCGCTGATCGAACACACACATATTAACCGATTGATTGCTGCAGATTGTTACATATTTTATTATATGCGTGATTTGAATGCGCAACATTACATAATAATACAAAAGTCGCTCTTCAGAGGTTGCTACAAATATGATTTTAAAATTGAATATTTTATTTGTATGTTGGGAAACCAAACTGGTACCATAACTGGAAATATATTATGCCAAATTATAATAATCGAATCTTAATAGAAGCTTTCTTTCTTTCTTTCCCTGCCCATCTTTCAATCAAATGGTCCCATGTACGGACGGGCTCTGCTTCCTTGCGCACCTTCTCAAATAGCAAGTAAATGTTTGGTTTGTTGTTTCGCAGTACTCATATACCCAATAGAGTCTATGGAGTTTATCTTTACCGACTTCCTTCCTATGAAAAGTTCCACCCTCAATGCAGCTCTGTCTAGGAATATCTATATTTCTCCCACATCTCGGGGTGTTGCGACCACACAACAGGACACAGCACAGCTCGGGTAGGACGGGCGATCATATCGTGCACAGTGATGGATGGAGGATATTGTCGAGACGGACGTGTCCCATGATGTATGGACGGTGGAGGAACGCGCCGAGCTTACCGGTTCCTCCATGGGGACGCGAGGAATCCCTGCCACAGCCGGGAACCATTAATTCAATAGCTGCATGTGTCTCCAGACGTTCAACTATACAACGGATATATTTATCAAGGTTGAGGGTGGTCGTATCAGGGATGTACACAGTATAATACTTATATCAGACTCGTCCAAAAGATGATTGCTAAAACAAATTTCGTTCGAGATTTTGCCAGGGCTTCAGATGTGACATGATCCCTTTTCAAGTGAAAATGTGGATCATTGGGAGGATATACGTAAACTCAAACCCAGTAATCGCCCTTGGATCGAGGAAAACCCTGAAAAACTTAAATCAGGATTGCCAATTATGGGAATCAAGTATCGACTGATGACCTCCCAAGTTAAGAGTCTGCTAATAATGTGTAATTTGTCAATTCAATTAATTTATTTTGTGTGAATTACGTGTTATAAGTTGCGAATGTGTAAGAGCATTGAGTAATTGCAAACTGTGACAGGTTGTGGTATCATGTTGGTCTGTGGTTTGTCTGTCTGGTTGCAAGTTGGTACCAACGTGACCGATATGTTGTAATGGAGCACAGAAAACTCTTTATCAGCGACAAAGAGTAGCTGGTTTCCTAACGTCTAGCTGAATTGTGCATCTTCCCCAGCTTATGTAGGCAGTCTAAAACTTAAATCCAGAAAGATTATCACATTCTTGTCTGAGTAATGTGATCGGCGTAATTGGTTGCTTCATTAATTAATGTAAGTTCACCTTAATTTAATATTACATCTATGAACGATCGCAACAGACACCATATGCCACGGCGCCCCCCCTCGTCGTTGCCATTAGCCTCGCTGCTAAGACGCAAGACGCTCCAGTAAACAAAACATGTTCAGAAATTCCGCTACTCCATTGTGCGTAATAAATAATTAATTCACTTGACACTACATCATGCAAGAGCGCTGCTCACATATTTGTTGAGCGCTGTACAGTAATATGTATATAAATAATTTAACCCTTCGTGTTGTGAAGTTTACTTTAAACTGTGCTGTTAATTACTGCTACTCGGAATCTCTCTAATGTCGACTATATTGCATGTTCTAACTCCAAGCAGCACATCATTCTGATAAACTCTAAGTTTATGACCTGCATGTCCTCGTGGACAGTGAAGTGTGGTCTCCTAAAGCCCTGACCTTTGACCCTGACCCTTCATTGTCATCTCAAGCCCCGCGATCCAAGGTGGCGTTGCACGTTGCGAAGGGGGCTTCAAAAGACAAACAAGATCGGGCTATAAAGGGGATTCACCCGTTAAACTAAAAAAAAAAATCATTCAGGCTAACTTGTTATAAATTTAGAATGTAATAGAAAAATTATTGGATCCACCATGACCCGAAATAAATTGTAAAACTTGGTAATTTTCGAGCTAGGCTCTATCGGCAAATTCTCCCATAAGAAATAACACGGGGACGATCTTTATGCCTCGTGACCTTGGAGGATTTTGATCCGAAAAAATAAAGGCCATTTTTGACGTACTCAACAGTCTTTTATGTAAATCCACTATATTTTGTTTTGTAATTTGGGCAAGTGGTTCGGTCAAAATATGCTGATTTCCAAGAAGGGGTGTGATTTTGGAATGCATTTTTTGCGTGTTTGTATATTTGTACACAGTTTCAAGATACAATGTTATAAATGACTATTTTAGATTGGTACTGCCTTAGTGGCTAGTTGAAACAAAAAATTAGCAGGGAAAAAATGAGGATCAAGAAACTTTTAAAAAATCGTTTAAAATCAGTTTCAAGATATAATGTTTTAAACTGTATTTTTAGTGTAGTATGATTATGTGGTAAAAAATAATTGTTGTGGGTAGTAGCCCCTTTAAGAGACAAAACAGTCTGCTTAGGCCTAAGGCCCTGTCTGCTATCGCCCGCACTAGTTCTTCTTCTCTTGTACCCTGGTATGGTCCCGCACGCTCCCCCGGTGTATGGTCTCAGCCTCCACCGTCCGTGCTAATCCCCCCACCGCTCCCGCTCGCTCACACCTGCGATGCCTCATTAACCTCATTTGGGATCTAATTAAAACTCTATTAATTATTCTGGTTAGCTTTGCGCGGTGAATAGGCGGCCGAGGTTGAACACTGAGCGATAATTCAATTATCTGTGCTCTGCGCTGGATGGACGGGCAGCGGCGACCAGTCAAGGGGTTAGCTAGATTCTACAGATGAATTTTACATCACCGCTGAGAGAAGCCATAACACGTACTTGTTACAGAACATGAAAACAAATGCTGTTGAGAGATGGAATTATCATAGTACCGGACCGGCACTAGACTGGATGTGTTTTTTATTCATTTAATTTTTTCATTATATTTTATAGGCCTAATCATTTTTACTTTTTGCTAACATATAGGATAAAATGTAAATTAAAAATAATTGTTATTATTATGAAAAGGTAGAGTTCAGTAGACACAGTAAAACGAATGGATGTGACAGTCACAGACGTTGACGTGTTCATCAACTTCTCACGAGATAAAATTGCGAAGGTGTCTTTCTGCGTTTACAATTTCAATACAATAAGAGCAAATACATCGCAATTACGAGGCATTATGTCTGTGTATACAATACAATCTGTGAGAGAGCGAGTATGTGGGTGAGTGTGGGTGAGAGTCGCGTGGAAGTCTTCGCTCGCCCCCAGCAGACCTAGGAATGTGTGCATGTGTGTGGGAGGTGGGACATGGTTTAGTTCTGGCGATCACATACCTGCATGGTTTGTCCCATACCTTACTTATACGTCAAGCTGATTCTAGTTGCATGGTCAGTTGAGTTAGGCAGGGGTGGCCAGGTTAATAATCATTTTTAAATCTAAACGATCTACATAAAAACATGGGAAAAGTTAAAAAGTCATGTGTGTGTGTCTCATCTCATCGTCATAATGACATTGATATATATTTGATTGGTGGTGATATCCTCTGCTCTAGCAAAAGACAGGATGTGTTGTTCGTTTACGTGTTTTTATTAAATATTTTATCGGATATATTTTTAATGCAAGGTCTCTCTCTATGACTGCTCTCTAGCCTAGTATAACAAGTCACCTATGCGATGTACGTCTAGTGTATTGTGGCAGCTAATAGACACTTTGTTTCTCGGCCTTGGTCACCCTTGCGTGTGCGTGTGCGTGTGCGTGTGCGTGTGCGTGTGCGTGTGCGTGTGCGTGTAGTAACGCACTGCCAGCTCTGTAACGAGGAGTAAGAGGATAGGGTTAACAAACTGCTCGGTGATGGACTGACTTACGATCCGTCTGGGCGACACCTACAGAGGATGATGACTCGGATGTGAGGTATATACAGGTGTCGAGTGCTGCACGGCTTGACCGGTACTTTATTTATTCAGTTATAAAAACTGATTTTCAAAAGACAACTAAATGATCTCTCCCCCCAACCCCCCTCACCCCTACACACACTACACACACATTACGAAAATGAGGCCAAAAACCGGTATTTAAAAAAATGCAGTTTGTATTATTATCTGAAATCGATAAATAACAAAGTATGCAGTTTCTAAATTATTTCTAAAGTCTGGTGTAACATTAATTTATATGCTATTTATAAATACTAAATTTATGTTAGCCTAGAAATTCGAGACAAACAATTTATTCAATTGTTGAATTCTGAAATCACATTTCAAAATTAAATATAATGCATGACTGTAAAATTGTGTAGAAGTTCGTTGGAATCTCCTTCACAGCCCCACGTAGTTCTTTCGGCCGTCACCTGCGCGCCACCGCACGGTGCGCCTGCAGCCGGCCAGCCTGCTAGCCCGCCTTACACGCTCAACCCCGAGCAAACGCACGTGGGCTTCATAGTTCATATGGGCGCTGTATTTATCTGCTTTAGGGGGCACAGCCGTTACTTGTTTGGCACGTCTGTCTCCTTAGACAAATGAGTAAGGTTTACATTTACTTATGAATCAACCTATTTTGACACCTTGCATCGTTCTAAAATTGTCGTAGAATGGAGACGAAAAATGGTGGAAGGGCGAGAAAGTAAATTTGATGGATTTTAAGGAACCTAGTGAAATATTATTCAAATCGTTTACTTATTTTTAATTAATATATTTTTGTTTACTTTTACCATATTTTCACAGTAATAACGATTGTCGACATTGTCATTTTCTTTGAAGCTAGACATATATTTTTTCGATATATAATAGTCACAAAGAGTCCTTTGGAGTCACTTGATGTTTTTTTTATCGGTATCTGACTGCGCTGGAGTCAAGATCATCTTGATCGTTAGAGGTCCGAACTATACCTGCCCGCTGATGGAAACACGCTGAATAATTAATGTGGAATACAGTTCGGTCCGAGTCTGAAAACGTACAATGAATGCTAATCAGGCTAGCCCGTCGGGCCGAGTACGAAAACACTACTGGCGTAATTAATTGCAAATCCTGGAGCATACGTCATAACATTTGAGCCGGCCCCCCAGGAAATCATCCCAACTTCTTCTCTTCCTGTATAGCATAGCGAGCTAAGCCCGCAAGATTATAATTAAAAGCAGTCATGTTTACTCAGTTTCAGAGGAAACAATTTAGATTAAGTCGAGAGAAAGAGTAAAGCTGAGTTTTACCGAGCGTTAAACTCGCTTCATGAGCTCTTCAATACGCATCGCGGGGTCTTGCTGACAAGAGTGCGTTACCCGTTCACATAACGTAAAGTAATTTAACGCCAACAATATCACGGTATATTACGCCAGCCAGACTAGAATCAGATGCAAGGAAAGCGAATCTTGTCATATCATGAGCAACACTCACAAACGCTTAATTTCTTTTAGAATGGGTGGGCGTAAGCGTAGAACGAGAACTCGGTCTCTTTTCACTAATACGAAGCGATTGTGGGATAGTGTATGTGTGTGTACGTGTGACCAATTACCCAATCAAATCCGATCACCATTTGCAGCGAGGCCAAAAATTATCACGCCAGTTATGGCCACGCAAATAATTTATGATGTTTATGTTAAATCTGCATAAATTGTAGTCAAATCAAATGCTCCTTAAAATTTGAAATGATTTCATCTTTGTTTGTGTTTGTTATTTAACAACACATTAACAAACATTAACAAACATGAAACTCGAGTCGAGGCTGAGAATGGTGTTTAGTGATCCGGTCTTACATTCTGGCAAAACAATAAACAAAGTAAAAATCTATCTTGGATTTATGTTTTATCAAATTCCAACTCGCAACCTTCTCTGGTTTGGCCCGTGATTAGGGGAGTTTCAATCCCTAAAACTAATGGCGAGCTCTGGGTCGTCGTTGGGGAACTTTCCCCTTCCCTTTGACTATAACCTCCCCGACGGCGACGACAATGACAACACGGACGGATGATGACACAGACGAAGACGACCACGACGTGGGGGAACTCCTGCCTTCCCCATACGCTTGTGGCTGGTTCTGACCAGCACAGGCCTGTCCACCCCTTGTCCCCGCGCGTCTCCCCTTACGTTTCTCCCCCTGGAAAGAAGTATACATGGTGGTAACTCACACTTATAGAAATTGTTTTATCTTGGAGGCACTAATAATCTTAGATCTACAAATACTAATAAAATAGTTCACATAAGTTAAAATAAAGGGGTTGGTTCAAATTAATAAATATTGTTTCAAGTGTTAGCGTTTGTTTATCAAATTTTCTCGAAATTTCCTCAGTTCATGGACTTGCTAAGAAATGTACCTGTAATTGACAAACAATCACATCAGTGACATCACAATGCAGAAGACATCGAACGTTCTGTATTGTTTATGAATACGAACCATACCAGGGCAAAGCTAAACCAGTGGTTCGGATTCAAGAAAGTTGAGCTTTTGGGTTCGTCTCTCAGGTGATTGAATTGTGCACGAATGAATGATAAGTTAGCAGAACAATCCTGATTTCTTTAAGTTTCTATGTAAATGAATGAATCTCTACATTACTTTCAAAACCTGGCAAGTATACGATGCATGGCGGATCTACGGTGTGATTTGACTTTCATTCTTCCAAGGAGAGTTTGTTTCGGTAATGATGCCTCTTGTTTCGCACACACGACAGAGTTAACGCCCTGTCACTGTCACTGGTTCATGCGCCTCTCTTACCGGGCCGGGTTGCGACATGCCTTGCCTTGCATTGTATAACGGCGAGATGCTTGGAATCCACACAAAATAAACAACAATATTAACCCTGTTCCAATACAGGTGACCATGGTTCGATTCCTAGCTGACGTTTATCACTTATCGATAACAGATTTATTGGCCTATCTCTATCCAAGGTAATGGTTTAATTTGTATTTTTAATTTTCATATATTGCACTTCGATTTTTACCTTGTAGAATCTATTTTTCATCAAAGTTCGAAAACTTATTATTCTATTACATTTATTTACATTTTCAAATTATGTTATAAAGGTGAACAAAAATCAACGAATCGTTTGACCAACAAAGGCGCTCCAAAGCGTTATGAAAAATATATTTTTCTGATAGGTACCATCGATAGCGATTCACCTTATTTTCGCGTGCCTCTCCCCTTTCTAGAGTCGAGCAGCATAATGCATAGTTAGTTGTCTCTCATTGAAAAGAAAATAGTTGAACTACTTCAGCGGGTGAAGCAACACACAGACCCACCAGCCTGTGTCATACCTCGCTCCCATGTTTAGATGGTTGGTTCCGTGTTTTCATAACTCTCAAGAAGAAATTAATATATTTTACGAGATTTCCGTGGATATTCTGGCACGATGTTTGCGAGTCGTCGTCAGCGAATAAATATTGTAAATCTTCAACCTAGTTCCCAGCGGTCTATTCGAACAGAGACAGTAGCTTGAGCAATGAGCATAAACAATAACTTGTCAGTCTAGTCGTAACAATCTGTTGGTCACGCACGGTGATATATTCATGTGGCGAAATCATTTCAATTCGTTTACCACAACAATAAGACCCAGCCCAAGTCTTCGTACATCCCATGAAGTTCGTCAATAATAATAGATTCACAGTTCCGAACTTTCCCTATCTTTGACACTAGGGGAATCAAAGAACACACATTAGTGGAAAACCTCGGGAATAATTCTATTAGAGTTTACAGTGCAATGATTATAACATTAATAAGTTGTAATATTACTTTCTCAAATATTTAACTGTAGTTTATTGTTGTGTCTGCATTTATGTAATTAGATTTATTTAGTTGCCCTCCTTTGTAAATCAGTTTTTGCCCTGAATAGCTGTTAAATTATTTTTTTTGAACAAAAAAAAACACAAGCAAGGCATGCAGTAACCATCAGCGCCGAGTGTCTTCATAGGAAAGTGATCGTGTAGACAAACTGGGCTGCTATTGACGTGGTTGCAGGTCCAGTCCGGTGCACCAGAGTGCATAGTGCGTTGAACTGCGCTTTGCATGTCGCGCGGACTTGTGACCAAGATAATTACCGTCACCGTTAGACGAAGATAGGGGACACGTGATGTAGTACATTGATCGGTACTCTGGCGTGGGAAGTCTTTCAAGGCGTCTGGGGCTTAGTCCCAGCTGCCAGAGGAGTGGAAACTTCTCTCACGGACGTCTGGGGCTGAGTCCCAGCTGCCAGAGGAGTGGAAACTCTCTCACGGAGTCTGGGGCTGAGTCCCAGCTGCCAGAGGAGTGTAAACTCTCTCAAGGATGTCTGGGGCCGAGTCCCAGCTGCCAGAGGAGTGTAAACTCTCTCAAGGACGTCTGGGGCCGAGTCCCAGCTGCCAGAAGCGTGGGAAAATCTTCCCAAACTGCCTGGGGTCAGGCCCCATCTGCCAGGGCTCCACGGGCACTTATTAAAATGAAGTTATCCCTATTTTCAAGAGCCGAGGACATAAAGTTAATTATTTGTGTTGGTGAATTAGGGCTAAGTGGAAGACATAATGTTCTTGTTGGTTTAGTTAGAGGGTGAAATAAATAAAAGACCAGTTGGGCGCATCTTGTCGAATATTGCTATCACTCAAAACAGGATATTTTGTTGTTTTGTTAGTATTACAAACATGACAATGGGCTAAGTATATATTATTATCTAAGGGTATACGAACGGTTTGGCATCATCATCGTCATCATCATTACCTTGATTTCACCCCTGTATTCTGTTCAGACAAGTGCATGCTGGGATTCATGCCAGTTTTATTCTTCACATATAGTGAACTTTTCTCCTCGAAATTTATTTTTAAAACTCTCTCATTAATTTTGTGACTACCAGTACCAGGAGTGGATGATATTTATAGCCTCCTTCCTGTAAGAGTCTAAATCGAAGTTTACCTTTCCCGATACTTTGCCCACGATTCCCATCCAGACAAACACATTACACACATTACATAATTTAATAATACTTTTTATTTTTCATACGCCCCCTTTGTAATCGTCCGCCATTAAGCTTTAAGCAAGTGTTCCAGTCTGGTAGACTTACTAATCAAATGGGTCTGATGTGTATTTAATGTCCCGCGCAGAACGTCGTTATCCGTGGACTGTGACCTCCTAATCGTGCCCGGATGACGAGGCAAGGTCGCGGTTTGGCCGACTTCCGACCTGGGTTCGACTCCCACCCCCGGACATCCTGACCTTGCGCAGCCATCACGGGAATTGATGGAGGGTTTTTGAGATTGTGTATTCCTACACTCATCTTTTCACATTCATCATAACTTTTTACGTATGTTTCGTATCCTATTATGTTGTAAACTGATCTACAGACGACCTTCAAACTAAAATCTACAATCTATTATGAATGTTTTGAAATAATATGCAAAATATTAAACAACCTAACTGGTGTGTACAAATGTAGCTAAAACAAGCAAATATAGTGATTCAATTTTATTTTGGTTATGCCTTGAACAGTGGTCAATATATTTTTGGATGAGCGAAGCGAAGACTTCAATTTCACTGACCCCCCAAAAAATTTAGCTCCAATGTTTTTGTTTTTTTTTGTTTTTGTTTTTGTTTTTGTTTTTTTTTTTTTTTTTTTTTGTATTTTTGTCTGTTTGTTAGCAGGATTCCGGGCAAACGGCATAAGCGATCTTGATGAAAATTGGAGGGGACCTTCGAAATCTCTAAACTTAGAGGTGTATTGTTTTTGGGTACAATCGAAGAAATATTTCTCATAAATATCGTACTTTTACGATTTTTTTCGATTTTTAGTGCGATATTTTCGTGTCATTTGGGCCGATTCTGACCAAACGGGTGGGGCTACAACGTTCATATTATACATGGACATTGAGGTTATGGTGATGTAGTACCTTTTGAAAGAAAAAGTTTGAAAAATTAGCCAGAATCCATAGAAATAAAGCTTTTAATATAAGTTTTTTTACGGTTAAGTGTGAAATTTTTGTGCCATTTGGACCGATTCTGACCAAACGGGTGGGGCTACAACGTTCATATTATACATGGACATTAAGGTTACGGTGATGTAGTACCTTTTGAAAGAAAAAGTTGGAAAAATTAGCCAGAATCCATAGAAATAAAGCTTTTAATACAAGTTTTTTACGATAAATAATAACATTTGACAAGTTAACAAAAGAAACATGACAACAATCACCTACACTAGGAAAACGCTAAGTCCCGCCGCGTTGATGGATGAGCGTTTTTTGTTTGCGTTTTTTGCGTTTGTTTGCACTTTTCCTTTGCAAGTGCTTTTTGAATGCATTGTAGTGATTGTTGTCAATTTCTATTGTAACTTGTTAATTGGTACTATAAAACCTAAAAAAACTCATAGTAAAACCTTTATTTCTGTGGATTCTGACTAACTTTTTCAACTTTTTCTTTCAAAAGGTACTACATCACCATAACCTTAATGTCCATGTGAAATCTGAACGTTGTAGCCCCACCCGTTTGGTCAGAATCGGCCCAAATGTGTCGAAAATATCGTACTAAAAATTGAAAAACTAATATTAAAACCTTTATTTCTATGGATTCTGCTAACTTTTTCAACTTTTTCTTTCATAAGGTACTACATCTCCATAATCTTAATGTCCATGTGAAATATGAACGTTGTAGCCCCTCCCGTTAGGTCAGAATCGGCCCAAATGTGACAAAAATATCGCACTAAAAATCGAAAAAAATCGTAAAAGTACGATATTCATGAGAAATATTTCTTCGATTGTACCCAAAAACAATACGCCTCTAAGTTCAGAGAAAACGAAGGTCCCCTCAAATTTTCATCAAGATCGCTTATGCCGTTTGCCCGGAATCCTGCTAACAAACAGACAAAAATACAGAAAAAAAAAAAAAAAAAAACATTGGAGCTAAATTTTTTGGGGGGTCAGTGAAATTGAAGTTTTCGCTTCGCTCGCTACGCTCGCTACGCTCATCCAAATACATAGGCAGCAAAGCAAAACACTTGCAAAAGTAAAGATATCCCACGCAAACTAAAAACTTAAAAAAAAGCTCATCCATCGACGCGGCGGGACTTTAGCGTTTTTCCTAGCATAAAAACAAATTAATTAATCAATATTAATCGCGTATTTGGGATGGTCTAAACTCCTAAGGACGTTGCGCAAGTCCACAATGCTTGTGAAGTCTATGGCAATAAACACAAAACCCTCCACCCCCATCCCCTGCAGGGGGTTGGGGGGTGACACCCAACATTTTTATCAATCAACATGTATAATTAACATTTTGTAAAATGACGTTGCTCCATCATAAACGTCGAGCGAGAAACGTTTGGGCCACCTTATTAAGGGTGTCTTTTTCTGTAGTCCACTAAACGGCTACCCTTAGAAATCGGTACGATGAGTGGGGAAAGGTGAATCCTAGAACTTTAACAACTTGCTGTCAGTTGCCACCCTCTTAAAATCATTGCAAATTTTTCAAAACTTTCCACAAGTGATGTCTTATGACTATCAGTCATTGTTCCTGGTTTCCACATTCTAATCGTGGACTGGAAGTGGAAGTACAGTAGACAAATGTCTAATTTCCATACGCGAGTGAAGCCCTAATGTCACTGCCGGCCACCACATGTGTCGTGTGTCCAGGGTCCACTAGATACTCATGCTAAGCAGCAGCTGTTAGGTATCTAGTGGACCCTGGCGTGTCCTACATTCAGAGGTGGCTGCTCTCTACAGTAACATCACGTACAGCTCAGACTCGTGGTCAGGGTGCTAATTACGATGCTCTCGCCTCAAACACTAGAGATGGGAACTTTGGCCCGAAAAGCCCGAAAGCCCCCCGACTTTCGGGCCGGTCCGGGTCGCTTTTCTTATTTGTTTTTGGGCTTCGGGCCAGTTCGGGCTTTCGGGCCAATTACAACGGTATACTAGTGGAACTAAGAAATACCATCATGTAATATACAATCTGTTGTCTTGTGATTTTTATAGTCTTCGAAAGAATACCAAGCTTATGGGCTGACTTTGGGGATTTCGGGCCAACTTTCCGCATTATTTTAACCAGTCGGGCCGGGCCAGGCCACCGTCACATACTCAGCTTTCACCGGGCCTCGCGCCAGCCTTGGGGGACCAGGGTGCGGGGTTCGAACCCTGCGTGGGGCACAGGTTCATCCTCATCGTGTATGTGTGCACTGTCTTGCTTCTCACGGTGTCCCATGCAGGCCGTTACACCCGGCAGGTCCCGGTGGCGGCTACGGGCCGGGGCACAGGCGACACCCTTCCCGCCCACCGGACGTGCAATCCTCTCTCTCTCGGGGAGAATCCTTTATGCCCCTGTTGTCACATTAACATACTCTCACACTGCCGCCTCGCGATGCCCCTCGTTGGGTCGCCTCGCTGCTTATAAGGACGCTACGCCGGGTGTCGCGCCTGGCCTGGGCGGTCGAGGTTGGGTTGTGTCACCAACGTAACGTGCGGTGCGGGGGACACTCTCACGCCTGGCGGGACCTTGAGCCTACTCCACTAGGTTGTGACGGGGCGGGGAGTCGAACCACCAACTAAAATAAGAACCGTATTCGGTGTTCGATTTGGAGCAAACATCACACTATTTTGACACTATGTGTCTTGCCGAGACGGACGTAATACTGGCCCTTTGAATTCACCAGTATAGGCAGCTCCACCGTCCACTGTAAGGATAATGTTAGAAGTGGGAATATCAATGTTCGTGTGTCTGTCGTAGACCACGGGAGCCATCACTTCCAGGACATGTTTATTTTCATGTGGAGGTGCTATAGTTTCGCTGTTCGTGACTAGGGGGGCATGCATAGATGAGGATGAATTAATACAACATTCAAGCCTTTTATTCGGAGTATCAAGAGTCATCAAATGATTTCGCCGTTATTGAGCGAGTTTGTTGTTGGGTGGTGATGATGAGAATGACTTTTAGGGGCAATTACAACTGAGAACCCACATCTTATCCTCTCCGTGTTGAGACTTATCCCCCCAGCCCCAACCGTGTGCTGCACTGCGCTCACGTGTGTTCCGCACTGCCCTGTAACATCGCGTCCTAGTGGTTTCCTCCCAGATCGTCGTAGTTGCGGTGAACGAGATCTCGCTTTGCATCCCGAGATTTCCTCGTCTCACTCTGACTCGTCACCGGAAGTCTCTGACGCAACCTGTCCAGTGCCAAGGACTCGGCCAGGGGTTATCACAGAGAAATATGCAGGAGTTCGCTGCGTGTCATGCTCAAACATGCAAGGCCGGACAATATATGCTGATGATGTTGGGCTTCCGTTTCATCTCTGTTATTATAATAATCTAGACGACGAACAACCTCCACATGAGCTGAATCCTCACCCTCGGGATGGTGTGTTCCCCGATGCGAGGGACGCTGGTTCGCGCCCCGACCACGCAGAGAGGCTGACCTGACCTGTGACCACAGCTTCCTGTGACGTCACCACAGCCTTGTGGTAACCGTCAGTCTGACACTCAACACCGCGTCCTGGCCTGGGTGACCCTAGGGGTGACCCCTGGTAATTGCTTGTTATTCGCCACACAGAGCAGTCTCATGGTATCACAAGGGGAATTGAATCCTCCTAGGTCGCGCCATGCATCGCTCATAACTTGAATGTACATAGGAAATAATACGTTGGAAAATATATAGTCGTGAGGAGATGCGAATAAAACGTTGACAAAATAATGAGTAACTTTAGAAATTCACGGATGTATGTAGGCCTATAATAATCCATACTCATTTCCAACAATGTCGGGTTGAGTGGTGATCTAGAACACGTAACAATTATGTGCTGAGGTTGCTGGGCTCAGCGTTTCTTCATCATCTTCATCACCATCTTAATCTTCTGCATTTCCCCCATCCTTTCGTGTTCTTCGACAGCTTCACTTCCATCGCCTGGTTCCACGATTCACCTCGCTCTCTCGGCCAATCTCTCTCAACCAATCTTCCCCATCTTTGTATACATTTTCTGTATGTAACATAAGTCAGTTGAGACCCGACCTGACTCGTTGGCCACTAAGTGTTTCTACGAACATCGACGTGCCAGCCTGCCATAACACTGGTCTTGGTGGAGGCGCCGGGCCGGTCTTGTTCACTTTGTCCCACATGCACGTTACTAACACGGTACACGTCAAAGCCAAAGAAATAATATTAACATTAATTGTGAATCTGATTTCCTCTGAAAACTTTCGAATTTTAATAACTAATTTGAGTACGGAACCAAATGAAATCTCCATATGTGAATTGTTCTCATCTTATCGCTAATCAGTGTGGCCTGGGAGTGGACAGTCCGCTGGAAACTGGCACGCACGTTTACGACGTGTGAACTGTGCGTGTGGTGTGCGTGTGCGTGTGCGTGTGTGCGCGTGCGCGTGCGTGCGTGGTAATCCGCTCCCGGTCGGTAAGCTATATACGTACGCGTACAAGTAATTGATTGCTCGCCGATACGCTTCATGTGAGCCAATCTGTCGACTTAGCTCCGGCCAACTAGGCCTATCTTGATGCGATCTCCAAACAGCTCCGTGTAATGATATGTTCTCGGGTGCAGATGCAAAACATTATGCTAATCAGGCTTGTTACGCTTATAACAACTACAACATGTAACCAGGGGGATCAACGACGGTTTCAATAACTGCAGATCTCGGATGACAAGCGGGGAAACTAGTCAATTATCAGGGCGTATATTCCTGCTCATTTAGCGTTTATAAATATATATTTCACAGCCAGAAAGCATCGGATGTGTGTGAAACTAAGCATCATTTAGTTGTCAAACGAGGGTATTCAAGCAGATAGGTTCATAGTGGCAGCCATATTGCATACTTGAATGTTTCGTGTATGGTACGAGCACCGACTTAGGCAACAATACACAGAAACCTAATGTAACTAGTAGGGGGAGAACCATTTACGAAAAAAAACACACATTTTTTGATTTGCGAATATTATGGATTCAACATTTGAATCCTTCAATCAAATAAAATTCGTCTCAATGGTTGCTCACAAGTCCATAAAACTTATCATATTAACAAAAAATTATCCATCAACATGATAATTCATTAGTTTTGGTTGTTAAGAAAATTAAAGATAACATCTTTGCATATATTTTTGGTATATTTTTTTTTCAGTTATAAAAACTTATTTACTTGGGGCAATCAATAAAACTGAGTACTTGAACGCACCAAAATGACCGCTTCAGATGCATGGAGGTGTCGGTCGTCTGTGTCCACACTGGACAGACAGACATCTCTGACAATATATGATCGACAGCGCAAACCGGAATTGACCAAAAACGTATCTTAAAACAAAAGAAACTCGTGAACCTAAAGCTGAGGTTAATTGTTTTCGTCCAACAGGTAAACGAGGTCGGCCAGTGGGATTGAGGTTGAAGTCGTAATGAATTCATCGGGCTGGCATTACACGCTTTACGACGCGCTGGTACTATCACCATTAGAACTTAGAAGCGGCGTTTGAAAGGAAAATCGTTGCGCGTTTACGACCGCTTTTATAGGTTGTAGTAAAGTAAAGAGTACTTGATCTTGTTACGACTCTGCTCGCTAATGTCCGGTCACATCCCTAATGCTCTTCACTAGCCGGGGGGGCATTTGTATCGCAATAAAAGTGAAACTGTTTCTTGTCTTGTGGAATAACGGTTCGGGTTAAACGGTGTAGTCTTCTTGTTTACACCGAGATGTTAACATTCTTGTTACAATTCCTCGTGTTTCTCGTGTTTCGTCTTCAGCAGCCTCCGCACAAACTCCAACACTTACACGGAGACGGCGCTAACCTTACCTGGTCTTGTAAGGATGATCAGATTAATAATAATGACCTGCTCCCTTGTTGGGTGTTCTGCCCAGGTTTAGCCGTGCTAATAGCCTGGTAACGACCCCCCAGCCATCCTGCCGAGCTCCCAACACCGGCGCATAAATTATAGATAAACTCTGGCCACACATCCGTTCTTTCCGCGCAGATAATCGCTCCCTTATCTTCGCCAACAGTCTCAATCTTTAATAAGAAGCGGTAGTTTTTTTTGCCAAGGTGAACCCATATACGATCCGAACAGCCACACCCACTTCGAATTAAATTCAAGTTCACAATATGCGATGTGGTATCTTCGTCAGGTATTGGCGGGTATGAGGACTACCTCAAGAGTGTGAAATGCGAACACTTCCGCCCCGTAAAGATTGAATTTGAATATAATTACGATGTAGTTTACCCCCTTGGTGTTTTGATTCGCATCGTACGTAACGTCTTTCCACGCCGAGTTGTTTATGAATGAAATGTGTGCCCCCCCCCCCCCCTGCCCGCGCGCGCGGGGCGGTGATTGGCCGGCGCGCGGTACACGGAAGCGCCGCGTGAGCGCTACGGTCGCGGCGGGGGGGTCGAGGACTGGCACGACGGCACGGGGCGCCAGTGTTGAATGTGACGGCGAACCCGACGGTTCTAGACGACGCGAGTTACTAGTGCGGCGTCGCGACGCTCTGATAGATGGTGTTTACCAAGTGCTCTGTCATGAAGCTACCGGCGGCAGGCAGGAAGGAGTCGTACACCCTGCTTAAACGACGGTGAGTCGTCTCATAAGATTTAATTACGAACGGTCTTTTAATTTTTTCTGGTAATTAAAGCGATCGAAATGTCATGTGGATCTACTGAAACGATTTTTTTAAAGTTATTTAGAACATAGTTTACTCGAAAGACTATTTCAAAAGGTTCGATTCCAGCCAATAGAATTATTCTGAATTTTATTCCAGAAAGTTTTTTTGGGGGAAATATTCCTTTCCAATCAGACTTATAGTTATCCCTAATACGTCAAGGGGGCCACACCGGGCTACAAAGGGCATTACCACCACTAGATTGTGCTCAGCAATCTACCGCGTCTCCGAGGAAGCACACGCCATACTTCCTTCCTGGCCGTAGAGTATCGACCCTTATCAACAATCTTATCATCTACCGTAATCACTTCTTCGAATTTGCAGTGGCTGGAAGTCTGATAACACTATATTGTCGGCAAAATGTACCACAAGAAACAACTTGGCAGTGCTCGTATATCCTTCCTGTAGGCCCTACTCTGGTTATCTAGGGCATGCGCATGATGTTGATAACAATATAGTGCGTCCTACATTGCTCTTGTTTGTTGGAAATAAAAATAACAAAAATTCAGTCCTTTGAACCCTATCCAATACCTTTCTAAAATTTACCACCCCCCCACAACAAACAACACTGTATTTTGACAAGCGTGCTTGAACTTGAACTATATCCTACTTGCACCTCGTTCTATGAATGTATCGCAATCATGTCCCGTGACTGTCCCACACTTCCCTTGACTGTCCCTTGTGGCCCCCTACTTCCCTCTAATGCACCGCGCCTCTCTCCGCTAAAATAATACATTTGGTGGAGGTGCCGGGTCCCTGGTTTATTTGCTTTCAGTCTCAAATGTCTCTGCATTTGTCCCTGCACTGTCCCTGCACCGTACCAGATGTTCTGAGACACACACTCTCTCGTAGCTAGTTCAGTTCAGTTTTATTTCCATTAAAATTTGTTACAAATTATAGTCCTATTACCCTTCAGGATATAATCAAGTTCGGGGTTGAACTTTTATACATTATTATACTAGTAGGCCTACATGATTGCGAAGGTCTATATCACAAGGTAGTTTTAAAAATTCAACACAAAATGCCGATGCCTTGTGCTGCTATTTATTTTTTTTTATGAGCGTAGCGAGCGTATCGAGCGAAGCGAAGATTCTATTTTTCATTCACTACACTGGAGAAAAAATCCGGAATGTTTTTTTTTTTTCTTTCTTTCTTTCTTTCTTTCTGTATTTTTGTCTGTCTGTTAACACGATTCCGGCTAAACCGATACTCCGATTGCAATGAAATTTTATGGAGGCCTTCGAAATCTCTGAACTAAGAACTGCCACGTTTTTGAGCGCAATCGAAAAATTATTTCTCATGAAAATCGCAATTTTACGATTTTTTTCGATTTTTAAAAATTTCTTCGACTTATAACTCCTACATGCTTTATCCGATTGTAATGATTTTTTCACAGAACATTAATTTTAAGAATTAATATATTCGTGTAAAATTTGTGCGCAATCGAATAATTATTTCTTATGAAAATTTCAATATTACGATTTTTTCCTTTTTTAAAATTACGATTAATTTTTAAAAAAAAGTTAATTTTTTATTTAATTTGATTTAATTTAAACAAAATTTCAACAAAGTTCTGATTTTTTCACAGAACAACAGAAAATCCGCAAAACACATGGCAGCTCAATGCACCATTTACGCTCATCCAACAACGCGGCGGGACTTCGTTTTCCTAGTTATTTTTTGACGTCTATCCTATTCAGTTATAAAAACTGATTTACAAAGGAGGACAACAAAATAAATCTAATTATACATAGATGCAGACCCAACAATGAACTACAGTAGTTAAGTAAATATTTGAAGTAGTAATATTACAACAACAATGCATTTTTGGTAACAAATAAAAAGGATATTAAATGCAATTAACTAGGGAAACGCCAAAGTCGTTGTTAGACGAGTGCGAGAGCCATGTGTTGAGTACCCGGTAACATTCCTTTTCTTCCCCCTACCTTAGGCCTCCCTAGCCTATCATAGGCTACAGTGGAGCATTATGGCCTAAACTATGACCAAAACTTAAATAGGTACCCTATTATTTATACGAATATTATAATCAAACTTAAATGCAAATGTTCCCGCGTACTCAACACATGACTCTCTCACTCGTCTAACAACGACTTTTTAACATTCCTTTTCTTCCCCCTACCTTAGGCCTCCCTAGCCTATCATAGGCTACTGTGGAGCATTATGGCCTAAACTATGACCTAAACTTAAATAGGTACCCTATTATTTATACGAATATTATAATCAAACTTAAATGCAAATGTTCCCGCGTACTCAACACATGACTCTCTCACTCGTCTAACAACGACTTTGGCGTTTCCCTAGTCGAGTTGGCTAAAGCGCCCTTGTAGCCGAAATGTGGGAGACGTGGGTTCAATAGTCGGGAAAGATTTTGTAATTTCTGGATTGTATTTTTTAAATTATTTAACATGTTTTGAAATGTATATAACGCAGTGGGGATGTAGTCCATCATCTGTGACGATACTATGGAAAACATAGCCAGTACGAAATACGTGAAAATATTGCAAGGTTTACTCAATCTACGAGCGGAATTTGGGGGTACCTTGACGTCCAACATTCGATTAACCTTGGACACGGCATTTCACAGCCAGGTAAATAACAAACAAAAAATATTATTTCAAAATGAAAACCATTGTCGTTAAAATAATTCCTATACATTTCAACGTATTTTTCAGTTTATTATTTCTTGCAGGTTTAAATCGCAACAGATTGTGCTCATTTTGTTAGCAGTTCTCAGTTACCTGGTCACGGATGTCTGTTTAAAATTTCAGCTCAGTCTATTTGGCCGTTCGGCCGTATGGGACTGGACAGACAGACATTTAACATTTAACATTTAACATTTAACATTTAACATTTAACATTTAACATTTAACATACAGAATTAATCACGACCAAGGACCGATCGAGTAGCGTTGTGTTGTTGTTCGCTGCGCTCACTCGTCTAATTAATAAATCAAACATAAAAAAGTGTTGAATAAAAAAAAGAAGAAGAAACGAAAGGAAAAAAGAAAAGAATGAAAGAAAAAAGAAAGAAAGAAAGAATGAAAGAAAATTCATTTAAAAGAAAAACGATTTGGTGGAGGTGCCGGTCCCGTGGATTTATTAAGCGAGCGAAGCGAGCGTTTCCATTTGACTCTGCCGGAAAAAATAGTCACTGGTTTTGTTTTTTTTTTTTGTTTGTTTTTTGTTTTTTTTTTTTTTTTTTTTTTTGTCTCGCGATAACGTTCGAACGGAGGCTCGGATCGAGTTGAAATTTTCACCATCCGCAAGCTTTGTTCTCGATTGAATGCCATTAGTTTTGTGGCAAAATCGTTCAAAAAGTTAAATAGTTACATTAAAGTTAATCGAAAGTTTTTTTTTCAAACTCAACGGCGACAAAATCTGAGATAGCCAAATCATTTAGAATGTCCGTCCGGTCACGAATATGTTAATTTTATTTTGATCCGATAAGTAGTGTAGATGGAAATTACATTATAACAAAAGTAACGTTGCCATGGCAACGAAAAGACGCGCGAAGTTTCTAATGCACTGCCACCTAGAAGTAATCAACTTTCGAGGAAGCAGTCTATTAATTGTCAACAAAGAGTTTAAAAAGTTTTCCCAAGGAGTCAAGGTCCTCTAGATGGCGGTGGATTTTAAAGTAAAGATTTACACACGGGTTTACCCAAATACCTTGGCAATAATAAATAATACTGGAAACGCGAACGTCGTAAATTTTAAAATTTAAAAAAATGTGCAATGTGGGTCTAGCTATACCACGTGCTCGCTTATCAACGCGTCCAACTGAGCGTTTCCTAGTTTACTTACACGGTTGTACCGTTGAATCCACGGGTTCCATCCAACATTCTTAGGGGACTTTGCGACAACCACACCTTTTATAAGAAACAAGTAAACTTGCATATCATAATGAGGTGTGCATGATAGGTGGTGAATGCTTATCCAGCCAGATGCAGTTGAAATTAAGAGCCGAATTGGTGACTAATTCCTCTGAACATGTGATTGATTAATTTAACCGTATGTAAATCCTTTGCCTAAATAATAGGGAAATATTTCATAAACTCTGAAAGTCGTGGATACTGGCGCAGTAATCTTGGTCAGTCAGAAATCAGAATCCTGACTTCTGGACTCGAATACATATCTTGTCTTAACCACTAAGTTAATTCTTATGCGAGACGAGCTCTGGCTATTCCTAACATCGGTAAACTGACTGACGTCGTTCCCTGAATACTTCTCGTATATCTTTGCAATTTCATGAAGAAGTGCTTGTAATTCTTTCCTTGTGGGATTCCCTATATTCCGTTCTCCACATGATGCGTGGTAGTCTCCCCGTCAGGAGTAGGCTACGTGCCACCCCAGCTTCGCTCCTTGGTCCGTGCTAGTCTCTATTGCACTAAAGCGAGGACGTATGTATGCTAGAGTGGTACACGCATCAACCCGATGATAGTGCTTGCTCCGGGGGTTGGGAGGTTGTAGTGCGACGTGTATCCTTGTATCGGAGATGGTGGCTAATCAGCGGAGTAATATTCGCCCCCGCCTCGCGCGGGGTGAAATATGTGCGGGTGTACTCTGCGGTGCACCACTCTACACGATTACTACGGTATTTCACTTGAAAGTTGCAAACAAACGCTCAGCGAGCGAGGCGGTGCGGGTTATGGTTTATTCACGCGTTGCATGGGAAGGGAAATGCAGAAGGAAGACCCGGGCTTGACCACCACCGTCCTGTGACGTAGAGAATCGCGTTGACGGAGGAGCGAGCAGCCGGATGTCTGTGATAACCGCACACGGATGCAAATAGGACAAGGAAAAACAGCTATTGCTAAAGAGGACACTTTTTGTCTTGTTGAGAGTGAAGATATGGTACGATTGAATTTCTTCGAACTGGAGCTAGTTAGTCTTCCATCTTTTCTTTTGCACATTGTGAGGACCTCAAGTTTTTGCCTCCCTATAGGCTCCCTATTCGTTGAAACGGTGTCATTTTTTGTACTTATTAAACAATTAAAACGAATTAGGTTAGAATACTTTTAGACTGCTGAGATTGATGGGAACAATATGCCTAAGATTTTTATTGTTTTAATTAATATTTTTTCGGCATTTTTAATGCGAATTTTAAATGATGCGTATAGTCTATGCATCTCTGCTACAAGACGCTTACGCTTAGAATGCATTGTAAAAGACTAGTTTAAAAAAATCGCCTGCGCCGCAGTTGTTGGGGGGGGGCTCTGCCCTCCAAGCACCCGTGCTATTTTTCCTGGAAAGATTTGTCCCTCTACCTTGAATTTAAATTATGGCAACCCTACTTATCATTGACGAAACACTCGGTAAACCGTCTAGTCATGAAATCCATTGGCGAGAGTCGAACTCTAGACGCCCCTTTCTATTGTTTTGTTTTGAACTGCTTCCTGCCAATATATCCTGCCTATCCTCCTACTGGGGACGGGGCTCGATCCCGGGACCTGTCTGCTTGAAGTGAGGTCTATCTGCTTCCGGTGTGTCTCAGCCAGGAATCACACCACCTCACATCTGTCGCTTGACCCCCTGACCCTCCGTGTGGGCTGCACACAATCACACACTATTGACCTCGGACCTCAGCACGGGACACCCTCCATTCATAACTCACTCATTCACTAGAGCCTCTTGCTGCATGGACCTCAGTGACGTGCACTCTTACTTACAATCTCACACCGCACTCTCAGGTAAGCGAGCTAATCCGAACATCTGTGGCTTTTCAAAACTAATATCTTCGCGGGGTTACTAATGTCATCGACATACAACACCAAAGTAAAAGAATAATTAATGCAAATTGCGTGTGCTTATATATCACCACGTTATAATATAGAGTGCTCAAACACGTATCAAAGACTAATCTAACCAAAATAGTACTGTCAGTTCTACCATGGATTTCCTAAACCAATTTGTATTGTTTACACATTTTTGTTGCGCTGTAGGGAGTGGAACTAACAGCCCATGTTAACATCAACCTAGTAATGGTTGAAATCAACCAAAAGTTTATCTGAATATGAAACGTGTACGACCTAAATACAAATGTCACCGCATTATAAAGTTGTTTGAGTCGGGGAACAAAAAGGGTTTATATATATTTTGCATAGCATATTTGTAATTCAAATCAGCACAGCATAATATCGCACTTGACTAGATTTGCATTGCAGCTTTCAGACTAGTTAGCTGACAGAATGAAATGTTTGATTTCCCGTACAATAATGCATGCTTCCGTTTACTTTAGAGATGAAATTTAACTATACAAATCTTAGGTTTGTCATATTTCATTAGTAATGTGTCACTACCATAATAAATATTGCAGACAAATAATGCGCTCATTGCTTATTTGCGATGTGTTATTTACTTATTTTATTAGCATTGTGCCACGCTTAAATGCGATACCGCCACCCCTACCATGCATGTTGTGAGTATAGTGAAGAGATTGACATAAACAAAACACGTTCTAAGCTATTACCACCGAATTATACTTGGATTTAAGTCACTGTGTTAATGATTTATGCCCATCAATATACATATTCAAGCCAAACAATACTCCAGAGTGGCCCCTCTAAACGTCGAGGGGTAGCTATAGAATCGAGGGGCGGAGGCATTGTCCTGATAACAGGTTCTCATTGATACCCTCTGAGATCTAAATCATCTGAATCCAGTCTCCAATCTGCCGCCGATTCATCCCTGGACCCTCCATGTATTGTGTGGGCTTCCACCGCCATGCGTCAGGCTCGTCTAAACAAGGGCATAATTACCTTTATTAGCTGACTAAACTAGTCGCGGCTTGGACGGTACACATTGTATCGGCCAATGATATTTATTTAACATCTATAGTAGGCTAGATCCCCAGTCTCAAATACGTCCGCACATGCGCGAGCGTACCAAATTGACCTATTCAAGATGGCGATTTGGTGCTTCAATTTATTATGATTTACATTATGTTTTAAATGCGATTACGTATTTTTCTGGATTTTTTTATATGGTTTTAAATTTTAATAATAATAATTATATAATTTTAATAATTTTATTCACCTTGACTGGTACATTGCACAAGTATAACTCTTAATGGAGAAAGTGAATAGCCTAGCCTATGGTTAAGAATAATACATACATTGTTAACTTATAAAATTATACATAAAAATATACATTTCATAATATCTTCCCTTCTATTTCTATACATAATAGGTACTTATTTTTGTCTTGAATTGCATTATTTTCAATTATATTCATGTTCATACGTACAAGTGTCAGGAATGTGAAGGAAAGTTGAGTGTAAAGCTATGGATGGGTATTTGTATGTCCGGGCGCACTAAATTAAGTTAAAAGTCAGCTGGATGAAGGTATTCATTGATTGTGTAGAAGCAAGAAGCTTGTGCAGCATGGGAATGCACAAATAGAAACAATAAGAAGTTATTGCGTAAGGGAATTTAGTAATCATTTGGTGTTCATGGCTAATATGCTTACCTGTCAACCTGACAGCCATCTTAAAAAATATTTGTGCTACAAATCGCTACAGCCTACTTTTACATAAAACTGACCTATTCAAGATGGCTTCTAATTGTCTCGCCAGTGGACCAATGACTGGGGATCTAGCCTACTATAGATGTTAAATATCATTGGTGGCCCCACCTGTTATTATAGAGCCTGGTCCTGTATAAACAACACGCGCTCTTCAAGTACGTGCTAAGAAGTGCGAGAAACGCGGAGTAGCTTAATTAATGAGCCGACGAGTGGTGAAATTAATTATATGGAATTAATTGGGTGTCATACTGTGCAAAACATGTTTGTGTGGCTGCGAAAATACTCGGAACCGAAAACATCTAAGGAAAGGCAGCAGAGAAGAATACAAAAATTCCCGGGAAAGAAAAAAGTAAATTTTGAATTAGCATTCTGTTTTGGTGGCGTACACGTGTGTATTGTTAGTGTGTAAATCGAACCAAGCGATCGGAGAAGCTAATTATTTATTGATAAAATATTTAACAAAGTTGAATGTCATATTTAGTAACAATTTGATTGTAAATTAATTAATTAATATCAAACCCTATTTCCAACTAAGTCGGGTAGGGGGTGGGAGGGTCCCACCACATTCTTGGCTCCACGGGTTATCGAAGCCGGCTAGCCATGCCTGACGCTTCTCCCACATCATCTTTTTCTTCCTCTGCGTCATCAACTTCACTTTCTTCCTCTCCTCTGTCTTCTTCCTCAGGGACCTCCACCAGTTTGTTCCATGTTTTTCGTTCTTCCCAACATTTTTCTTGGTTAATCCTTTCCCAAGCTGCATTTCTCTTTTTCAAATCCATTTCCATTTTTCAATCAAATATTTAATACAATTTAAACGTTAAAATATCCATCCCGACCGATGTTTGGGGGGTGAGACTCGACGCAAAATCCACGTGGTTTGGTTGATTTCCGTGCTCTATTCCGACAATCGGTAGACTCAACGAATCTTTCGATTCCGTCTGCTATTTGGTTGACGGAAACACTTCCGACAGTCGTAAATTTGTAAACAACAAAATCCTCCATTTTTATTTCGATAACATAGCATCATATTTTGCTTAAATTCCGGAATATTTCGTGATTTGTTGGTCCACACTACACTTGCTTCACTCTTTATAAGTTGTTTATTGTAGCACAATACTTTGTTTCCATTATTGTTTACTATAAACCATCTATAAACATAGTAATTAACAAACATACCTTAAATTTGACGTTGTTTGCGTACACAAGATAAAAAAACAAAACACGGCTGCACAAAACTCACTGCCTTATAAATATGCGGCTGGCTAGTTTCTTCTTACAAAATCATGGCGGTGGATTTTATAACAAAGCTTCCGATTGGCTAAGCAATGGTAAAATCCTTTGCACAGACGCAAGTCACGGAATGATTCCGAAAATCGGAAACGAAACTTGAGTCTACCAAATGTCGGAATTGTTTCTTTATGGACGGAATCAGATTATTCAAAACCACGTGGAAGTCGAGGCCAGTCGAGTCTCACCCCCCTCAGGTCTCCCACATTCCAAGTAGGCGCCTTAGCCAACTAATCCACCTAGATTGTAACTTTTTAACTTCTGAATTATAGTTCTGAATGAAGTTCTGAATCTGAATGGATGGAACAGTACACTGCAACGAATATCTGTTGCCTTTGAACTGACCAAATAAACATATGTCGAGCTCGAGATGGATGGATATTTTAACTTCTGAATTGTATCAAATATTAACAATTCCGCCTATGGAAGTGTTTCCCGACTAACCAAATCGAGATATATTTGATTGTATAGTCAGTAAGTAACCGAATTTAAGATTTTAAAATAGGTTATCCGAAATGGAGTAGTGTGGCTTATTTGTTAGTCCTACATATTTTGACCCGTGCAAATTCAACTTTGCTGACACATTCCGTAGTGAGGTTTTGTCTTCACTCTACAACTACGTCTGTTGCAGTGGAGGTTGTTAATTACCGCGTACTTTCATTGCGCCTTCTTCGCTCGCATCAGCTGCCTGCAAGCGTTGACAATTACACATTAATTACAGGTCACTGTATCTCTTCATTACCGACCTAGACTGCAGCCCCCATGTCTGCCACTCAACATCAGATGAGAGGGCGTGCACTGCACGAGCGAAGGCTTTCATTCGACGCGAGCTAGATCTGTCTCGGCATTGATGCAGGTTGCAATTCGAATTCATAGAAAAACATGGCCTGTTTGACACGAAAATGTTATGATCACCATGATGAATCCGACCCCAATCGTCTTACGCTCTGAGCTACACAGTGCAACCATTGATTCAATGGTACAACCAGAGTCGATAAAGAAGTTTCCACGTTGGCGGGCAAACTTCTTTATCGACTCTGGTACAACTACTTAAAATGCTTATTTGGAACTATTTCTTTAATTCAATGATTAAATAACAATACAATCTACAACAATGATTTGTAGAAGTAATACTATTTTGTAGTTTGTTGTTATTACAAGTTTTAGTTTGAATTGAATACTTGTATAATACTTTTGAATGTTTTATTGCAAAGGTTGTTATATATTGATTTATGTCGAGACTTGGTTGCCAGACAATCGTTGTATCGCTCATCCCGAGCGTGTTTTCAGTTCTCACGCATCGCCGCTATCTGTCTTGGTAATCACACTCACACTCACTCAGAGCATTGTTCACCGCACGCTCGATTGGAGCCTTCTAAAGTTCGTTCTCGCCTTCGTTCTCGCTCACAGCTAGAGAAGGCTGTGCACGGACTGTGAAGATCTGGGCGGCACAACCGGCACAAAGGAGAACTAGATCTTATTCAACTAAACTGTATCATAACTTAGTGAGAGAAAGGTAGGGGAAACGGTTTGGATGGTTAGTATCGTATTAGTTTAACCCCTGGAATGACTTATTGGAATATACACGAAAATTGGCTCAATAAAAATGTACCTATAGGTCGGGGAAATCGTACCATGTTGTTTGTACTATCGTTAGTAATGTACGCTTGGTGGAGGTGCCGGGTTCTGCTTGGGGCTAGTCCCCCCCCCCCTCTGACCAACAGTGGCATCGCAATCATTCTGTAACATCCTTGTTGAAGGCCAATGTCAACGAAAGAATGCATGTCAATCGGAGGTCGTTTCTAAGACGAGACAATTACGCGAATAAAAATAAAAGAGACAGCTTTGATTTCCAGCTAGCTGTAAAAATAGTAAAATTTTAGAAAAGTAACTGAAAAAAGTGTGGCATTTTCAATTTTCTCCAAAATATATCAAAGATGAGCAAAATTTGTGTCAAGAGTAAACAGTAAATCGTATGCTCTGTGCAACTTGGACACTAACCCAGTAACTCAGTCAATTAACTGATTTTTAGTGGGTGACATTAAACCAAAGCGACCAATCCAACCCTGTAGGCCCCGACGCAATCGACGAGTGAGCGATAACCAACCAAAGATCGATATTTTTTAATAGGAAATATAACAATCAGTGATATAGATAGATAATAATCTCAACTTGTCTCCTGTCAGTTCTACGAACTGCTGGTGTTGTGGTGGTGGTGACTAGACAAGGCTGCCAGCCCTCGTATGGGTGACTGACGACATGCTGGGTGTGCTCCACACATGGGCTGGGTGGTAATGAGCCCCTGCAGTAACAGAACCGCGTGAGAGCTCATTGTGTTGAGCTTTCAGAAGACAGCTTCATCTTTTTGTGGGGATTGGATATAGTACTTAGCTACTTTTTGTCTTGATCCAGTAAGGCGAACAAGCCAAAACCACACACCATACTAATAAAATTTACAAATCATATATTTCGAGCATGTTTAAAGTGCCAAAATCTGCATGAAGAGTACGTACGTAATAAGCACTCGCTTTAGCGCAAGCCAGAATTTCAAGTGGAATGGTTTTGACCTACTTGAAAGTAGGCTAGACTGATTCTCGTGGAGAGCTCGCTGGACTCAGTAGTCGGAACGATAGGGACAGAGAAAATAGGACGGGATAGGATTATCCTGTAAGGAATCGTCTTCGGTGTTATGTTAGTCCTTGTTTCCGTTGTTGTTTTTTTGGTGACCTTGCCCCCATCCCTTGACGACCCCCCACGACGATGACAACAATGACACCACGAACGATCACGAAGACAATGACGACCGCGACGTGAGAACCCCCTTTCCTCCCCTTACCCGTGGCTGGTTCTGACCAGCATGGGCCCCTCCTACCCCTCCCTAGGTTAGAGTGGTGCATTATGACCTAACGGTTGACGCGTCCTTAATCCAAATAAACCAAACTATGACCTATGAATGTTAATATTATACGTCTGCCCCAACTGGGAGTCTAAGGGAGCTTGTTGTAAGTGTAGGCCTGCAAGTCTGTCGTACACAAGATGGCTGGACTTGTCTAATGATGATGGTACGAGAAGTGACAGTCTGTAGTGCGGGTAGTACTAGTAGCTACTAACTATATAGCAATCACGCGGCGTGGGAAGCCCCTAGAACAATACAGTGAAACAGATGCGCGTGAGGGGAGGAGGGAGTACCAAGATAGATACCATGTGGGTTTGATGCCCGCCACCTAGGATACTGGATCAAGGGTCGTTGCAAGATTGCTTGTGAAATGATGTTGGTAGGCAAAATAAGGAATTGTGAACATACTTTTCCAGATTATTTCTTATGTCGATAATGAAACATGAACATGAACATGAATCTCGGGAAAACCTTCAGTCAGGATTGCCGGTCTCGACGGGATTCGAACCCGGGACCTCCCGTATCAGTCTTGAACTTTATACGATTGATCGAAAATATCGGTAAATCATTGAAAATGATCATTGATCATTTCATGTCGATAATGAAACATGATGTGATCAATGATCAATGATTTACCGACAGTTTCGATCACGCGTATAAACTCTGATGCGGGAGGCCCCGGGTTCGAATCCCGTCGAGGTCGGCAATCCTGACTGAAGGTTGTCCCGCCCTCGGACTTTCCAATACATCAGGGGCGTGCATTGCACCCTGGGCTGGTTTCCAACGAGAACTTTACTTCTTGTAATACGTGAGTTGACCACTCTCGGGCTGCGCTCCTCGGATTCTTACATCCGGCGTCCGTCGGCGCCGGGGAACATTCCCGTTCCCTTTGACTACCTCCCCGACGGCGACGACAATGACAACACGGACGGATGATGACACAGACGGAGACGACCACGACGTGAGGGAACCCCTGCCCCCCCATATTATGCTTGTGGCTGTTCTGACCAGCACAGGCCTGTCCACCCCTTGTCCCCCCGCGTCACCCCTTACGGCATCCCTACCCTTGGAAGGTGGTAACTCACACTTATAGAAATTGTTTTATGTTGGAGGCGCGAATAATCTTAGCGCCCGAAAACTACTAATACTAAAACTAATATCGGCGCCCAAGAAGTAAACGGGCAGTTATCAGGAAGCCGGTACAAATCGTCCCGGAGCAGCACGAACTAAACATCTTCACAACCGTGCATCGCACCTGCTGGACTCCCGGTATTTACATTGAAATCACTTGGCGTTATTTATAGACTGCACTCGGATGTTTCTATGGCTTCTGAACGACGTAGTAAATATTATAGTGGCTAGTTAATAACCGCATTACACTCTGTGGTGGTGGTAATAACGTCCTAGCCTTGCTAGACTGACATTTCAATACGGTCGAGTATGCGGAACCAAAGTGTTGGGTTTGTTAATTATTATCGTGCTTTGAGCTTTCTGACTTGGCAAGTGCCTCCCTAAAAACATAAACTGCAGTGTGTACTTGCATTACCACTCGAAGTGATGCTCATTGAGGTGAATCATTCTTTCTATAAAAAGTGCATACCGTATGTATTGCCAGGTTTGCAAGTCATATCCCATATATAATAATGGTTCTGACAAGTAATATTATAATAAAGTTATATTTACCACTGCATCCTACATCTTAATACTACCTTTATAGCATGCAACGCCAGTATGTTACAAGAGGCAGTGCTTCTCCCTATCAATCAACCATGAACCAATGCTCGCATGACGGAATCAATGCTGGAATCTAACCAAACCTGATGCACATTTGTTTCAATTCAACATTCAGGCTAGAAAGTTTAAGATTGATGGCTTCAGTCAGCAGCCGATCCTGAAGTTATTAATTTCGCCTCAGTGTTTCTTTGAATGGGCTTTTAACGGGGAGCGAGAGCATAATATATTTCAAGCGCCAACTTGAATGATCGACTCGAAAACGATTTGTTTTGATTCTTTAGAAGATGTTTGCAAAGTTTGATTTGAGCAGAGTGCTTTTCTTTCGGTAACTTTCCGTGGAGTGAAGCTAAAAGTCCGGCGAAATAAGTTAGAACGGCGGAGATGATCGGGACTTCTGGGAACATGCGCAGAGCAACGTACGCAGAAATAACAAACTTTGTCCAGAAAACACAAACTACAGCTGAGAATGGTAAACACAAGTGACATCTTGTAAGTTATTCCCCCATGAAGTCGAATTCGGTGCCCTATAAATAAAAATCAATAAATAGATTCGTATTTAGAGTCTACCCACTCAGTCATATAACTGGTTTTCAGTGGGGGACTTCTACTTGCTCGGGTACGACATTATTTTCAAGTGTGCCGTATAGGAGTATGGGCCTCATTTGGTCATGTCTGGCGCGTTCCTATTCTGCAGCCATACATCACTCATTACATGTGAATACCACTTCGCGTAATTGCAAATAATGGATACATGTATGTCTCTACTCTATCGCAGCCGGTTTCCAACATTCATAAATCTGAAACAAAATGCACATTTAATTAGTTGTGAATATAATAATCTGTGGTTATATCTTTGACATTTTAAGAGATTCTGAATGTATTTTATCTCTTGGACAAAAGTGGGAATAGGAGCGCCACCTTCTCATTTATTCAATTATGTAAATTTTCAAACTTATGTGACTGAAATCGTCTGAAAAAATTACAGTTGGACGCCAATATTGAATGTTATTTGTATTTGTATTATTATTAGATTTATCGGTAAGGGAGAAGGGAAAACACACTTGGATCAAACACGTTTCCACGTGTGTTTGTACAACAGGTATTTGATGAACTACTACACGTCTGTATGATCGCCGGCTGAGCTGGACGCGTCAGGTTTGTGACCTCGCAGTCGCGTTGTCGTATACCACTCACAACTACTAATTACACAGCTCGTATTAAACTCACAGGTGTCAACAATCAAAATAGTTCATTTCCCGACGATAACCAAGTTCTACCGCCGTTTTGTGTGTAGATGTGGAAATACAACTTTCTTACTCCATATATACCAACAGTGTTGGCTCGAGCGCAAAGCACTTGACTCTGATTCGGAAGGTCCCGCGGATCCCGTCGGGACCGGCAATCCTGACTGAAGGTTTTTCCCAGGTTTTCCTCAGTCGTGAATGCGCTCGGACATTCCCTTCCCAACTACATTAATCCCTAAAAAAGCTAGTTAATCACCATGAAGAGGGTCACAACCGGGTATTTCTGATGTGGTACCCTACAACGGGTATCATACAAGTTTTTCCCCTCATTATATGCCGTAGTGCCACAGAGAGTCGTGTCACACAGTCCGAGCCAACAGAGAGTCGTGCCACACAGTCCGAGCCACAAGAGTCGTGCCACACAGTCCGAGCCACAAGAGTCGTGCCACACAGTCCGAGCCACAAGAGTCGTGCCACACAGTCCGAGCCACGGAGAGTCGGCAGCCGCTTACTTGTGTTTCTCTATACCATTGATTGTATCGAATTCCCATCATGTTCGCAGTAAATGTATTTCCATCCATCACTGGTAATTTTTCTTCAATTTGCTTGTGAAATCCAATGATCGCGCCACCTTGCGCTGTGTACACCGCACGTGCCGTAGATGAGGGGCTGATGAGTTCCTGATGGGCTCACCTCCACCCCCACCCCCACCCCGCGGTACTCTAGGGGTGGGGGCACTCTCGGCTGTATGCCACGTGCACTGCATGTACATTACTTGTTAAGAAGCTGGGCCCACATGTCCGCGTGTAATCACTGATTCACTACTATGCAATTCATTCAAATCTATGGCATAATAAAACAGAAATCATTTAGTTACCTATACATCACCATACCATGGGTTCTGCTCAGGTTCTGCCTCTTGCGAGAATGAGAATTTTCATTCAAGTTATGTATAAACTTGTGCATCAATTCTACCCCCCCCCCCCCTTGAAGCTGAATACCATTAGAGTGTCTTTCCGTCACACCTCATTGGACGCGGGACATCATTAGGAGTGTATTTCCGTTGCAGCTCACTGGAAATAAAGGTTTTGCGTCATTGTTATTGGATGAGCGTAGCGAGCGAAGCGAGCGAAGCGAAGATTCCATTTCACTACACTGGAGAAAAAAATCCGGAATGTTTTTTTTTTTTTTCTTTCTTTCTTTCTTTCTTTCTTTCTTTCTTTCTTTCTGTATTTTTGTCTGTTTGTCCGCACGATTCCGGCTAAACCGATACTCCGATTGAGATGAAATTTTATGGAGGCCTTCGAAATCTCTGAACTTAGAACTGCCACGTTTTTGAGCGCAATCGGAAAATTATTTCCCATGAAAATCGCAATTTTACGATTTTTTTCGATTTTTTTAAAATTTCTTTGACTTATAACCCCTACATGCTATATCTGATTTTAATGATTTTTGCACAGAATCTTCATTTTATGAATTTAGATATTCTTGTGAAATTTGAGCGCAATTGAAAAAATATTTATCATAACAATCTAAATTTTACGGGTTTTTTCTTTTTTTAAACAATTCTTAGACTTATAACACCTACATGCTTTATCCGATTGTAATGATTTTTTCGCAGAACCTTAATTTTATGAATTAATATGTTAGTGTTAAATTTGAGCGCAATCGAGAAATTATTTCTTATAAAAATCCCAATTTTTCGATTTTTTTCTTTTTTTAAAATTACGATTAATTAAAAAAATTTAAAATTTAAGTTTATTTTTTATTGAATTTAATTTAATTTAAAAAAATTTGAACATAGTAATAATTTTTTCACAGAACAACAGAAAATCCGCATAACACATGGCAGCTCAATGCACCAATACGCTCATCCAACAACGCGGCGGGACTTAAGCGTTTTCCTAGTTAATTATTGTTGTCTCTGAGCAGTGACGAGGAACGATGTTCACTAGTGCACCATGCACAGTATAACCCATCTAAGAGATTGTTATACTGTGAGCGCACCCCTTGCTTCTCATTGCGTTCTCCCTCTTATACGGGAGATAATAAGTTGATGCAATGATTGGATGATACTGGTACACACGCACCATTCTACGTACAAACCTCACTATCATCACAGCACCACACAACTCCATAGGGCACGTCAAGCTAAATACCGCTCCACTCCAGAGAATCTACAATCCACTCCTGATCGACAGGAATCCCACCTACGACTGCCGATTCTATAGTTATGTTTGATCAATTCATATAACAATTCAACTATGTAATAAGTACGTGCATTTTCCCAAATTAAAAACCCCCATGTCCGTGTGTTACTCAGGTGTCGGCATGTCAACATGTCAGCCCGAAGCCTTGTATATCACAGACAAATAAACGCCCTCGGCTACACTTGCCACATTGCACACTTCAGCCAGTGCCAAGTTCCAGTACACACTCGAGCGGGTGAAATGTGCACAGAACTGCACTATTAGATGGCTTATCTTCTATACACTGAACTGCACATGTTGGGAGCTAGAACGTAATTCAGTTTTGTGTATATTATATCGACTGCCCCAGTTTAAAAGGCATGCTGGCCTATATAGATGTGAGCTAAGCTAAGGTTCAAGCATAAACAGTTGCCAAAATTAGAGTGTGATTTCGCCAACTTGCAGGATTATAACCTAAGATACACGCAATGCGTATACACACATATACATATGGTTCGCAGACTCTTTGATCTACTCACATTTGGTATAATCAGGACATTCGTCTGCACCGCTTTTTCGTCTAAGGCGACAAATCGTATAACTGGACGTTTGGTCGTATTTTTTTTTGTTCTTTCGTCTAAGGCGACAAATCGTATAACTGGACATTTGGTCGTATTTTTTTTTTATCTATACAGTTCTTTCATCTAGTATGTATTGTGGTATAACATTTGGTCTAATCTCCTAAATACAAAGGTCTAAATTAGAATTTTGACATAAATGCATATAGGTAATGAAAATAAATCTACATGCATGCGTATTAATGAAACTCATTTTATTTGTATGTATATGCATCAAAGCCAAAATGTTTACATGTAAAAACATAATTCAGAATAGGTAAATTAAAAATTAAAATATGTATGCGACAAAACGAAAGTCTCTTTATGTTTAACTTCCTGCAAAACACATACATTTTTGCATAAAAACATAATATTGTTACCAAATCAATCAATATAAAACAATTGTAGTAAATACAATCATTTAATTTTCTTAAAATAAATACATTCGTATACTCATTAATATCACTGATTTCCAGGGGGGGGGGGGGGACTTTTAACCAAAGCGACCAAGAGATGTTTGATGAATTTCCAAATTGATGCGTGATAAAAGCTTCTGGAATCCGCTATGCCAGCTTAGACGAAATGACGTTTTAGTCGAAATGTCGGATTAGACCAAAGGTGGTTCGACGAAATGTCTGTAGACGGAATATCTAAAAAAATTAGACGAAATGTCTTTAAACCAAAAAAATTCGACCAAGTGTCCTGGTACGATACATACAGTCCCAAACATTGACATATGGCGTCGAAAACACCAGGGACTTGCCCCAGATCCAGGGAGGGAGGGAGATATTGAAATGACATCTGTTCTTGTTGGCGCAAGTCCCCCGCATAAAACTCACTTGAAACGTCGAACGTTTGAAAAACTCAAGTTATTTATCACGTCTAGGGCGTTGCAAAGCCTAGCTCTCGACACGGCATGTTTCCCTTTGTAAACAAGAATTTATCGCGAGACGTTTCTACATCAACATGTAATTAAATAACCATACACATATTAATGCAAATTTTGCAATCGTGTAAAAATTGTTATTGGCCTGTTGAAGGTAAGGGGACAAGCCTTCGGATAATTTATCTATCTGTTTTGTTGCGAGTGAGTTTGAGTGACGAGACGTTAAATAATCTACGGGCAATTATGATAGGTTATAAATATGTGTGCGTGGAGCGAAATGGATTCGAGTAGGCGAACCAATTATGTTATTTATTGAAATGTGTGGAGTTGAGCCCAACAATAAGATCTAAATGGCCGGCTCCGTTACTTGATGTCGCCTCGGGAGACGGAGAGAGGTGGAAACATGGAACGAGCTTGGTTCGTATCTGTGAAATGAGTTATGGCGAGAAATAGTTCCTGGCATCGGACCTTGGGGTTGTCATACCCATGTAAGATGACGTAGGATATATCTCCGAGCCCGACCCTAGCGCCTGCATCATTGCAGTGGAGAACAATCCGTCACTATTAATATCAACAAGGCTGACGTTGTCTGATCATGGTCTGATCATGGTTCCAGCAGGTTTCAGGCTCGAATCCTGCCTGGGCATTGCTGTCAGTGATGTTTTCCAGTGCCTAAACATTGTTGCCAAGAGAAGGGTGCTAAGTACCAAGATAGTATTTGGGTTTAAAGCAACACGAATGCCTGACGTCTCTAGCTTCGGTTCCAAGTGCCGCCCTCCATTTCGGGTTGCCTTGCCTCTACTTCATCAGACGGTTCTGCCTTTCTTTGATATATTCTCTAGCAAGGCAGTGTTGCTGCCTCTAGAAGTCTGTAGCTCCGAGACATTCTAGTCTTACTAAGAGTTCATGACGGAGAAACTACCATGTGTACTATAACGTGTACTTTTCCTTGTTACAGACGTCAGCAGATGGACGGCCAGCTGTACTGTCAGACGCGACCTGTCAAACCTAACCTGGACCTGGACACCGGACAGTCCCCGGACAAGCTCAAGGTAAGCTGAAGGATAGTCTAATCGCTGAGATACGTACACACATTTCGAAAGAAATGATTCGTTTAATATCTCTTCACAATGAAACCTAACTTCTTGATGAGTTCAATAGCTAAACGCTCTGCCCGCCCACCCTTCAAACGCTGGCTTCTCTAAACATAAGTGACAGACGTACCGGTTTGACCGGTACAGTACGTTTTCAGACACTTGTACCGTGTCCCGAAGACTCGTTAAAATGACGTATTTGTACCGGTTTTCAATTTTGGAGCAAATGTCCCGGTATTCAGTCAACTGTACCGTGTGAAGGATAATGTTTAACGTGAAAAAATACACTCTGATAAAAAAATAATAGTAATACATTGAAATAGTTCTTCCACTTCCAAGAAGATAATTTATTTTCTTTGGGGTGTACAAGTATTATTCAATATTTGGTGGAGGTGCCGGTTCGCGCTCGAGTGTGAAAACGTAATATCGTTATCTATTCTTGCCATCTGGCTTTACCTTAACCAACCCGGAATATCCATAATACTAGTCTCAGTCTTTTGATACAAATTATGTACTTTCTGGAAGTTCTGAACTTTATTTGGCATAAAATATGTCACTGTAATGTTTGTATCAACATTTTCATGTAATACCAATTACTACTGAATTATGTCATAGCCTAACTAATACATTTGTGCTTGATCATTAAATGATCCGAGAGGATTACATTTTAATCAATTAGATGTTTCTTTTTCACTTTGGATTCAACATATAGGCCTAGACATAACAATAATAAATTATATTCAACTAATTTTTTTTAAAATGGTGAAAGAGTAATATGAATTTTAAAAAAAGACGAAGTATCGGACTCGAGTCGCTCGAATAAAAAAATCATGACTTGCACACCCTTAATTTCCCAGTCATTATTTGCTTGTTTTTGTTTATAGATTAATGAAAATCAAATGTAATTATCAGCAAGATGCAACTGAACTACATTTTTTTGATTACTACACACTACACTATTTTTCGTTTTGAAGACAAAATGTATAAAAAGTTAAAACAGATGCATATTAAACAAATCAATTATCTTTATTGGTAATTGCGTATTTTTTCATCTCATTCAAAAGTTGACTGCCCCTTTGATATAATACTCTAGCAATAAATCACACGAGCATTATTTCTAGCAGTACATGCTCTATTTACTATACTTGTACTTTTTTTAAACCACTAGATAGAGATTTTAATCACCCACACAAAAATGGTACAACATTAAAACACCATTTTGAAAATTCATTTTTTATCTGGTCAATGAAATTATATGTGTAAAACGAAATCAAATATTTTATCGGCTACCCCCAGTACACAAATGGTCATGGGGGTGTACAAAAAGCCAACTCTTTCACATATTGCTCCCTTTGAACTTTCAAATATGGTATTCTCTAAAGCAACGTGATGTTGTGTTATGCTTTACATCTCTATTTCAACTCTTCTACCTACTAACTTACAACTTGACATGTTGTGTGACTATTGATTATCATTAGTGGGATGAAGTGAAGAAACCGCGTGCAATCGTAAGACTGACTTCCCGTCCTCGACTTCTAGTCTAGGCCACCCTCGCTATCCTTGCACTTTCACCGTCCCTAACCACCATCGTTCTCGTGGAAAACCCTTCTGTTCCAGATTCGTTTATTTACTTCGCTTTGCAAATCACGTCCTATTCCTGTTCCTGGCTGAATAAACTCAGGACTCGACTTCTCCTTCCTGTTATTATTCCCAACAAGTCTGGTCCTCGAGCGCTTTGCCCCCCCCCCCCCTAAATGTTGCCAACAGCTCTCGACAACACGGTTGAGGGGACACGGAAATGCCAGATAAAGTTCACATCATTTGCATGAAGGCACTTCTGTCGAACTATGAATCCCCTCTCTTCAGAACACTGACTGTATTTACTCTTTTTAATGACCTTTCAAAATTCTGTACGTTGGAAATAGTATGCAGTGAAAGAATTTTCCCCCTCCCCCATTACGAACAGAAGTCATACTTGAGACTTCTGTAAGCTACGCCATTGTTATGTTATTGTTATTATCGACATCATGGAAATTGTTTTTCTCGTGAAAAGCAGTCTGAAAGGTTGAGGGTAGAAAGACTTGCATCAGAACTAGTAGAGCCTGACTGAGAATCTCGGAGAGACAGTGTAGGTATCAACAACAGGCGAGACCGTGTATTATGTCGAGAAAATTATAATTTTGAAGTTGTTCCGTGAAGGTGTTTCAATATGCCTGCATGCTGAAAGATCTCGGGAGATTTGTAAAATAAATTTCTTTCTCCAGAATATTTTTAATATAAGATTCTAACATCGTTCGAATAAGAAAATTGAAACATCACATAACAGTTCAATGTCCATGAGAAAACCGCCCATAAGCTTCTTCACTGATACAATAGATTATAATCCACAATAGAAACTTCAACGTTTCAATTTTGTTCGGAAAATGTTTCCTATATTGATAAATTTCAGGTGTTTTGCAAAATTATTTAATTCCCACCAAAGTATAATATTATCACCGCTGCTTGAACGAGGAAAATTATAACAAAGAACATGCAATGGATATCGTGATTCGTAAGTAAACGGGATATCTTTTAAGACAATGACAGCATACAATAGAATTCCCATCAAACCTCGGCTGTTCTCGTCACATTTCGGTCAAGATCGTGACCTCGCGGAACGATCCGCATTTTCATACATTTCAAATAAAACAAACAAACGCATTTTTTAAATTTACCGCTCTCCGGTAGTGTGCGCGGTTACCTGCGCGTCGTGATCCTGGGATTCGTGACGTCAGAGTCGCCGCGTGACTGACACACGCATGCGCAGAGTGGGCGTGTCGGAGCGCAGGCGCGAGAATCTCTTCCGCGCTCCCATCTACACGAGCGTCTAGCGGAACTTGGTCGAAAACCGAGAAATTGGCCATTTAAAATATTTAAAACTGAATTGAAATGATGGGCGAGTTCGGAATTTAAAACCCAGCGATACCGTTTGAAATATTAAAATATATTTAATGAAGTGCGACTTAGGAAGTTGAAACGCAACTACGCCTCCTTCAAAGCTTGGGCCGTTTTCCTTTTGTTTTGACAATGGATTTCATTGGTGGACAAACCAATGACTTTTTTTTCGATTCTTAATGTCCACCAGTTCCAAATTGTAATGACGTTTTCAACATTGTACAAAAAAGAGCTCTCTCTATGACTCTTGACTATGTGATCGTTGGCTCTAGTATGTTCGTATTTTGAACGTTCGGGCCTTCAAAGTCCAACTCGCTACCTTCCCGTGGTTTGGCCTGTGAGTAGGGGAGTAGTGTATTCCCCAAAACTAAGGGCGAGCTCTGGACGGTTGGGGTGCGTGTTGCAGAGCGAGCTCTCGCGCAACTTTTTATCACACCTTTCTTCATTCACACAGCCTTACTCGTATTTATTTTTTTCTTTCACTTTTTTCTTCTCCATACTTGCCGGCCCTCTCTACAACGAGCACTCCTCCGTTCCCACCCAGTTAAACCCATCCTATCCAACATCCTCACTCCTTCCCATTAACCCCCCGCGTCTTCCCTTACGTTCTTCCCATTGGACAGAAGAAAACATGGTGGTTATCCACAATTATGGAAAAAGAAAATTTGGAAGATTCCAATACACTTGACATGGGCACTGATAACTCTACTGTTGAGTGCCCTAAAACAACATTAACTAACTTGAACGTTATACTATCGACCATAAGGAAGTCCATGGGTCTAGTTGTATCTACTTACCCAGCCCTTGATTTACTTCAGGTCGAGGGTGTACACATGAGTTATACACATCTTGATTTGCATATTACATAGATTAGTAAATAATACAAGTCAGTATAGAGTATACCTACTGTCTACAAGTCGGTAAGTAAAGAATAGTTGCTGTGTTTCTGCACATCAAGGCTACCTAACCAAGGATATGCAAATAAGTTCTAACGCTAGCCCAGTAGTGAGTAGGCCTGCATATTAGCCCAGGTAATGGAGATGTTTTCGGGCTTATGAATAATTTATTATTAATTACGAAGTTTTGACTATCATAGTGTGTCCAGAGGGCAAACTAAAATAAATGCTCTTTTAAAAAATACTTACAATAATCAAATCTTCTTGCCGTCACGCTATATGTTGGAAACGATCTACTTGGTATGTTTTAATAGGTTTTCAGTCTCAATTATTTAGACGTCTGCACGTAAGTCTGTCACACATTCCTACACAAACAAAGGAAGGTTTCGAACCCTGGCCACTCCACTCTAAGAGTCTAAGGTTTATGCGTAATGTATGCAGTGATGTATTTGCACAGTCAGAGACAGTAGGTCTGAGGGAGTCGTCTGCCCCACCCTATCATGGCTGATACCGGTGGCGCACTACCGTGGGCTGGGCTCAGGGTTTTGTGGGTAATTATTCGTCAAAGTCTGTTGTTCAATCGCATCTTAGCAACACACATTGCTCCCTTGCCACTCTGCTCCAAGAAGAGGCAGTACATCAGTTATATATAGTGTGCGCAGTGAGTGGGGTTTCAGAGTGCCGGGTTGTTCTGCTCCTTCCTAGAACCAACATTTTTCAAAATAATCGGTACTGTATGGTTTTTTCGCGTTTGAATCATTATAGACCCAATTTTCTATTCCCCCCCCCCCCCCCCAAACTTTTTGCATGGTCGCGTTTATTGATGAGATTGAGCCTAAAGTTTATTTATCCCTATTGTTTTTTTCAAGCTTGGTTTTACTGTTAATTTCATCACAACCCGAGTATAATAATTGCATTGTGCAGTATATAGAGCGAACACCAACGTAGAAAGAATTGCGAACTTTATTCCTATTTGCACTCAAGTTGATCTTTGCTATGCTCACCCAATCATTGGAATTTACCAACCTCGATCGTAAATTCGTTTTAAATTTATTTACTCAAATTCGTTGTGTAACATTTCAGTATGAAAATTAACCAATGAACATGGCACACATAAATTGACTCAAATCAAACAAATGTCTGTTTTTACTTTTTACCTATCGAGCCGCCTATTTCTAGCTACTGTGTATATTCTCATGTCAATCGAGTTTACTTATTTATACGTGTATTAAAGTATACTAGCTTGCGGAATCTGTTAATGACCCCGTCTGGATCTCGTCATGGTGTGTGTAGTTTGAAGTTTCCCCCCTCCCCTTCATCAGATCAGTATAGAGTGGTGGCAGCGGGGATAATCCAGGCGTTGCGCGTGTCCTTGCGTAACCAGCAAGTGTCCCGAGATACTTGTCCACATCCCAGTTATACACATTGAAGGTGTATGTGTTTCTGTGAAATTACGTAAGATAAAAGTTCAAACGCTTTTCTTTTCATCAAACCAATCTCAAAGCAGTGAACAATAAATGAGAATACTCTATCCCTTACTCTCTTGAAGGAAGTCACTTCGCTACGTACGACCCTTCAGGCGAGCTATTATAATATGCACTCTCCCCTTCTTTCAGTAAAGGTGAAGTGAATTAGCCTACTTTTGAAATATTACATTACTTAAAATCTCGCTTAAAATTTCATTTTGTACAACCAATATAATCATACACGCGTTGTAAAATCTCTCGTGTGTCTCTCACTAACCTTATACTTTCATAAAGTATCGCAATGTCCTCTTGCGACTTGTTCCTCACTGCTACCACGCTCAAGGCACAACTTACACCTTCTTCAGAGTCGTGAGCTCAATATTGTATTCGATGAAAAGCGCAAGATTTCTCTGCCGCTATTTACGAGGGTTATTATTACACCCACACATCACATAAACAACTCGTATCGAAGCCAATCGAGAGTCGTGGTCACGATCGCGCCGACATCTTTAACATCGATTTAGGTTTGAGAGGTTTTTACCGGTTAATGGCCCTGCCGTGTTCAGCCGCTGACAACACGGGAGCTAAGTGCATGGGCGGAGTATGTTCACCCCCGCTACAGCCTGGGGTCATAGCGCCCCCTGCATCCAAGATGTGAGACATATGTCCAGGAATCAATTATTCCCACATTTGAATTGCATGGTAAAATATTTTTTTAAACTGAGAATGCGTAATTGTTGAGTAGTAAGTTTTAGGGGGTCTAAAATATCCAGTGCTTCTGAGAACAATGTATCAAATAAATATTCGCAACCGTCTCTGTTGCAGCATCTGCATAGACTGAGCAGGTAGCGTTGATCTCGGCTGGTATACTTCGTTTGTTCAATCATAAATAACTACACATGTAATGAGTGTTATACATATATTTTATAAATTATAATATATTGCCCAACCTATTAATTTAATTAAATGTGCCAAGAGGGTTGATTGATCACCAGAACTGTGAGGTTTTACTCAAAGCGATCCTTAAATTATTTAATTTTAATCAAAGTAACGACATTGGAAAATTTATAACATAACACATTTTAGTCTTATTAAAGGTGAGATTGTTAAGAGTAAGGTCATATTGAAATAATAAAATTTAAAAATTTAAAAGTAAAAACTAAAAAAATGTATTTTCAATTTTTATAGTGTTCCACTTTCTTTCACAGAGTAAGTTACGACAATTTGATCAAATATGAAATTACAACTTATATAAAAGAACATTTTACTTAGTTTTAAAATGAATTTAGTCGTAAACAGTAATCTCAGTGTTATTCAATCCCGATTTACTGTATTCACGTCAAAATGATGTGCCTTCAATTTATAACAATATTTCAAATTATCATGGAAGAAAAAGCAGAGGTTAGCAGTCAGATTTCAGTCGAGCGAGTTTAGTTTGGTGGAAAGTCGAGCTTTACTTCTATTTTCTCAAAACAAAGCATTTTGTAATATTAAAAACATTCTACAATGTTCTGAAAGAATTCCCAACATCGTATAAAAATATACTATAATTCATCCCATCTCGACGTACAGCGCCGCTCAAGTGTTGCTCACAGCTGTGACTGTGTATGCTGCACTTGGCTGCTGACGTCTGTACTCGGTACTCTCGGCTCGGGTGGAGTTTAAAGACAGACAGACAGACAGTTAGACAGACAGACAGACAGACAGACAGACAGACAAACAGACAAACAGTCAGAAAGACAGTCAGACAGACAGTTAGATAGACAGACAGACAGACAGACACTCTACTCGGAGCCGGTAACACGAGTTGCCCGAGGACGCGCCACATCCGACGCTCAACGACGTCGACGCGGAAGTCTGACGTCACGACGCCGTCCTCTCAAGCAGGAGTACGAGTTGCGTTACACGGCGTGTGAAGATAGCAAATGGGAAGCCCGGTGTAATGGAATATCTCTACCCCCGGCGGGACATTCCTACTGTACGAGTTCGCTCGAGGCTCCTACCCTAACCTAACCCCCTAACCTAACCGGTTTCACCGCAAAGTGCGGGACGTAGTAATGACCGACTATGGCGGGAGTCAAGTTGCCCGTGATTGGTGGAGGTGCCGGGTACATAGTCAATCAAACTGTTTGGGGATCCTCGCTTGTTCTAGCCTTCATCTCTCTGAACCCCAGAGTCACCAAAAACACCATATATCACCCTTGTTGAAAGGTAATGTCACGAAGAAACGTTTGTCAATCGGACTGAGTTCGGTTTTAATCGTTAGAGGTGACACGCGCGCAGACGGACGGCAGAGCGCTGGTCCCAAGCGTATGGATTTACGTTAACGTGGGTTCGAATACCGCATAAGGTATGTTTTTTTTTTTGTAATCGTCCTTCACCGTCATATATCACCACTCATCGTCTTGAATAGCCTTGATGCATTAATTACTATGAGAGGTTAAGCAACAAATCATCATCACGGATGGATGGATGGGCAGAAAAGTTGTGCATAGCTTCGCTCCCTAATCAATAAATATTTGAAACATTATTAGAATCGTGTTACTGTTTAGCGAGGACTTCGGCAAGAACAATATTGGTTGTACCTCGGTTGTTTGTTTTAGTTTAGACGTATAGATCTGTGTTATTTGTCACACGAGGATGACCCACTGAACGAGTGCGAAACGTCCAAACGAGAACGCAACACGGACGAATAATATTCCCACTTCCTTGACTCGAGCGACTTGAAGACGGACGCAGGCCTTGATTTCTTTTTATCAGACCATTTAAATGCATAGCGCGTATTATGTCAACTCCCGGGACTCCTGCTTCCCGGCGGGAGGGATCCGGGATCTAATCCTCCCCGAGCCGGGAGGGAAATGAGGGCTTGACTCTCGCATCAGAAATGAGGTTCTATTTCTTGGGTTGCGGCGGCGGAATCGTTCGCGAGAATGTGTTACATCCATCTACATTCATAATCCGGTGGGGGGGAGGGGGCTCACACTCAGACGCGTAGAGGTGTTTCAATGCTAATCCCGGCCGTGTAGTCTCTCACTGATGTCACATCCATCCAGCTCTCGCTGCCTTGACTCGGTTAGACGTAAGACTCGGGTCTCAGATGTTTCTTAGATCAGATATTATACTAATTGGATGAGCGAAGCGAAGACTTCAATTTCACTGACCCCCAAAAAATTTAGCTTGGGTGTTTTTTGTTTTTTGTTTTGTTTTTGTTTGTTTTTTGTTTGCGCTCTACTGGAAAAACGGCATATGCGATCTTAATGAAAATACGAGGGGACCTTCAAAATCTCTGAACTTAGACTTGCCACGTTTTGGGTACAAACGATCAGAATATTTCTCATGAATATCGTACTTTTACGATTTTTTTCGATTTTTAGTGCGATTTTTTTCGTGACATTTAGACCGATTGTAAAACGTTCATATTTTACATGTTACCATTACCTTTATGTACATGTAAAATATGAACAGGTTATGTATTGCTTTTCGAAAGAAAAAGTTGAAAAAGTTAGGCAGAATCCATAGAATAAAGGTTTTAATATAAGTTTTTTAGATTTATAATAACAATTAACAAGTAACAATAGAAGCTTGACAACAATCACCAACAATGCATTCAAAAAGCACTTGCAAAGGAAAAGTGGTCCTACGCAAACTAAAAACTTCAAAAAAAAGCTCATCCATCAACGCGGCGGGACTAAAGCGTTTTCCTAGTATTTACTACAAGATTTGGTTATTCCGAAACGTATAAGGAACAATCTGGCTTATGTATGACAACCTACAATATTCGTTGGAGAAACATAAAGGCGATCAATAGAATAGTAGTTGTCACTTCTTATTTTCATCAGCAACAACTCAAACTTCATTGTTCGCTTGTCGATGGTGTCGGGGCCTACAGGGTTGGCTTGGTCTGCTTCAAATTCAATGTCGACTCCCCCACTGAAAATCAGTTATATGAGTGAGTGGGTAGACTACAACAATAACACCTTCGATTTATTGTTTCTATCAACAACGTAAAAAAAAACACTCATCGTATTATCAACTGTGAACTTTCTGAACACTCGCGTTCTGAGACCACAGTGCAATCTGAGAGTGATAGTTGGTCGTATAATATGAAGTGTTTCTGTGTATTGTGTTCATGTCGGTGCGTGTATTCACTAAGTGTAGTGAGAGATTGTGTCTGCTCGAACCTTAGCAAGAGAAGGGGGGAGATCATCCGCTAAGTGAAGTCTTTTATCATTCCACACAGCGAGTGGAAAGTATCAGCTTGGGAAGGAACTTGAATATACAGAGTTTAGTATTACCATTAATTTTAATACAAAATAAAAGTTTAACATTTTCCAGAAAGCCCTAGCTGGCTTCTCTGCTCCTAGGCCCTGCACCCCACGCGCGCGCTTCTCTTGAGATTATGAAAGTTGCCCCGCCGAGTATATATACAACCCCCCCCCCCCACAACAACCCCAGAGCACTCACCGCAGTTACATTATTAAATACATCCATTACGAGGAGTGGGGGGGGGGCAGGCCCGCGCCGTGCTCTGACAAGTAATGGGTTAATAAAGGTGAATATAAGCCCGGGAAACGTGCCGTGTTATTCAATGAGAGGACCAGTGATAGACGGCGATTAATTTACAACTAAATAGCGAATCAGCGGCTTGTGTTGAATTTACAGGGACAATTTCATGGCTCACATAACAAGAACAGAGAGGTAGACACAAGGGTGTGCTCTAGGCGCCCCGGACACTCCTATCCTGACAGTATTTAGAACACAACATCAACAATATTGTCTTCTCCCGATAGGAGTAGACAAGTAGGGAAGGAGTTGCCCCTGGACACCTCTACCGTAACCCTCGCTTAAACACACAACCACATGACTTATACCAATAGGAGTAGACAAATATAGAATGAGTCTCCCCAGACACTTCTATCCTAACACAACAATCACAGCAACATGGCTTCTCCCGATAGGAGTTGATACGTGTAGATTGGTCGCCCCAGGATACTTCTATCCTGCCTTTATTAAATCTCTCCTGTTTCTTTCGTGATATTCATTCATTACAAACACTCTCCGCGTCTCACATACATTTGTTAGAACCAAACAATGTCCTGGTTTTCGTTATGAATATGGATGACCGCTCTCTTGAAGCTTACTGGGTCAAACTCACACTCAAACCTTGTTACTCATATCTAATTGAAATTGTTGAAACTGGTAGACAATTAGGGAAAAGAAACTGTACGGGTATTTAGGAAGTGTTACTGTATCTTCAACACGTTGCTACTTAAACTTATTTATAACACACGTGCGTGGAAAGTGGCAACTGTCGGATCTTACTGCAAGTATAACCAGTGTAACTGTTTGATCTGTGTTCACATAGTCATATGAATCCTTGCTATATTTTGATCACCCACTTCAGAAGTGAACTTTCTGCCACGATAACACTAAAGAACACATAGCCAGAACACTAATGCAGCCCGTGGTTTGTAGAGTAGTGTGTATGAGACCTGTATATTACTCTCTGTTTCAGAACGCGACGCACGACCTGTTTGAGCTCCTTGAACGAGTACAGAGCAGTCGACTGGACGACCAGAGATGCGTCCTACCCCCGTACTTCACACAGGTAAGACTATACCAGGATCAAACACTGGACGACGCCGGGAAGTATGTTTTGTGTGAAGTGTAGTAGTGTATGCGTCATCTCGATAGCGACTTTGCAGACGTGTTTTGCTACATTGATAGAAAACTATAAGTTTAAGGTGTGCGCCCATCGGGACTCGAATCCGGGTCTTCTAGACCCTATCAGGTCCGGGTTCGACTCCTCCTATGAACTCCCCTCCCTGGGACTCGAACCCTGGCCCCTCAGGCCCGTGCTCGACTCCCGTGCTGCACGAGAGCTCCTAGCCCCAAGACAGAAACAAAGCCTTCTCGAAGCTTCACTAATCGATCCCACGATGCGGGCGGCACAACAAGGTCCAAGACTCGAGAGAATCGAGCGTGTTCCAGCTAGATCGAGAAGCCGGCCGGATGAAGTCGAGGTATCGGTAGAAGATAATCGATGTGTTTAATATGTAAATCATCAGTGTTTAGTCGGCCATGGCTCGGGAATCTGCTCCGCGTGGTTTATTGGCAGACCCGGAAAGTAAAGCACTTGGCCGACAATGTGTTCAAACTCGGTGGTCGACTCTTGACAAACTGCAAAGACCTAGATCTCAAATATGATCTCTTATAATATAATAAGTAGGGGTGAGCGAGGCCTGAATTCTGAGTTATAATTGAAACAGAGTTCTAAAAAGTAAAAATAACCGAGTAGTATCGAGTTTGGAAGAGTTTATGTCCATCAATTTCATCACTAGATCAATAGTTTAGTTTCATACACCAACTGTCCAACATGTCAATTTAATGTTCTGGTTTTTTATATTTTTTGTTAAAAATACACAGCCATATTTATAATTTTTTGTTAAATGTTCTTTTTTTGGCTAGTTTGTTGTGGTTTTTTAGTTGTTTTATTGTTTGATAAAGACTGCTGAAAAGTGGTCGAAATATCACATTTTTAAAATAAAATACAGTATTAACAGTGAAAAGTCTAATGATTTATATGTGTAAAGTATCGAGTCAATTTCGAGTTCTACTACCTCGTTTTCCTGTTTTATCACTTACAATATATACAATATTAATTTTATTTACTGATGTAGTCTGTACGAAGGCTCCTTAAAATTATTAATTAATTAATTAATTATAGAGAGGAAATTAAAATGTAATCGCTGATCAAGTATACGAACGTTATTTTGGCTATTTAATTATTGATATTACATGAAAATGTTGATATCGATATATCGACATTTCATTATTTGTACCAAAAACAGTTAAAAACTTTTGAAAAAATCAAAATTTGTGTCAAAAGACTGGCTCTGTTATTAAGCTTAAAAGGGTTCATTAGGTAGCACCAAAAATGTATAACGATTTTTACGTTTTCGCACTCGCGTCAAATGACCCGGCACCTCCACCAAAATAATAATATTTTTGATCCTCGATTTCGGGTAACATTAAATAAATAATAATAAATAAAATAAATAAATAAGTTCGAAAACGAAATTTCGTGTATACTTGCATACCCATATTAATAAGGTATTAATCTATATAATTCGAAGAGTCTGCTATTTCCCTAACAAAATTTAGTCCAAAATTTTAGGTCGTTTTGTTATTTTCAACATTGTAGACAATTGAAATGAGGTGACATGATTGTGTTATTTTAACTGGTTCCCGACCCTCGTGTATAGCATGGAGCATGCGTATGAATATCAACACCACTGTGCCCAGTTCAAATATCGCCAGTTTTCCCGCCCCTAAGAGCCTCTACTCTCTACTCTCGATGCAGCTGTTGTGCCGATAATGGCCGCTCGACATGCTTCAATACGATCGTCTCCAACGGCCGCGACTGTCGGTGACATATTTATTACATCGCGTTTGCAATTTCGGTTCGTATAAACTCCATTGTTTGCGGTTGGGAAGTTACACACGCAATTTTCTCAGTTTTGGGGGTTACTCCTTTTGATTCTCCTGGTTTTGGTTGGAAAGGGTGTTTTTACGATCGCGCGTGATAAAGCCAGTCTTGCGCGTGAAGAAGAGGCAACAGATACGATCTAGACCCGTCTAGGAGTGAAAAGTAATTTTACGGATTTTTTTTTTTGTTGTTAAAATCACGAGTGTGAATAATGCACTTTTATGGACTTCACTTTCAATACTTTATTCAATGATATGCCCATTTTAGTAATTTTGTATGTTTTACACTTTTTTGTGGAGGAAATAAAACTGATTGTAATGCTAATAGATCGTCGGATTCTACACCCCTTGTACACCACCGACCATAAGTAAATCAAGGGTTCCCTACCTACTATCTACTTCCTATAGCCTGTGATTTACTTCAAAGTAAATCACATTCGGAAGGATATATTCTGAAAGTGTGTTCTCTTGTGATTAATTCGATGTATCACACGCTACAATATCTTACAAAATGAATACGATAGAGCATTATTACACGTGCAATTAGAATGTTTTAAATGAAAATCTTTAATTGAATTATTCAGTATTTGCACCACTTAGGCAAAAAAGGCACGGTGACTTGGGATGCTTGGGATTAGCTAATGGCATAACGCAATTTCAAAGTGCAAAACTTATTTCATGTTGTCTTCCGAACTCTTACCTCTCTTACCTTAGATGGCTTAGATTAAATAACTTCTTCCTAAGGGTAACACTGTAGGGTACTCGATCCTCTTGAGGAGACTATAGGTTGTTATAGAGAAAGAGTCATTTGAAGGGAATGAAACCTCGGAGAAGCTTTCATCAGAATTGAGGGTGTATGGATTCGAACCCGTGACCTCCCGAATCATCTCACGTCTCACACGTTACTGTCGGCAAGGCTCGGACAGAGGTAGTTCCAGACATGAAACTCTTCGATCGAACCTTGCCGACGACGTCAGAGCGGTTAGCACGTCGCATGTCAGTTCAACCACGCTATTTTTAAACTAGAGCAATACTTAATTTATTCTTTAGGTGCGCATACATTACACGTGCGCAATCCACTAATAAAGAGAACATAAATCTTTGTTATGACGGGCTATGTAGATTGTTACCGCAATGTAGTGAAAACACTGTGCGATCACTTCACTTACTCAGGGCCAACCTGGTTGTAATATAATGGGCGGTTGGACGGGCGAGATCGCGATCAGTTTGCGAAACACAACATGTCTTGTTGCTTCTTGTGAGGGGACAATCGGTGTCTTGTAAGGTGTGTGAAGCTGGCAACGATGTGTCTTTCAACTACAAGCTGTCTGAAGTAAGTCGCAAGTGATTTGTCCCAACTTTCCTGGCACTGAAGAGGCGGTGCCATATTGTATGTAGTGGAATAAAAAATAAAAGATCTATGATAATCAATTTCAGAAGTATTTTAAACTAAAAACAATAGAGATTGCAGCAAAACCCCCGATCTCCAGATTATTATAGGAAAATTAAGATTGTAATTCAGAATTTTGAAGGGAAAATCAATAGAGAATGTAGCAAACGCAAGAAGCTCTGGTTGAGACGTTGCTCCCTCGCATGTTGCACGTGAGTGTTTGAAACTTTAGCGCGCATTTTATAGATCGCCAATCATGAGTTTACGACGTAGTTGGACACTTGACCGCGCGAAGTAACTGCGCGGACTGTGATGGTGGTAGCAGTTTACAGTTTACGTCTGTTTCAAGTCTCCTCCCTGCTGAGACCAACTTGTTACTTCCATAATTCCATTTATTCCGTCCCAGAAGTCGTCGGTAGCATCGGCAGGGCACGTGCGCCCTAACTTCACAAACCTCTTGGGGGGGGGGGGGGGGCGTGGTACGACTTACAAGTTACACGCACGTAGCCTACTCCTATATATTCTGCCCGCAACATCGTGTGCCCAAGTCTTAGAGTACCGACAGTGTTGGCTCGAGAGGAAAGCGCTTGACTCTGATTCGGGAGGTCTCGGTTTCGAATCCCGGCAAGGCCGGAAATCCTGACTGAAGTTTTTAACCGAGGTTTTCCTCAGTCGTTAATGCGAATGCAAGTAATTGAGTCCTCTTGAACAGATCGCGGACATCCCTTCACAATTGTTCTATCCGCAACATACCTAATTCACCTGAAGACGGAATACATTGCACCCTATATAACAGGTTTAATTCCTTTGATAAAAAAAAAGTCTGACACGCACGCAGCCTACCCCTGCTCGCAGCAACATCGCACGAAGAGTGTTCGCAATCGTGTGCGTCCAACTCCCATATCCAGCTGATTAGTGATTACCTCACGATTTCAGCCTCATTTGTTCTCGATTTGATTGCTCTTGATTCGATACGATAATCGATTTTAAAATCTGAACAATGTTTCCGTCTCGTCGATTGTTTACATCACTCCTCGGTCGTGAGCGTTGCTTGGCAACAAGCGTAACAACAAAAACACCCGTTACTCCGTCTTATTTGGAAAACGAAAGCTACGCCCCGCGGAATAAAAAAACAAACGCAACCTTTCGTCTGGAAAAATAAACTAAACCCACAACGTGTTTGAGCTCTAGATGTTATCACCGTAGTTTATTAGGTGCGATTCACACCTTCTTGATGACCAGATAAAGTTGAAGATTAGTTGGCGCTCGTCCCATGCAGACAGACCTATGTTCTTTCAATTTGGTCCATCGCCTCACCTTGGCGCGCAGATTTATGGACCCCCGAGTAACAGAGAGCTGCAAATCTTCCACCGTAGCCCGGCGCTGTATCGAATTTATCGGCCCGTTGGATCAGCGAGTAAATCAGGCGCCTGTTGGGGTTGTTAGTCGCGTCATGAGACACGTGTTCACAACCGAGTCTTCAAGGACTGGCACAAGTTCATTATTACAGACAAGCTGCCATTTTAAAAGTTTGGAGGTTTTACTTATATTGTCAAAATATAATATTAAATCCTAATTTAGAAAATGTTCGTGGGTAGAATATATGATCACGTTATCAATATCGTCATTCCGGTTTCAAGATACCATGTTGGGTTGTATTTTTTTTTTTTATGCAAAATGTCACTTGCCAAACGAGGGAGTTTCTATACCTCAAACTGGCTTTCTATAACCGATCGAATTAAATTCTTCTTCCAGACAATAATCATGTAAATAATATATAATATATAATTTCGTAGTCTTACGTGTGATTCCTTCCCTTCAACATAGCGGCATCAGGTTCTGTGTTTCATTATTGTGTAAGATATTCTACGAATTACAAATAATTCAAACATTCCATTAAAAAATTGTCAATTCATTGCGATAGTGACACTAGTTTATTAGAAGCCCAGCAGCGTACCGCGTACCGTTATCTCTTCTGTATCATTAAAACACTTTAACAATGAGGGCTATGGGGGACAATAATACAACCATGATAGTTACTTTGTTGTTTAATTTATTATGCATCTTTGTTATTGTTTCCATTTATACGGTCGACGCATTCCGTCAAGTTTTACGGCGTACGCATTGCATTAGATAATGGTGGAATTAAGTTTACTGCCGTCATTGTAACAACGGTTGGCACACGATGCAACGCTCCACTTGTAAAAGGCTAAATAACGTATAAATCCATTTTATTATTTTAGTAGCCGTACGACGTCGTATACTCAAACTTCCTTCCTATTCGTGAGTTCTGTCAATTTTTATAGCAACCGAAAACGGTTTCACTAAGGTGAATTTTTTTAAATCGACACGTTAAAATCTGTTTATCTCTAAAATTCTTCCTTTCCTGGTGAAACGTGCATCGTTCAAGATTCGAGGCTTGGGCGGTAAGGCGGGTTGCGTGTGAGACTAGTGAAGGGGAGGTGTGATCACAAGGATTGAGATGTGACGAGAATGTTGTGGTCGAGCCAACACTAAGGTGCTAGTTCGTGGGAGGTGGGCAGGAGATGCTGCGATGTCTCGTCAGGATAGGAGTGGGGTGCGGACTCATCCGCCACCAGCTAGCTACCCCTATCCTATCTGAATCAGTTAGTGATGTGCTAGAGTTGTTGTTTAAAATTAAGATCATTTCATTATGATATAGAATATGCGTTTTAGGCAAATTGCTGATCGCTCGGCTGGCTGACACGTCACAGGTGTTTGAAATTTTGAACCTTTCTCGCGAAAGTGGAAATAAATGGCTCAATAGTAAAACTTTTCTAAAATTGGTTTTAAAATAATTTTAAATTTTGTAAAAAAGTACAAAATTTACTATATCCGTGAATTTTTGTGGTTGTTTAAGATTTTTTTAAATCTATGGCTGTAGGGCTGTCCATGTATGCTTTATCACAAAGTTTCATTTACGTCGCCAACTTCCAAATGTGTCCTACGTATTGAAGGAAGACGGTGCTGGGATTGTGTGATCCAGGGGGGGGAGGCTGACTGTTGGAAGAGCAAATAGAATGGTGTGTAAAATCGTATATCAATTTGTCGAGATAAGAAAAGGTGGTCGCGCTTTTCTACGAGAGCAAGTGAACAGGTTTGACGTCATGCAAGGTGCTCCGGAGAGCCCCGACGTTGACGGGCTTCAGATAACAAGTTGCATTGTGTACGTTGTGTGCTGTGATGTATTCAGAGTTAAAATCTGCCTCGCGTTTCTAGAATAAACACCGTAGCCCAAATCTCAAAGTTTATGTAATGAAACGAATGCACTGATAAGTTATCCGTTCGATTTTGATTAATTAAAAACAAGATTTCTTGAAACTGAAAGGTATTTTGCTTGCTGGTTCTTAGTACGTTTTGAAAGCTTTTCGACTAGCTATAGATCATAATGTGTTTAATCACCTGATTGCAATGGAGGGCACATGAAGACGCGCCCATGCAGCAATGTGCGTGCCCTAGGCTACTCCCGAGCTGTCACTCACGCACGCATTGCGTTCGATTACTATTATAGTATAAACATTCCAGAGCGAAAGTCTAACCAATCCAACTAAATCAGGTAACAATAGTCTCGGACACACGTGGGGACGGGGTCAGGAGTGGGCGCGGCCCTGGGGCGTTCTTTTAATTGTTTCATTGTTACGCTGTGTGGTGTTTCTGTTTCCTGTTGGAAGCGAGGTCCCCCACACTTACTGTGTACATACATACATACACGCTGGCTGACGTCGGGTGTCGTCGCTTGAACCACGCAACAAGTACAGCTCGGTATACATCATGACATATACCTCTCTTATAGGTCGGAGGCAAGCCTCGACTCAAGCCAATGCATTTGTATACACATATTTTAATTTAAACGCCAATAATATAGGCTATTTGTTTACAGGCACAATGAAATACTATAGTTCGTGCCTTAATTTAATCAACGGTTGTGTAGCGGGTGTTTCGTTTGGTTTGATAACATTGTGTAACGATAATTTCGAACCCCATTGCACGTAATGAAGAGATGCCATGTGTGTTACTATTTGTGTCAACTTCAACTTGTCCGTGATTAATTATGTTGTGTGAGTGCACTTTCAGCAACCCGCGTTTGCACTCGCATGCACTTGGTATAAATAATGTTTTTAGTTTTATCTGGCCATAGGGCAAGAAGGCTAATGCAGAGTACGTGTTGCCCTCTGTAGAGTTACATAATATTTTTATTAGCCTGTATAGGTCTTTCTATTGTAATCATAATAGAACCATCAAGACATCGAGCACAAGACAAAACCCTGTTACTTAGCGACACTGACATATAATATATGTCACAACTTGTCAACACCTTGTCAACCACAACTACTGAGATAGCATATTGCACTGCACCCATAGCTTGCCTTTCTAATGTGACACCTTGAGATCAAGCTGTCTGTCTGTCTGTCTGTCTGTCTCTGTCTGTCTGTCTGTCTGTCTGTCTGGCTGTCTGTCTGTCTGTCTGTCTGTCTGTCTGTCTGTCTGTCTGTCTGTCTGTCTGTCTGTCTGTCTGTCTGTCTGTCTGTCTGTCTGTCTGTCTGTCTGTCTGTCTGTCTGCGTGTGAACATAATAATACCTGATGATGGTGCATATGGTGGTGCACACTCTACTCAAACTGTTCGTTTAGTGGACACGCACACAGAACGTTCTATTTCACACGGCCGTGAGCGAGGCACGAGAACTATTAGCGCCCTTTGCAGAATGCAGATCTGTGTAAGTAATAGGAAAACCAGAGGGAAGCAGAAGAAACTACAAAAATTAATAGTTTAACATTTTTCCTTGTTTTTTTTGTCAAACACTTATAAAACAATCACAAACAATCACTGCCCAGGCCGAGTTTTTGTAACACTGTGCAATGGATTCGAATCCATCAACGACAAACGTGATATCAGGGGTGTGCAAACAGTGACTTTGCTGGAACGAATCTCATACCAATCGTATAATCAGGGATAGGTATTTATGGTAAAAACGAATTTTCACCGCTAAAAACAGTAAATTATAAATAATTTTCAACACCAATTCACCGCTTTTGGTCAGAACAAAGCCAAAGATGCAAATAAGCTCTGAATTCTCATAACTAAATTGTATTGTAATCTGCAATTGTCTTTTAGAAGATCCCATCCCATACCCAAAATTTACAAAAATATCAGTGGGGAGAGATATTATAGAGCTTTCAACTAAATGTTGAATTTTTCACCCCAAATATACCTGCCTCTATGTATAATTATCCGAAGTGAAGATCCGTTCCTAAAACACTTTTTTAGCCAACATTTGCTGCTCAATCGATGAGTTATTCACAAATATTTGTGCCGCGCGTGTTACCTTTATTTTTTGATTTTTTGTTTAACAATAATAATTTGTGCAATCTAAATGTATATTTTCAGAATACTAAATATTATATCATTATACTTTAGGTAATTCATATATTTTTTTTCGTTCATAGATGGAATCTTCAGCCTTCATGTTTATGTATAATATACTATACGATTCCTCTTCCGTGGTTTTGTAATTGTATGAATGCCTCAACAAAGCAAATGTCAAGCACGCAATGAACGAGTGAACTCACGATTCGTATAATTTCTTGTTTTGGTAATTTCTTCATAAATTAAGCATTATTATATACGACTCTGGGCTGTAGATTATTAATGAATTTCATAACTCGAATGTCTAAAAGCCTCGCTGGGAACTTTTTGTCACTTGTAACTGGTTCGTTACGTAATTGTTCACTCTGTTCTCCTGGTAAGAATGCAACACATAGACAGTAAACCGCGCTAGTTGTTTCTCGAGCTAATTCATAAACACTCTGCGTCCAACAAACTGTTTCGCAACGTTTTACCCACTCTAATGTAGTTTTACTACTTCACTGATGTGATCACAGTTGAGACTGGGTAATTAGGTTTTAGAGTCGTCGTTCTACCAACTAGGGACACATTGTGTTATCTTGTGCACTGCTTGCCTTGTAATAATCTCATATAAACAAATGTATACTCCCATTAGAAGCCGTTGCAATCCTCTTTTGCGTAAACATGAGCAGATCACCGAAATAGTTTATTTTTATTTATTGTTTAACACATTGATGCGTTAGGTTGCTAAAAGAGGGCATAGCCCCAATCACATTTAGTGTCTAGCAACATACTCAATACTAATACTAAAACATTGCAATTAAATTATTTAAAAAAGATATAACATAAAGCCACGCAGTGTGTATAGACATTGTGAAAGTTAGTCTGGAGAAATTTATGACAAGCATAAATTGGTATTTTAGTTAATGAATTTTCAATATTGTACTCAAAAATTGTCTATTTTTCGTGTAAAACTAGAAAACTTGATTTCTCGACTGTGGGTATAGTCCTTAGTCAACTCATACTTTGAAGTATACACCAGACGGGCAAAAGTCCAATGCTTGATTGACTGTTGTACCCACCCTTGGCCATTGGCACGTGGGCACGTCAATACGCGGTGACAAATGTCACTTTTGACGTTATCTATCGTAATGGCATGTCAATTTTTCAGGCTCGTAGCCGTCGCCGATCGTTATGTTCTGCTATTATTATTAAAGTTTCCCCACCAGTGTATACGAGCATGTACGGAAGAGCGCGTACAAAGCTAAGTGTACATTCATGATACGAAATCACTCTGTTTCGTGCGCGCTCAAAATCAATACCGTCTAATATGTCACTAGCGAGTTGTTATCGTTCCTCATTGTTCTCAGATCTCGGTAGATATCCGTTCCTCGGAAGACTTAATCTTAGACGAAAAAACAACAAAAGAAAAAACGAAAATAATGAAAACATCCCACGATACTAATTTGTTTCGGAGTCGTTCGTATAATATGTAACGTCTTCGCTTTGTTCAACAAATACAATACAAAAGATAAACAAATGTGTCGTTGAATCTGTGATAGTGGAGTGTATTTAGACAAACTAAAGGTATTGTATGATTCATATTCATAAACAGTCTATTTTTCAGGTGTGACTAGAAACTTGATTCCGCTGTGGGTATAGTCCTGTAGTCAGACCCTCATGACTTGAATGTATACACCAGCGGACAGAAGTAAGAACTGTTGGGCACCCCTGCCCCTGGCACGTGGGCAGTCCAAGTAGCGGTGACCTTGTCTTCTGTGACGTAGCGATCGTATGGGCAGTGATCATTATCAGGCTCGTAGCCGGCGGCCGATCGTTTTGTTTTGGCTAATTATTATTAAATGGTTCCGCCCACAGTGTAATTACGAGCTGTAAGGAGGAGCGCGTCAAGCTAAGGTGTGACACTCCGTGATACGACGACATCACGTCTGTTTCGGCGCGCTTCATAAATCTTCGTCACAATATGTCACCTAGCGAGTTGTTTATTCGTTCACTCTGTTGGTTCTCGATCTTCGGTAGACTATTCCGCTTCCTCGGAACCTCCTTAATCGTTAGACGAAGCACAGAGAAGAACACCGAAATATTGATGAACATCCTTGCGCGATCTGTAATTTATTTTAAATTATACTTGTTCGTTTCGTAGTCGTTTCGTACTACACGTTGTATGTAACAAGGTCAGTTGTTGCGAACACTAAATAACACTACAAAGCACTTAAATCAAAGTGTTCTCGTTGAATCTCGCCATGATTGTGTCAACCTGTCATGTTGTGACTAGTTGGTGCTCGTACAAGACACTTTCCTTGCTTCATACTTTACAAAGTTATGTCACAGAGTGTTATATTCATACCACGTGCGAGTGCGCGGGGTCTTACATTGTCTCAAATAAGTTGGTGCTAGAAAGAAAAGAACCGCTAACCATTTTCTCGAGACTTCGAGAGCATTGCCTGCATGTGAACAAGTATCGATTTGCGCTATGTGAAGGCTCGGGTACTGAGTATTGAGTAAGTAGGAATGATAAGGAAAAGGAAAAGCAAATAGTGGTCGGGCAAATTGAAACAATGCAACCACAAGACTGTGGTTCTTCTCGGATGTTGGTTCAAACCATCATGTTGTTACTCGTCTGGATAATTCTTATCTTGTTTCCTAGCTAGTAAACGGAAGCAAGGTTAGATACTTACGTCATACTTACGGGGTGTTTCTAGCTATGAACGAGGTCATACCATTGAAGTTGGGCACATTTTCCGAAGTAGAAACTGTGACTTGTTCAGTTTCAAAATGTTGTTTTGTGAGTTGAAAAATTTTCCTAACACGTGAATTTAAAATTTCTACTATACTAATACAACCTTTTTAGCTGTCACTCATTCCCTCTCATTAATTCTTGGAAGTTTGTAGTAAACATCGGCACGTATCATCATCACGTTCTGCAAGAGTGCAAACATATAACAATTCAAAGCATCTAAAAACTTGTTCCTTTTTAAAGTAGAAAAGACTCATTTGTGCAACTGGTTAAAATCTGTATTATAGGTAGCATGTACGTCCTAGTTTCTGTATGGGGTGTTCCTAGCTAGTGAACGAGGTGTAGCATCGCCTTCATCTATCACATTGTAACGATTCGCCCATTAATCGGCGATCTAGTTAAATTAATCTGTTCAATAATAATTAGATAATAAAGACGGAGTGGGTTTGAGGAACAAACAGGTTAACTCACTGGATCCGGGTGTTCGAAGTCGCCCCCTGGTCCACGGGTGACGTGATTACTTGAGTAGCTCGAGGCAAGGCGACTCGAACTACACACGCCGATATCTTGACACTTGTAGCTCAGTTTATATGGATAGATCTCATTAACGCCAAACTGTGGGATTGTAAGTCGATATTTTAATCGATTCTTCAAGGAAGTTATAGAAATAAACCTACCGTGAACCTGCTTACATTTTCTCGTATTGTTCTGTAATAAACTGACAGGTTATTATCATATCTGGAGACGGTGAACGGTTTTCACTTTCACACATCCTCCCATGTTGGTTCCAAGGCTGTGTGAGACTACTACGCTCTGCTTAGATTGACAGGTCCACTGAAGACACACACCCTCCCAACTGATATGTCGAAATAAGCTGATCATGCCACAAATGTCTCTTATTACGAAAAACGAAGATTTTGTGTTAGTTCGTTTCTTTCGTCTGACTGATAAGTTCTACAAAATAATCCCCACAATGTGACAGTAAATTGAAAATATTGTAAATGTAGGTTATTTTTAAGGGGAAATATTGTATTTCGTCAACAAGTATTGCATTATTGTAATGATCGTGTTGTCGTGTTGGCAGCATCAGCTTGCATAAAATAAATCAAAGCTTAACCTCCAACAGTCACTTGATGAACCGAGCTGTAAAACCTGACAGTCCGATTAACCCGAGTACTCCTCTAATTCTGATTGTTGACTTCCTTTTCATTGACTTCTGACAACAATCCAGATCTCACGAATGTTTAACCCGGAGAAGCAAGGGTCAGCCTCGACTTGAACTTGTCACTGTTAGGATCGGCCCCACAACTTTTACACAATGTGCACTCATTTCAATTCCTGACCGGCCCATAACAGGCAACCTCCATGTTGTAGCTGTTGGGTAAGAGAATTTAGCTCAGTTCGCCTACTATAGGTATAGATAGATACTGACCAACATGAAAGCAGCATGAACATTAAATTGATTGTTCATTCTCAATTCAATTTAATTCATTATTTATAAACTTGTCTTGTGTCTTACTAGACATGGAAAAACAACACAATTTCTCAATATTTAACCTCATAATGTTACACGTATTATTTATTTTTGTAGATGTACACATTGCTGACTGGAGTTCGCTTATACAATGAAAGTCAATTTCAAGGTATTCACCGTTCTAACCATAAAAAAATTACGTATTTATGAAAATATCTTGTTTAAATGTGTTTGCCATGATGTGCATTAAAGTCTAAATGGTCGTGGGCCAAGGTATGAAGCTACAATTTTAAATATTTGCCTCGGGAGTTGGTTGTTGTGAAAAGTTTCGCGTCCTAACTAAAACTTTCTGGAATTGACGTTTCAACTTTATAATTGTTGAATGTAACGAGTGTTAACCCCCTCTTGTCTCTCGCGAGCCGGGCGCCTGGCTGAAGGTGGGGTGGGCCCAGGGAGAAAGTTAATTCCAGGGGATGTCTCGAGAAGAGGCTGACAATAGGGATCAGAGCGCTCGCCTCAGCCGCCGCGGGAGCGAGTTGAAAGTTTCACAAAGTCGTTTTATTGACATTAGATTTAATTTTAGGCGGTTATTGTCTTTGAACGACGACCAGCCAAGCAAACAACACAGCGCGATAAACAGATCAGGCTTCGTCAACACTTTGGGTAACTTCGCGACATTCTCTCAAACTTACCGCAGTTCGTGTATTGTTACTTCAAACTGTACCCCAGTGATGATATCGATAAAACTGATAGACTTATTGTTCATGTTTCAACAACTATGTTGATTATTAATCCATGATAATAACAAATAAATAAATAAATTGTATTTAGAGTCTACCCACTCAGTTATATAACTGATTTTCAGTGGGGGACAGTAAATCAAAGCGACCAAGCCAACCCTGTAGGCCCCGACGCAATCGACGAGTGGGAATAAAGTGCAGAATATTTACAACATTGATCGTGAATGACTTCCTCGAACCTCACACATGGGCACAGACAGACACACACGCAACTCTAGACACAAAAGTTGTAACCAGCTTTACACCTCGAATCCCTTTCACTCGCGGACGGGCGTTCTTTAAAAATCTACAATATTATACTGATATGGTTTATGAAAAAGCTATTCGTGCATGTTGCATCGGTTTGAGTATAGCTACAGGAGGAGTAGGAGAACTTGGATATTATAATATTATTCGTCATCTTCTACTTGGGTTATAAAATTTACAGTTTTCCCTCTTCAAAAAGGTGTTTTAGTGTTTTCTTACACTTTTAGAGAACTATATTCACAAGAGGAAATCAGCTATTTGTAGCGTTTTTTTTTTTTACACATTATGTTTAGTTTTATCAATTCACAGCACTCGATCAAAATATTTCCGAATAGATTGAGGCAGTCCTTGGCGATGAAATAGCTTTGAAACTAGTTATTTCATTGTGGTGCTACCTACCAGTGTGCGCCGCAACTACTTGAGCGACGAGTCGGTAAAAGTCTGTCCGCCGTGCGGTCGAACAGAACTCTACCTTACCCTGCTCACCAGGTTCGCCGGTACGCCGAGAGATCGCGCTGGTGTCGCTGTGCGAGTCACGGGGCGGGCTGATTCAAACACCGAGCGAGCGTAGAGCCGGTAGAACTCACCTGGGCGCATCGCTCTTTACCGGGAACCGGCCGGAAGTGTTGGGGTGGGGTGGTTACTGATCCGTGCCCGGAACAAAAGAGTTGCTCCCTGCTTCTTCTGAACACACTCGATGCCATTTGAATATCAAGACCAGTCAAGCCGTGGGGTTTAGACGGCTCAAGCACGTGTGCTCTGTCTTCTCTCACTCGGTGCCTTGCGTCGTATGATGACTTGCCTTGTTGCAGAACTCTGATACACTAACTTTCTGTAGACCACCCCCCCACATCCCCCACTACGACCACCGTCTTATCCAACCACTCGTCCTCAGACCCATTACCTAATGTGGTGCCCATCATCAGTTTTGACTCGCTAAGACATTATTTCACCACGTTCCCCAAAATAAATAAATAAATTGTATTTAGAGTCTACCCACTCAGTTATATAACTGATTTTCAGTGGGGGACAGTAAATCAAAGCGACCAAGCCAACCCTGTAGGCCCCGACGCAATCGACGAGGATAACCAACCAAAGATATAGCAATCAGTGGTATGGATGGACAGTGCGAATACCCGCGGATCAATTTTTATAATCAATAATCAACAATCAATCAAGATAAAGAGAATGTTTGATTTTTATAATTTTTTTGTATTCTTCCACGTTTTCACACGCATCCGTATTAGAGGAATTCAGACGTCCAAAGTCATAAAGTTTTTGCTTGTTCAGACCGACATCAGCCTAAGCTCTATGGACCATTGTCAGTGATTTTTTGGGCAAGTATTTCTGGAAACGTTTCGAAATTACATTCTTTCTTTTCTTTGTGCGAGTATTTTGAAGTGCATGATGCGGAATGTTCAGTTGTCGTAGCTGCTGTTTAGCCGTCATCACGCACACGCACGCACACTCACGCACGTACGCACGTGCCCCTGTCGTCTCGTACAGTACGGCGACGAGATGATTCTCTCGGAGCCCGGTCTTGAGCCTTTGATCCTCTCAAGCTCAGTTCGTTCGTGTTTGCATTTTGTATTCATGTTTTTTTTAGCGGCGCTCGACTCTCAGTAATCCTTTCTCTTTTTTACTACCGGATGTCGCGACAATTACGCCCACCCCTTGAAACCAGTGGTGGCCGACAGCGTGACTATTGATTCCCGGCCTTGTGCTCGACAAGACAAGACATGTTTTTTTCCTCTAATATCAACCAGAACAGTTTTACTGTCATGATTGTGTTGGTGATACTGACATGTCTCTCGCCGAGAGCGATCCCAAATTATTTTTCGTTCAAGCGAACGCCAGCAGCCCTGCCCTATACTGAATGTAATTTTACCGTCTACTGCACCTCCCCCCCCCCCCCCATACCCTCCAATAACCTCCCACAACCACCAAAACCACGACCACGACGACGCATACGCTCTTGGCTCCCAAATCCACAATTCAATGTTGTGGTCCTGGCTTCATTTCGTCAGAATCCCATTGGTCAGAACTCAGTTGTATGTACTTACGCAGTTATAACGCTTGTCAAGTCCTAATCTGAAGTCAATTTCATTATAGTACCCTACCTTCACTAATTACGTCACCAAGTTTCTAGCCAGCTTCCTTCACTTGCGTTCAAGTCAGAGGGATGATGTAATTGTAAACACTGAACGGAACGCCCTCTCAGATTTGCATATGGATAAGTTAGAGCGCGACAAAGTGAATCATGACGTATATTTTGGTCCCTCTGGGTGTAACAATAATTGATGACTCCCACAATCATTTGATCCAGTTATTTGTTTTCACATCGCCTCGCCTGCGCCGGGAGACAGTCAGCTTGTAAAGGGTGCTCGAAAACAAATCCATTATGAAAATTTGCCAAAAATTTCCCCCAAAAAAAAAACCTGATTTCCCAAAATTAACGCTTTTTAAATGCGTGCTGGCTTCGGATCACTCATCGCCCCGAAACCCAATGAAAGCCACCCCCCTCCGGGTGCTGGTGGAGGTGGATGAATGTTGTCCTGTCCAGATAGATTCGTGTTTTGATTAGAGGCTCTGCTTTCTAACGGCGCTCGATCGTTGCATCAACCCGTGCGATCAGGAGATTATCACACTTGCCATCACACTCGCGCCTTGAAATATGCTGTTGGGAAATTTAGATGTTATTGACTATTGTATGGAGATGAAGATGAATAAAGCTTGCTTTTGACTTTGACTTTGAATGATTGAAAGGTATTTTGCTACTTGCTAGTAATTGCAGACAGCAGAATCATGCCCTTTTTTTTTTTCCCGGGTTTGTCCCCCCCCCAACCCCTTTTTTTTTCCTATTCATTTCACAACAAGACGCCTCCTGTTTGAATGCCTTGAACCTGAAATGCAATACAAAATAGTTCAATAAAATAAAAAAATTTTGGTTTATTTGGGGTGGCCCCTCGCACGCTTGGCTGGACTGGGGCTCCAGTATTTCACGGTTTCCAAGCCCTCACGTTCGTGGGAAAAAGTCTTTGTAGCCAGTTCCTTCATTACAATTCCGAGATCGTCTGGACCAGATTTCGGGTCACTCCGCAGGAAAACAGGATGCGACAACGAAGAAGAAGAAGAAGGAGGAGGGGCAACGTTTGTTCGTGCTTGTTTCCGTCAGTTCCCAGCAGGTCGCCCCTTGTCGCGATTAGTGTGATTTAAACTCGTTGTGACCTCAAAACACTCAGGCTCCATTGCACCTCCTCACTCATCACGATAATTATTTTATGAAGCTACCTTTAAAAACCTGCTAATAAACTCAAAGTATACCACACAAGTTTAAATTTTGTTTGTTGACATAAATCTTGTGTGGCTCTTTTGGTCGTGTGGCTCGTTGCTTGTGTGGCTCTTTGGGTCTTGGGGTTTAGGTATCTGTTTCCCAAATGCAGAAGGTCCGGGGTTCGATTCCGCTAAAGTCAGAATTTTTTTTAACTTCTATTTGGATTTCAGTCCTCATTTTCTTGCTTAGATTTTTGTAAACGGTGACTTTGGAGCGTCCTAGCAACGAAGCACTTTAAAAAATTTTCGAGTTGTTCTGAATCGGCCTTTTGATTCGGCGTTGATTCGGGGGGGTTTCGCACTGTCCTACCACTGTTTGCTATTTTTTGCAATTAAAAAACGTCTTGGTTGGGTTATGCTCCCGGGTCCATTGCTTTCGGGGCCTGCAGGGTTGTTGGTCGCTTTGTTTAAAAGTCCCCCCTGAAATCAGTTAATAACTGGGGGGTAGACTCTAAATAAAATTTATTTATTTTTTATTTATTTAAGGGCCCTTGTTTGACTTTTTTTGGACAGCATTCACAGCATACACACGTGTCCTGCTCTTTCTGTTTGATATTCACGCGCGTCCTCGTTTGGCCCGAAGATCCCGGGTTTGGTTTCTATTCCACCGTTCTGGGGTACGGTAATTATAATTACTATACTTATACCCCGCAAAACAATATTTTGTTGCATGAATATGGAAGGTACTTTTTTAATATCTTGGGGGGTACACAAAAACACATTGTACCCCCAATTCACTTCGGATGCCCCCCAAAACCCCACCCTCAAATGCAAAGGTGCGGGTTCGAATCTCGATAAAACAAACTTAAAAATTTTTAAATTTTAATGGCGCTTTGTATTGTTTGTTTTCCAAAATTTAAATAACGAACGATATTATTCAACATGTTTTGCACTGTGTTGTTTGCTACCAGTGCCAGTGACACGTATGTTTATTCAAGTGTGTGAAACCAGCACCAAAACAATATTTAGGACTTCTATTGATGACATTGAGGCCATCCTCAGCATGTGTGAGCCATAATTAACTGTTAAACTAAATATGATTAATTAAGTTATTATTTTAATGATTTCACATTGTTCCGGTGTTATCTGGGACTTGTTCTCGCATTGTGTTGGCCTTGGCTCGGAGAGGCGTGTACGTGTTCGTAGTGAAGACAATGAAGCCTACGCCGCTAAGCTGTGAATGCCAAGTACAAGATAGAAAGGAGACTACATTGTGAAACATATCGATACGACGACATTATTGTGTGACGTCATGGAATTATGTCCCTTAATTGCTAATTAGATTTTGCGAACGGTAAATATTGATGCTTGTTCTCAATTGCAACTTTTTTATTGTGTAAATTGAATCGCAGTGGCGTAACTAGTCCTTGTTTTTTTGGGGGCATTCCCGGGAAAGTATTATCCTGGTACAATGGGGGGGCGTCCCCCCCTCCCCCCCCCCCCCCCCCCCCTATGCGGGCTAGGGGGCCCGCTGAAAAAATTTTTCCCTTTTTGGGGGTATTTTACTAGGGTTTTTGCGTGTTTCGTTGCTAATTTATAAAGTTGTGATAATTGTCAGTTTCATTGACAGTTTACAAAATCTTGCCACAAATTTGTGCTCCCCCTAGCCCCCTTTTGACCATATTTGTGGGGGTCGCACCCTCTCTTCCCCCCACTATTGAAACGTATCATTCGCCACGGGGTAACCCCCCCCCCCTGACTCCAGCACATATGCATACCATACTGCATACTACAAAGTACAAACAAATACTGGGTCACGTTTTAATTTTAAATAGAATGCGAGTTTTAAATAATATTTTGGTGCTATCAATAATATTCAATATAGATCAGCTGCGGCGGGCCAGTGGTCAGCTCACTCAAAACACATCATGAATGAACGATAGGATCCCACTCTTTATCCCACTGGGAACTGGGAAGGGTGGAAAGTGTCGGGTGCATGGTATGTGCGGAATGTGAAGAGGGGGAGGGGGGGGGGCAGCCCTTTAGTTTTACGTCATGCAATGCATTGAACCTACTTCCTAACGGTATTTCTGAACTGTGTGAAACCATTTACATCTTTCAAGTTTCAAGTGCTCAATAATAAAACTCACGATTTGTCGCTCTACATTTTTAAATGTCTTATTTTAAAAAGAGTTAATGCCTAATCATGCATGACATAATAATATTCTTGGTCCATCTGTCTGCTCTCGTGTTTGGATCTGTTCCCGGCTCCTGATTGGCCGAGGCGCGAGACTGCTCGTCGCCCATTGGCCGGCGGGTTCGTTCACGGCGAAAGGTAAAACTCAACGGCCGCCGTCTCGTTCAGTTTGAGTTTTGCCTCGTAGCCCAGCGGTCGTCGTGTCGGTGTGATGTAAAAGTGAACGATCGTCCCTTGTGTGTTCGGATTACGACTGTGTACGTACGTTTGTGTCGTGTGAGGTGCTACGTTTGTTTCTCGTGTGTGTGTTTGGTTTAGCAGTCGGCTTCCCAAGCCGGGTTTGGGACGGGGGTCATGGGGGGGTACGCGGGAACAGGCTTCGTCCATCGGATAGGATTTGGGGAATGTAGGAAGCTAGAGACCCAGGTACATACCGTATCTTGTGTTTTGCATGATGTTGGTTGGTCGTGGCTTGCGGTTGTGTAGGCCTAGCACATGGGGTACAAGGATATTCTTCCTTACGAATATCCTTGTACCATGGGCCTAGACTAGCACTATGGCGAGGACCGAAGAAACAGCTGCAGGGGTGTAGCTTGTTATTGACAGAGAGTTGGGGTATGAAGTCGGGCAAAACAAAACTATCAACCAGAGACGTTGCTACGTTGTATTTTATGGTTGCTTGGAGGCTGCCGAGATCACAAACATGTCCCAAAGTAACTTTGAATAAGTTTTGTTCAATGACAGAATATCATTCTGTGTGGTGTGAATGACTTTTTACAGACATTTCACAACAGTTCGATTGGTTCTTTATTTGGGGACATTGACACCTTTGCGTGACACGTATTGCCTCATATCAAAACTGTGATGATTGTTTTCCCAGAGGACTTGTTTGATCAATTCCCACTAAACTATAACCCTAACCGGGTCTCGAACACGCAACCGTCTGTTTCTGCGTAACAACATGAACACAACCTGAATTAACCGCTGTTGTGTTGGACACGCTTCTGTGATAACAAATGGGTCATTATCACCCATCACAAAAGAACACAAATGTATTAAACTTGAATTAAATCCGAATAGGTAATTAAATATTTAGTAGATTTCACTCAAAAGCTAAATTCTATGGCACGTTTGCTTGGCTGACTGTTTCTATAAATAATTTACTTTGTTATGCTACATTTTCTCTTTCGTGCAGTGTAGCACACACACACCGAGAGTACAAGACGGGGACGACGGGGTTCGAACCCAGAACGCCCGCGCCCTCATTGCGGGCGCAACGACTTCAAGATAGTCAAGGGCGGGCGGAGACTAAGATAGTATCTGGGGAGTAGATGTTTTAGTGGGCGGTATCAAAGATAACATCACAAGAGCCATTATAACCATACCGCACGTTCATCGTCGTCTCGCTTTCAAGACTAGAGCACTTAGCAATTAGAGCTTTAGCGTAAAGTCCCATTATGTCACTTACTTGGGTGAGAGAGTATGGCGAGGGGGGGGGGGGCAAGGCAAGGTGGAAAATGGAAATTTGATTTAAGTAAGGTGGGGGGCACTGTCTGTCCAGTAATGTCGCGGCAACAGCTGTTGCACCAGGCCCTCGTCACATTCACCCTTCCACTCTATGTGAACTTGACCTCGGTCCTCACCTCTCTTACCAAGAGTGAAAATAAACATTAAACGGTCGCTAGTTTTATGCTTATAGTGAAACGCTAGGTGAATCCCAGGTGAAAGCAGTTTTGTTATTTACTGGTCTGTTAAACCTACTTGTTTACTTCGCGCTTCAAGTATGTACCCTCCTTGTAAGACCCGGGTTCTACTCCCGTCTGTCAAGTATGTACCCACCTTGGAAGACCCGGGTTCTACTCCCGTCTGTCAAGTATGTACCCACCTCGTAAGACCCGGGTTCTACTCCCGTATGTACCCACCTTGTAAGACCCGGGTTCGACTCCCGTCTGTCAAGTATGTACCCACCTCGTAAGACCCGGGTTCGACTCCCGTATGTACACCCCTCGTAAGGCCCGGGTTCGACTCCCGTATGTACCCACCTTGTAAGACCCGGGTTCGACTCCCGTATGTACCCACCTCGTAAGACCCGGGTTCGACTCCTGTGCTCCGACAACGCTACACAGAACCCTCCACGTCCTGTGGTGCCTCCGTGGGTTGCTGCAGACTATTTGCTTAGCCTCATTTCTTTGTTGCCAAACTTTGAAGGGTCTGTTCTCCGACAGCCAACAAGAAAGAGCCGACTTTTGAAATCCTACGACAAAACAAATTGAACCCAATATAAAGCCGTAAACATTCAGAGAAATATATTTCCTTGCGATGTCCCCTTTCTTTCTTCGGTCGGTGCGGGGGGTTCGGGATTCAATGGTTCTGTTCGGTCTACGACCTGAACATGTTTTCTTTCACTTTCAACCCCCTGCTTGCGACGACTCAGCCAGGACTCAGCCAGAGACTGGCTGGACTGGTCTCCATCACTTGTTACTTTCTCTGGAGTGCGGGCTCGACAGTCACCCCCCTCTCGTTGTCTCTACCTGGCGGTGCTACCGTGGGTCACGGTTCACACAGCACCAGGGCAGGTGGTGCGTTGTTTCAGGCGCAGCTGTTGTGTTGTCAGTTGCTTTGCTGGGTGGGCGGATGTGTCGGGCGTGCGTGGCTCGTTGAAATGCTGTTTTAAAGCGTCACATTCATTCTCGCTCGTGTTTACGTAATTAAATCCCTAGTATTGAAAGTAGATATAAACAAACAGTGCTGCCATGCTGAAGGAAAGGGAGGTGAAACAAATTTTTACAGAAGTCAAAAGTTCACCCAGTTATGTCCCAAATTTTACTTGTTGTAAGGAAACACTGTTTTTGTGGACATCTCATTTTACCTGTACTAGTAAGAATGCGATTCGATCCTGAAACGCTAGACATGGCATAACATTGTTTATGTAGGCCCTAAACTTCCCGAGTCCCTGAGAGGGGGAGTTTGTTGCTTCTCCCTGTTCCCGACGTCTCCCACGTCTGGAGAAACCGTTATCTTGTCTTGTCCCTCTCAGGCCTGGGTTTCCAGTGCTGCCAGACTTGTAGATTCTGTCACGTGGTCTAGGAATCAAAGCCGAGCACTGTCCGTGCTGTTCCCCACGCATGTTCAACACACACACGCAGTTCAACACACACACGCAGTTCAACACACGCACGCAGTTCAACACACACACGCAGTTCATCACACGCACGCAGTTCAACACACGCACGCAGTTCACACACACACGCAGTTCAACACACACACGCAGTTCAACACACACCTGGATGCATGAAACAACTGCCATGGTTGTCCCGGGCAACACAACACGTGCCCCCGTCTGGCGCCAGTGCCTGTGGGAGTGCTCGCCCATCTGCTCGGGAGTGCGCTACGTGTCACACCACCTGGCCTATCAAGTTATCATATAGCACATGGCGAGCTGATGACAGCAGCTGTGAAGTGTGAATGAAGCCTTGTCCTGTCCCGGCCGGAGTACGGGCGCATCTCCGATGGGGGGGGGGGTGCGTGCGTTGCTGTGGTCAGCTAGCGCCCCCCCCCCGGGCATCGGAGAGCGCCCCCCCCCCCCCCCGGAGTCCACTACATGCCAAGCTGTCAGGTCAGTCCGCGTGCGTGTCGAGACTGATGGACGTCAGACGACCGGGACCGTTAGAACAGAAGACAACTATTTCTCTGTCCACACAACACAACGGCAATAACCCGTAATCATTGCTGCTCGGATATATTGCCTTGCGCGGACGATTTCCCAGTATGTTCATTTCATTGGCATCGTCGTCTGTCACCCGCACAGCGACTCGAACAGTAATAACTGAAAGCAACCAATTTAGATGCCTGTCACGAAATACTTATCCGATAATACACTATATTTTGATTTGAGGTAGCCCACATTATCCACGGTACATCATCAACGGGACACAACTCACATCAGTACCTTCTTCTTATCTGTCAAACTCTTGTTTTGGGGCATTGACCCAGCCCAGCAAATGTGACACCGGCCCTTTAATGGGCCTAGTGTTACCTTAATGTGCTAATACCTATTTAATATGGTGGTATATTTTGTTTGTTTCTTGTGCGGTGATGGTCTGGCTTCGCGCTTTATTTAGAGTCTCGAGCTGTTGAAAGTAAACATAACATCCTGGGGATGAGTGAACCTGGTTTAGTCGCCCACGCAGAGTTGAATCACGCGTGTTGGGCAAGTGCAACGTGATTGTATAGTTACTAGTTAGTTAGGCCTCACCTGAACGAACACGAACTCTACATTTCAATCACACGCTCAGTGGCGGCACTATAGGTTTTTTGTTTGGGGGGCGGCATGCACCCCCCCCCATCCCCCCAATAGCAATCCGACCCCCCTGATAATTTCCCCGTTTAGATCAAACGTTAATATGTCGCCATGTAGGCCTATGCTGTAAATTGTTTGCTCGAGATGACGACAAAACAAAATTGAAGCACACAAACTTACATTGTTTCGATATCACATTCAGCCCACCATTTTTTTCTAAAAGGCACAAAATGCACTCATTTAAAAAAAGTCACCTGCGGTGATATTTCCCCATCCCCTGCTTGGTCCCTTTCCCACGAATGTACTTGCGCCCCCCCCCCCCCCCCCCCAATGACCCAACTCTTGACCCTCCTGCACCCGCTGAACGTGTTTCCAGGACACGTTGCGTCAGAGAGCGACGCGTGGAGAATATGTTGCACTAAACACGCACATACTATGTGTGTGTGTAGTGGGCTTCTAGTGTTACAGGCTCGGATCAAGGGACTTGTGCAATGCGTGCATCCATGCGATGCAAGCTGCAACCGGGCGATAATAATAATCCGTTCCTCAAAAGACTTGCAATAAGAGACATCCTATACATTCTGCATAAGCTAGATCCAAGGTTTGTATGATCTAGCTCGAGGCATCTGACATTTCAAATTTATTTGCTAACTTTTTTATTGTTATTCGTACATTTATTTGTCTTGCTTCTAAATCAACCTAATCAATCATCATACTTATTATAACTTGAGTATATCTTAACTTATTTGAATACAATAGCCCTAAAGAGTAATATATGAGTAAATTTAGCCAATTCAATAATTTGTATCCGGTATCGTATCCACAACCATGATCCACATGTCGGTAGCGTGATTGCATCTGCATTTGGTTCCCAGGGGCTAAGTCCTAAACAGCGACCAAGCAAACTCTTGTGTCGTCTGTGTTCCCACTTCAACGTGCACCACAACCATAAAACAATTGAAGACATGCATAGCGTGTTTCCACCCCCCAAGGCCTGATAGTGATGGGCTGGTATCAGTCGCCCTACCTAGCCGAGGCCAAGCCTCTGCTATAGCTAGCTCGCTGCATTATGGATAAGCGAAGTCCACGCAACAATAAACCAATAATCAATTTGTTAACAAACACAACCTCGGGCGATTATCTTACGTAAGTTTTCAGCCGAGGCCCGGTCAATATTTGCACGAGTTGATTGAGGTCTTTGGTGGGATAAGGCTATCTTCTATCAAAGCATAAACATATTATTCAATTCATGGTTACCTGTACAATGTATGTACAGCCTTGAAAGTATAAACGAAGAATACTGCAAAGAAAACTACGGAGTCGGTTTTTTTATTAGCCCCATTGTTGATATTTGCGTTGCATCTATAGCCTACAATCTCTATAACATAGGTCATGATAGTCGGAGCAAAGCATAATGTCACGGGCTAGATTGGTGTGACTTGAGTCGCCCCCCCCCCCCCACCCCCCCCCACCCCCCTAGAGACGGTCCAGGTTCCGGCGCTTCCCGGCCCCGGCTGTCAAAGCGCTATTTACATTATTTGCGAATAACTGGAGCGGAAATGTGATATTTTGAGTTTTCCGGGTTCCCTCGCTTCGTCTCCCGGTCCCGCGGGAGTTGCGTCTTCTTTCCTGGTGACGCGGCGAGTCGGGAAGAATAGTCTGGATGACATTTACCTTCGCAAGCACCCGAGATTATCTTATCGAGAGACCATGTGCATAGAACGGACGTGTGTGCATACTTTTGGGTTTTAATACCTTAGGTTCAAGCATCCAGATGAAAAGATGATTATGCCTGTCTCATCCCCACATTCCGGTAATATCCATACATGTGTACTGTTGACTTACGTTCTTTTAATGGAGAATTTTTAATATGGAGACGATCGTAATCTCAACACCCCCCACGCCCGACACCCACGCAACCTTTCCAAATGTTGCGATCCTGTGACTCAAATCTCAATTCAATAATAATAATAATATTTCACAGATAATCGAAAAACTGATCGCTACGTTTTAGCTCGATCAGCCTCGATGTCGGTTAGAAAAGTAGCATATTTTGATTCTGATATCGACCTATACAGGTCAATTACGTGAGCGCTCGAGTTCTTTGTAGTTTAGCAAGAATGTTTCTATTATTTTACTAGTGAAACCGACCGGGATTGTATATTTTTTTAAATATATACAAAATAGTTAATTTCCCTCCTAACGCGTCTGTTTTGTTGTGGTTCTGGTACCATCTTCCTACATCTCTTGTGTCGGGAGCAACCAACAAGTAGGTGGACGGTGAACTTCGTGACGCGTGAAATAAACTCACAGCCTTCTCGCAGCGCGCGTGACTTGAAACCGAACACCGCCCTCTAAAAACTCTCTGAGAAAGAGCTGAGCGTTCAGAAATATCGTATTCATTATTCATTCCGACTTTTCACTGTGTGGTTCCCCCACGAAAGATTAGAGGAGGAGATATACCTAACCCTGTGGCAGGGTTCTTCCCGTAGGACATGCAAAGTGTGGATATGTGTCGAGCTAGGGGAGGGAGATCCACAGAACTAGACGCGACAGAGACCGAAATAACTTCTTTGTCGGGGAAGCAAGTTTCAGTCGCATCGCTCATTGTCGAGTGCGTGTAAAGTGTGAATAGTAGATGAGCGTGTACTATTATAGTTTAGTGGATTCGCGCAAGTCATGAAGGTATTGTGGTCTAATATTAGCTTAATAATTACGGCGAGGGTCACTAATTGGTAATTATCGGATAATGTGGGTGTTAATCTATGTCTTTGTGCGTACGCCGTGTTCGGAATGTCTTTCGGCGCTGTACGTCTTTCTGTCCTTGCACCGTACGACACCGGTCCGCGGCTCCTACAAGGGCGTCCGCAGGAATTTCGTCAGGGGGGCGCAAACATAATAAGTTGCGCGTGGGACAAGAATGGGGGGGGGGAGGCTCAGCCCCCAACAATTTGATTTCAGGCTTTGAATGCGTTTGTGTGTTTAAAAAAAGTAGTAGGCTGAATGCAATACCAAAATAATGTATTTTTTATTAATATTTTAATAACATCGCTTTATAGAGGATTCCCCTATAGATTGTTCTCAATGGTTCCACTCCACGACAATGACACGTTAGATATCGGTGAAATGAAATGATGTGTATGTGAGGCATGGACGAAGCGGTCGACGTGAGCGTATGTCTATGTCACCCCGACACTCAAATACATCATCTTGAATGCACGCGGCTGTCTTGTGTTTGCAGCCCACGTAACGCTCCTCGTCCATGAATTATAGACTAGTTTCCACGTCTGCGTCTTGTGCGTGGGCTGGAGACGTTCCCAGAACAAAACCACTAGATTATTGGAATAATAACAGGAAATACGAAGCAATCGCGTGTTTCGTGAAAGTAAGAGAACAAACCTGTTATTACGGGTGTTTATTTGTTGGGAAGGTTTTTTATTCAATAGATTGTTTCATGTAACGAGCGTGTGTTGATGTATGGGATGATACAGGGGCGCGGTCGGGGTCTGAACCGCGGACCTCGGGGCTATGTTCTCGCGGGGGGCGTTGGTTGGATCGGATTGAGCAAGGTGTTTAGAAAGTGTTTGACCCCAGGTTGACTTGGAGTGTGTATATATAAGCGTGGGCGCGAGGCTAGCAGTCGTGTCATGTCAGGTCGCGAGGCTAGATGTCTTGCCAGGTCGCGAACCCCAGATAGGATTGTCGCATTGTTTTAGGAAGAAGAGAAAAGCGGGGTCACAGAGAGTAACGAGAAATAAATTACAAATCAAAGCTCTCTTGTCAATGCGAGAGAAGATGCTTGAAGGTATGTGCTCTTCCCAGGGACCTCCATCCATCTCTACTCTTGTATATCTGTGTCGTCAGTTCCTCATGGAGTCGTGATCATCTTCTTTCGTTTCCTTTTTCGCACGATAATTAATAGTCTCAACACGAGTGCCCTGGTTAAACCAACAGCCAGTGACCGCGGTCAGTCGTGATTAGGCTTTGTTCTTGATCCTGCGTTCCAGGTTCGAGCCCCGGCTTGGGCAGTGATCTGGTGTCACTCATCGTGTCGTCACCCTCGTCACGGATCCAGCACGGACCAGGTCCAGCCAGTATAGTGCAGTTTTCTCCTTCAAGGTCATTTTGCTGAAAATAAAGCATCACAATGACCAACTTTTTATCTGCTAAAATCCTGTTTTTTAATCCAAAAGTTTTCTCTTTCAAGGTGATTTTGGTATAACCAACTTTGTATCTATTAAAATCCTCTTTTGATCAGATGGTAATTTGCCTTTAGTATTGCGACAAAACAGTTATTCTATATTCTCCATTACTTCCTTCCTTCCATTACTCTACTTTACGCCCCTGCCTCGGGCAACACAACACGTGCGGTGCGGGACGTGGCTGTCGTCTTCACCGGCTTGGCCTCTGTTAATTGAACTATTAAATCCCCCGTAACACGAGCTAGGCTTCGGTAAATTGCTGTGCGATAATCCATTAGTTAGGGCATGTTACAACTTGAAGGCGGAGTCGTTATAATAATAATAACAGGGCCTGCCTCGGTGCTTATGGTCATAGTCGGACGGAAGTTGAGTGTTATTTTAAATAGCTCACACGTGTTTCTGTCGCATCATATAGTGATCCTTGTTGTGTCCTCTGCTGATCATGGTGTGTGAGGGTAGCGTGATTGTCAACTCTCCAGCGTTGACCTGACCAGGCATCGAGTTCTCTGCCTCAACTCAACGTCAAGCACCGTGCAAACACCCCAGCCTAGGCTCTGACGTCACAGCTGTCAAGTACAGCACTTGCGATGAATATGCATCAGCGGTTTATATTGAGTCGCAGAGATATTTTACACCCAACGACAGAATCTTAGCAGAAACTGGGAAGGAAAATATACTTAGCTGTTTCCTCGATTACTGGTTCCACATCCGCGTGTATCAACACACTGTTCTGAATTTAAAAATATATTTGCTTGGGTGGTGAAATACGATTCTCTATCCTGAAGAAGTGATAATAACATGATCATAATATGCTCTTTATATTCTCCACAAGTCAAGTCAAGCTAAGGAGCCAACGAAACTACCCTGTTTCTGCTGTGTGTGTGTGTGTGGGGGGGGGGGGGGGGGGTTGTAACTCCCCTTCAAACCCACGAACATTGGCTAGGTATTAGTATGACAAGTTTGATTCTACACCTGAGCAGTTTTCTCATATGTTGCCGTTGGTAACACCAGAGTCGATAAAGAAGTTTCCACGCCAAAAACCGACTTTTTATTTAACCCAGGGCGGTATAGGGAGTTGGGGGACCTCCCCAATGGGGGAAACTTCTTTATCGACTCTGGTTACACTTCGGCTAAGACACTTTGCTCAGGATAACAGTCGTCATTCTATCCTCAATGGTCGCATTGATGATTAAAACAGGGTCTGTTGTGGCGAGACGTGTTAGTTCTGTGACTCACGAGGAAACATGAGGGCACCCCCAATAAAACCATTAAACTAACTCCCGCAATTACAGAACGCGCCGGTTTGTTATGCCAGACACATTATCACTGGAATCTGGCGCCAGGAACCTCCCCTCGCCGCCGCCACCCCTGCCTGATAACAGTATTAATTCCCCCCCCCCCCTCCCCGATACGACTCTTCTGCGATCACGGTGCGTGTTCCTCGGACGTGCACGCTAGCGCTCGGCCAGCATCGTCGTCATCCTCCGAGTCTGACTTACAACCTGGCTGGCTGGATGGTGTTCATAGTTCGGTTTAATATTTCAAGGTGTAATTTACCTGAAAAGGATGTTGTTATGTCAGGGGTCGGATCGCGTGTTTCTGGTTCTCCCACGTGACCCGACTGACAAGCGGGTGCACGTGCACCCAGAGACCGGCACGTACTCGACTCCCGACCAAAACTACCGGGGCCAAAGCGATTGGATCGTCTAACTTGTAACTTTGACCAATTCGATTTCTTAAACTTAAACTCTTCTTGAACGTGGACTGGCTTCGATCGCTCGGGAATCACAATTCTATTACCGGACAGGCGATCTACCCAACTTCTTTAGTTAGGTTCAAGTAACCGAACTTTGGTCTGATAGCCGTAGTGAAAATGAGTGATACACCCCAATGTGTATATTTTATCTTCAAGTAGCCACCCTAGAGTCTAGACTGTCCTGAAAATGCACCAGACCGTTTCTAATCCACATGTATGTAATAACATTGTAAGTTTGTCTGTTTTTTGTAAGCTCTTTTTCTCCCCAACCTGTTTTGTTTGTTGATGAAAGACTGAGAATAACGTGCAATGTTTGGAGTCCGAGGGGTGATGTGTTATATCATCACCCCCTTGCATTCGGCCCGGCCACCCCATAAGAAGCAGTTATGATTTTACAACTGTGTAGTTTTATGAATGTGATTAGCCAATAAAGCGGGGGGACGGGGGGTATCGCCCCCTGGGGAATCGTATCGCCCCCCCGCGCGCCGTGGAGAAGATGGATGGATTGGATAACGCCCACCATAACAAAGAACGCAATCATTGCCCTAAGCGTTTGATCGATGGTTGCGAGTTATTTCATTTAGTTTTCAATTATTTAGTCTGAACGGTGTTTGCTTGGTGCACGCACGATCTAACCTTAGGTCGCAGTGAAAGCGAGGTATAGAAAAGCTAATCGTGGCATTACTCTTATCATTCATTATTCATTGGTTGGTACGCTAATTAGGTTAGTCATTGATTGGCAAGGGAACGCAGTTTACATGACTTACCGATGCGTGTATGCATAAACACGCACAAAGACAAAAAAATCAAACAATCTTGTTGGCTTTGGTCAGTATCCATTTATGGTTAGAATCTGTATTTAATTTACACATTTACAAAACAACTTGCACTTTCTAATTTAGTCTAGTCGCTTGACTGGACTTGTGGATCGTGCAAGTACAAGAAATGCAGCGATATAAGACCGAGAAAGTCTTGAACGTGGATCTTCATGTTACATCTTGTTGACAACATCCAGCCAGCCCCCGCGTATAAACCACAGACGGTGTAAGGCGAGCTCGAAGTGACGTCGGTTTCACGGAGTTTTATTCCACCTCTGGAAGGGCGACCACTGATCAATCAACTGTGACGTGAAACAAAATGTTTCGTGTCCTGTGAAACAGAACGAGTCAAAGAATGATCGAACACAGGACATTGGTCTGCATGGCTGCATGGACTGGTGATGCCGCGCTCACATTCGTCATCTCTGCTATTCATGTACTGTAGTGTAGAAATTATTTTAATTTAATCAAATATTTAAACTTGTCAAATGTTTTACATGTTGGCCTAAAAATCATACACCAATGATCCAATTTCCATACAAATTCTTTGGAATTGCATTTAGGCAATAGCCTACATTTGGAGGTAATACGATGAAATAAATAAAAATAAGTAAATAAGTACACAGGTATATTAACAAAAGGGCCGTATCGGAGCTCGAACCCGCTCTCGCCAGCTGTCCGAGCTCACGGCTGCCTGTGGGACGTGATACGCGAGTTATCAAAGGGGCACTTGGGTTGTTCAATGACTATTTGTTCCTAGAGCGCGCGCAATATTGCATGACGCGCCCGCCGGAAGGGCCTATAGCTAGGGTTAACTTCCGTTCCGTTGTGTTGTTTGGGCTATAAGAAGCGGGCTTCCGGCTCTCGACAACTGCTGTCGTACGCGATAGAGTGATCTGGATGAATGCTCAGCGTTTCAATTAGAACGAACGAGACCGTTTCTCAATGAGGATCTAGCTTTTCATCGGAGTATTCCTTTTTTTAAACTATTTGCTCTGAAAATTAAGTTAATTTACTAATCTACGAAATACTTCACGTGCATAGACAGTTGCAACAAGTTTGTACAATCAAGATCAGCTTCAAACATATGCAAATTATTCGTGTACTCGGTGGGCGTATGAAAGAACTTGAAACGATACTGGTAGCGTAGCTGCGCGTGTTATATAGCATTTATCTTGCTGCCTAAGAAGTCTTGATCCGTGTGTGATACCGAGAACCGTCTTGATGCATGCACTCGGTGTATGTGTTGGCGCGGAGAGATTGGTACACGCGCGAGGAGTAAGAAGCGCTGACTCCTCTCTGGGCTCGGCCTGTAGGGTGGAACTAGAGGCGGTATATTGACTGCGAGGGAGCAGTTCGGTGGCTAATTTGTGTAACTGCCGTGGGGTTTGACGACGCTGCATGTTTTATGGAGACGGACGTGTAATGGGACCTCGTTTTGCCACAATTTAAGGTGGCGCCTTAATGGAAACTCACGTTAATTTACAGAAAGAAAACGCGTTGCTCGGTGAATGCTGAAATCTTTACGAGAAGCCGTTTATCCCAAGTTGGAAAGGGAACGTCACAACTCACAATGTTTTAGAGTTATACTGCAATTTCTTGAGAATTCCTAACTTTGAACATTTCCAATTTATGCATTTAGTTTTGAAACAACTTTTCAAATCGTTATATTTCTTGTACATTTAAGTTTTCTTGGAGTTTCAACTCTCGATGTAGATCGTAGACGTTGAATATATGAGGTGATAATTATAAATCATAACATAAACTTGCTCCGAGGGACTACTAAAAGTAAAACCAAGACTTGCGTTTCGTCCAGACGTAGATCGCTAAAATACTTAACAACTGTGATACGTTAGTTCTAAGTCATAAACGGTTTATTATATTATCGATGGGAGGACCAAATAATCAATGATGTTGAAGAGAGAGATGAGTGTTGGGAAGGAGAACGGCCATTAGAGGACAGAAGGAAATGGCGTGTGCTCGTGGTTTTGTAGATTTTGTAGTATTTTCCCCAATATCTAACTGTCAGTAATTTTTAATTCAAAACTGGTAATCGTTTCTTGAAATGATGTCAAAAAGTCTCTTTTTTCTCCTTGGCGATCACCCTCCTTCACCAAAGTAACCCGCCAAACGATGCACGCAAATAGATCGGTGTCCGTCCAACTTTTCATTTCCGGCGCGTGAGATGTTTCGCCGCTATTTGTTCCGTTCGTGTCTGGTAAAGTGAGGTAAAGTAAAGTAAAGTAGGCCAACCAGGCAGAGACGAGACGGGCATTGTTTGCAGCCCAGGTGTGTAATTGCATTCTGCGCCGCCGGACATGGTCAGCCGGGGACGCCATGTTATGTATGTGTCTTCCTCATCCCTTCCTTCCCTCGCGCCGGACCAGGAAACGTGACCAGACTGGAGAAGCTGCGAACCTTGTGTAATATATTGTTTATTCTCGTGTTGCGAACTAAACGTCTTTGTCGTCCCGATTCAACGCGAGTCCCAGACAGACGCTCTTCTATAATAGTAGGGGACAACGCGACGTCTGGAATCAAAATTCAACGCCAATCTTTGATCAGTTATGTAGGACATAAGCCCCAGGAGTTCCCATAGTTGCTAAGCAATTGTTATTTCCCATATAAAACTGGACATGTGTTGTATAAAATGCTGATAGGTCGCCTGATCAAGAAGACAACTTTATTTGTAACGAAAGCACGGTATTCAAGCCTCTGAAACGACCAACAAAACGCATGATACGTCACGACTGCATGAGTATTCACGACGACACTTGTGCAGCTGATCCCGTTAGGGTCACTACAGCTATAGTCGCGTACAGAAAGACACGCCTAGGTTTCATACCTACACGATCTCTTGTGATTCATACTTCTCCTGGGCTCGCCCCGATCACCGATCATCAGCATACAATCCAGAGAGTGTCCCGGTCTAAATGCAATGCACGAGCAAGGGTTTAATTAAGTTTTACCGAGGGAATTAAACATGTTACATGGTGCAATGTATGTCACTCTTCAGGTGAACTAGGTATATTGCGGATAGGACAATTGTGAAGGGATGTCCCGAGGGAGTACTCAATCCCTTTCATTGAAAACCTCGAGAAAAAACCTTCTGTCAGGATTGCCGGTCACGACAGGATTCGAACCCGATACCTCCCGAATCAGAGTCAAGCGCTCAGCACTGGAGCCCACAGGGGTTTGGAACAGAGATTCTCTGCCACACTCGAGGTCACTCGTACAGCGACCGGAGTGACGTCACCAATAAGCCGAGGATGGGATGGGAGTTGTTGCAATCAAGCCGGCCGTGGTTGCGATTTAGCGTGTAGATTGCCGCTATTATTGCAGCGACAACACTGCTACGTGCTTTGTTTCAAGATGAGCCGTTCTCCCCCCCCCCCCCCCCCCCCCCCTCATGGTTGTTTCATGACAGGGCCTACTTTTTATACTTTTTAGAGTAAAAATGTGAAATTTTAAACAGATATTAGTACATTTTTTTACGTATTTTTACGTATGCTGTGACCTACACTAGAGTAGAGGAGCGAGGGGGGGGGGATGCTTTGGAGTCTCCTCCTCGTTATCGACTATGATGTGTATGTTTGATGACTGGGGAACACCTTCCTTTGTGTGTGGCACTTGCAGCCAGTGGCGTAACTAGCCCTTGTTGTTGTTGTTTTGTTTTTTTTTTTTTTGGGGGGGGCGATTGTTTTTTGTAACCATGAACGTAAGTATGTACCCAGGTACGGGTGGTCTGGGGGGATGCCCCCAGCTAGTGCGGGTCTTGGTCGCACAACTCCAGATTTATTTTTATTTGTAACATTGCAAGTGGTGGGTGGTATTTTCGTAGGTTTTAGCGTGGTTTAGGCGGTAATTAAAAATGTTGTGGATATTGCCAGTTTATAAAATCTTGCCACAAAATTCCTCCCCCCCCCCCCTCGCGCTCCCCGTCGTTATACCTCTGGTTGCAGCTACCGGGAGTCGAACCAGCGTTCTTACGAATTGGTACCACCATGGTATCACGTGCTAGTGCGACTGATCTAGACTTGTTTGTATGTAGGTTTCGGAAACAATGTGTATTGCATTGACTCGCCAGAGGTAATGAGCTACGTAGGGTGAACTGACAGGACGGTGTCCGGAAGGAACCAGCCGTGTGGACGAGACCGCTGACCCCCTGAGCCCACAACACTTGTAACTTCTAAGCTTGTTTTGATTACTCTGCCATAACGAGCACGTGTCACTTGACTCGCGTGCACCTCGTTAGCCTCTCAACTCCCTGGTTTAGCTCGAGTTTCCAGCTCTTGTAACAGACTCAAGTGCACTTTCCGTTTTTCTGGACTTTTATTTCTCTTCGAATGAGCCATCAAGAATGATTGATACCCATTTTCATGGGCCCTGGTTACGAGGCATGCCATGTGCTTGTGTGGTTTTGCAGCTTCCTTGCTCCTCGTGCGACAGTAACACGTCCACCGAGGACCAGAGTACAAGTTCGTCGTGGAATCTCCGGAGAACACATTACAAACATGGCTTCCACTCTTATTGCCTTATTATCTCCCCATATCCCCGCACCAGTTCCAGTAAAACGTAAATCATATACTCTGTCCCTACAAGGTGACGAATTGTGAAACATTTTGCAAGATAGGTACCGACCTGGATATTCAGGATGGACGATCATAATCAGCTTACTCTATACAAGGAGGTTGGTCGCAACTCACAAGTAGTTTGTTACTCTGATGTAATTCAATAAATTAAATTGGCTCATTATACAATTCTAATATGGAGATGAAGTAGTATCAACAAGTAGATGTATTATTTCATATTAGTTTTAGCGTTATAGCACTGCACCGACTTGGTCTATAGGTTTCGTTGAAACTCTCGTCATCACACTGTGTAATGGTGGGGGGGGGGGGCGTCCCCCGGTCAGTGATGTCGGCGCTGAAATTGTTTCAAATCAGACGTCGTCCCCGGGGGAAGCGTCTCCCGTCGTCCTCGCCCTCGACAATTCCAGACGTCGCAAACGAAGTTACTGGGGCGTCTGGATGCCTCCTCTCTGCCGCGCGCTGTGGGCCGGAGCAGGGGCGGCAGAGAGGTTCATCTCATGACTGCAGCTAAGCTAAGAAACTCAACCAGATGAAGAGTTTCATTCTTTGTAAGGTCTTACAATTTTTTCGTATAAAGAATGTTTATTATCCCGACAAAATAATCGTGCAGTTATAATTTGGTTACGAAATAAACAAGTAGGCCTACAAAATGATAGCTGATAACTAGTTCTTTGCGTCGAGTATCCACCCTCCCTCGCTGCAACCCTCTGTAGCCCTCCAGCCTGAGCCAGCCCCGCACCCTGACGGCATCCAGTCTCCTCCCGTCTCCACCCCATCTTGCAACCTACCCCCACCTCACCCTCGAGCAACAGTTGATTCAGCACCCCAGACCAGGTGACGTCATGCAAGGGTAAGACGTTTAACGGCCTAACCTACCCCAGTCCTGTGATTCAATTGTCTGCATCCCTTGCAGTCGTCGTCACTTTAGTTAGTGCTGTAAGATTGATGGGTGTCCTACCCCTACACTGTACCCCACACTTCGCTTCCCAGTGGATGTAGACGGAACGCTGTGTCTTCTGTATCTGTATCTCCACAAACTAGTAAGTATAGTAAGTAGTAGCTACATCAGTTACTTTCGTTTCGTTTGAAGTTAGTTTACTGTTTCCGATGGATTAGAATTACATGATATGAGAATAGTTTTGAGTTCTCACTACTTCGCACAATGACTGCCGAGAAGGCTACGTTCTTCTCATCACTGTTTCTCTGTTCTCTCCTGCTGTCACTCATTCCACTTCGTCATGACGTCCCAGGGACTTTTTCTCTACACAAATTATATCTAATACCAGATCAAATCCGATTTAGTGATAACGCGTACAATGCTCGTTGTTTTACCTACTCTGTTTGGGTGCCTCTCTGAGGCTGGCCTTGTTCGTTTGTTCCTCAGTGGAGAAGGTCATAGGCTCGGCTCTAACACGGAGCCTATATTGTTGGGATGAGCCAAGGTTATGTGTACCTGGGAAATTATGTTTAAAAATTAAAACTCAAAGTATTGTGTATAAGATGTACTGCTTTTACCCACTTGGCCACTTGAGTCATCTCTTGATCGAAGAATCAAAGTATAACCCGGTATAATGAGCGTGTCGACTGTCTATAGTTTCTTTTTACTTCCATTGCCTCTGCAGGCAAGGTAAGGAGGCAGTTGTCAGTAATCTCTTCCACTGCCTCTGCAGGCACAGTTGTCAGTAATCTCTTCCACTGCTTCTGCAGGCACAGTTGTCAGTAATCTCTTCCACTGCCTCTGTCATGCAATATAAGGCAGTTGGCAGTTGTCTCTGTGTTTTCCGGAGGTCGATCAGATCGTTCCCGCGGTCCTTGGTTCGACTCCTCGACGCATGCATAGCAATCTCCCGCCCGTCGCTGAACCAAATCATCATCATCATCATCATCATCATCAACACTCGAGGTTGAGCCCAATCTGATCTAGATAAGAGCGTCGGTATCACGTATTATATATATTTAGATAAATATAGGTTTATACTTGTAACGGGATTATTCCGAACTATTGTGAAGGAAGATCGTGCGTCCAGCTGGGCTCGTAATAAGATGTGTTGCTGGTTCGTGACCGCTACATTACAACAGCCCGACTCTGGAGCTAGGTCCACCCACCATGTTCTCGTGTGAGTGTGTTGAGCTAGGGCTAGGCAGAACACAGTTGGACTTAGTTCCGTTCGTACACTTCCGTTCAAACAGCTTCGAGGAATTGGTCATCCTAGGTTCTTGAGGAACAGCAGAGCTAACAAGTCGAGTTTTGAAGTACGCGGGTCGAGTACGCGTAGATCTGGTCTCAACTTCCTCCCGAGGTGTTCGTCAATGTAGTTTGAGTTAGATCGCTATATATCAACACAACACAAACAATGCCCCCCTCCTCGACCTTCCTCTCGACACCTCTGTACTCCGACCAGCTCGTGACGTGCACCTCTCGGACCGCATCACGAACCTGACCTTACGACGCCGACCATACTATGTGGCTCGTTGTTTTCAACGTCCAGCTCGGTTGGTTCTTATGGTTCCATCACAGAGTCAAGAGTATATTATTTCCCTGTCTTCCAAAACGTAACAGATAGAACAGGCTTTATTAAGTCCCTCGTCTAACTTGATGATGCTCGGTAATGATGACTTGAGACTAAGATGGACGCCACCGGGCGGATATTATGATAGACAGAAACATATCTTACGAACACTATATCGCATCCATCAAGACAGTAGGGTGAACTGAATACACTCACTGGTGCCGCAATGGTCGTCCCATGGGGCCCAAGATCTTGAAAGTTGTGTCATCGTCATCATCCTATAGTAGTTCACGGCTCCAATGAAGTAAACTTATATATATAGGATACAGAAGGCCCCAACCGCCCCAACGACATCCCCGTTGTTGTTTTTTGAGTAGCAACCCAACATCAGTTTCTTGTGGACACAACCCTATCTTACAGGGTATTATAGTCTCCACCTTGTGAAGCCGTGGTGTTTCTCCTGGCGACAAGGATTGAGTAGTGAGCCAGTCCATCGTTTATCGATATTGATTGCCCTTCTCTGTCGTCTTGGCCGGTCCGCGATGATGAAGGGCCTGTCACCCAGGACACGTGGGCGTGGCTCCTATGGTGCTGTGTTTCAAAACTACAGTCCATACCACAGATAATAGAGTACACTACGTAGTGTACTCTGTTATCTGTGGTCAATACCAGGCGCGTCGGAACGTTTGAAAGTTGGGGGGGGCAAACCTGGTGCAGCTGGGGTCTGGGGCGAAGCCCCAGCCGCCGGAGGCCCTTTCGCCGAAGCTCGCACAAATCCATCTCAGTTACGTGACTGCCCCCCGGACCGTAACGACTGTTTACATAGTACGCCGATCCAACTCAGAAATGACGTGAGTGGTTTTAATTCAAACTGCTAATTTTTATGTTGACAAGCATACAGGCAAACATATTGTTATTTTTACCCTGTCTTCACAAAAATACAGATAGAAGGCTGTATTAAGTCCCTCTCTATAAATTGATTCTCTAATATGACTTGAACTAATGACCCAAACGCGAAAATGTGACAAAACAATCTACAACACTATATCACATCAGACACATAGTGAATGAATACACTCCACTGTGCCGCACATTCTACCCAGGGCCCAAAGATGACTTGAAACGATTGGACACAGGAACCAAATTTCAACGGTCTGCCAATGAAGCAAATCATTATAAGGATGTTGAAGGGCGAGCGATATCACGTGTTCTTTTGAGTAGGACAACAAAACATAAAAGTTCTGTGGTGAAAAATACACTTGCAGGGTATTAGCTCCACCTTGTAGCGTGGTGTTTCTTCCTGGGAAATGATTGGGAGATTGAGCCATGTCTCGTTTCATAGATATTGATTTTCACTCTATCGTCTTGCCGTCCCTGATGCAAGGCATGAAAGAACGGGGCGTGGCTCCCCTGTGCCCCTGTTTCAACACCACTCGTCCATACATAGGAAGACCTGACAAAACATGCCGGCGTGTGTGTGAGTTAATCAAAGCGTCACACCCACGCTTTGTATCAGGTCGGGAGCGCGAATTAGGAGTTGAGCATCGACAAATTGCAGCTAAGTAAACGTTGCCCCCAATTCAGTTGAAGACAATGCGCTCGCGTGGCTGGGCCTAGTTAGTCGGCGCTGATTGTAATGAACGTATTCTAGGGGGAGGTGGCCCTGTTCTGACCTCCTTACCTTCCTAGTTACTTATTCCTTCCCTCTAATCCTCTTAGCTTAAATTAACTTTTTCCGACTTTTTCCGTCATATTTCAAACTCTGGAATAAAAAATAGATTTTTTCATTCGACGTTAATTTCTTCTCGACTTCTACCTAAGGAAAGACCCTCATCATCTTAACGTAAGCTCTGTTCACTCCAAGCTGTCTCGTCTGAACACTGATTGGAGGCTACTCGTACATCTCACTTCAATTCCAAACTGAACAACTATAAAGCATGTTATTTCCAAGTAGTCCTGCCGACTTGGAGAGCCTGAGCGTCAGCATAAGACATCTCGTCTGGTCTAATGGACGGCACCTCTACGCTCATGTATTACACAAGAACATGTTATTATCATAGAGCATCGTGTGGTGCGTGCAACACCGGCCCAAGCCACGACTTTCAGTTTCTGCAGCCGCGGAGTTGCCGAGGAGAGGACGGATGCATCATTTGCATAGTGGAAGGCCAAGCAAGAGGCGGGACGAGGTGCAGGCTGCTACTCGTGCAAGTCTTTTGGGCACCTGAGAAGTGTTTAGTGTCAAACAACAGTGGAACATGACACAATGCAGACAGAAGTGTGCTAATGGCATGCAGGAGAAGTAATTGTGCTGTGCTTTGTGCATATTGAGTACTCGTTGGGAAACGTTCTGTGTCGAATGATCTTCACGTCGTTGTCCCGTTAGGGGTGTCCACAATCTCATGATGTATCACATTCGTGTGGTGTGAGCCCGGGCACTTCTATCCTGGCAAGATAGTCTGGACACTCCTATCGTGACAAGATAGTCCGGCCACTTCTATCCTGACAAGACAGTCCTCTCTATTTGATCCTAAACCACCTTCGCATCATCTCCTGGAAGTTGCCTACTTCACAGGTCGTTAAAGTCAAAACTGAAATCAATACACAGCTCATGTGTTGAGAATTTCCCGTCATCAAGTAGGCATAATAACTTCATTAAGTTTCTAACGATCTTACAAAAATACGTATTCAAACAAAGAGAGTTTTGTGTCAGGTGAAATTCATTGATATCTTCGTTCAAATTTTCTTGGGCTATAGAGAAGGTAGTAAATTCACCTGTTTCGATCATGCCCCTATGAATCCCGCATCCTCCCATTTGACCAAAAATCTTCTTGGGTCGCAGAAGAGGTTTACGGAATTCACCTGCTTTTCTCGTCCATGTCAATGTCAGAAAATCGCATCGATCGTGCGACCACCTAAACTCCGAGCATGTCACCTTGAAGTGGTGACGCTGCGCGCGCCTTCTGTGTGTTGATTTCCCTCGCCTCCGTGTAGTCCGCGACGTCGATTCACCGAATCAGGAACACGCAGACAACCTCGGCAGCCGTGATCCTGATATAATAAACCGGCCAATAAACTCGTCAGCTGGAATGCGGTGCTTTCGTGTCCGGCTCGTCTCTCCTGTGTTTCGTTCGTTCCGGTCCCGGTCCGGTTAGCACAGCACTACTCCCACCCTCATCGGGTTTCACTCTCCAGCTGTAGACACAGGACGATGTACCTGGTAATCAGTTGTGATGATATCCCATGATTCCTACAATAATAGTAATATTGTGGCCCACGCACTCGGTATTAGTCCACGCACCGCATCGTTGCAGATTGCGAAATCGCGAAATTACTAAAAGTTCCTCCGTAAATTTTCATCTGTCTGTTCGGTGTTACTGTCACACTACAGTTTGCTGATTATTTGATGTCCATGAAGTTCTCTTGATTTAAAATGGAATATTCTTGTAATGATTGTGTACGTACGAAACATTCCACATGCCTAAACGTAGATGAACATGGACTCGTATTTATTTTCCAAATCTACTTCATCTTAGTAAAAACTTACGTGCAACTTCATTGTACGCGTATCTCATTCTCAGTATGAGTCGCTGATAGATCGTGTTTTTACTTTATAACACGTGAATGAAGTTTGCGCATGTGACATAAAATTATGGTAATCGTCATTCGTCACCTAGACAATATACATGTTGTTGTCTCTGGTGATTATCGCAAGAGTGAGAAATCTGTAGATAAATGTACACACTAATTATTATCCAATGCCAGTTTCAGTTTGTTGACATGGTTTATTGACTTACAATGCCTATGCTTTCTTGTACAGTAAGATGGTGAAGACTTGGAATGAATGTCTGAGGAGAAGGTCCAGAGTTCGAATCCCTTTTCAGACTTCTGATGTGGACTTAAGCCCATCTATTCTTGGCTTATTTATGTGTATTATTCTTAGCAACAAGACACAATAAATTCTAGGGTTATTTTGAATTATCCTGGTTGATTACGCCGACAGGGTTGCCTTGTGCACCCCCACTGAAATCAATTACGAGACTGAGTTAGTGGGTAGACGCTGGATCATGTACTAACGTCCTCCTCTCTGTTGCCCCCCTGCAGGCGTCGCGCGAGGACAGCACCCGCAGCAGCAGCGCCTCGTCGTCGGCCGCCGCCCCCGAGGCCCCCGCCGCCTCCCAGCTGCTGCTGGAGGAGACGCTCAAGAAGTCCGCCCCCTACCCGATGATCGTGCTGCCGCCGGGCGGGGGCTACTGGCTGGACGGCCAGGACCACGACTGCCCGTTCGACCCCCGGGGCAACCCCATCCTACCTCACGCCGCGTGGAGGGCCAAGATTGAGACGGACGACACCGGCAAGTGCTACAGACGGTTCTTCGTCGGACGGGTGAGTCTTAGACCTTATGAGTGACTATAGAGATACGTGCAATAGCATTTGCAAGTGTCTGTTTACACCATTTTATAGCATCTAGTTTTTTGCCTACCCTAAATCTGCTTGGTCATAAAAATATGAGAAAACTTCATGAAGTTTTCTCATATTTTTATTTTGAAAGTGTATCATGATATCAAGTTTAAATTAATATCAACCGAGTCACGATAAAAATAAAATAAATAATTAATGTTATAAATAAAAATAATAGGTCTACAGTATACACAAAACACTATTTTCACGTATCATAACCTGTGACCAAGTAAATCTAGAAGCCTCCCCCTCCTCCCCTCCCCCCCAACGAAATCTCTCAAAGTTGCTGCTTTATCGAATTCCACCTTTGTATCATGTTGTTCCTGTCCCTTTTGTGTACAAAAATAAACACGGTTCACCATCGTCCCTCATCACCAAGATTAAATCCTAGTGCTTCCCCGGCTGACTATGATACAGTTTTTCAAAACCAAGAAACTGTTGCCATTTCATTTATTTGTTTCGGTTAAAAAAATCTTATGGAAAAGATAGGAGAGTATTATACTCGCTTTGCCCTCCTCTCGAAAGTGTAGACCTTGAAGGCCGGTCTAGTTGCCAGGACGAGCGACGGGGCGAGTGTACACATGATTGAATCCCTACCCCGCCCCTGATCGTAATTTAAGAAGTACGTGCTATTTTCCTTGCGGGGTGGCCGACTTAACTCTTACTCCCCCGCACGTCCGTGGAATACGATCCACCAAGTCAAGACGAGGGCTCGTGTTCGTTTAGCCAAGGTTGCGATCTAGCCCCCTCGGGACTTTGAGAGGCTTCACTTCATGGGGCAATCGAGACGACTGGCGAACTCTTGGGGAACAGGCAGAAGAGTATTTAAAGTATTATGCTGGCTAGGCCAGACTACAGGCGAAGACGATGGATGGGTGAAGACGTTATCAGCCCCAAGCCGTCTTGCGAGCCCGTCACTATAAATCTGCAACACGGACGATACCAAGTCTATACTTGAATGTAGGTGATTGAGCGTAAAGTCCAGGCCGTCGGCAGAGATAAGTGGCGGTGCGGGGGCTGCGAGGTCGTACCGATCCCGATGAAGATTTGTGAATGAGAACTGAGCCAATATCCCGAAACAGGGAGATAACTCGGGAGGTGCAGATGACGCGGGCCTCAGTGGCGTTGGTTCACGAAGAACACTCATGGAGGCACCTTCTACTGGTTCCACCTCGGAGGGTACTGCGCAGTCGCCCCCTCATCATCGTAATCACCGTCATTAGCCTCTCGTAATGAGGCTCCACGCTCTACACAAACAATGCAACACCCCTCCCGTGACCTCGAGGCTCTGACCTTCGCGTGGTCTCCTCGAGACCCTGGCTGACCTGGCCACGCGTATGTCGTGACTCCCGGGCGGTGTCCGTCTTACAGTCGTACCCGACCCGAGACGAATCTCTCATTTGAAGTTCGTGATAGTTTAATTTAGTTTAACCTTGCAACATGGTTTCGACATATAGGCCTACATTTAAACAAAAGGTTGGGAGGTATTTTCGAAATGTAGTTGGTAAATTTTATCTTTGTTACATTTCGTCTGTTGTGATGGAAATTGGATTTTCGCGATAATGATATGTTTCATGATTGAAGGACTGAAGGTAATTCATGCTCATCGGAGTATCGGTATTCGAACCCATGTCCCGTGGTTTCTTACGTTTTTTTGTTTTTTTTTAGGGGGGTGGGGGGCTGTAAGAGCTTTTAATACTGCAATTCGAACATGATCATGAAGCCCTATTTTTACACATTTAATCAGAGTCTATTCAGTAGTTTGAAATGATACTTTTAGGATGGTAGGAAGGGCGCTGACTCCTAAACGGATCGAATTACTCGGACACGATGATTGTATTGAGATTTGAGATACTCTTGTAAATTTTTTAAACATGTTGCTAGAAAACTTATACCAAACAGTGAGATTTCACGAAGTCTGTGGTTTAGAAACATTCTAGTGTATAGCCGACGTTGCTGGCACTCGTTGTACTGTCACAGCTGTTTGCCCTACGTCATCGCGATCCCACGTCATTGGATAGTTTGCCAGCGACTTCGGGTGGTGTTGCTTTAGAGATGAAGTAACCGACCACCTTGTCACATCTGGGCACCCCTGCTCCTCGCAAGGACCTCGCTTATCTTTCGATCTGACCCTCGTGGAGCAATTAAAACCGACTCATCTCACACGGTACCTACCAACATCACATCCGGTTTACACTTTTCAGCAGCAAAAGATAAATAATTCAGTAAGACTGTTTTAATGACCGGATGCCGACTTGTGCTTACCGTCATCAGCGGTGCGCGCTCCGTGACGATCCTACGACGGTAGGTACACTGAACCGTTTGCTCCGTGAACATAGCGTACACGGGCGAGGATGTTTACAGGCGCAAATCACTTGTCTTCGAGTAATTACATCGGTTTTAATGTAGTGGAAATTGCGGAGATTTTGTAATGTTTAGGAAGCTTCCGACTGGTCCCAGTGGTTTGATCAGGCCCAAGGGGTTAAGGTTAGTCTTGCGGGAAACGCACTGACATCTGCTTCCGGATTACAGCGATGGACAGGATGTTGTCTTCGAACTTATCGTAATGTTTGGGGAAATTATTTCCTTCCATTATGGTCTCAAAAAAATGTGCCAAGCCATGACTAAGTTATCAATCTACCTTCCTTTCCAGAAAGGAGTTCCTCAAGGATAAGTTTTAACCCCAAAACTTTTTTGCATTCAAATTTAAGCCGCGTCTAAGAGAAAAAGAAAATGTAGCCCTGTTCTGTACCACCTGCGTTGTACACGTTATCTAACTTCTATTAGTTCAAATAGTAATAGGAAATGTCTCATGTTTGGGCGTTCCTCAAGGGTTATTTTTTCACACCGCCCTGCGTGTGTGTTGTTCTTGGTAATTAGTTAAATGATTCGTATACACTGTTCGCCGAGATCGTCTCTAAACAATGCTGAGTATATTTTTTGCCTAGCATAAATGCGATTCTAATAATGTGATTCTAGCTGGTTCTAAGACTAACGTTACCATGGGAGACCTCGTCAAGAGTGACGCTACTAAGTACTAATGTGCCATTCGCTTATTATTTACCATTACTTTATTACTCTCATTTGTCTGTGTGTACGGTATAAAATAATTATTTATCCTCTAGCTTCCCACGCATTACCGTGTGCCCTGAACCGACGTCGCAATTACTTCAATTATTCGAACATTCCGGCCAGATCTTGTTCGGGAACAATGCTGGGTATATTTTGTAGCATAATGTGATTATGATTATACAGCGATTCTAAAACAATTCATCTTCCTAGGTCAAAAAGTCATAAACAAGCGATTTAATTAAAATAGATATCACTGTAGCTTCTGATATACATCTCTGCATCTTGTATAGCTTTCAAGAGAGCTAAGTAGATTGTAAGAATTATGTTGCTTGTCCAGGAGACTTTCTGAATTTTCAACAAGTATACCAACAACTATCACAAGAAAATGTATATATTTGTGGCTAGCATGCGAACCTGTCTCTATGAATAATTTATGTTCATGATACTATTTTGAACCAATATCACAATATTGTGAAATCCAAGTTGCAACGAAATACTATATTATCTATTGATAGTTTTTATTCTTGCCCAACATGTGGGCCTATCATATAATTTTACCATTTTAGTGTATAACAAGCTAAATAAGCTATATCGACAGCTTCGTTATCTAACATCGTAACCTGGGGTGGTCACCAAAACAACACAATCTTATCCAACGGAAAGGAAATCACGTGACAAGGTAATATGCTTGATGAGCACGGGTGCCTAAGTGTCTTGTTATGGGCGCAATTTGTGTAAAGTTCTTGAAAATCTGAAATTATAATAGGTGGATATCATAATGAAGCTACTTTACTACGAGATAAACACGTGGAGTGGGACGTTGTTATGATAATGATGTGGACAGAGATAGGCGGCTAGGCGGACTCAATGGTGGTTTATGCACAACACGGTGATAGTTGACAGGGGAAGATAATGGCCTAGGGGTTGAACCCGAGAGGTCGCGTGAACCCCATCAAAGCCTTTGTGACAGAATATAACCGTGTAAGATGCTGATCACTAAGCGCCTATCATTGTGAGGCCACCCTTGACATTTGTGCGCCTATCTAGCGCTCTGCTTTGATAACTACCTCAACCTGTGGGTGGGTGAGGGCTTCAAGGGCTTCTATATCGGGGAGTGAGGGGATGGTCACCGACGTCGACTGTAGATAGAGGGACGCTCTCTCTCTCTATCTTATAGCTCGTTTGTTTCTGGAGTTGCGACGTCAGGAACAACAAGGTAGAGAGATGACAAACAGCATCTCCTACATGGCTGCGCACCATATTCTCTGATGTACGATTACGATACCTCCCTTGTGTGCAAAATTTATTTGAGTCGGAGAATATATTATAATAGTCTATATGACAAATTGGCATTCGCCGTCCCCTTTTCCCACACAATGTATAGAAGATATTACAATAGAGAACCGTGTATGAAGTGTATGTACCAAGGGACGTGGTCGTGGTTCGAAGCTCTAAAAGGCATAAATTTGTGTATTATCGACCGTCATATCGTCTGAATATCACCTCGGCTAGGTGCATCATAGAACGAGAACCCCCTCCGAACAGTACCACACTCCAAGGATACGCACCTCGTGCGCTCTCGCTGAGCCGTGGGCTTCAGAGTCCAGAGCGGCGATCTTACCTCACTAACTAACTGGAGTTGATGCAATCTCTCTCTGGTTCTACATTAACAAGATTAATACGACGAGCAAACACGAAAACCATTGATCTATCACCATAGAGAGATGAGTTATGGTGGCGACGCCGCCCTGTTCGGTCGGAACCAGCGTAAATCATCCGTTCTCGATCACGTTCGCCGCTCATATCGTGAATATGCGATACGTAGCTCACTCCCGCAGAAAGTGACCACTGGGCTCGTATCTTAGCCACCGACTCCATCCTCCACCCACCGTCTCAAGTGGAGGAGAAAGGTGGCAGCTTCGTGTACGGTAAAGTGGAGGCGCGCGATCACCCATTCTGTTTTCCTATGGGAACCAGATGAACCACCTGACCGTGACCGAGGAACGTACGCCCGTGGTCGTAGAGAGTGACGACCAGCGTTTGTGTCGCGGTTGTGCTTCCCATACTGTCCCGTCCCGTCCCGTCCTTCTAGGTGCTAGTCGAGGCTTCAGCTCCTTCATTGTGGGTTTTAATATGATATTTGGAAGCAATTTAAAATCATTTCCGGGCGTATCCAATCAAGCTACCGTGTGATTTCAATGCCAAGGTCATTGCTTTGAATGTCATGCCGCCACGTTCGAAAGGAAAGGTTCTCTACTGTTAGCAAGTTCTGGGTTCGGCTCCCGGGCAGGGCAGGGTGGGATACGAAGTGCAATGCAAGTCAACAGGTGGCCAGCGTGATGTCAAGCAACGCGTCATGTTTTGACTCTGCCCACCAACCAACCACTCCTTAGGTGAGAGGCGTCACTGTCACATCGCCAAGATGAGAGTTTCGCTTTTACAACGAGATGACAGCTGTGTTGGCAAAGTAATTTTATTAGGCTGTGAAAGGGAAAGGGGAAATTTGTACTATTCTGTGTTTCCAGCACGTCCGTAATTAAGATTTGACGCAACGCGATCCTTTGTTTTGCGAGTGGCCTCGTGTATAGTCGCGACCATCTCTGGTGAGGACTGCATGGATCGGATGGGCTCGGCCCGCTGTTCTCAGGTCGACTCGTCTTGGGAATCTGCATAGTTTGCTCTGTGAGGTGGATTGAAAGACAACTTGCAGACGGTCGTACTGTTGCTAAACATTTCAGTGAACCACGTACACAGAGAAACTTTCAGAGAAACACAGTCACAACACAACATCGCAGGTGCTCACACTAAATGCAAATTATCTGCCTGCGATAGAATTGTAAATCAACAAACCTTCACGGATTCGTACCAAACAACAATTTATGACAAACATCTTGTGCCCCGTCTGGGCCCGGGGTAGAATAGGCCCAGAGCATGGCTCTGCTAATCGTCAAAGGCGATTCAAGAGAAAAAGTCCACCTCGCAAACATCAGCTAGTAAGAGGGGAGTATATTACTCTCCGAAACTAGAGGCGAGCTCTGGCAATCGTCGTCGGGGACACCACCCCCTTCCCTTGACGACCACCCCGACGACAATGACAACAACAACGAACGATAACAAAGATTATAACGACAGCGACGTGAGAACCCCCCTTCCTCCCCTTACCCGTGGCTGGTTCTGACCAGCATGGGCTCCTCCTCCCCATGGGCCATATCCCCTAGGCTAGAGTGGTGCATTAAGACCTAACGGTTGACGCGTCCTTAATCCAAATAAACCAAAACTATATCAATCTCACTGTTCAATCGTGTTGAGGGCCGGACTCAGGATGGGACATTCAGCTGTTAACTTCTGAAAAATGTAGTTTATTGTACCAGGGAACGACTCTTGTATTAAGACGCTTCATGGCAAGGTAATGTGTGTATCTGGATGTGTTTGAACTCTGCATCAAGATCCCTGCGTCAGAGATCTACATGGGCTCGTGACTAGTTCAGTTTCTCCTCTAGCTTCACGATCAAGACGTTGTAACACACGGATACACACCCGCCGGAGCAAATTGCTTGCCTACCTGAGCAGGGCTTGCCTGGTGAATAGTTAAAGATCCGGTAACACCCGGCTATGTTGGCTACCGCGTTCTTAGCTAATCGACGGAGGATTCAATGTAGTGATCCCGTTTTCCCATAGTAATTGCCATAGCACGGATTTTTTTGGTATCAATAATAAAATAAACGCATCGCCGAATCTAAACCACACTGAAACGTGCTGAAGACACCCAGTCCCAGAGCAACGCACTAAGAGGCTGACTGGAGTTTTGATCAGATATAAATTGAGAAAGATCGTGTCGCCTGTTTTGCTATTCTTCTGAATTCTGGACTTTGCAGCACGTCGAATTCATTAATTGATCATTGTTTCATTGATGTTGTATAACTAGTCCAGCCGATTGTGTACGGACGGAGCCACTTGAACGTTACCACTTACCATGTCTAACTTGGTTGAAGGCCCTCTGAAAGAAAGCAGGTTGATATTATAGTTCGTGCTGTTCATGAACAAATAAAGCGAGTGGCGGTCACTTCTAATCTCATACATTCAAGTAAGATAATCATTATAATGATGTCCTTACTTTGCTGTACATAGTGTACATAAAATGTAAGACGAGGCAAAGATGGCGGATCGTTATCCATCGTTCTTCCACCTAACTAACCATGAGGATTGATTGATACCAGCATTATTATGCACATGACACGAACATAATATGCGGTTAGACTGAAAGCTCTAGGCTTGAACACAACTACAGTCTTGTAACTTACCTTGAGTCTGTGACGTCACGAGCGAACCTTCGGTCACGTTTTCAATCTCGTGGTATTTACACCACGCACAGAAAACAAACATCACCCCGGGCTCAGCCTCAGGTCGGGACTAGGATTCAGGGTTGAGCTTGGCGACAATCACTATAATACACCGTCGCTCACTGTGTCACGGTCTCGTAGTGGACAGGGACTATGTTTACAATAGTGGACAGGGACTATGTTTACAATATTGTACAAATTACCTTGTTTTTACTCAAAAGAAACTTGCTTTATCGGAGGCTTTGTATCGTTGTCTGCAACTATTGCAGAAATAAAGTGATGATGCATGCTGACGTTTACTACACCTCCATTTAAAAACAATAAATAAATACAATACAATATATGACAGCTAAGGTTATTAGTATTAGTAATTTTAAAACAACTGATTACAACTGCACAAACACATACAATCGCAAACATGTCCAGCTGCACTCTCATAGTTACTCATAAGTCCATTGCTCGTGGTCGGTAGGATCGGGATAGACTAATGCGATGGTGAATCCCTCTCAAACCACCTGACCTGCCCTAGTTACGAGAACGACAGACGAGGCAACTATTAGTGCACCACCTGCACCGCAGTAGTGCGAGCCGTGCGGTGGTGTGGCTCGTCCAACTCTGTAGTTACAAGTTGACGGCTTGTTGCGCTAAGTGTGCCGCGCCTGGAGGTGTCTGCCCAAACTGATGACTCATTTCAACTCGTTACAATGTGTTGTGTTAATCTTGCAAACAATCGAAAGTCGCGCGTGTGCATCACATCGAGATTGCGTCGGGAAGTTTTATCGCTTGATATATTTGTAAATAGCTGACCTCACCTCAGAATTCACCTGTTAAAAAAGGTTTAAAAAAACATTGTAATTGGCTTGTATCGATATAAATATATGTTTCTTCGCGTACGTTACGAGGAAAAGTCCGACCAAGGTAGCGAGATTGCACACGCGAACACAAGGCCAACCCGCGGATTATAACGTAAGTAAAGAGATTTTAATAGTGTGTGATTATACTTTTACTTAGGGACAAACAAGCATGTTGGTTTTAACTCACGGTAGAGTCGAAAGGAGCTTTGCAGTCATTTATCAAGTATAATAAGATAATTTTAGGCGTTGGTTCCGTTTAGAAAGGTTTCATAGCGCGCGACCCGGGGGCTATAGCTGAGGTTGGTGAAACGCTGGAGTTCGTGAATAATTTTCATCTCGAATCCCTCGTTTACAACAAAACATTCCGCCACTCGTTCCGTGTACCGAGTACACTGCCTGCACCAGTTGTGTTCGTCAGCTCTCTTCAGATGATCACAGATGTGCACGACGACGGCACCGACATTATGTAAACCAAAGCACTAGCGCCGCAATACGAGGTATAAAAATTCAGAGACGCAATAAAAGTATTGCACAAGTTTTAGTGTCACTGAGTATTTGTTGCCACAAGTGTTGCCTGTGACAGTGACACTTCTCGGACGTGGCTATCTGAGTGATTGTCGAACCGCGCACCCCTCACGCAAGCTTTCATCTACAGATGGCTCGTCTCCACGGGAAAGAAGCCACCTCCCTCCCATACCGCTGCATGAATGACGCACTCTTCCTGGCAATCTTCCGTTTGCCGACTACGCACCACGTTATAACCAAGCACAAGCCCCACACGCATAACAAACCACTGCGTCAAAACATTGCCGTCTCGTCCACATCCAAGTTTTGGGCACAATTTGGACTCACTCCAAGTCTTGGAGTGTCAGCTTCAGGGATTAGTTCGCCTGTACCTTCCTCACGCAACTTCGCTAGTGGAGGGATACTGTGGGCTACTACCAGCAGAGCTCGTCAGAACTAGGAGAACGTGATAACGTGCCATGGGGTGACCATCCGCCTTGCTTTCCAAGCCCACACCTCCTACCCAACAACCTCCGTGGCAACTAGTTGCTCTTTTGGACGATTCAGCGGACATTGGACACAGCTTGCAGGTTAAGTAGCGTAATTCTCAACTCGGGCCTATACTTCCAATTGCACAAAACCCTTTTTACTAAAAAAGAAACATGTTTTTCAAAGGCTTTGAATCATTATATGTGGTCTGCACTCTTGTAATGTTGCATACACTCCATTTAATCTAAATAACCCTTGGGGGAAGGGTTTAATTAGGTTACGCTTAGATTGAGTCATCATTAGTGCATGCTAGAGATTTTCGACTGCACAAAACCCATGTCTTACCAAAAATAGACCTGGTCTATAGCAGGCTTTAACTTATTTACCCACTCTAAAAAAGTTCTTCCAGACACTGAGTAGGCGGTCGGCGTTTAAAGTATGGGAGCAAACCTGGTACAGGGAACCTTGTGAACCTGCCGCCAGCCAGCCGGGACCTTTCGCGAACGAAACATCCAGTTTCATCTATTCGTCGTTTCAACGCAACCCGACCAGACAACGACTGGTCACATATTGTTGGATCAAAACCAAAACTGAAATGAAGGGCCTTTTATCAATTAAACTAATTTTTTGTAGACATTGACAAACAGGATCTATTTTCTTTATATATTTACCCTATCTTTTCACAAAAAAAATTAGAAGTTTGCATTGCCACTTAGCAATACAATATCTAACCCTACACCGAAACAGTTTGACAAACATAACATTGCACTTCAACACCACTTAGACGTCGCAAATTAATCTCCCTTCACTTCGAAATCAACACCCCCAAAGATGACTTTCGCATAACGATGACACGAGGGTAATCCAATTCCCAACTGCGTCATGCAATAACCTAGCAAATCATTAAGGTGTTTGGATTGACGTGAGTAGTCACGTGTCCACTCTCACTGAAGTGAGTGACAAATACACAATACAAGACTGGTGGCTGGTTATAAAGATAGTCGCATGGAGTACGTCAGCCAAATAACATTCCTGCTATTGTTGGGTTGTTCTTCCTGGAAATGAATTGTTGACAGATCATCCGATGTTGCTTTTCCCAAAAGTAGAGTAGAAATCTTGATTTTTCAACTCTAAATCTGCCCCCTATGCCCCCATGGCATGAAAGTTAGGGGGGGCACACCCCCCTTTCCCCCCCCTGTTCCGACGCCACTGACGAACATGATTAATGTGTGTGGGTCAATATGGACGGATAAGGTTATTAGTAAAAGTAATTTTAAATCATTGTGCTAACGCTAGAAAGATTTCGACTGCACAAAACAACATTTCCAGCTGAGTAAAATATGTCCCAACTGCACACTAATATTATAGGCCCTGGTTCAACTAGCTAGCTTCGTCAACCTTATTATTTACCCACATCTAAATAGTTCTGCCAGATGCACTTGATGTAGGCAGTGAGCGCGCTCTCGTAAAGCTAATATCTAAAACCTATCGCAACAACTGGAACACCTGGAACCTGTCCGCCATGTAGTGATCAGGTCAGCCGGATGACAACGCGACACCGACGACATCCAAGGTTTCATCTCATGCACGGATGCGACAAACAACTAACAAAACAAAACAAGACCAACAACCGGTCACCGAATAATTTGTTGGTGCAAAGCCCAGATCAACTAGAAATTAAACGATGCTGTTGTCGAGTTAAATCTTGAACCATTGATCAAAATATTGTCTATTTTACTTCGCTATCCATATTTCGAAATCTTATTTTCATCCAAACAATTTAGAAGTATTGCATATGCCCGCGCCAGGCTACAGTGATCACTCCCACACGAACACGATGTTTTTGGCTTGGTTGATACGATGATTATGAAAGTGCCACACGCACAAAGACGTCGCCAACATTTTATTGGCTGCTTCAAGTTGATCAAAATGTAAACACTTTCTTGCCAGCACTTTCGAATGTTAATTGTTCTAAAATAGATAAGTTATTTCTGCAACGATGTCGGCAAGTAGCAAGTGTAACAGGTTCTGTTCATTACTAGTTTGATGAACTTCCACTGGTCTCACAGAGGGTGATCTAGGCATGGATTTACCTCGGCATGCACTAAGTAATTCCGTAAGCCTGTAGCTGCAGTACGGGGGACCATTCCCCCTGTCTCTTAAAAAATGCAACCGCAGCAAATCTGAATTAGCATCTGACCTTGAATTATAAATGTGCACTGGCCAGTTCTCGCAATCCAGTCGTTGACTTGTTAGATGATTTCAATGTTTTGTAATTCTGTGCGATTCACCTTGAACAACGAACGTCGAGGAACGTTTCATTTCGATGTTTTTGCGAAGGTTTCATGTGGAGGCGTCCCTCAAGGACCGAAGCAATTCTCACGAGTCCCTCAAGGATCACTTCTCGAGCCGCAATAAATTACTAATGGCGCTCCAGTGTGCAGTGATATCTATTACAGTCGAGTGTTGCCCCACACGTCCTAGTTGTCCTAGCTTGGTCCTAGGATAGCACTGCGAGTGCGTGGGTGGGAGCCTTCTCACACACTCGCAGCCTGCCACACTCCTGTCGCTTTGTCCTGACTTAGAACCGATCCTATCCTGACTCCTGAGGAGGGTACTCTCGTCCTAGAGCCTACAGATAGGCTACACCCTGGAGAAGTGCCAGGGGGATAGCATGGACTAGGAACGGAAGGAAGGACGTGTAATTTGTCTGATCTCGTCTGATTTCCACGAACCCCAACAGAGGCGTATTGTAACTTGTAAGGCTGGCCATCACATACGTTTATCATTTGCTATTCATAGTTGTTCCTATATAGTTGCGACGTAACAAGCTGTGACGTGGGGTCGAAGCCCAAGCTGCATCTAATGAGAGGACGAGGACATGGTCGTCGCGATTACCCCGTTGGGAGTCGAACTCATACTTTAGAAAGCAGATGGAAAAATAGGCGTAGGTTTTACAGGAACCAGGTGACAAAACGCTAGAGTATTGCAAGCAACTTGTGGCAAGATGGTCTGGGTTCAGTCCCCGGCGCCACCAGTAACAAGGCACGTTGCCTACTCCTCGGTCATAGAACGTCGGGTCACTCTCGGCCCTGAGCTTAGTTGGTCACGCCTACTGAGCATGACTAATTGGGACGGTTCGTTATTAAATAGATACATTTAAATATATAAATAAAGTATTAACTTATTCAACACACCAAGACTAACGTTAAACTCACCACCATAACAACAATATTATAAGTATTCAATCAAATGGCATTGTGAATCGTATCGAGCGAGGAAGGGCTTCACAATGAGCCGTGTGATAGCGTGTTGTTAGTGGAAATCTTCTCGTTTGCAATGTAAACATTGAACTCGTAAGTGTTCCCAGCCATGCAGGTCTCATCTTTCCCTGGCAAGTATAACACTTTGCCTCGGTTTCCCCACGGAGAATCCCACTAATTGTTTCAGCACATTTCACACACGTACAAGACGATTGTCTGTTATTTAACAAGATGGCGAACGAGGCCACGATCTGGATTCGTTCTCGAACAAGTTCAGGGTCTTCCAAAGTACACTGTCGACCATTAGTAAATCACTGAGCCCTTGATTTACTTCTGGTCGAGGGGTACATCGAGGAGGCCCTAGTTCGAGTCCTGGCTGGAGCACTGGTCGTCACACATGACTGCGCGTTATCTATCTCAAGATGTCACCAAAGGGCAGAGGCGTAGCAAGGAATTCATAAAGAAGGGGGTTCAACCAATTATTTCATAGATATATCGAAGGCTAAGTGGGGGGATCCGGGGGTTTGCCCTCCTGAAAATTTTCTTCTTCAAGGTCATATTTATCTTTTAAAATCCTGTTAAAAGTTTTCTCTTCCAAGGTCATTTTGGTGAAAATCTGTACGTTTTAAAGCATAACTTACTTTGTACTACTAAGATCCTCTTTTGGTAAGATGGTAATCGCCTTTAGTTTTGCGATAAAACGGTTACTTTCAAACTTTTTTGACAAAAAAAAACCCCTTGGATACGCCACTGCCAAAGGGACCCGAGATGTTCCTCACATTCCGCATTATGCGAGTAGGCACCTCCATATTCGGGTCTCCAATAGTCTAACACGATACGCGAGGTCCAACTGTGACCCGTAGAGTTTCGAGTACGGGCGTCGGCGTCGCGTCCAAACACTTGTTGCATGCTACGAGCGTCGCGCTGTCTCGCCTGCTAGCGTGTCATGTACACACTTATACTCGCCTGTCTCTGATAGATTCGAGTGGGATTCTTGTGATGCGTCGTGGACAATGTGACCTCGCCTAGAGAAACTGTAAACCGCAGGCGTACCAACATGGAAAACAATGGAATTGTAGGACGTGAGGTTTCAAATAGTGGTAACAATGTAGACGTGGACGCTTTTTCGTTCTGCGTTTAAAAAAAAATAAGAGTGGATTTTTTTTATCAATACGAATGAAATTCGGTCAGGGCTAATTTCAGGGGGAACTGTACCCCAACAGCAAACGGTTGAAGCAATGCTGTTAGGAATCAGGATAGGAGTGCCCGAAGTGGATTGATCCTACTTCTAACGGGGATGGCGCGAGCGTGGAACCAACGGGCAATAGTTCGAATCTCAGCGACTAGTTCGAAGTTCGCTCCCATTGTTTGTGGTTTTATTATCGTTTTCATTGTATGCTCTATATGCTATCCTGACCTCAAGAACTTCAAGACAATAGGTCGACGTTTACTGCTAAACGTTTCCCTACGACGTTGTTATAGCCGGCTATTAACTACGTTGGGCACCGTTGCATTCCACAACTGATTTACAGTACGAGTGAGTACCTCGTAGTGAGACAAATACTAACATAGCTGAGTAGTCAGGAATCACCCAGCTCGCATGCAACTAAATACCTCTTTCCTCTCTGTGTTGTATTGTGTGGCTGCTGAGTCTGAGTGCATGGTTACTAGACAGAAGAAAAGAAAGTTAGAGCGAGTGTGTAGCCTTCTGGCGATTTTTGAGACCTTTTCGCGGGATTTTTGATTGTGTTAATTTCTTGACATTTTTCGCGTTTTTTAATCGCTATTTTCTTCTTCACACAACACATTGTGTAAATCATTCTAAACGACAATGCAAATTCATCACACAGATCAAAGTGTCACGATAATTATATCATGTCCTAGATCATGAATACTTACGTAATATCAAAACACGGTTATCTTCCCATTGTGCCCGTTCTAAGTCTGGCGAGACGTGAGTTACATCGAAGTCTGGTTCTAAACCTCCACTGAGAGGAACCATGTGCCGACCCCGTTCAGTTGTGTAACTAAACGACAAGAGTGTCTTGATGGGACCTCTAGAACAGAGATGGAGAGTCAAATAAACAAGTGTCATGTACTGTTCCAAACTATAGAACCCGTCTGGGCCCGGGGTAGAATTTGGCCCAGAGCATGGCTCTGCTAATCGTAAAAGGCGAGGAAAGAGAAAAAATCCACCTCGCAAACATCAGCTAGTAAGAAGGGTAGTCGCGAAGAAGGGTTAAACGCGAATATCGCGTTTAAAAGCAAAGTGGCTGACATCTGGTGGTCAAGTGGAGAACTGCTCCAAGGCAGATACCGGGCAGCTGCATGGCGGCATTCAATGTTAAACCAATGCAATATTGTAGCGTCAGGGTCAACTCCAGAAAGAATTTACTCGATCATGTTTATTATTTAGCAAGCAATAAAGGTCATAAAATTATTAATATACATTTTTGTAATGCGTAAAGAAACAAAAAGTCTGAATGTGTATATTATTCCGTGCAATACTGCGGGTTAGATGGGAGTTCTATCGTCGGTTCTATTCCTATTCCTTGAGACACATTTTTCACAACTTTCATCAGTTTCATGGATACCACCAACCGATAAACGATAAACCATAATGGTAATTAATTTGTTACAATGATGTGCTGTAGGCGGTATAGGGCCAAATCGGGCTAAGAGCTATGTACCGTCTTTGGGTTCAACATTCTAAACCCAAAGATACTGTAAACCATAGTATATATTATGCAAGTCTCATTAATGGTGTAATTGATAATTGGTATAGATATAATATGGAATTTTTGTAATTATTATTTATTAATAATAATATATGTCCAAAAATAATTATAGTTTTTAAATTTGTGCAGTGCATTGAATGTAAACTATCCTACCTTGATTTTTTATTCCTTTATGCCAAGAGATTTTGTACCAACTGCTGCCGTGACAACAATAACTAGGGAAACGCCAAAGTCGTTGTTTGGACGAGTGAGTGAGCCATGGTTTGATACCCGGTAACATTTCTTTTCTTCCTCTTACCTTAGGCCTCCCTATAGCCTATCATAGGCTACAGTGGAGCATTTTGGGCCTAAACTATGGCCTAAACTTTTACACAACTCCCGGACCAACAATCTACCATTAAGCAAGACCCGGCAGTCACACGGAATATTCAGTTGAAGACTGCCAACAACAGCAACCTCCGGCACAGTGATTTCCCCCAAATACCCTATTATTTTAACGAATATAATTATCAAACTTAAATGCAAATGTTCCCGGGTACTCACCACATGACTCGCTCACTCGTCTAACTACGACTTTGGCGTTTTCCTAGTCTAGTTGGCTAAGCGCCCTTGTAGCCGAAATGTGGGAGACGTGGGTTCAACCCCCTGGTCGGGAAAGATTTTATTTCTAGATTGTATTAAAAAAATAATTAAACATGTTTTGAAATTCATATAACGCAGTGTAGTCCATCATCTGTGGCAATAGGGCCTACTATGGTAAACATAGCCAGTACGAAATACGTGAAAATATTGCAAGGTTTACTCAATCTACGAGCGGAATTTGGGGTACCTTGACGTCCAACATTCGACAGACCTTGCATGGGCACGGCATTACACGGCCAGGCGAAAAACAAACAAAAAATATCTTTTCAAAATCTAAAACATTGTCGTTAAAATAATTCCTAAACATTGGATGTCTATTTTTCAGTTTATCATTTCCTTGTAGGTTTAAATCGCAATGAATCTTGCTGATTTTTGTTAGCAGTTCTCAATAAACTCGTACCGGATGTCTGTTTAAAATTTCAGCGCAATCTGTTCAGCGATTCGGCTGATTTTCAACGTACACACACACACACACACACACACACACACGCACGCACGCAGAAAAACAATTAGGGCCGTTTAAGTCGAATGGAAATCACTACGTTCGCTACGCTCACTCGTTCAATTATGCATAGACTTAATTATTTATGGGTTCATATTAAATTTATAATCTCAACCAAAACAACAACAAAACAATTCTAGGACTTAACTAGGCGTATATAATTAGTTAACATGCGTATTAATAAATAATAGTAGGCCTATATATAAAGTTTAGTGAGGCCGGTGCCATCTATATATAATTATAACTTTAAAATTTTTTGCCGCATTGGGGGGGGGGGGGGGCTTTTTAAATGTGAGACAATGTTTTAAGAAGTTTCAATGGCGAGACGAAACACAATTTAATAACAAATCGAGTTTGAATAATTTATTCGCGAGGAACCCGCAAAAAATTACTTCCGGGGGGGCGGGGGGAGGGGGAGAATAAATTATCTGTGATATAATATTATATTACATATCATATAGGCCTAAGTAAAGGCCAATAATCATAAGAAATTCGCGGTTTTGCCATCAAGTTAAAATTACTGAAAATACACGTCCCCCAAATTACGAGATAAATTCCTTATTTTTTCTAGTTATTTTGCAGCTGAGGGTTTACAAAATATAGTGATTGTCCTACCCCATCGTACCCAAGTACTGGAAAGTAGAAATACTTCCAGAACTGACGCTTACAAAGAAATATTATGTTTTAAGGCATGAAAAACACACTTGCTCCCTATGCAGCCCGTGTTTTTTATCTGCCTTCGGACGGGCCATGTTGGCATACGACCGTGCTGCTACCTGGTTAGGTTTTAACCGCGAATAGGCCAGCATGGGACTTTCCTCCCCACATCTCTTATAGGCTAGAGTGGCGCATTATGAGTGACCTAACGGTTGACGCACCCTCAATCCAAGTACCCAACTCCTAGAAAGTAGCCCAGGGTCTTTGAATATACAATTCTTTCAATCTAAACGTTCGTGTGTTTATTACAACGTCGTGGTTCTGATCGACTCAAGTGGTGGTTACAAGAATGTCTGTACTGTCTCAAGTCAACCTTGACTCTTGTATACTGACAGACGCTACGCCATGTTGTGTTTCTCACTTCTCAGCAAGGAGGGGCGAATCAAAGGCGAAGGCTTTTGTGAAAATAGACGTCGTGGAAGTCTTGGATCGAATCGCCATGTTTCATGAAGTGTTATCAAAGATTTAACTTGTAGATAAACCACAATATCAAGACTTGTTTGCGTTGTGTTCGGCAGGGTCGGGCTACGTGCCTCGTGAGTTTCACCTACAGATGGCAGGGGGGGGGGTCATGTCACCCACCCACGCCAGGCACGTAGCACCAGGAACGATGGCTCCTACTTGGAATTATGTAGATATGTCTGAAGTAGAGACGACGTTTGCCAGAATCATTTTAATTCCATCTCACGTAAGATCACGAATATTTCACAGCTGCGCCGAGCTCTTCCAGTTCCGGTTTGGCAAGAGAAGAGACAAAGATGTCACTTCCGGTCTGTCTGTTTTGCATTTTAAAACCTTTCAGTTGTCGTCACTCAGTATATAGTGTCCGGCCATTTGCTTGCGACGTGAGGGAGGGTGTCTTCTGAAACTCGGAACGGTTGGAGAGAAATAGTGTAGCCGAGGAGGGTGAGATAACCTCTTTCAATTTTCTTTTAAAAAATTAAACATATTTGAACAATATATATTTTGATATAACTATGGACATAATATAACAAAAGAACTTGAAAAATGCCGATGTTCGAACGTTTATCGGTACGCAATTGGTCTATTCTCAGCCACGGGAGACGACATATTCCATCTTGGATTGGATGTGAATGTGAAGGAGAGCACGGCCATCTTGCGTGCACCGATCACTACACGCGGTTCTGAGCTCGGGTGAACATGGTAATCACTTCCTCAGAGAGGAACATGTTTCTTATCAGGGATAGGAAGTGCTGGATCCCGTTAGGACATCGCCATGAGCCTGTGTATTCGCCGTACAATGCCCACCTATCCACGATCTACCACTCCATGGTGCCTAATGTTACTCCTGCAGTGCCTGGAAACATACCTCACACTGTCGGAGCTAAGTTTAGACCTGCTCAACCAAGCCCTGCAAATAATGGGACATCGTGAAGGCCTGGTGTTCTTGTACGTTAGCTATGTACATAGGAGGATCTGGTCTACAAGTAGTATAGCTATAGACTTTCTTTCCTTCTAGCGCGCCTGGTCTGTGGCTGGGACTTGCACAGTATGATGACAATGACGTCGCTAGGACTTAACAGTTGGATCACAAGACTTGAGGGCGTGGGTTCAAATCCCACGCAGGATATTATGGATTTACTGTCCTTCACCATCGTTACCATCCCACTTTCCGTCCATCCTCTGCCTGTCTGTCTGTCTGTCTGTCTGTCTGTCTGTCTGTCTGTCTGTCTGTCTGTCTGTCTGTCTGTCTGTCTGTCTGTCTGCCTGTGTTTCTCTGTCTGTCTGTCCCGTCTGTCTGTCTGTATGTCTGTCTGTCTGTCATGTCTGTCTGCCTGTCTGTCTGTCTGTCTTGTCTTTTTTTATTTTATTTATTTATTTAACGTCTATCCTATTCAGTTATAAAAACTGATTTACAAAGGAGGACAACTAAATAAATTTAATTACATATTATGCAGAAACAACAATAAAGTTCTACATTTTCGTAAATATTTGAAATAGTAGCATTACAACAACAATGCATTTAAACACAACAATTTTGGTAACAAATAAAAAAATATATATATTATATGCATTTAATGAATGAATCAAATATAAAAAAGGGTGTAGAATGAAAAAAAAAAAAAAAAGGAGAAAAAAAAAGAAAAAAAGGAAAAAAGAAAGAAAAAGACAAAGAAAAAGAAAAAAAAGAAAAAAAAGATGTCTGTCTGTCTGTCTGTCTGTCTGTCTGTCTGTCTGTCTGTCTGTCTGTCTCTGTACTAAGACAGGAAGCCTGCATGTTTTGTTACCGGCGTGTTGTAGGTGTGGTGGTAAATACCATGTAGTAGAAGTACAAGAGTCGTTGCCAAGTTAGTGTGTACAGCTCTTAAAATACCGGTGATGCTCGAGGCATGCGCACTGAGTGGTGTTTGTTTAGATGTGCATGGCGTGTTGTGCAGGACGCAACCTGATTTTACAACTCCTAGAGTGAGAAGCTAGCACCATCTCTCACACCCCACGTGACGTAGCAACTTACTGACACTTTTTCCTAAACAATCGTTGATTGTTCACCAAAATGATTCCCGAAATGTATAATTTTTTCAAATTGTATTATAGTTCGTCCAGTAGCCGTTGACGAGATTTCGTTCTCCTCAAAGGGACAAAAGATCAGATTGAGAAGATCATCCTTCTCTGGTTGACCAGGAAATAGGTGCGATATGCCCATGCAGTGGGTGACTGTGTTTTACGATGGTGTCGCAAGCCCGCCGTAAAGCCACATAGTTTCATTGGTTTGTCAAAGAGGCGCACAAAGAAACTACAGCCGGGCAACACTGACTGGCATGGTTTTCATTCAGTTTTCGGATCTCCTCTGTGTCTATAAACACAACTGTACGCTACCGTAGATACTGGATAGTTTAAGATCACAGCTATCTTTTTTTAATGTTTTTTTTTTTTAATTAAAAAATATCATAAAAGAAGAAAACAAAGGACATGTGGATTGCCGGATGAGTGTTTTAATGATCGTGGACTCCAAATTCTGGGGACATACCGCGTCGTTGAGTTATTTTTCGTCGTTTCTATACATAGGTATCTTTGATCCATCAACAAGTTCAGCACTATCAGAGTGTGTGGTTCTAATTCCCCCCCCCCCCCCCTCCTTTAGCCTGCTAATTAGTATTCGTCTCCGGACCGTGCGCGCCCAACTAAGATGCATATAATTACTACCCACCAAATGTCCGACCTTGGCTGTTGTTAACAACACTGGCTGGGCGTGCTTGCATTTGTTTACATAAATTAAAACATGATATTTTGACATTTCCATATCACAAGGTGAAAACCTAGGCCTGCTTCTTCCCATGTCGAGACATGTGACAATGACATGTGTGACAGAATACTGATAGGTCTCGACTGAATGAAATCGATACATGATAATTTCTCCTCACCCCATCCACTCCTTGATGTGTTTGACAGTCAGAGTGTCAATAGTTCTCGGCCTTATCCATCACGTGACTATGAATGTCGTTACAACATCGTGCTTTGTCTCTGTGTACGTAGTTACCAGATGAGAGTGTGGGGGTGGATCTACATCACCGATGTATGGACTTGCTGGTAATACAACGCGTGTAGTTAGCAGCTAGGGCTGGGATCGTAGATACTAATATAACCTTCCACCCGATCAGTGGCGTATCCAGGGAGCTCGTGGGCGTCCCCCCCCCCCCCCCGAAATCCCAGCTTCAATATTATATTCTGTATATAATCTAGGTTTACTTAAAAAAATGTTTTTCGTTCAGCAAAGCCCCTTAACTTCTTCTAAAATACCTAAACACCACTTCAAAAATATGGCTCGCTTGTGTGGAGCGTCTCCCCATCCATACCTCCTTATTGAGGCGTTTGTCCAAGCCTCCCCCCCCCCCCCCAGAAATATATTCCCGAGTACGCCACTGCAGCCGATGCTCGGATGTCGAGTCGTATCGCACTTACCTGATATCAGCGGTTCACGAGTCGATACATAATATATTAAAGTTATCAGCAATCTATCGATACCTGACTACGTACACGCGTGCTAATGAGCTCAAGGCATGAGCGGGTGAGATGTCGATACTCGATATATTTTGCTTCTGCTCGTTATCGAATGAAGCGCTCATTAGCTTGCGAGGTAGGCCTAGGGGCTGGCGCCTGGATAGCGATACATATCAAACAGCTGTTATCTGCGATATAGCTCTCACTGTAGATCTACAAACACTACAAAACCTCTGGCCAAAAAGGACGACTCCAAGTTTACTTGAACGCAGGTGATTGTGCGTATCCCGCTAATGATCGCAGCGGTAGACAGAAGAGATAGTGCGGGGCGGCGAGGTTATGAGCTTATTGGGGAGATGTGTTCTACACGGCTGCCGGCGAGAATACGGCGCCCGAATCTACTGAACGCCCCTATAACAGACAGAGAACCCATTAGTTGTCCCACTCATGAAATGCCACTGTGAGAATCCTAGGTACGACGGTGGCGATGCATGTGATTGAATAGCGGTTATAACAGCGGGCTCATTAGCTTGCAGGGTGAGTGAGAGGATGTCCCGGGTCAGTGGGGCACGGGACGTGGGCGGAATAGAGAGATACAACCTTATCGGCTGACAATAGCCGTGACGTCACCAAGCTAGACGCGGAGACTTGAATGCGCTACGGAGCGAGCTCACCCTCTGCCCTCGTAGCGACATTCCACTCCCAAGTCGTCCTGGAATCTGCTACTACCCTCGACATAGGTTTATCTAGTCGGCTCTGGACGTTTCACGTGTCGTCCGAAACGTCGACCGTGGCGTCATGGGTAACGACCCAAGCTCTCGTGTTCTCGGAAGATGTCCTCATGACGTCATCATGCTGGACAGGTTTGTGACGGAGACCCCTACCTGCGTGATGGAGTCACCACACACCTCTCCTCTCCTTGCAAGCCGTCTGGACTGAAAGTCCACTCGAACTGATAATATATAGCTACGAGATCGAGACAAATACCTCGCACTACATTATAACACACAACTAACACTACTTTATGTTCTTAAAATTAGGTCTAGGCCAATTAGCTATTCCGTTATAGAATTCTAGTTTGTGCCTCGTGATTGATTGAGCCCGGTCGAGAAAGACAGCGGTCACTTTCATTTTGATAAATTACTCCTTGTAAGTCCCGAGTGTGTTTCGCCTTCACAACATGTCCGAGCTGACCTGTGGGTGAGAAAGCTGCCGGGTTGAGGAGCGAAACGTCTGGTCAAACATCAAATGTTCCCCCCTTCCCCTCCCCCCGGCGTGATTCAACACTTTTCTTCAACCGTGATCGTCAATTAATTAGTATTGAGTTCATTGAAACTATATCTATTGTTAGGTGTATTGTCTTGATTGTAAATATCGTATCAGAAAATTGTATACTATGTTGCTCACTGGGCCTATAGAAAAACATACATTTTTTTATTTCTTCGTTGAAACATCAATTTTTGTAATCCACAAAAACTTTAATTTAAATGTTAAAACTAAATGTGTTGATACTGTTATAGCAAATACATAATAATACATACATAGTAATTATGTTCTTATAAACTCTAGTAAAAACTGGTATAATGTGCACAGAACAAGTATATTTCTTCCCCCACAGAAATGTAATGACTTGGAGGATTAATTTTAGAATAAAAATTGTGTATGACGACACAATAATACACTAAATTCCAGGTCATCCCATATAGTTAGTGTTATTATATTCTTTATTCTCAAAATACTCTCATTCTCTCCTTGTGGATTCAATTTGAAATCAAAAAATATATGAACATCTAAAAATGGCTAGAATTACAATAATTTAAACAACAAAATTTTAATTTTAAATTTTTATTCAATTTGTCTTTTATTTGGATTAAAATCAGCACTTCTGTATTGACGTGCAATGTTTTTTGTTCACTATGACTTTGCCTGGTGTCCTGTCTGTCCCTGAGATGATAATACCTGCATCTAAGTGGGATAACTTATTAATAAACCCCTGTGTTCCCTGTTGCAGGAACACCTGAACTTCGTGGGTCATGACGAGACTCTGGGGCCCGTCTGTCTGTCCGTCAAGACTGAGAATGTGGCCAACCAGGAGCACACGAGGATCCTGCTCCGCGTCAAGACGGGGACCATGCACGAGCTGGTGCCCTCGTCCTGCCTGGCACCCTCCCCCTCGCCCGCGAGGATGGTCAAGGTTTGTTCGGTTTCATTAGCTTCCAGTAGATAAAGTACATCAGTGTAATAGGGTAATAGTGGGTTTAGGTCTGATGAAAAGACTTTCCGCCTACCAAAAGGTTGGCCAATTATAAAGAGTTTCTAGAAAGAAATATGCTTTGACATTTTGTTTCATCATTTCGACTTATTTTGCAGCCTCCCCAAGTGTTGATATCTACACTAAAGTATAAATAATAATTTGATACTAAATATAATGGCTTTAATAAAATTCATTTATTTTATTTTTATTTTATTTTATTTATTTATTAATTAATTAATTAATTTATTTATTTATTTATTTATTCAGTTAAAAACTGATTTACACAGGACTTCTAATTACATAGATGCAGACACAACAATGTATTGAAACACAATGATTTTGGTAACAAACTCGAAAAGGATATTAAATGCAATTAATCAATGAACCAAATATAAAAAAGGAGGGGGGGGGAAGTAGGAAAGAAAGAAAGAAAGAAAGAAAATCATCAAAAAAGAAAAACTAAAAGAAAAAACTGATTGATTAGACGATCCCACTCAAATGAATAATTAATATGAGGTTTGCCAAAAATAAGCAACAGCAAATAGGGAGTAATCAAACTTTCACAGAAGAAACCACCGAACGCAAATCTTCATTGTTGTGTTCAAATCTTGATATAGTGGCCTCGGCCAGAGAATGGTAGTGGTGACGTCACGGGCGGGCGACACTACCACCATTCTTTGGCCGAGGCTACTATAACAACTTAGTTTTAGGGTCTACTTCTGCATGTGTGAAAGTCTCAAATCTGTTACTTTTATTGAATATTTTGATATGTAGGTAATTTAAGTAATATTTTGAATTGTTATGCATTGTGGCATGGAAACTCGTTCTATTTATTTGACCAGACAATAACTCGTTAATAAATTGTGATAACAAGTCTTGCCTTGCGTCAAAGAAGTTAATTTCAAATTAGTTGAGAAAAAGTGTCTGCAATGCACAGAGAGGGATGAGTGATACCATTGTCTCTTTGTTGACCATCTGTTCTCAATAACGTGTTTGTTGTGTTTGTTCGTTCATAATCATATGTCTTGAGTCTACTCCTGGACAAAGTGTTTTAGACACTAGGATATCATGCTAATGGCAATTAGAATTGTGTGAAGTTGGCATTGTCTTGACTAATTACAACAGATCTCCGTATCTGAACGGAACGAGGTGCCAAGTTGTACAACACCTAGGTGTGAATGTGCTTTGTGTCTCTTATTTATGGCATGTTTATTATTCCGTTCACTAGAGTTGTGAATTTAACTCGGATGTGTTCTGTTGGTCGCATTGTTGTAGTTTACGAAACGCTGCATAATAATGTGGCAACGGGTGGGTGAAGGTAAAAGAAACTCCAAATATGGAAGCGCTCGGTTGTAAAACCCAGCAGATTCAATCTTGTTAGCGGTGTAATGACATGTGAAACCACAAAACTGTGGTTGAATCTGGCATTTCAATGAGGCATCCTAGTCCACTTCCATTCCCAAGGTGAACGTGGTGGTATAAACTATGAGTACCTTGGTTGGAGCATGCCCTTTAGATAGCTTTATTTCAAGATGTATGATTGTGAGGGTTTTCTTGCGTAGGCGTTGTAGGTGGTTCGCCTCACAGTAGGATTTTAGTCAGATGTGTAACAATGAAATGGATGATTAAATTTACAATGCTCATATCATTTGGCTGGGTGTTACAGTTTGCAATACATGTTCCATCATTTTGCAACTCCATCTGTTTTATCTAACAGTTTCATTTAGATGTTAGTTTAGAAAGGCAACATTCACTTGATGAATATGTTATGTTATTCCCACTCCTTGTACAGAGCTTTGAATGATGATCACAATCAGCAGGCTAGAACTGACAGCATCCACCAAACAATACAAAGTGTATCATATTTTACTAACATAGAAACACTCTTCTAAAAAGTTTAGCCAATTATGTACTACATACTTTTTCAGTAGTGTCCGTGATCATAAGCGTATCCAAAATAAGTACTATTGGTTGTGGGTTTTGAGTTTGTATATTTATTATTTTATGTTGACTAAAAAGTTGTCTGCAGTGAGCAAGACTGGCTTGTGGTTTCCATGTGTATCGGAATGTGGTTGGAAACAAACGTCGTGATGGAAAAACAAAACTACTTTGTTCCAGTTCAGCTGTCCGCTATTACAAAGTATTATACTTTGTAATTAGCTTCCCGTTACTCTGTGTGTTATCTGGCTCGTTGCGCTGAGAAGTGATTTTATTGCTGTTGTCAAGCAAGAGGGGTTTCTTAGTTTCTTTATGTTTATATTGTCTCGAGATTATTCCAGTGTACGGTCAAAAGGACAAAAGGATGTGGAAGCATGGCCGTACTTCCTCGGGAATTTGCAGCCGATCTGATTCAAACTGTTAGCTGTTTCGGTGTTGAATAAATGCATTATTAATTATATAATTTGAATTAATTACCATTAGGTTATTTGATTTGAAGGGATTAATATTAATTTTGCATTCATATGGGAACTCTGGTCGTATCACCGGGCATCAATTGAATGAGAAACAACCGGTTATGTCAATCGTGCAGGAACTCACACTTTCCATTCCGTATTTGGCAACTAGACAAAATCCGTGTGTAGGATTTAATATTTTATTGCCGTAGATTTAAAGGTTGATTTAATTTAATTCTCACCAGATCAGTATCCATGCTCGCTTTGTCCAAACTTTCTGTCATAAAACATGGTCGGTCAGTCAGCCGAGCATTCTTTGCTAGGAGTTACTCAACTCTTACCCCACATAATATATTACTATCTGTCTTTTATTTAACAGTCTTGTTCTAATAACGAACAAGGAACTCATGATGTTACACAATTCCGCTCCCATGTAGACAATAGTTTGCGTGGGCTTCCAAGGGTTTAGTTCGATTTCTCTTCTGAAACTGTCATCAATGTCATCAGTCAGTATTGTCAAAATCAAGATTATTTCCTACCTACCTACAAGTCACAATTTTCACATCACACAAATCACATAAGTCTGTAAAAACATGGCTATCTCATAATCCCACTTCATCCATTTTTAATGAATTTTCTTACTCGTTACTTATTGAGTCTCTGAGAAGGAACTGAACAGGCAGAAAGACAATTTATTGACTGCTGACCAACCATTGCTGGGTGACCACACGGATCCAAAAAAATGTTCTGTAAAATTATGGCCAAAATCTTCAGAATTGAAGAGAGGTTGATCGTCTATTATCGAAACATTTATCAAAATTTCACTAATTAAAATTTTTAATATTTGGTTCATTTTAATTAGTTTCTCGTGAATATTGTTAATATTTAATTCAAATATGTTATCAAAATTGTTGTCTTACTATAGATTGTTGTCTTACTATAGATTGTTGTCTTACTATAGATTGCTGTCTTACTATAGATTGTTGTCTTACTATAGTTTGTTGTAATATTACTAATTTCAAACTTTGTTTAACTACAGTTCATTTTTTATGATTTATGTGATTAATTTTATTTGGTTGTCCTCCTTTGTAAATCAGTATTTTATTAGTTTAATAAACAAATAAATACCGTGGTCGTGTTTCTGTCTCCAGTTGTTGAACGAACAGCTGAACGTGGAGCGGTTCATCCCGGTGACGTGTCCCGGCGCGTCTCACCTGATCGCCGCCTACGACGAGCACGTCTTGGTGTCCAACTTCAAGTTCGGCGTCCTCTACCAACGCTTCGGCCAAACCACCGAGGAGCAGTTGTTTGCAAACCAGCAGACGAGTCCAGCGCTCGAAGAGTTCCTCCAACTTCTCGGACAGAGGATACAACTCAAGGACCACACAGGGTGAGTCGCTGGAAGCATCCGGCATTCATAGATGGGTATGACTTGGGGCACACAAAGAGAAAGTGGTCATTTCAATGCTTCTAAACGTGGGCGAAAGACTTACTTACGTGTGTAGTACAATACATTAAAATTATGTTTCCATGCTTGATAATATTTCCATAACATAATGTCGGAATTTATTGAATGGATTAATATATTCTAGAACATGTTTCTCTTCCTTTCTATTTCTGTACACAAGAGTCGAAACGTAGCTGAAAATGAAAAGCAAACCGTCTTCATACAATAAAGTATAAATGAGGTGTGACACGCCAGCATTTAGATATATTCCCTATTGTTGAGTTGTATCTGTTGGGTGTGTCACATGCGAGCGAGTCTGTAACCATGACCCGCCTGCTACCGTATTGCCTGTTCTCATTGAAAGCCGTGGCCTGGCTTGATTGTGATTGATGGTACACTTAAGAGCAACATGTCGAGGTAGGTGTGCAGAGCAGAACTACTCAACGTTGAGTTACTTATTGTTTGTGATGCTAATCTCCGCCCAGTCCGCTGTAAGAACAGCACTCGGCCACCCACGCGACAGCTGTCTAGGCAATGTCTTCCTCTCACCTTTTACCTTGAAACATTCTCGTTTTTTAAAAGTCAAATCAATTACTAGACAAGATTTATTTTAATATTTTACTCTTTGGAGTCATTCCATAACAGATAATGGGTTGGGCAAAATGGATACGAATGCATAAAACCATAGCACCAAGTTCTATTGACGACGTCACAATCCTATTGACTATTGTTGATGGGATCTACTTGTGTCGTCCAAGTATAAGACTAATGCACATAGACGACTCAGTACCACCTTTAACAATTGTTGTTATTTTGGTCTAAGCTCTAAAGCATCTGCCTGTAATTGAAGTACTGTAATTATCATCAAGTTTTGTAAACTATGTCATTTGGAGACTAAATTTTAACAAAGTATGTTAACTTTTACCTTGTCATCCATTTGTGTTGGCGTTCGTAAAGTGCCATCTTCCGTTCAGTTTGAAATGTTCATGTCGCCCTGCAGGTACCGGGGAGGGCTGGACATCAAGTACGGACACACGGGCGAAGAGGCGGTGTACGACGTGTTCAAGGAGAGAGAGATCATGTTCCACGTGTCAACGCTACTGCCGTTCGTCGAGAGCGACCCACAGCAGCTCCGGCGGAAGAGGCACATCGGTGAGTTTTCCAGTTTGTGGGTATTTAAATTAATTTCTATTGTATTGCATTCTATTTCATTTTATACGTTTCATTTCAATTCACTTTTGTCTTTAATTTTTTAAATTCTTCTCTCCTGCCACCACTCTTCTCTCTCCACCACATTCCAGTCTCCTCCCTGCTATTGCACGATTAGCCAAAGTGCATAAATATGAGACGTTAAGCAATATTCAATCAATCAATCAATCCTTGCTATTGCACTTCTTTCCTCACACTATCCTGCCGTCGTTGTTGTTTACTGCCCCTTGTCTCCTACAACAAATTTATAATTCCATCGTTCCTCTCGGCAATCTCTATCTTTCCATCCTTTTGACATGTCCAAACCACAAAAATTAAATCTCTCCAATTCGCTCCATTAAATTCCTTATGCCTACTTAATCTCGAATACATAATATTTTGTTTAATAAATGAAATAGTAATTATATTTTTATTTCATGGTCTACTCTATCTCAAAACGTTACAGTCATCATTTCATGCTAATGTGACACAATCATAACAGAACAAGCAGAAGCTACTTCTTGACATTGATGCCATGATTAGAATGTTGCTGTGCACCTTATAATCCTGTTGGTCTTTCCAGGTAACGACATCGTGGCCATTGTGTTTCAAGAGTCAAATACTCCGTTCTCACCCGATATGATCGCATCACACTTTCTGCACGCCTTCGTTGTGGTGCAGCCCCTCGACCCCAACAGTGCAAACACTAGGTGAGTGAACACTCGCAGTTGGTGGTGGAACTGTAGATAGCTGTCTTGGCTGGTGGGGGAACCAAATATTATTTTCTAGTCTAGATGGCAACTAGGGGGTGGGTGAACAGGTTCAATTCCAAGTAAGTAGACAAGTCAAATATTCAAAACTACTTATAAATGCAGAGGAATTTATTCAATCTTTTGTAAAGATTTTTTTTAAATAGATAGCCTATACGGGCCTACATAACATAAAGTTCTGATGTCAAATTGGGACTTCGATCACTTGTTTGAATGTAGCTGTAGAACTGTCCCGTATTGTTAGAATTTACAAAAAGTAAATCATATAGTACTAAATGGATCATCCATGATAATCAATTATTAATATTTGAATATTATGTATAAATTCATTATAAATAATAATAATTAATAATATCAAACCGGATGAAGCCTGTATATTATAATGTGTCATGTCCATGTCAATAATAATTGGCAAACTAGGGGCTACTCTTCTCTACTCGACCAATATTTTCCCAGATTCTAAGTGATTGTTTCATTAAAACTACTCGCCCTGTTTTGCCTGTATTAACTAACTCGTGTTTTTCCTTGTTCAGGTACAAAGTGAGCGTGACTGCGCGGGACGATGTTCCGTTCTTTGGACCCACATTACCAAACCCAGCTGTTTTCAAGAAGGGCCCCGAACTTAAAGAATTCCTTCTCACGAAACTCATCAATGCGGAGAACGCCTGTTACAAGGCGGACAAGTTTGCAAAACTACAGGTATAAAAAACACAAATTATTCACCGATAGTGATATTACAAAACCTTCGTAGTTAGCACTATTCAAAGAATCAATACAACTTTTGAACCACTATATTCGATTGTCTTGTGAAAGAATTTGTTGTCAGGTGAGCAGTTTGTTTGATCGTAAATGGTGAACTTGTTTAAAAACACTACTACTACTCATACTACTTCTCTCATACAGTATATGAAGGCATAAATGCTGGCCAAATTAATTTTGTCAGTTAATGTGAAGTGGAGAGAATTATTAGAAATGCCGGTTATGGAAGAAAACGAGGAAGAAGATGAGGGGTGCTGAGCCTGGCTAGCAAGCACTAGAAGATAGCCCGAGAAACTGGTGACTCGTCACCCCCCGACCCAACGAATGTTGGAAAAGGGTGTTTGATATATATATAATTGTATCTTGTGAAGATGAGATGTTGTATTAAAGAATTTATTTGGAATTTATTTACACTGATTTGAAGTCAGTGGCATGCCGCATCGTACATTAGTAACAAATAAGAATAACAACTAACTTCGTAACAATTGCTCACTTTAAAGTTGACCATGTGTTGTATGTGTCTTGCACCATCAACTAACTACCTTACATTGTACAAACTTGGTCAACAGCAACCATGAACCGTGATTGATCATACATATATCAACTATTTATGAGCAAGAATTGTTTATTGTCATGCTAACCTTGAATTGGTGAGAATAGCTTCTTAAAGGTCATGCATATAGGTTAACGGTATAAAACATTTGATGAGAAAAGTTTGATTGCCTGGCAAAGAGATCATAAAAAGAATATAAGGTCAGATTAATGTTTCCAGAGAAAGTATTGTTAATTTCAATAACTCCTGTGCATCACAATTAGCTGTCTCTTATCATTAATCATCTCAAGGCAAGTGACTTGTTTATATTGTAGTATCATCATAAGTGCATGACATCATCATAGCATTTTCTTCTAATCATTCACTCAACTTCCATGCAATGCACACACTACAGCATGAAAACATAATTATGTTGCTGGCATGCAAAGTTTCTCTATTAGTATTACGTTCAACCATCTTAATGGACGTTAAATAATTACTTTGTTGTACTTTTTTACCACAATGCACAAAAGTCTTACACATGTTTTGTATGTTAAATTAGCTTGCAATATCCAGTCATCAATATATTTTCTCATCCTTATTTTGTCTTGCATATGTCAGGCAATCATTTGACACTGAACTGTATTTTCATTACAAAATAGCAATAAAGTAAAAGGTAAATGCTATTTGAGTATACAGCATTTTTTTTTTTTTTTTTTTGGAATCCTACATTTTCTTTTTGACTTCACTTTATATGCTGGTAATTAACTAAAATGGACATGAGATTTTTTCATAATTTTACAAAAATATTTGTACAAATAGGAAATACTATTTAATTTCATAAAACTTGTCAATTCATAGACTTCCCATATCATAAGTCCTGATGAAAAAACAACATTTGGTCTTTGAAACGTCAACAGATTATTGAGCGAGTGCAGCGAGCGTCTCCACTTGACTCTTATGGCTCGAATGTCTGTTTTTTTTTCTGTTACTGCTTCGATACAGGTCGCACCGTTTCTCTGATCGACCTGAAATTTTGCACACATGTACATACCACCTAGGCGGGTTGCTGTATAGTTTTTGAACAAAATCCGATCGTTGGTTATAAAAAATAAAAAAAATAAAAAAAAATAAAAATGTACCGATCGTTATGAAATTTTGCAGGGTCAATAAGGACAACATTCTCTCCTATTTTCCAAATTTTTAGCTAAATCGGTCAAGACCTTAAAGACTTATTGGTAATCATAATTCGAAAAATGATGTTAAAGGTGGGCTGTCACGAATATGAAATGTGCTCATACATGCAAAAAGTCGAACGCCGCAAACGCGAAGTCTCTACGATTTCTCATCAGTGAGCTAGGACGATTTAGCTCTCGGCAGCCGATTTCGTGACGTCACCGCTACTACTCGTATGCCAGCGCCAAGCTTGCATACTTCCACCCGTGCAGTGTGAGCTGTTACGCGCTTGTCTCGCTCCGCGGGCTTGTCGTTTACCTTCATTGTCATTCATTTTGTCCACCCTCCATAAGATGGTCTTCTAGTGTTGTTATGACAACATACACATCAATATTCTGCACACAATATTACACGCAATAAATTAAACACAAACACAAATTATACACAATATTATGGCTGTGAATGTGTCTAGGAGGGTATTTAATCGCAATATTGTCTTTGTAGTGAGTGTTTCTTGGTTAAAATTGTTATAATTTGAATTTTATCATGCCATGCTGTTCAGTCTCCAAGTGTTAAAATAGTCCTGTACAAGTAATTGACGGAAGACGAATCAGTTGTCGCAAGTTTCCGAGCAGGGTTCGATCTCCAGTCCGTCACAAAGCGTGGGTGAATAAAATCAGTTGGTTTGGTTTTGCGCCAAGTGTGACTTCGGTGGTATGTTCCAATCACTTTTCTCCTGCCGATTTGATGTATAACATGAAGAGTAAGAGCATGGCCAAAGCTATGTAAGCTGTCGAGAAGAAATCACCTGGTTTGGAAGACTGGAAACCAAATAATTAATCAACCATTTGTGGTGGTCATCTATGTCCTGCAATGGCGACGACGTTGTTTTGGTCTAAAAGTTCAAATCTGTTCTCTCACACGATACATAGGAAGGCAATGCTCACTTCCACTGTGTGCCCATGACGATTTCGACGAGGATAGGGAGAAGGACGTCGACTGGATAGATGGGAACTCTCACGATTTTAGAGTTTTGTCGAACATCATTCTGGACAATTCATTCCTTCAGGACTTGCGGCATACAAAGCAGTACTGTCACACGAGCAGCCTAGAATTGTTTCATAATGAGCGGCTAAAATACTTGCCAAAGAAATCAGCGTTATTCTACGATGGTATGGTACTCCGCGTCATGATGGCGATCATCAATCATTATAAAAACGTTAGGCGGGATGTCCATCGCACTGTAACGCTTAGTTGGCAAAGAAGTATGTAGAGCGTGTAATCCGTGAGGACAAGTGTTATTGGCGTTCGTCAGAGGTGACATAGATGTGTCCATTGATGACCTTCCTTATCTTGTGGATGTGTCTCAGAACATCTCTCCAATTCCCCGGCCATCATTGGAAGAAATGCAACTGTCCCGATTCTCAAGATTCCAAGAGTACTAAAGATAGCATCGTGCGCGGTGTCCTTTGAACAGTATATGTATATAATAATTATATTGTTGGATTGCGCGGTGTTCTTTGAACAGTACAATACATCATTGCATATAATATTGTTTTTGATTGCGCGGTGTCCTTTGAACAGTGAGGAACTGAGGTGAGCGACATTTTTACTTTCCCAAATGTTGTTGTTTGTTGTACACCTCAAGAATATTTTAAATCTAGGTGGTATTTCATTTTTAAATCAATGATAATTGCAACATTATGCCTCAGGATTGATCAATGCAAGTTACAATAGATTATGAAATCCCAAGCAGTTTCTTGTGACAATGTTCACGAGTCGACAGCGGCTAGTTATACGCGCTTATACCTGCCCGGCAAGGGATCTGCGCGCGCATCCAAGAGTCGACTCGTAGCGGTGACGTTTCACCCCCACCACTTCTAAAAGAACACTCCCGCCAACTTCCGAACCACTACTCCGATTGAATTCTAGTTTTCGACGCTCTCTTCATTCTTACGACAACTCAAAGTAAATTAAATAATATGAGCATGGTCGAAAATCATCTTCAACCGTGACAGCCCACCTTTAAAAAATGAAGGAGGCAGTGAAGATACAAAGATACACTTTAGAAGGCATGACGTGAATTAGTACAATGCAAAGATGTTAGAATAGTTTAAAGTGTACAATGTCAATATCCAGTTAGGCCTACACTGTGTGGTGGGCCTTATGGGAATGTCGTACTCGGGTCATGTTGCATGTACCGGTGCTCGCTCAACAACGCGTCCAACTGAGCGTTTTCCTAGTATAATGAATACCACAGCGACGGCAGCCTGATCAATAAATTACATTATTTATTTCATTGATTTGTTTATTTATTTATTTATTTATTTAACATCTACCCTATTCAGTTAAAAAGTGATTTACAAAGGAGGACAAACTTAGCCTATGTTTATCAACATCTGATTATTTTGTCATTGTTTTATTTTAATTATAAGTCATCCTATTCTTAACTTCAACACCCATGTTACAAGACTTCTCCCTCTGTTCTAGTTGCGCACTCGTCAGGCCCTGCTGGAGTCTCTTACGGAGGAACTCCGCGACAAGTCTCAGGAATACCTCGGCTCGGTGACTGAGTCGCCCGTAACGACGCCCGACGCCTCCAACAAGTCCGACGGAGGTGGCGCCGGCAGCCGGTTCATCGACACCGTTCGCAAGGCGCTGATCGCGAGGGTTCGCAACCCGGGCGTGGACAACAACGTCGCCAATAACAACAACAATAACAACAATCACCAACAGTACAAGAAAACACAGCAGCCACAGTCTATACCTGAGACCACCACCCCCTCGGTTAGTACACATAGTCTGCACCGGGTTCAGAGCTTATAATTAGAGATTGGTGAAATTAGCATTTGCATTATAGATGCTAAATCAGCAAGTTCACGATAGGGAAAACGCCACAAATATGTTTTTACTTTAAATCTGTATTTATTTCTCGTCTCGTTAGACGTCACAGATGTATGAGACAAGACGTTTGTTCGTTTGCACACACTTCTGCGAAATGAGCCACTTTGGCCTTAAAACTTGCACTTATAACACTAGTACTAGCCCAAAAGCCAGTGTAGAGTGTAGACACTTGCTTTGAGTCATAACACTAAGACCGCGAACAAACAGACCTAAGGTTTGCCAATGCAATAATGTTAATTATGTAATGATTTCTTTTTCTCTTTTTGATTTTAAATCAACACAGTCTTCCATTTTAAGTGCAAGTGATCTCATCTTATGGTTTATGAAGAGGGAAACAAAAAGTAAAACATTTGCTCCAAAAAGATCATTTTGAAATTTGAAATTTCAAAATTTTGACATTTTGCTGATTGAAATCCTAATACTACTAAAAGTTGATTTTAAAATGCTTCTTACACCCATCTCTAATTATAATTTATCAAGTTCAATCTTTAGTGACCTAATTCATCTTAACATCTTTATATAATATACAAATAGTATTACAGTAAGATCTCTTTATCCGAGTTGATGAGTACCGGGGGCACCTCGGATTTGCGAAAAACTCGGATGGCGCGGATCAATTGTTATTTGCTCTCGTAGCATAGCCTGATGTGGTAAAATGATATATGACACTGTAATGGATAAAGGAACATAAAATACACACGATACACTTCATACAGGGTATACTAAATGATTTAATAGCTTGTAATTCAAGCTCACGAACACACGTACACAATTAGGCCTACATGTCGTAATAAAAACGTATGTCTAGGCCTAGGCCTAGGCCTAAACTCGACGCAGTAGGCCTAGGCCTACAATGCAAACATAGGCCTAGGCCTAGCTCTCTTTCTCATGTGGAAAACCTCTCACTACTATGCCCGCGCTGAAGCTCACGACGCAAGATAAGTCTGGGAAAGAAATAAGATAAGCCCAGGAATAACAATTCATGCGTCGTGATTACGAATTTCGTGAATCGTTGAAACATGATTGCATCTAGTTCCACAACGACCATCTTTGAACAGCTGTGTGTGAGATGGCTGGATCGTATGCGCACGCGCAGGCGCGCGACGCACACTGACCTCTATATGCTCAGTGGGTGCACTGACGCTTACCGGCGATGCGCCCGACGCACACTGACCACTGAACTCTATACCTTCAGTACACTGATGCACACTGCTCGAAAGTCGAGATATATCGCCGATCTATCTTCTTTGCACTCACTCGTAAGGCATGCCTACAAATGTATGCGAGTACATTTAAAAAAGTGCGGCGCGGCGTCTGTAATTATTTTTATGTTTTATTTACGTACCTATTTAAAACTTATTTTTTTTTTTTTTTATTTTTTTTTTGGCGGCTCGGTTAACACGGAACATCGGATAAGAGGAGATCGGATAAGAGAGATCTTACTGTACTTTAGTAGAAATTATAATATTTATTTAAAAAATGTTATTTATTACTTATTGATAGAAAGGTTACTTATGGTTGGTAGGCATATTGTGTTCAATGAAAGAAAATGCTTCTTCGTCTTATCATCGGTGTGCATTAAGACGATTCAGATACAATTAGGTACTCAGTGACTCGCAACAGTCTCTTAAGTAGTAGGCACCAGTAACCAACAGGAAAACGCGCGACGCAAACATATTGTAGCGAGATAATTGGCCGATTCAAGTGCATGTGCACTCCAGACTGTCATAATATTGACTCCACCTGTTCGCCAGGTGTTATTGTTTACGCTCCGATAGCTGAACGGATGATTGCTAGTTTAGAGGGGTGAAGATAACACGTGTACGCATCACCGTAGCGACGGATAGAGGGGTTTCCGTGGTTACATCAATGAATGGATTGACCCGGCCGGGTATTGAGATTGCGGTGACGGCGCGAGGCTGGAGTGTCAGGAGGCGAGATGGGAGGTGATGCAACGTAGTCGGGATGATGCAGTGTTGCATTTTGTTCAACATTTGATCTCGCACCAGATTTTACGTCGACCCACCTCTGTTGACATAATGTGGAGACAATTACCGTACTATGGTCGAAGTTTCCACCCAAGAGTTCCACTGGGTCTTAAGAAAACAGTAAAACACCAATGATAACAATCAAGCTGAGCTGGCATTAGAAATTCTAGATAACATTCATTGCAGAATATTCAATGCCAACGTTTATGATGTCGATGATTAGCGATGATTAACGGACCGCAAAATTTGAAAATGTGAATCATCGATATATAATAATATATTGCCGATATAATATTGGTGTTAAATTATTATTCATCCATTACATTTGTTTTCCCATACAAAAGAAACAAACAATAGTCCCCAATGTTTGTAATGAGGATACAAAATTGATTGTGAAGTCTCAATCTAAATTGGCAATTTGCTGTATTTGAATCTCTTTTGAAGGAATTTGTGGTTGTATTTGATCCATGTGGTTGTAAATTGTAATTTATCACCATAGTCACGAGTACGATGTCATAACATTGCTTGCGTCTGCCAAGATTGTAGTTTAATATTTCAAAGAGTATTCTAAACAAGGAAACTATATAACAACGTGCCAGCATTAATTCCTATGTTAATGTAACAATATTCTAAGCTAAGCATGTATAATAAACGTAAGATTATGTACAGTTTAGAGTTAGACTTTAGAATGTCTAGTACAGGAAGAGCAACAGTCTATTTAGCAGGGTCGAGTACACTTCAGGCATGTACTAGTGCTGAACCGAGTTCTTGTCTTACAGAGCGGTCGGTCGACATCCAAGGGCAGTGGCGGCGGGAAGAAGAGTAATCCCAGTTCCCCGGTCTCCAGCCCCGACATCCAGACCATACGGACGGCCAGGTGAGTTACGGATTTATTGGGTTGTTTGAAGGTAGATCCCTGTGAAAGTGGTTGTACTATTTACAATTTGTTTTAGAAATGGGCATATGGTATTTTTCTATTTAATTGAGTAAACCTTGCACTTTCGACTGATTTATCAAACTTGGCGGGAAATTGTTTTTTTTTAAATTACTGTAATTTGACTAATTTCTTATTTTCCACAATTTTCTAATGAAATTATTAATTTTTGAACAGGTTTGTTATTTTTAGCTGTTCTGTATTGAAAGTCATCTCAGAATCATGTTGTAGTTTTAGAAAAATGGATATAGCACAAACAAATCATGAGGTCACTTGTTCTCTTAATAAATGCACTTGATTCGTACTTCTTGCACTAACTCGGATAACTAACACCTGTCTCTGATCCTAGGCCGCCGATGTCCGAGAGCGACGACTCTTCGCTGAACAGCGTCGAACTGGACGCGGCCGTGTACGTAGACAGCGACACCGGCCTGGAGAGCATGTCGTCCGCGGAGACCACCAACAACAAGGCGTGCAGTCTGTGTCTGGAGGGGGAGGGGGTGAAGCAAGCCGATACGCTCAGGCACGAGATTACCAGGCTCAAGTGTGACAAGCTAGATCTCCTCAGGCAGAACGTGGTAAGTCTACGTGTGTTGGAGGCAGTGGCGGATCCAGGGGGGGGGCGGTAGGGGCGATCGCCCCCCCTTGATCCTTGAAAAGCTAAATTTTATTCTATAATGAATATGTTCAGCCACCAGAAATATCAATGTTTTCTTGCAATTATGATTTTTTTTTTAAAGTTAATTCCTTTTAGTCAATTCCTCACAGTTGCACGATATAATTTTCTTTTGTTTTACCCAAAATCGTAACACATCTATAACTTCATAGGTTTTGAAGGTCCCATGAAAATTTCAGCACGATCAGAGTAGCCATTTGACCGGTAGAGCGCGAGCAGACAGAAAAAAAACACTTCAGCTTTTTTTCTCAGGGGAGCAAAATTTAAGTCTTTACTACTCTCATCCAATAACATATTTTATTTTAACACTGATTTTGAAAATGTGAGGGTATAATAACACCTGAGCGATAGCGATTATAAAAGGACTTACCTTCCTCCAGGGCCTATTTTAGTGAGCAACTGCATATAAAATATGTTGAAATATACCCTCTCTAAAGCCATTAAAACTCGTTTTTGAAAAAAGGACCTCAAATTTTTTTTCCCTGCGAGGATAAGCTGGGGGGCTTTCCCCCCCCAGACTTCCCGTGTGGTGCGACCTAAGTCGCCCCCCCCCCTTCGAGAGGTCCTGGATTCGCCCCTGGTTGGAGGACTTTAGACACTGGGGCACAAGATTACCAGACAAGCTAGATCTCTCTACGTACGATGCAGAACTTGGAATCAGTGGCGTTTCGTGCCTTCAAAGTTAGGTGGGGCAAGCAGATTTAATTCATGTTTTTCACACACATTTTTCTCGGAGAACTACCAGGACCCAAACTATTCGATTTGAATCCTACCAATGTTATTGATAAATGCTAAAGCATTAATGTAGAAAGTATAAATAATAATTATAATTCTTCTTCTTCTTCTTAGAAGAATAAATTTAACTACAGAAATATAGTGAATTCAAAAGTCGCATTTTAGTACTACGTTGTTCAAAATAACTTTATCAATATAGTTTGAATTTGAATCAGGTAAAACATTTGAGTATACATGTAAAATAGATACAGAATATCGTTCCAATAACTACATTTAGTCATACTTTTGCCATGCTGTCGATTACTCAAATTAATTGCGTCAAGTCCGCCCGTCAGTGTTTTACACCTTAAATAAATAATAAATAAATTTTTATTTAGAGTCTACCCACTCAGTTATATAACTGATTTTCAGTGGGGGACTTTAAATCAAAGCGACCAAGCCAACCTTGCAGGCTCCGACGCAATCGACGAGTGAGCGATAACCACCAAAGATCGATATTTTTAAATAGGAAATATAGCAATCAGTGGTATGGGGCTAGGTGCGATTTGCCCCTCTTGGTACTGAACGCGGCGCGATCCGCTCGTGTGGGCGGAGCTACACGTGCATGCTGAGGCATAGGGCGACTAGGGCTAGCCAGCGCTAGCCCTAGGTTAAGCTATCGTAGGAACGCTTCACGTGGATGCGGCGGCCGGTGCTGCGATATTTTTTAACTACTCTTGACTCTAAGTTGTCACCGAAAATGAATACGATTGTAATTAAATAAATAGTTCAAGCGATTTTTGATTATTTGTGCTGTGCTAGAAATTATGGTGGGGCTCAGCCCCACCTGCCCCTACGCAGGAAACGCCACTGCTTGGAATAAGCTGACCCAAACATTCTTTCTTCACCGCACACAAATTAAGTAATGGTTTTGCCCACTTACGAAATAAAATAATACACAGACACAAAGCTATCAACACAAAGAGAATAATTCAAATGCCTGCAATTTATAACATGCCAACAAATAGGGGGATGAAATCAATACTATTTGTATAATGTACGAGTCAACTGGCAAATAAATTATCTATCTATCTTTCCATCTAATAGACATTTTGTGTATTGTCTATTGTATCATGTTGACTGTGCTGCAAATTTGTTGGTTCCTATAAGTCAATGTAGCCCCACTTATCAAAATTGGTTTACATTACTTCATTAATTGACATACCGGCAATAATACTTCTTCTCAATTTGCATACTAAAATATTGTCTTCTCTTGCAGACTTGCCAACGCGACATCAAACGGTTGCGAGAAAAAGAACTCCAACTTCAATCCGATCTCGCGACGGCTTCCAAAGAGATTCTTCGACTGCGAGACGTACTGAAGGAATACGGTAGTGGCGGAGAGGGCTCGCCAGTCTAACCGTGTCTCGTCTCAGAGTTGTTGTCAGCGTGGGTGCGGTCTTTCACGATCAAGTTGTGCAGTGTAATACAAGACTACCAACTTTGCTACGCTTCTAACTATTCTCATGACTCTTTCTTACTAACTTTCAAACAGAGGTAATTTAAACAAATCCTTATTTGTGCATTTAACTCGTATTCGTATTATGACTTGGTTATCCAATTCACTCTTTGACGTTTGAGAGTTTTAGCTAATTGCCAATGGGCTAAGTGACTTCTGAGAAGAGTTTGAGGGTAACACAAGTTTTAGCCCTACAAGCTGGACTTGACTGGATGCTAATAAAACTGAAACTAAGGCACATACTTTTTTACTCGCACAAATATTCCCAGCGTTTGCCTGTTTTTCATATGACTGAACCGTCTATTGTCATCAAAATATCCAAGTGAGCTGCTGGGTAATTTCCCCACACACACTTGAAAATTTTGTAGTGTCAATAATTCGAACCTCCACTTATAGTGTTTTACGTTGTGATGCATAGTTTCTCCCGGATTGCCTTGCACGATTGCTCTTGAAAGGCCGTCCCATCGTTACGGCGGAACCAGCCGCGCTGAAGAAGAGAGAAGCTGTACCTTGACCCCTGGTCTAACATTAATGTTTCAATATGCCTAGACACGGGTCGTTATATGTTGTGTATGTAATGACGTTCATAGAGCTAGCTAAATGTAAGTCCAAAATGTATTAGCTTGGAAACCTTCTTTGTTTTGAAGTCCGGTTGGCTTCTAAAGGGTTTACACCTTGTTAGAAATGTGTTTATTCACATGGAGCTTGAAAATTTTGTTTTGTTTTTCAAATTAGTTTTTGTATTGATGGTTCTAATAAGTGCGTTTGGTACCTTATAAGTATTTTATTTTTGTCTAATACATATAATTCCAACCAATATCTAACACTTAAAATAAAAGTGTGCTTGTTTGTCTGAATGTAGGCTACTACCGGTAGTAACGGAATTGTCAAATTACAATGTTATGTATACAAATTGAACATTTAATTTAAATTTAAAGCTGCTATGGAATGATGCTGTATTCTTCATAGCAGGCTAGACTGCAATATATTTCATTTACAAGCTGTTAAAACGTCTGTAATTCTACTTGCCTATAGTTATCTTGGACGCACCACCTGTACTAATGCCTGATGTGTTCTTTATACTCCTGTTTTGTCTGCAAGTTACGTGTACATGCATTTCCTTGTGAACAGAATCTAGCTAGAATATCAACATTATAATATGTAAACTGTGTTCAATCAACCATATTATATTATCTGCTCAGTTTGGAAGTCAATTATTGTTGGTCTTCTAATTAAATAAATACCTTTGGTTCTCTTTATTTCACATCTACAATTATTGTGTTTTTGTTTTCTTCTCGTAATAATGAAACGTAAAGTTAATCGTTTCAAGTAGAATACATTAGGCGTATACTACATAAACCTTTCTATCATTTGTATTGTTATGTTCAGAGAAATATAGGTGTAGTTTGGTATCTGAATAAGCGCTGCTACTAAAATTGTCCAACTTTGTGAAGTTATCTAAGCTACCACTATAAGAGATTTTTGGTTAATCTTTGCTTACAAGGTTTCTAGTAACACCAGCTTGCAGCACAAAACAATGTACTATTTTTAAATCATTCCAAATCCCTGTTCTGTTTTGGCCCAATGTACATTGAAACTATTTACAAGATACTATATTACCTACTAACAGATTTATCTTAACCTAAATACTATCTTCGATCTGAAAACCCCAAGCTATTTTTGATAACATGTAATTGCATTTAAATATAAAAAAACATGCACACAATCATATTATGACTAACTCATGTCTGTGTAAGAAATACGTAACGTAACATAAATGTACCAAAGTTAACATTCCTTGTGACCACCATACACGTCTTGCAGTTCCCTTGTAAATACAAGTACAGTATATTTAGTTGGTAGATGTCGAAGAAGGGAAGAAGTGAGAAAAAAATGCCTCATTAGCAAAGGATAACACCACGAACGATTTGCAGAAAATACCAAAAATGTAATATGTTAATATTAGAAATGAGTTTATTTGTGAAGAAAATTGGATGGATGTGATTTCTTCTAATTACCTGCACTGTTAGCTGATAAATGTAATGTATTAAATACCTAGTGCACTTAAGATTATAAAGCCCATTTAAGATAAAACATTTAAGATGGTTTAACTGTAAAGGACATTATGTACATATATTAAATTATGTAGAAATGTTAAACACTACATTACGTGAGCTGTTATTTCTGGATGAACCTTGTGTCCCACCGTCAACACTGATTCCTGGACATCACTTACCTATTGAGTATTGACGTTGCTTGCTATTGGTTTTACTATTTCCTGATCTTTGGCAGAATATTAAAACGGTTGTTTGAGCTTTGGCCAACTTTTTTTACAATGTTAAATGTCCATTTAAAAAATCGCTTGATTGGCAAACCGGCTAATTCCACTAAAATTCTGGATCTCTTTTCGACCTCCCCCCCCCCCCCAAATTTGTATTATCTAATAAAAATAAATATATTTATATTATTTAGAGTACGGTACGCATTAGTCACAAAACTGATTTTCAGTGGAAGATATTATATTTAAAGCTGACCAAGCCAACCCTGTAGGCGCCGACACCATCGACGAGCGAACAATGACCAACTAGAGACCGGTATATTCTTGATATGTTGTTTATAAAGAATGAGCGCAATGTGCGATCAGAGACATTTCAAGATTTGGTCATTTTCTGCTACACAAGCTTGGGAATTATTACAAATTACCCTTTAGTTGGCATATTTACACTGACCGTTACTGAAAACAGTAAGCACTATTTGGAAAATGTGCTCTGATCGTATAATAATACACATTCGTTCTTAACATTTTGGTGCAATCCACAACCCGATAGGACAAATGATAGAGCTTCCTAATGAATAATGATCCATACCATACTTTACCTCTGCATTCGAGAAGAGAGATGCAGGCAGCAGAGATGGGATTCGTGAGCACAGTGGGAAAGACGAGAAGGGACAGAATAAGAAATGTGGACATTAGATTAATGCTGGGTATAGATAAGGTGACCATTTGTCCCAGATTAGCCGGGACAGTCCCATTTTTTTACCCTCTTTCCCGGCGTCCCGAAGACTTTGAAAAGCACTATAATGTACCAGAATTACAATAATATATTATTAAGTCCCGGATTTTATCGACTTGCAATCAGGGTGTTGTAATATAAAACACTTAATTGCAAGATTTTTAGAGATTATTATTATTATTTCAACATTATTACTAATACTCGTGATAACCAAGCATGTACAACTTACGAGTGTACCTACGTACAACGACGTCGGTTTCACCTGACCTCCCTGCCGCTCAGTCCTTGGGTCTCGTACGATGACTCACCGCCTCCCGCACGCCGCAGGTGGCGCAACTTGCAACAAAGGTTTGCGGCTCATTCATTAGTCCCAGTTGAACTTTGCTACGGAACACTAACGGTTTAGCTTGTGCCATCTAATCAAAATTCTGCAAATCAACTAAGTTTATGAAAAAATAATTAATTTCTCGAATTGCTAAGTCAGGAAATACTCTTGTAACATATTCTAAAACACTTGCAACCATGTCAAAAATACGTCCTCCCCATTGTTTTGTTTGTCCAGTCTCTTTTCCCTTTGTGCAGGATGGGAAGGGCATGGTTGTATACTACCATCTTTGGTATGGACGTATGAAACTAATGGTGGAACTCGGTGGAAGATAGGATGCCCAAGTGATTGTATGAGACAAGGATTGAAAAAGGAAGATGGAAGGATACCATAACAAGAGACTTAGAGGCAAGAGGAGAGAGCTCGGAAGATGTGGAAGAGATACAATATTGTGAGAGGATAGAAAGAAAAAGAAAATATTTGGTTGCAAAACCCAAGTTGATCCTGTCAGAAGCAGGAAACTAGGATGATAATGATGATGATAAATAAAATTATACATAAGTCAATTGATCTAAACTGCTAATACTGCCTGCTTGATTCACCCAAACCAAAGTCCACACGAAAGTTATTTATTTATTTAACGTCTATCCTATTCAGTTATAAAAAGTTAAAAATTGATTTATAAAGGTCAACAATGATGATTGATTTTAAATATATTCTTTCAAAATATCCTACAAAAGGAAATGTGATGTTTGTTATTAATTTGTCGATTCTGTGGTATTTGGGGAATTAAACAATACAACTGTTCGATTTTTTGGAAGAGAAATAGCCCAAATGAGAGCACCATTTTTCAATATAATATCTGTGCTTTTTGAAACAAGAACTTTGCCGACTCATATTTACCGCCATGGATATTGCCTCGACGGTTGATCTTTCTACCGCTAGGCGGCGAACCAGTCATACACGCACGGGATGCCGGTAAGGTAGTGTTCTTCTGCAGCTCAGTGACGGTGCATCACGTATCCGCCAGGGAGCATAGCCTGTCACTTCCAAGTTTGTTCTGCCGAGTAGAGACGTGCGTGTGTAATCGAGACGACGAGTGTATGTGTGCGTAGCATTCAATAATAAACGCCCTAATCAGGATTCGAATCTGGATGGACTGTGTACAGCTGTCAAGGCAAGGCTTCGTCTTCTAACCTACCTGCCCAGTGCTCACACTAAAAGTACGTACCTTGGTTTGCTTCACACTGTCGCTAGCTACCTATTGACGATCGATGACTAGTTAGTTACGTCACCGGCATCCCATACTCCCATAGTTTCGTTATATGCGCGTTATTATTTATCTACGTAGTTCTCAATAGTGTGTTCCGGAGCTATGAACCGGTTCGGATCGCTACAAAACCGGAGAACGCTATTTGTACCGAATCGTACAGTAGGCCTAGCCTAACCGAAACGAGTCGTTCCGATCTTCCTTGTCACGATTCATACAGTAAGATAATATAAAATAAGAATTTTAGAGATCGATACCTTACTTTGAGCAGTCGTGTGTGCCTGTGTGTTGAGGTTGACGAAAACCATTGTGCCATGGAAATCTGTCAGACCAGACCCCCTAACCTAACCTAACTTCCTTCCTGCACTTATCTGCAATATGGATAATGTAAAAAATCAACCTTGGGATGAATTGATTGTGACATCTTGGTTTGCTTGTGTAGTTGTGTGTTTTCATCAGCTTCCAGTGGACAGGCACGTAGGAAGGTTGGGGGAGATTTCCCCCCATACTTCTTCCCCCCCCCAAAAAAAAAAAAAGTGGGAGGGAGGGTACCCTCCCACTTTTTTCTGCCCCCCCTCTCTAATTCAGTATGTTAACCATGGGCCTCCTAGTCCCTAGGGCGATGTGTTCCAGGTGCGCTGACTTGTGGCCAGCAAAAAATGCTCATCCAATTCTCTCCTCCACGAAAACCATTGTGCCATGGAAACCTAACTTCCTTCCTGCACTTATCTGCTATATGGATATTGTAAATAAATCGACCTTGGAGTGAATTGAATGTGACATCTTGGTTTGCTTGTGTTGTGTATTTTCATCAGTTCCCAGTGGACAGGCACGTAGGAAGGTTGGGGGAGATTTCCCCCCATACTTCTTCCCGTGCCCCCTCCCCTCCCACTTGTTTCTGCCCCCCCTCTCTAATTCAGTATGTTAACCATGGGCCTCCTTGGGCGTTTTTTTCCTATAAGGTGCGCTGACTTGTGGCCAGCAAAAATGCTCATCCAATTCTCTCCCCCCCCCCCCCCCCAATTCGAAAAAGAGTTTCTACACGCCTGCCAGTGGACCTTTCTTTCGTGCAAGTTAATAATAACAAATAACGAGTCTATAAAATCTATAATATTTCTACAACAACATTTCTTTAACATATTCCGTGTAGTTTTCACGTGAATTGGTATTTTATGATATTGTTGTCAGCAAATGCATCGTTCGTCGTTCATTCCGGCCAACACAACCAATTCGATGTATTCTGTATGATCCCTGCCGTGTTTCGTCTTTGTGAAAGAGAAGAATGATTGAAGAAGCCACCAAAATGGGTGCAATTTTACAACATCTTCATCGACACGAAAATTCACAGGGATATACAGAATTTACATGGGTTGTGATGCCTACATCTCTTCAAATTTTGGTCGAGTAGATTCCAAATTTACAATGGCTCCATTATTCTTGATCTACTACTAGTCAAGAGCATCAAATCATTGAATCAACCCGTCTGAGCATGGCGATCCAAGAGAAAAAGTCCACCTCGCAAACATCAGCTAGTAAGTCGGGGAGTGGAGTAGGCCCCTAATAGTACTCCCCGAAACTAGAGGCGAACTCTAACAATCGTCGTCGGCGACACCTCCCCCTTCCCATGACATTACTACCTCCCCGACGACGATGACAATGAAAACGAACGATGACATAGACTAAGACTATGACGACCGCGACGTGAGAACCCCCCTTTCCTCCCCCTACCTATGCCTAGTTCTAACCAGCATGAGCCCCTTCCCCATATCCCCTACTTGTAGGCTAGAGTGGCGCATTATAACCTAACGGTTGACGCGCCCTTAATCCATTTTTTTTTAAAGTTGCACATTCAGAGTTCACTTCTAATTTGGGCATTATTATTAACGTATTAATTGATTACATTTGTATCGTAATTGGGTGTCTATTAATGTTGTCCATCTAACTTGCATTCGGTAGGCCTACCTGTAGACCAAAGCTAGCTGTAGAATGTGGCCCATTTGCATTCAGAGGTGCTCAACTGCATGCGACACCTTCCAAACATCAGTCTGGTAGTAGGAGGAGGCCAGAGGTTCACGTTTCGTTTTTTGGGGCCCTAGGGACAGAATTTCGGGGCCCATATTCTAAATTAAGTACGTGCAACACAAATTAGCACCTTATTTTCGCTTTTCTCAACACGTTTGCATCGGCAAAAACAAAACTGTCAATTAATTACATTTATTTCAAATCTGAGAGTCCATGCAAACATATTCCCCCCAAGAACGAGAGGCCCTAGTAGGTGATATGGACTACGTTTATTTCTGGGAGCGCTACAGTTCTTACCTTGGGCTTCTATTTGCTTTCAATGATTCCCTCCCCCAGTCTCCCCTGACCCACGCGTAGGTGGTGCGTGCGGATGGGGTGTTCACCCTTCTTCTTCTAGTTGCACAACCCAAACATTCTAATTCCGTTGGATTAGTCTGTCTGAGTCTCGACCCCCCGAAGTTCTCGTCACTTGTCAGGCTTCCGCTTCCCACAGGGACGCCAGCCAGCCAGCCAGCACAGACTTTATAATATACCTACCATTCTCAGTGGCTCGAGTGAACTTCAACTTCTTGCACGGCTATATCATGTTGTACCAGTATATAATAATTAAATAATCGTGCTATCATTTCACGTGAAATGACAACTTGTCACAGCGCGTGAAGTGACAACTACCACATAATCACAGAATAAGGGTCCAGGGTGCAATTAATAGGTGTCTACAGTGGCGTATCCAGGAATTCATGAAGCCCCCCCCCCCCCCCCCTGGGGAATTTATGTTATAGTTTGTCAATTATTTTGTTGGGGTGACAGGAAGATAAATAAAACTCTTTTTAATTTTAACCATTGATTTATGAATTGTTGATCCATTATGGGGGGGGGGGGGGTTATTTCATAATTGGCAAAATTTTCTCCTTCAAGGTCATTTTGGTGAAAATCTGTGCGTTTTAAAGCGTCACAATGATCAACTTTTTATCTACTAAAATCCTGTTTTGGTCAGATGGTAATTTGCCTTTAGAAAACAGTTATTCTATATTCTCCATTGAAACGTTAAAGTGTATTTTCACACTTTTGTTTGGCAAAAGGCCACTGGGTGTCTTTAACTATAGGTTTGTTGCGGATTGGACAAAATTAATGTGAAGGGATGTCCGAGGGCTGTTTAAAGGACTGAACTCCTTGCATTGAGAAAAACCTCGGGAAAATCTTCAGTCAGGATTGCCGGTTTCGACGGGATTTGAATTTTGAACCCGTCCCGAATCAGAGCTAACACTGTCGGTACATACAGTATATTTTTTGCTATTTCGATATTTGTATTCGGTATCAAAATATTTCAGTGAAAGCATATTAAACTATGACGTATGAATGAGACGTTGAGCACTAAAAGTGTAGTTCATGCTGTCATGTTGTGTCTACTATTTGTTTTACAATATCGCCTGTGGTTGTGACGAGACGAGACCATTTCGTAACCTCGCTAATGAACTGAATGGAACACCGGCTATCACTGCCCACTTCACTCAACTCACAGGCTTGTTATCATCATCGTACACTCAACACTAGAGGCGCTTCACACATGTATACGTGGTCTGTAATCTATTCAAACTAAAGAAATCGATAATGAAGAGGCTCGAAGTTCGAAGATAACAATATTCTGCCACTCTCGCAGTGGCGTATCCAGGAATTCATAAGGGGGGGGGGAGGTGTTCAACCAATTAATTCATAAATGCACCGCGGCTAAGCGGGGGGTCCGTTTCCCCTTCAAGGTCATTGTGCTGTAAATCTGTGCGCCAACTTTTTATCTACTAAAATCCCGTTTTGGTCAGATGGTAATTTGCTTTTAGTTTTGCGAAAAAACAGTTATTCTATGTTCTCAATTGAAACAAAAGGGAGGGGGGGTATAGTCCCCTCTTCCCCCTTGGATACGCCACTGCACTCTCGGGATCCCGGCCCAACCGACGACGGCAGACATGTTTCTGTTTTGAGAAAACAAGTCAAGACTCCAGATATCGACAAAATATGGAGAGATTTGAAATTATTTGCGTTATACAAAGCAGCCAATCCAATCATTTCACTTCATCTCTCTTCGGACTCAGAGACCAGTGGCGTATCCAGGAATTCATAAAGGGGGAAGTTTAATCAATTAACGTACCGAAGGCTAAGTAAGAGTTCCGGGGGACTTGCCCCAGGAACAATTTTTACCTTCGGCTTCAAGGTCATTTTGGTGAAAATCTGTGCATTTCAAAGCATCGCAATAACCAACTTTGTATAGCTTCTAAAATGCTCTTTTGGTCAGATGGTAAGTTGCTTTTAGTATTGAAATAAAACAGTTATTTTTTGCAAAATGTTTTTTTGTCTCCCCCCCCCCCCTGGATACGCCACTGTCAGAGACGCTGACTAGACTTTGTCAGGTGGTAAACTCACTACCCGCAGTACTGATACATTATATTTTAGTCTGTCTCTGTTTTATGTGGTCACAAGGAAGGACTAATACCAATTTCCATACGTAAATATAATGTGATCGTCAAAATACACCTCGAAATACACATACAAAGCCCCAATAAAAAAGTAGTCTGAAATTGAAATCATTGTTTGGGCTAGTGTTTCCTTGCAAATAAAAGCTGCGCAATGAAACAATATGGGAAACAACTTCCAGGCCAATCTAAGAGATGCAATCAAACTTTACTTTGGGCAGCTGAGACTTTCACTCTAACCGGCCGTTCCCCGGAGACCACATTGCGATCCATGATTGTGCCCCCACCCCCCCCCCCCCCCCGTCAGAGAAATATAATACTGTTCACTGTTTTTAGGATTTCAATCGGACCACGAAACTCATTATAATATTTCCCAATAATTTCATTAATCGGTTACATTCCCGTAGGTTTAATTGATTTTATGGAAATCAATCCAGAAAACAAAAAAAATCCCAATTGCCTGTCGGGTGCTTCACCCCTAAGCTAATACCGAGACGGCTTATTTCATAACATTGGATTGTTGGTGTATTGTAGATCTGAATAGATTGGAACAGTACTGCAACGATTCTGCTGCCTTTCAAATGACCATCTAAACACGAATCAATTATTATAATAAACCCCCTGTAATAAACCCTGGCTCAAACCTGCGTTTGGTAATGACATTCTAAATCGTGTATAGATGTACATGCACCAACAATCCAGATGTTGTGAAGTTAACCGTCTCGGTAGCTTAGGGGTAAAGCACCTGACCGGCAATCGAGAGACCAGGGTTCGATACCCCGCTGAGATGGGTTTTTAATTCCTGGATTGATTTCCATAAAATTAATATAATATAGGGCCTATTGTCCATATAGGTACTGCCGGGTACTGCCTTACAAACTATTATCTGACACTTTATTGTATTGTTGTGTACCAGACCAGTAACACCCCTCTCAATAGCAATAAAATAACCAATAATATTTCCAAACAATAATTTAACCAATTTATTTCATTTTTGTGCATTGTCATAATATTGTTATATCGATGTAGTCCAGTTAACTACCCTATCTGTATATTTAACCTTTACACTTTCGAAGTAAATGTTGCCAGTTTTATTTGATAAAAAAAATAGGCGAAAATTCTATCACAAAGGCATGACGAAAGTAATTTGTTTTTCTTGAACGTGTTCATAATTTATTTATTTGTGTGGGTGTTTGGGGTTATTCTTTCAAGTTTCAACCTGGTACTGCAGATTAACGTTTTTTTTTTTTTTTAAGTGGAATTTAAATTTGTAATTCATCAATAGGGTATTATTGTCCGGGAAATATTATAAACATTACCTTTGGAGCCGTTATGGTCTCGAAATATAATAGCTGGAAATAATATGCGGTCAATGGCCCCCACTGAAAATCAAGTTTATTTGTTTGCATTGTCGATTTATAATTATATTCCTTGTTATCAAAACTGTGCAAGCGCGATCACTGTAATTGGTGATCTTGTCTTGCCCTCTTGTGTATTTTCATTTTTATATCAAACTGAGTTTTTTAAACTTGCACGGCTAATTCGAAGGGAAGGGTTGTAGAAGGGCGGGGCACGGTGGGGGAAAGGGTAGGTGGTACAAAACGTGGCGGAATCTACGTTGTTATCATCTTGTCTTGTAGTATGTCCAAAATAAACACCACAGTTACAGTATAAGCTACGCAATTGCAGGCTCGCTATCGCAGCTGCTGGGCTCTGGTGGAATCGATTATACGAAAATAGGATGTGGTTTTCAGAATAAGCTATTTGATACAATCATGTTTGTATGCCACGAATATTGCAAAGTAACTCGAACTCTTGTTTGTGTGACTTGGATTGTAGTCTTCTCGAAAAATAAAAATGTAAAATATAAAATATATAATAATAAAGAATCGAGCTAAAACCGTGGAGAAATGCTAGAGAAAAGAAAACTTTAGAATTTCATGTGTCAAGTGTGGCGGTCCGCTTATTCGACCCGGCCCGTTCAATGCCCTTCCTTCTGCGGTCCTCCCCTACGCTCGTGTGCACTTTGAATCGACTCGTCCATTCTGGCGGCCAACTCGCTGCCTAGCCTGCAGTTCAATCAACGTAACAGCGCGGCGCAGTCAGCGAGCCTGTGCCTGGCCGTGATCCCGCCATAGTGACGTCACTCGACGTAGAGTAGTGTGTGGAAGCGGAGTGGATACAGTGTTAGTGCGGAGTTTTCACCATTATGTTGTGCACAAACATATTCTCGTTGATGAAAGCTACATAAAGCGTTTCCTAATGAAGAGTTCAGAACAAGATGGTTAGGGAGACTCGACACCTTTGGGTTGGCAATTTGCCGGAAAATATCCGGGAAGATAGAATTCGAGAACATTTCAAACGGTAGGCTATGTTCCAAAGTGCAACCGTCAAAATGAGAATAATACCAAAATTACTTTCTCAATAGTGCTACTGCTGGTGACGAAAACGTGCTGTCGATTGTCTCGTACAGGTGCTATTTGGTGTCAGTTTGTGTCATTTGTGTGTGTGCAGTGGTGTAGGCCTATTATTGTTTTCTTAACAGCACCAATCGGCGACTAGATGGGCAGGCCTTGCCTGTTACGACCTCTGCTGCCATGGAGACGGGGCTCCGTGAGTCCAAAACAAACATTCACACACATTCTATCATTACTGTTGTTTCTTTCTTGATATCTCATTCGAGATTTCATTTTAGTTCCCCTAGACAGTTTTTTTGTTTTTTTACAAGCTGACGTGGAACTGGGGCCACCAGTTTCTAGGCACGGGAATCCATTGTCAAAGCCTATAACTTTGCTGTCTATCCTGACTAGGTTTAACCCAGCGTCACAGCTTTTCTTAACCAAGCTATTTTAAAATTGAATTCGTATGCCCAGCCAGCTGCTGCTTGGCTAGGTCCTACGTGGACCCACCACAGACGCGCAATATTCTAAATAGCTTTGCCATCTATCCTAGACGCAAAGCTCACACTAACATCATTACTAGGCCTACAGTCATTCTACTTGCTTTATATGTTGTTTGCATGAATTAAGCATGACAAAGTGAACACATAGCTGTCCTGTTTAACAGGCTTACTCTAGCCTAGTAATATGATTATGGTCTAGGCTAGAGTAGGTCTATAGATGTTAATTTTAATGAAATATTCTGCTCACTCTTTGTTAAAACTTAAAAGAAGGCTGGTACATTTGCAGCCTGAAATTTAATATTAATTTTGTGCCATCCATTTGATCCCCAATCGGTTCATACAAAATACAAGGCTTTGGCATCAATGCATTTCCTTACATGTGAATTGTGATACCAGAATCTGGGGAATACTAATTATCAGATTACTGAAATTAGTCTTAAACTCAAGTTTTAGCTATCCATGGCAACAAGGCTCGGTGAATGAAGGCCCCAACCAAGTTGGTGACTTTCGGTGCACCTGCCACGCCAAAGCTATTCTCTCGTGACGCTTTGCAGGCTATCCTGAACGTGCGAGTGGTTCACTGTTGCCCAGTCAGTCTCATTCTGAGTTCTGAACACTAAAAATAAGAATAATATTGGTTCACTTCCTAGCTATTTTTATTAGCACACTAAATATTTTACAATTTGTTTCTCATTACTACTGATAATAATAACTTTCCTGAAACTACCTGCCATAGGTAGACCTCGAAAAGCTGTGTCTATGTTGGTTAAACATGAGTGGTGGGTTTAATTTCATTGTTTTCTCGTCTGCATCTTGGCCGACGTAGTCCGCCTTCAGTTTGGCGTCGGTCTTTTCAGGCCAATCAATATTCGCTCCCTCGGTTTCGTCACGTAGGCCTATCGACAGTGACAGTGTTCTACAGCCTCAGACTTGAAACTTTCGCACTAATGTTTCTGTATTCTGGAGTCACTATTGTGAATATTGTACTGGATTCGACTTATTGCATTGATCTGGGCAAGCAAGGGTGGGGTTACTACTTACGACAGCAGGCGGGCCTCTAAAGTAATGACAAAACAATACCGAATGGGGCATACGGCTTTGAGAACAATGATTAGGAAAAGATCACAGCAGCGTCTACTCCAGTATCAGAGTTTTTTAAAGTTGAATTACGCCTGCCAAGTATTATTATGCTGGGTGCTGTACGAGAATGCTAGTCTCTCTCTACAGTCTACATGTTGCTGGTATCATTACGTTCTCCTAAGTTATTCCTGCCAGCCAGCTTGACGCAGAAGGAAGGTTGTACCAGCGACCTGGCTGCTGGTACAGTCTGCGGCACAACCACAAGCTTGTCAGGCTGGTACAGTCGGTACAGGTTTTCTGTTGTGTTGCCTAGTGGCGCATTTATCTGCAGGATTTCTTATCTCGAGATTTATTTGACTGATTGTAATATCTAGAAAATAGGCCGCGGCTATCACTATCTTCCCTGTTAGCTGTTCTCTTATCGCCGGCGATTGGGGCTAGGTCCACAACTATATCGATAATCTAGCATGGTTTAATTATTTGGACCTGGGCTGGGCATAGGCAGTCTTATTATAAGCTTATAATTATGTGAAACGCCAAAAAATGCTAATTTTACTAAAAATATGTTTTTCCATAACAACTATTGAGAGCTAGTTTTGAAATGTATTCTAATGTTTTATGTGGCTATTGAATTGAAATGTTCATATAATTCATCACATTTACCATTAAAAGTGCAAGAAACAACCCACAATTTACGGTTTTTGTGGAAATGACAAACTAATTCTACATAATAATATTCTAAATTTAAATGCTGAAACGTATCTCTAATGATATATTTTGAAAATAGAATGGTCAGCTGTTTCCAACACTCGAGGTTCATGTGAAACTCGCGCAGTTTGCCGCCATCTTCTCGCAGGTATTAGGCTCGAGCCGTCTTCAGCACTCGGCGGCGTAGATAAACCATCATCCTATTCAACGCGGAAATATTTCTATAATTGCTGCGAAAGTTCCACCTCTGCTCTGCCATCATACATACTACGCGGTTACCACACTGCATTGTTTCCACTTAATTATATAAGCAAGAACAATTGCTCTGATTTCTCAACAGATACCGTTTCTTCGCTGGCCGTAGAGTATGAATATTATGAGTGCGATTAAAATAATAATAATGATATGAAGGAGGGAAGGAAGAACAGTCGGCCATTGTTGCTCGCGCCGTCTGCTTGGCGTTTACTCATTGTTGGCAGAGCCACAACTGACCCGTTCTTTCCAGTAACAAACTACTTGTAGAAGTTGCAACAATGCGTTTGATTACTATCAAGATTGACTTTTCCAAGCATTAGATGGGAGTGTGCACCTGCTGGCAGTTTTCAGCCCCTCACATCCACTCTAAAGGGTGGTTTCGCGTTAGTTTTTGCGACGATTGTTGCTATTTGAAAATCAGATCGTGATTTGTGCTGTCATTCGTCAGACAACAGCTCTTCACAATGATTCAGGGTCACCGTGTAGACTTGATATTTTAACCAACAATTAGGTTTGCCTCTTACCTACGTACTTACTTGCACGTACGCACAAACAACGAATCACAGTACGCGAACGGCGAACGCCATTGATTTCATTTGGTGCGCGCAAATATACCATTTATTTCTACAAACAAAGAAATATAATTGGGACGAAATATATCTTTAACTTTTTTATACTAAGTTCGCATTGACCGTCTTTATGTAGGCTTACATTTTGTGAGCCAAGTATTTAGTTAGCTGCCTCGTTTGGTTAGGGTATTCTATGTACGCATCCTCAGTAGTAGTCTGCCTACCCAAGTTTGTTTTTATTCACCAGCAGCTTCTTGTCCCATGTTCTGCTAATCGCCGACCGTGCAATGATGGTTACGGTAGGCCTGTTTATTTCATTGTTGCGTGCGGTGACAGTGTTGTCATATTTCACGACTTTTCACAAAGAAGTGCTGAACCACATTATTTTACTTCAAATGTGAATTCATCAATTGACATCACAAGACGCGCCTAGAGTAGACTATAAACTACCTAACTTCCTTGTCTGGGCCCAGGCATTCACCCATGATTCGAGCCCATGTCCATGAATCTTTGGCGAAGCCGCCACCGTTGATGCGTTCTCTGCTGTTCAGCTGGCTCGTTGGATTCATCCGATGAACGTGATACCTGTAACGTAACTGAAGGTATCACCGTTGCAGCGCACAGCTTGGAACAAAGAGAATGAAACGACGGTTGGAACAAACACCTCTCGTGCAAGATCCGATCTTGTTCACAGGTAGAGCTAAAACAAAACACTTCGGTCGGGTTCACGAAAACCTCGGGCTCGGGTTCGGATTCGGTCGGGTTTTAGATGGGGCTCGACCTCACGTTATCAATAGTTGGATGAGCGAAGCCCTACGTTGTTACCCCAAGATAAATAGCTCGGGTGTTTTATTTTTGTTAGTTATTTTGTCTGTTTGTTCGCTCTCTACCGTACAAACGGCATATGCGATCTTGATGAAAATTGGAGGGGACTTTCAAAATCTCTGAACTTAGACCTGCCCCGTTTTTGGGTATAATCGATCAAATATTTCTTAAGATTATCGTACTTTTACAATTTTTTTCATTTTTAAATGAGATATTTTCGTGATATTTGGCAAACGGCTACTCCGATATTGATGAAACTTTATGGGAACGTTTAGAATCACTGAAATTATATATGTTATGATTTTAAAGACATTTAAAAAAAAAATATTTCTTCTAGAAATCGTGCTTTAACGATTTTTCCCCCATGTTTTTAATACGATATTTTCGTGATATTTGGGCCGATTCTGACCAAACGGGTGGGCCTACAAGGCTACAACGTTCATATTTTACATTGACATAAAGATTATGGTGATGTAGTGCCTCTTGAAAGAAAAAGTTGGTCAAAATTCATAGAAATAATGGTTTTAATATAAGCCTTTTACACCTTACAGGTGTATAATTTACAAGTAATATCAATTTATCAAGTAACTATAGAAAAAGTAATGAGATTCCACTTAAAAACGTAATCATTGGACAGAAATATTCCAAAAAAAAGCTCATCCATCAACGCGATTGGAGAAAGCGTTCGCGAAGCGGCCTAGTAGTATAACATCCCAAGTCGTGCAATGACAGTCTCGTGCACAGATACTAATATCCTACCCTCCACGGTCTCGCTGGTGTTGAACTGATGTACATGTACACACCCTAGATAATATTGCATAGACATTTCTTGTGAGCGGTGCTGTACACACTAGGTAATATATTTCTTGTGAACTGTGCTGTACACGCTAGTTCTTCTATTATAAATAATTAGGAAAACGCTAAAGTCCCGTCGCGTTGATGGATGAGCTTTTTTAAAAAAGTTTTTAGTTTGCGTGCGATCTATTTACTTATCAAGTGCCTTTTGAACGCATTGTTGGTGATTGTTGTCAAGTTTTTATTGTTACTTTTAAATTGTCATTATAAACCTAAAAAAAACTCATATTAAAACCTTTATTCTAATAGATTCTGGCTAACTTTTTCAATTTTTTCTTTCAAAAAGCAATACATCACTATAACCTTAATCTCCATGTATAATATGAACGTTGTAGCCTTGTAGGCCCACCCGTTTGGTCAGAATCGGCCCAAATGTCACGAAAATATCTCACTAAAAATCGGAAAAAATCGTAAAAGTACGATATTCATAAAAAAATATTTCTTCTGTTGTACCCAAAAACGTAGCAAGTCTAAGTTCAGAGATTTCGAAGGTCCCCTCCAATTTTCATCCAGATCGCATATATATGCCGTTTGCCCGGTAGAGAGCGAACAAACAGACAGAAAAACAAACGGGGGGAGGGGGCGGGGAAGAAGAAAAAAACACCCGAGCTAAATTTTTTGGGGGGTCAGTGAAATTGAAGTCTTTGCTTCGCTCATCCAACTAATCTTTATAATATACCGGTACCTTATAAACATCGTTTCAAAAAAGCAACAAGTAGGCAAAATTTACAGTGAATGTCTTCATAATCTACTTTGAGGTAGAGGTCCCTGGTTCAATCCCCGATGAAGATGCTTTTTTTAATTTCCAATAATAATGCCATCATATTAGCGTATATCTTAGATGTGCTACACACTAGATAGGCTAATATATTTCTCGTGGGCTGTGCTGTACTATAGATAATTTATTGCCCCCTGTTGAAACGAGGACACGGAAGCGCCTCGCTCAATCTGTTACCATCTCGCCTCTCGACCTCTCTAGATGGTTCGACCCACGCCCGTGTTGTAGTGCACTACACTCCGGTGGGTAGCAGCTCTGGGCATGGTAGCCGAGCGTCCTCTGCTTTCCAGACTGTACCGTCGTCAGATGCTGCCCCCGTAGGCTGGCCGGTGAAAGTCGCACGGCATTACTTTAATTAGATTCGTTGTTCGATGATAAATTGTATCGTCCCTCGCCCAGGTTTTTAATCCAAGTAGGAGAGGCTTGGGCGGCTCTTGCACGCGACGACAGCCTGTCCGTTGTTGCTGCTTTGTTGGAAGACTGTAGAGTGGAGAAATGGCGATAACAAAAATTGCAAATTATAAACTACAATTTAAGACAGGTGGACATCTGGCAGTGTTCCACTTCCACCACCATATAAATTATTTATTTATACATTTTACATACCTCGTATGCAAACTCGAATACTAGCTATCACCCGCCATCTTCACAATTTTCGGTTCTGCGTCACATTCTAATATAGCCCTCCGAAGCCGAACTCCGACACCATCTATGCATTCCCTTGATTGTATAGCCTAATACTAATATACTTATCTTCATCCGTCGGTTCAAGTATAGTTGCTGTACATGTTCTCGTTTTGTCTCGATGCCCAGCGCAGTACAGGAGGCAAAGTGACCCCCGGTCCGCCACAGGGTGTAGAGGCCTCGGGCGGCACAGTATTTTCCTCCTGCATGGTGGTGGATTCCGTAAATGAACGTTTCTCACGCTCCCCTCACCAATTATCGCCTAGTAGTTTTCTTGTGCCTGGCTTGTATAAAAGCCCCGGACCATATTTTATAATAATTTATGTATGATATGCTCGGAGGATGACGTGATTCAGAGCAGTTATATACACGTTAGCTTCGGCCAACACTAAAGGAGGAAAAACTGGATTTTTAAATGGTAAAATTAGTTTGTTGGTGCCTGGTAGGCTGTGGTTCGTAGTCTTGACGTACGTGACGTAGCTTTACTCATCCAATTCTAAAGTCAACGTAATGTATATTGATTATTCATTGTGCTATACAGCCTACTTCCGATTTTTATTTTTGATGGAGTATCTATCATTTTCTCCACAGTTTTTTTTAGTATATTTGTCATTGTCGCCCAACCCAACATCGATTTGTTCTGCTAGTAGACAACCCTTTACAAACTATAATGTTCTTCATGCCCGGTTTATATCGCAAAGGTAGACAGACAGTTACGACTTACGAAACGTACATTTCGATGTTACGTCCGTCGGCGATGCTGTAAAAACCTGACTTGTTTTGTGCCTGACAACCACAGCGCCGGCATTTAATTGCTTTCATGTAATTATATGCCAGGCAGCCTAGGGTCGGGGAGCTGCTCTGCTTGCATTTTATCGCTTTACCCCTGACGTTTTCCGAGGATTATTTACGAAGCAGACTGTCCATTAAAATCTTCTTTATAACATTGTTTCGCTTAGTATTTGACTAGCTTTCTGGTTGTGCTTCATATAGCTTCTTGTCTTGAGAAAGCCCTATCATAAACAAGTTCAGGCCCTGCATGTCTCCAGTGTCTCCAGTGAATACGCCGAGTTGGCCTAGAGAGTTAATCGAACTGGAAATTTAGAATCAATCAAATATATATTATGCACGTCTTGATTTTAGTACCCATCTACTTTTTCTTTCCACATTCAATTTTGTCCCTGATTGCACCATGCGCACTGGCCACTCTTGTGTTTGGCTAGAGTAAAAACGGTCGCGTGTTGTATTCTCACCTCACTTGAGAATCCTGACTGCGCAGATTCTTGTTGCGAATCCCTCTGTTCTGCGTAAGACCAACCGAGCGCTAAGTCATGATCGTGCCCTTTCTGATCGTCACGGATCGGAACGCTGCGTCTTGGGCGTTGCAAAGCTGAACTCGGCTGGCCTTTCCACTCGTATTCTGTACGTTATACGTTATGTAGCGTGCAACGAGGATACTCGAGACGACGCGTCCGGGATTCGAACCCAGTCCACTTCGGACAGTCTGGCTCATATGGTCAACAATGAGCTGTATGTCTTTCTTGCGATCAGTGGTGTAATCCATAAATTATTTATAAGTATACGCTCCTTCAGGGTAAAGAACGTACTCTTGTACAATGGTGGGTTCCCCGGGGGGTAGGCCCCCCCAGAAAACGTGGGTCCGGGGCGTACAGACCCGGAAAATATTTCAACGCTTCGAGTATGAGAATAATATTTTAGGCATGTTTTTTAATGACATTAATTTTGTTAGTGGTGACTGGTGGGTGAATGATTGTTGTGAAATGCAAAATCATGTCATGTTCTGCGCAGTGACTTGACATTATATTCCTCATTTGTACCAAAGATATTCAGTGAATTATTTTGTAACAGTGCAAGTCTAGTTTTCTATTCGTGTGCCCGAGTCTTCACTATTCTCAGCGCAGCTTTCGTAAAAAATCGGTTTCCCTACCCGACTTCAGTAACTTGCCACCTCTATTATAGGTTAGTGTCGGCGATGTGTGGAGTGAACTGGAGTTGTAACTTGTAACTAAACACCGACGGAAGCATTTCCTCAGATTAGAAACAAGTGCTACTTGATTGTACAAGTTCTTTTCTGCCGACGTTATGATTTCTAGGTTCTAATCATAGGAGGCTATTATAAAATAGGACGAGTTAATATTCAACCTAAACGCGCAACGTAGCCAACAAGGTGTTTTGTCACCTTTGGAATGATACCTGGCCTTATGCTTGGAACTAGCGTGTTCTGTGTTATATACCACCTGACGCGCTCAAACCTTTCCTCACATTCGGGCGTTTGTTAGGTGGAGCGCAAGGAATATTGTTTGGCACAAAATGGCGGTTTTCCTCCTAGCCATACAAGGAGCTGTCAACTTGTATGTGGTGTCTAACCCGTCAACCGCCTTCACGTCTCGCCTGCTGCAGGACCCGACTATCTCTCGCGCGATCAGAGCCCTGCAGACTGCGCGACGCGGAGTGTGTGTCTGACTCACACTTTAGTTCACCCTTTAATTGAATAATGGATGATAAAAAACTTGACGTGTACGCGTGTATCCACAGATCGGTCGTAATTCTGTCAAGTTTTATGGTCGGGAAATGAATAATGCGTACTTTCATTGGCCTGCGTAAACAGGGCTCGCGATGTGATGTCTGACGTCACAATGTCCAGAGAGCTAGCACGAGCTAGGCTGGCAATAGTACTTCACTGGTTGCTAGTCTTGGGTGATTGTGGAGTTTATCAGCTATTTCGCTAGTGGGGGTGAGAAGAGAGGCCTACGAACTCTATCGATATTACTGTCAGGACTCAGGAATGATCTGAGAAAAACTTTGTATTGTTAGGTTTCTATCGTCTCAAAACCTTCATCATTGTGAATTGAAAGATTTTGAAATATTCAAAGGTATCGTTCGTTTTTCGTTTTGTAAATGAGTGCCATTGCCAGTGGCGTCCAGCTTAGTACGCATGTAACTCGGAGTTATTTCAATATTTGAAACACAACGATTTATTAGTCAGATTCATTACTGCAATGTAGGTGTCGATGGATTGTGTATTTATTTTATTTATCATTACAGTTTATTTATATAGGCCTATACCGGTATATCTCGATTTGGAAAGCAGTGAATCACTCTCGTCGTAAGCCTAGTTCGAATTGAAATTGAAATTTAAGAAGGCGCTTACCTGGAATGTGGGAGACCCGGAATCGAAGCCCGGGACTTTTTAATTTCTGAATTGAATTACACATTAGTTTATTTATAATCGGCTGGTTGTGTGATGGTCGCCGCCTCCTCAGGACTGAAACAAACTTGTCCTCGACCTCTGACCTATGCCCCGTGTAGTGAGGGTCGAGGGGGTGGATGGCCGTGCCCGTGATAATGAGCAAACTCTGGAAACTTTCTGGAGGTTACACAGAAGATCCCACTCAGGACTTTTACCGTGGGAATGGGAAATGGCTCAAATGGCCTTGTTTACAATGACGCAGATTGAGGATTAGTAATTATTCCGAAATTGTGGGAATTGTCACGAATAAAGAGGTTGGTTTATTATGGCGACTGTGATTCTGTTTCTACTACATTATTAAACATCAGCGTCAGTTGGTTGTGGCTACTTTTCGAGTAGGTACCGGGTAAATCAACTTAGAAATTAAATTAGTTCAAATAAAATTTGTTTATAATTATAAAAATGCTGTGTTTGGGTCGAACTTTGCGGAATCCAGCTACAGAACCCACCCGACTCATCTCTCCGTTCTAGTATTCACCCGCTCATCTACAGAACCCACCCGACTCATCTCTCCGTTCTAGTATCCACCCGACTCATCTACAGAACCCACCCGACTCATCTCTCCGTTCTAGTATCCACCCGACTCATCTACAGAACCCACCCGACTCATCTCTCCGTTCTAGTATCCACCCGACTCATCTACAGAACCCACCCGACTCATCTCTCTGTTCTAGTATCCACCCGACTCATCTACAGAACCCAACCCGACTCATCCTCCGTTCTAGTATCCACCCGACTCATCTACAGAACCCACCCGACTCATCTCTCCGTTCTAGTATCCACCCGACTCATCTCGCCCACCCGACTCATCTCTCCGTTCTAGTATCCACCCGACTCATCTCTCCGTTCTAGTATCCACCCGACTCATCTCTCCGTTCTAGTATCCACCCGACTCATCTCTCTGTTCTAGTATCCACCCGAACTCATCTCTCTGTACTAGTATCCACCCGACTCATCTCTCCGTTCTAGTATCCACCCGACTCATCTACGCGCTTCACGAACAGCGCCGACCACGGATCGATGTTCTGTGAATGTTTTCATTTGCCGAGATGAAATATTGTTGCCGGAATATAATACAGGCCCAGGCGTAGTTCCCCGTTTGCTACTTCTCGCGATGCGTCCCCCCCCCCCGAATTCCGCTCACCCGGACCCAAGCCCCTTTCGAGTGCGTGAGTACACACAAGAATATTCTTGTTCGTGCAGAGTATTTTTTGTCGTCGTAGGCCTATCTAGAATCATCTGGCGTCGCTTCTCCGGTCGCAAGTAGGCCTACCGGGTACTCCTAGAAGAACAGAGCGACTGCATGGACCTTGGCAAGTACAGTTTTGTCAGAATATGCCTGCACGTATTATCAGCAATTTATATTCCCCTCCACTCAATATCTTCATCTCGACAATGGCAACTACTGCCTGCAATCTCCCTGCCGTACCCAGCAGCCCATCTACTTGGCTTACCCACGAGAATATTCTCCGTTGTGTAGCGCGCACGGTAGAGCCCGGGCCCGGGCTGGGCCTGATACTTTCCAGGCCCCGGGGCCTTGCAGACCTATAGTCCACGGGGCCCCATGTTTGATCCGGCGTCATTGTTCCCAGCTGACACCCTAATGGGATTACTCATTATTCCAGGGCTGGGCTAGTTTATTTCAGATGACAATCATTACCCTAATGCAAAAGCGAGGTAAAAAAAATGCAAGGGCGGAGAGTTTTGGCCGCCGCGGTGGTGTCCCCATTTAATTAATTATCTCCGGAATGCTAATTGATTGGACGAGTGATCAATAAAGTCGGTGGTACCAGTCCGGGTCGGACGGACCCGTGACGACGGTGACTCACGTTTCCCGAACGGCTCGCCCCCCCCCCCCCCCCCGTGTTATTTAGGAGCACGCACGCGATTAGTGGGTTTCGATCTAGTGTTTGTGTCGTTGTACGCACTCTGGCGTTGTCTTGTCTTCTTGGGGCCCGGCCCTGGCTATACATGCGGGCGTGGGTACGCACTCTGGCGTTGTCTTGTCTTCTTGGGGCCCGGCCCTGGCTATACATGCGGGCGTGGGTACGCACTCTGGCGTTGTCTTGTCTTCTTGGGTCGAGTAGGTCGTCTTTCTCGTGCAACGAGGATAATCGAGACGACGTGTCGGCTCCAGCTGCGACATTGGCACCAAGTAATGTGGGGCCTATGTTTATTAAGGCACTTTCCGCGGATGTAATCGTGTCCAGCTTGATTGATCGGTGTTTCCTTCCTCCTACTCGCATGTCGATGGTGTTTGCGCTTTCAGTGTCTTGGTCTGCTTTAAATTTAATGTCCCTCATTGGAAATCAGTTATGTGACATGAGTGGATATGAGTTTTTTGGTAGGGAGTGATAGTACGTTGGGCTTCCCTGTGATTAGCGTCACCCCCGGGCCGAGCTTGGCTGTTGTTGACAAGACTCTAGGCCTCTCTCTACATTTCCGGGAAGGGAAGGGATCAATCCTCACAATTCTCGAAACTGGGCCTGGGGTGGCTTCGTGGGGCGAGGGGGAGACGGGGTAGAATGTCAGCCACCCTCGTTCGTTCTGGAAGTCATCCCCCCACCCCCGGAGTAATAGCGTCTGCCGTTCAGTGCGGAAGCCGTTGATTTCCCATGCGGTAGTGAGAAGTGAGACCCTATAGCACGGCGAGTAGTCGAACCTGGGACCGCGTTACGAGAGTGTTGTTGGTGACTGACGTTGACTTGTGGACCGAGGGTTGAAAGTGTTTCCCGTCGCAAGGCGTGGAGTGGAATTGTGGCCAAGAGAGGAATGTAGCAGGCCGTAAGTAACTTCACGAGCGAATATTGTGGTCTAGTGAGTGGTAATCGGTTAAGAGTTGTGACCCTCCCGATTAATTTCAATTATAGGAACCTTCACAAACAAATATCGTTATCATCTGCTAAAGAGTCAACATGTATTTGGCTTCAGCTAATCAAGTAGGTCTACTCAGTTAGTTTTGACGAATCGCCAACACGTAAAAGAAAAATTGATGTCATTGGTATCAACTACTCTTCTTACCGAAAGTCAAGCTAAGTTTTTTCCACGTCGTTGACACTTGGCCAATATATTATTATATCCACTAGGGATTTATGGGTGTTTCCCATAATAGATTCACTGATAACATGTCATGTCATGTCTGGTTATTCTCGGTCACGGCTGTATTAATAGCAGCCGGGCATGTCCCGTCACCACCGTTGTTATTACCTCTCGAGCTGTGAGCTTCGCTCGGCTCCCGCGTTCAGGATAGCCTGCACTCGCCTGTACGTGTGTGTAGAAGCGACGCGCTGCTCGCGCACGACCTGGCAACACCGCGCGCTCATTATATAACCCAGTCGAGTGTATAGCCACGTTACGTCACTTGGCAACCAGGATCCAGGGACATTCGCCTCTGAGAAAGTAGACACCGTTCAATCTCTTGTCAATGAGGAATCTAGTTGGCTTTGCCCCAATGGAGATCTATCTTTACTTAACTTTGCACTGCCAGGGTTCGCAGGTTTTCCCTTCACCTTGTAGCCATACGAATTTTAATGGTCGAATTCAACTGTGTTTAGAGCGCAAGGACTGAGCTTGTCATGGCTATGCTTCTAAAAGAACTCCATTGTTAGTTTAGTGTAGGCCTACCACCCTTGAGGTTCCTCTAGGTTACTGTAGATTTTAGAATTTTCGAACGCATTTCGTAGGGTGTGGGGCGCTCGCTGTATTCTACCCAAAAGACCCTCCTCAAGTCAAACCAGATCTAACCGAAATGGTGCTGCGTCGTTTATACATTCTTGTCAATGCCATGAGCCTTTTGTGTACCTTCTGAGCAAGAGTACAGAGCACAGCCAATCTTGGGATGTTGGGCAAGAAAGGCCAATCCAAAATATGGAAGGCAGGAGGAGGAAAAACCTTAAAAAGTTGCAGAACTAAACTAAACAAATATCCGTCGACAATGAATTATGTAAAATCTTTAGAACACGATAAAATGTAAATTTAATTTATTCGTAAGTTACGTTAAATTCGTTACAGTAGTTACCGGTAAAATGTCCCAGTATGCACTTGACTGCCGAGTGTTATATTCATAGTTTCTACTTCTTTCTACCTTCAACAAAAACAACCCTCCCAAGTCACCAACAAGGAAAGGGACTGCTCTAAAGCGAGGCCACCTCTTTCTCGGCGTGCTACTGTGTTCGTAGTTTGCGTGTCAGAACTGGAGCCATGGACTGCGCAGTTATATTCATAGTTTCTACTTGTTTCTACCTTCAACAAAAACAACCCTCCCAAGTCTTCCTTCCCAAGTCTTCGTAAGCGAGCGAGGCCACCTCTTTCTCGGCGTGCTACTGTGTTCGTAGTTTGCGTGTCAGAACTGGAGCCATGGACTGCGCAGCGCCTGCGCACCGACTCTTGGCAAGATCTCTCCTCTGATCGAGCCAACTTCGCCGCAGTTTCCGAGCTCTGCCTATCTGTTGTGTTCCTGAGAAATATTCGCCTATTTGTCACGTTACAATACGAAGATGGCATTCGGTTCTAGCATTGTTGAATTATGCATCGGACGGGTTTCTGCGAAGCAAAGTGTTGGGTTGGGTTGGGCCCACCCCTGGTAATTACCAGTCACATCCATCGATTGCCTCGCTCATAAATACTCTTCTATTCCTGCACACCAACAACGCTTTGGTCGACAAGCACCATGCGAGCAGGGCATTGATGGCGACCTTGGTTTGTTGTGCCCAAATAACAAGACCCAAACCCAATCGATGACGTTCAGGCTGTCGATTATTCGCCAAGGAAAACATGACACAGCATAAGTAAACTGTTTCCAAGATATCAGCGAAGGCCTTGACTGGCGCGGCTGTTGTTCGGTCAAGTTTTGTTTATTTTCTCGTCTCTACGTAATACACCAAAGCCGTGGTCGCGTGGCCTCGCTCAAAACACCCGCAGATTCCGGCTCTGCTCGAATCACGTCCGAGAAGCCTTCTCGGTCGAAACCGGCGGTTGGTGACTTTCCGACAGAAGTTTCATTCCGTTGTGATCTTGCTTATTTTTAGCATATCCACTCATTTCCGCCTTTTATCTTGACTCAGAACTGAATTCATTTTGGTTTTAGAACCTTCCAGGCGCTGGCAGAGTAACCCGAGACTATTTCTGCTATGTAGACACAAGATACCCTTGTAGAGCTGGTGCATGCTCGCAAACAATGCCTGGCGTGGTATTGTGTAACGCGATACCTGATCGGGTTAGGTTAACCTGTCTCCTCTAATTGTCTTTCAAGTTACCTCACGTTACGTCTTCTTATGGCGGTGTCATGTGAATCTGTCACAAGACACCAGACACATGCAGGTTCTAGACTAGTAGGGAACGCAGGCAGGCACTTGTAATGTTTTGAGGCTCGCTATAACACTCACTGGCTATAATATATTTGTTGGTACTGTTGACATGATTATTATTATTTACGTTCCCACTTAGCTTATCGTTTTTGTCAACATATCGTTTAGATAACACTCGGCTGCCCTCGCGACCTCGCGACCCTCGAAGAAACCTCCACTTTCTGTCTCGACTCTCGATGTGGGTGGAATATGGTTCTTTTTGATCGGTCACAATTACATACATTGTATTTGTAGATTGTACCGAAGTAGTCGTATTGCAAAAGTACGTCATGGATTGGATGGACCAAGTTGGATGTTTGTTGCAGGAAAGCATTTCAATTACCGAGTGCGGTAATATCGCAAAGTTTAATTGTTAGTCACTCATATTCGTATGAGATATATAAACCTAAATCGTTTTGTTGTAGAACAGACTAAGCACAGCTGTAGCTTCTTCGTGCGCGGGGTGGTACCTAGGGTGGGGTGGGTTGCCACCATATGGCCAGGTTCCACCTGCTCCGCTTCCGTCCGTGCAGCATGCCTGGTATTAGAATACATTAGTCAGCCCTCTGGTGTAAAACAAAGCAAGGATATTACCGGGACCTCGAGCTCACGATGGGACAGTTTCCTTCAGACTTGGAACAGGTCTCACTGGTTGGCGCAAGAAGTCTTCGCCTCGCGGCCGTGACGAACGACTCGACTGGCGAAGTTTCATACAAAAACTTATTAAACTCGATCTTACGGTGTTTTTCGCGAGGTTTTTCGTCTTCGTTACTTCGTAGCATGTTCCAGACTTGGACGCTTGGCTTTGGGTTACCTCCAAACTGGATGGAGTAGTCTGACCCATGATCGGACAAGTACTTTAGGCTGTACTTATTCGCGATTCTGATGATGATAGCTAAAGACGCTGGCAAGTGTTTGTAAAGGACCCTGAAATTTCGTGAATTACTTTTTTCACTAAATGATGCTAAATATGACTGTTTTTATTATTAAGTAGCGAAATATGGCAATCATTACGTTTTTCTGCTAAATTAGAACAAAATCGGGAACTTTTGTCAATTATTCTGTAAGTTTTAGCTCCAAACTATACAATTATTTTGACAACTGGGCATTGAAATCATTATTTCTATTTTAACATATAGTTGGCACCATGAGTTGAGAATATTATTATCGAACACACCTAGCTAATTCCAATTAATTTAACTTTATGGCCTAAATATTTGCTTGTCTAATACGTGTTCATTTTGCTGAAGGGTAGTGATTGCGTGCTATTTTTATGACGAAATGATGCCTTTACCTTGAGTACTTATTTATACTGAACTTGAAGATTTTTATAACAAAATGAGAACTCTTTATTTGCTATTCCTCAAAATCACTATAGTGATAATGTCTGCCTACGTCACCGACTCTTGAGGGTGGAAACGCGGTGGCGAGGACTAGGACTAGGAGCTTCCAACATCTTCGTGCGATCCCGAGTGTCGGTTCGTGCCAGGACGAACTACGAACCAACACTTTTAATAAAACTCTTGGAAACTCGAGATGAAAAGGTTGATTGCTTTGTCACGTTTTAAATGCTATGAAGTAATGTTGGACTTGGAATCGCATCTCTCGAGCAACGTTCCCTTTCGATCTAGTAACATTTACAACCACCTAGATCGCTGGAATCGTGTCCCTCTCGGCGCATGCGCTGTGCGCATCACGTAACATTCACATGGGGCAGAATCGATGGCGAAGTCGCCGATCACAGACGTTGATGCGGTGATTAGGTTCACCTAATGCGGCCAACAATTTGCCTACGTGATATTCGTCCACCCATGTATGGGGGGCGATTATCTGGTAATTGTGCATGATTCGACACGACGTACGTTGAGACATGTGGCTCCACCAGCTTCAGCCAATCAGGTTCCTCCTTGGTCTGATCCTGTCCCAGCGACGTATGCGTTCAAATAGTGGCTCCTTTACACCCTTTCTAGTTTCTTTTCTACCAAGATGCGTATCCTATCCTATCCCTGGAAAACCTTGACAACTTTTAGGCCCAGCTCGGTGATGTTTTATCATTCAATGTGGGTGGCGATAGATCAGTCAGAACATGGCTAATATTGCATATCTGCTTAAATTTACGTAGGCTAGGCATGATATAATATCTAAAACCCACACCTTCCCAGATACTTGAGTAGGTGTCTGGACAATACCGGGAATCAATCAATTACCTGCTAGTTTTTCGGATTGATCCACACGGCGGGGTCAACTCGCAAGGCCATCAGATCGATACGATACCTCGTTTACCTAACTATCGATCCCATGCTAACTCCTTCGTTAGCTTGGCCCTGAAAGAATCGCTAAATAATTAAGTAGTAAACGCCACCGAATCGAAGGAAAATACATGGCCACCCAGAATTTCGTGAATTATTAACTGATGACAAGGGTTGAGTGACGTAGCTCTCGTGACATCGGTTTGTGGACTTGTAAAGGGCATCGATCCCAGCATTATCAAATTACTATTGTAATTATTACAAATTTAAATCGCATGTATTTCAGTCCCCACCTAGCGTTGAAATGGCTTCAAAACTAATGGTAATGATTATTTAATGTAATTTAGGCTTATATACAAAATATCTGATGTTCTGGCTCTCTGAATTACTCAAAACACCACTAGGTCTTCCACCTAACGCTTAGTAGACTAGGCACTCGAGGTGGCATTCATAATAGGACCTATTAGATGCTATTGTGTTTGTTATACTGACTCTGACCACAGAGGGCTCGCAATCAGGGGGGGAGCTCAAACCACAGCGAAGTAAGCTTCAGATAACGATGCTGTCAATTGCATCCAATTGTATGTGTTTGTTGAGTCATTAAGAAGTAAATTGGCAAACTGCATCGCAACAACCTTGAGACGAATCTAATCTCTCCAGTGTTTCGAGTCCGGCAGATGCGATGCGAGTGTGGGTACGTCTGCCACGTTGGGGGGACCAAGTTGCGCATTTTCAGTTCGGGGGCCCCAGTCATTAGACTTCCACCATTGTCCGCCTGTCTGTCTGTAATATTCGCAATCCTTGCGCCGTCAGCTGCTGTCCCCGCGTTGCCAGATGTGTGTCCGATTGTTCGCCGCATTTAAATTCAAATAGCGTCCATTCGAACAATGCCGATAGAGGAAGCTTGGTGTGTGGATTGTTCTCGAGGCTTTCATATGGTTTGACCCCGGGTCTAGAATCATCGCACAGTTTAATATCTGTCCCGTGCGGGTCGGGTTGGGTTGGGGTACAGAGCAGATGCCGGGGACGAGCTCCCCTAGTGTTAGCATTGCTTCAGTCCTGACACGGACGGGATTAGTAATTTAGTAGCTACCTCATCAAGTACTCGGTACAGCCGTGTGCATGAAACTGTGTGTGCATGCATGCAAGTACAGGAGCGTGCATGAAACTGTGCAGTCATGCAAAGTTGTCAATAAAGCATATGGACAGCCCTACAGTCACAGATTTTCAAAATCTTGTTTCATCAGCCAGAATAAAATGACGAATAGTCAATTTTGGAGTTTTTACTAAATCACAGTGAAAACTAATTTATTTTTTATAAATTATTTTAAAATTTTAGAAATGTGTTACTGAAGAGCCCTCCCTTTTTTTTCCATTTTCGTGACATGTTCAAAATTGAAAACACCTGTGGTGTCAGTCGGCCGAGCGAACAGCAATTTGTTCAATTACTCTGGATTGCTTCCTCTTCTGAATCTCTGCTCGTTCCTAGGGGACGCTTCCCTCCCAGTCATGTATAAGTCCGACGCCATATTATTCGGTCACGCAACAACTTGTTACAAAATCAGTAGAAAAAAACCAGGCATCACATCACACATCTAAACGAAGAAAAAGCCTTCATCTCTTCGCTAACTAAGACAGTTCATGTAATGGATGCAGTGGTCACAACGGGTATCAGTACTTTCTTCGAGGTTCCCGCCTTTTCCACCGCCTTGCACAGTGTTTTACTTGCCCAAATAGTACCATCTAGCTACTGGTTGCACGCTTGACTCGTATGCGGCCATTTTGATTACCTATCTCGTGTTGAGACGCCAACATCTTTGGTTGAGACATTTTGATGATTTATGCGCGAACCGTGGACACTTGGGTCACAGATAACAGAGTACACTACGTGGGCAGATACGTCACGGGATAGGGCGAGATGCTGCGCAATATGGCCGAATTATTCTGAAGTGTGAACCACAAACACTAGGCTCGACTGTGTGTGAAGGAGGCGGCGGTCCTTAGCTTTGAGTAGTACAAAATACTACAGGTTTGGGGGCTGCTGAAAGCGAACGCGAATCTATTGGACTGGCCGGGGGTCGAAGGCACGGGACAGGAAAGAATCAATCCAGGGGGGGGGGGGGGCAAATTCTCCCCACCCCCACGCTTCGTTCTTCGTCCTTGAAGGAATCCTGGCTTGTCCTGTTGTTGTCACCCAGACTGGTATAACGACGAGTTCTGGTCTTCCCCCACTAACTTATGTTGACATTAAATGTGTGAGAGGCTGGTGGTCTTTCATTAGGCGATTCCTTGGCAGTGTTTCATCAGGCTTTCAGATTAAATTAGCATTGCGATCTTGCAACGAAACATGGTACACTGCCCAAAGCTCAAATCAAATTTTGTTATTAAAATTCAATTATCCTATGTTAGAAAGTCGTTGCCTCTTGCTCGAACCGAGTAGTGAACTCTGCCTCTTCTGAGTGATGTCCCACCCTTGCTCATCCCTAGTCACATTCTGTCTCTGCCAGACCAGCTCTCTAGTTTCCCAACCCCGCACCTCACACTCACACGCGTGCTATTAAAACGTGTTTGTTTATGTAAATGACATTGCGTGAATCACGAGCCCCGCGCGACATCTAGGATAAATGTGAAAGTTTGATTGTAACCTAACCTAAGTAGGCTCGTGGTCGCTGCATGGTCCACTTGAGCGGATAAAAAACATGTCAAAATTTCCGTACAAGTCGTGAGGGTATTGTGGTTGTTCCATTTACCGTCATGTTGTTGCGTGCGATCAGGTGCAGTGCAACGTGATGCCCCAGAACGCGTTCTACGACTGTCTGGTGCATAGCAGTGCAGTTCAGTGCAACGTGATGCCCCAGAACGCGTTCTTCGCCTGTCTGATGCAGGGCAGTGCAGTTCAGTGCAACACGGCTCGGTATTCGTGCGCCTGTTTAGTGCAGGGCAGAGGAGGATTGGGGTGTCTCAGTGTTAGTGTTAGCACTAATGCAGCGGAGGGAGGTCGCATTTTCTATATATTTTCCTAAGAGTTTCCCGAGGTTTTCCTAGACCAGTCACAAGCTGGACCCTACAGTACAGGCAGCCCTCACACGTTCGTCCACACGGCATCATTAGCTTATGGAGGGCGAGTATTAGAACTATAAACCACGGTGTATCTGACAACTGAATCTCACGTGGTATGGAGGGGTGTCTGGCCCCCCAGCCCCTAATTAACTAGTCACATGTAATAAAACATGTGTTGTTTGGGCATGTTCGTGTCGCCAGCCCCAACTGGCGGCCCCGCCTCGAGGCAGCGGCGGAAGGAAGTCCCACAAGAACAAAGATGTAGCTTCCGGCCGGCCGAGTTTGACGACCTGATGGTTGATGTCGTGGTGACAGCTCTTTTGTTTTACCCCGTTCGCGTGCCCGGGCTCTGGAGGTACCTAACCCTCTTCTGGAACCGAGGTAGAGCGGTTTCTAGCTGGAAACCAGAGGTGGAGGGGATTCATCCAAAGTGCATCGCTTTTGTTTTTACGCTAAGTTTGGAAGAAATAACGTTGGTGGTTCTATTTTTAGTAACAATGCCCGGTCCCCGTGGTCCAAAGTGAACGTTTTGTGGTCAAAACCGACATAAAAACAGTGTCGTTGGTGGAAACTGTGTATGAACGCTGTAAACTAGTGGCTTACTTTGGATTATTCTCGAAGAAATCCCTCAAAGAATCCTCTGCAGGAAGACCCACACTGACTGTGCTGTGTGGCTGAGCGCGTCGTCCCCGGCGTCGCGACGCTAGCGACGTGCGCACGTCACGTGCCAGCACGAGCAGTGTCCACACACACGGTCCAGGAAGACCCACACTGACTGTGCTGTGTGGCTGAGAGCGTCGTCCCCGGCGTCGCGACGCTAGCGACGTGCGCACGTCACGTGCCAGCACGAGCAGTGTCCACACACACGGTCCAGGAATAAACACACGCCCGTAGTAGTTCTGCTTGTCACTATCTAGGCCTACCTAATTTACATTTCCAGAGCCAACAATGACTGCGAACAAATAGTCGTGAACCGTTGATCGGCAGGTTGACCTTTGTGGTTGGAATATTAGTATTTGCCTATCTCTCGTCGCGACGTCGTGCTGTGCTGTCTTCCGCATTCGTTCGCGTAGCCTAGTTGATAACTCTAGACATGGAAACAATGTTCTTACGGTACTCCCACAATCTGCCGATACATACAACACTATTCACTAGCGAGACTGGAATAGTATGGCACATGTCGTAGTGTGTGGAGGGTTCTCTTACGAAGAACTCTTCGTCCTGTGTGTATATCTTGTTAATTATTGTTATCCAATACGTATAATTGTGTACCGCTACCGACAAGATTTTAATCACATGAGTTTTAAAGAGAATGTTTCATTACATCTATCCATTTAATTTTTGTCAATCGAAATTTGAAATCCTCAAAAGCATAATTAGGCAGGGGCCACTAGATACTTATGCTAAGCTGCTGTAAGCTGTTAGGTATCTAGTGGACCCTGAACATTGGGCGGTACATATCGTCATCACTCGTCATCTTGGCTTGGCTGTTGTCAGTCTCATACTCATACACATGAGCTACACTTGGGTATTAATTTAAGGTAAACCCTAACCATAGTAGCAATAATTAATAATATGAAGTGAAATGAATGTTATTTTCAAGTCAATTGACCCAAAATAATTTAGTTTGAAGTATAAAACTATAAATATGTAATTAGCGACTCTCCTAAGCTGACCACCCTCTCCCCAACCTTGCCACGTCTTTATTGTGTGTTGTGAAACCTTGGCCCATGATTGATTTGCGTCGATATTGATGAGCAGCTAATACTCCGAATAAGATATTGACATTATTGGAACCATTAAGCAAACGGTGACAGATAATCTACTACCTCATCAGATACACCATTGCAGCTGTCATTAGGGAATACCGGCCTTCATGTATGTACACATTGTTGATGTAGGCCTACTTGTCACCTCCAAACACAGCCCAACGCAGCAAAGTGAAGTTGGCATCCCGAACGTAAAACGTTTCACAAACGTTACACGCAGTCGGCGGCCACAGTAATTAAACCCACTCTGTTTTCACAGGGGGGGGAGGAGATATTTTGTTGTTTTTAATTTGAACCCACCCCCAGGGAAATCGCTGCCGGTTGCGTCATCCCATCCCCGCGTACGTACGTTCCCAACAAGAGTGAAATGAAATGACGCGTAGTTTGTCGCGGTATTCGGTTGGCGCGCCGTGGCAACAGCGCACACACCGCTCGCTCGCTCGACTGTGCTGCAGCGCGGATCGATGTGTGTATGGGGTGGGTTGGTTGGTAGGGTTGGGTGCTCCTCCTAAACCGTGCTAGCTCGCGGTATATATGGCGAGATATTTACATACCTAAGTGCCCCAATGTGAGGAACGTTTACAGTACGTACAGTGTTGTGTGGAAGATGCGACGTTACAGCGTGTGACGATCGGGCGCTGTTGCCAAACTGCGCGCGGCAGTTTAGTAGTAGTTTCCCCGTCGAGAAGCCAACTAACGGAACGGTACAGTATCTCACTCCCCAGCCTTGTAGAGAAGCTTTTTTTCCATCTTCAAGGTGGACTGTTATGCCTTGCCTCTGTTAGAACATACATGTCGCAAGAGTGGCTGTATTTGGTATCGAGGTCTTTGATTTACATGCTCTATGGATACAAACCTAACCTTAAAACGTCGAACTTGCGGCGTCACTGTTCAATGTTTCCAACCCTTCCGACTGTCGTGTTTGCTTCTCTATCTCTGTCTGTCTGGATAGTATTAGTATCTGATAATAACTAATAATATTTAGGGTTGCTAGGTGGACGGCTAGCTCTCCAAGCGACCTGTGAAAAGCGCTAATGAACTAACTGAACCAGAACTCTGTACTCTTTCAATTCTTATTCCCTCCCCTGGCTACATTCATTGTAGTGATTGATTTATGTATTAACATTTGCATTCTTACGTGTTACATTATAATATGAACGAGCGTGACAGAAATAACTGCATAGTACCCTCTCCCAGTACTGGTACATGTGCACCGGTCACCAAAGTACGTGTGTACCCGTCCCAAGTGCGTGTGCACTTGAACACAACAACATAACTCGTTCAACCCTTCCAGTCCCGTAACCTACAACCTGCCGATCAGTTAGGTTAGGTTAAATATCAGTTTGGTTAGGTTAAATACCAGTTTGTCGGAAACTCTCCCGAGAGTCTGTGCTGAGAAGGGTATTAGATATTATGAATACCGTAGTTCTAGTTTAGTTTAGTTTAGTGATCATTTTAAATGATTGTGGTTGGATTTGTTCAAACAGTTCCTAGGGGTGAACGTTTGACTGTCCACCTGGAGGAAATAACTGTCCACCTTCACCTCTGACGACCCTGATGCTACAACAGTCACGACGTGTGTGTGTTCGGTTCACACCCTGCACGCATTGCGGGGTCGAACCGGCAACGTCGCCCTCGATCGATCTCGCGCTCCCAGGGGGTGGGCCCACCCGAGCGCCCGGAACCAACTACAACGAAAAATAATTGATTCTGCAGTAAATTTCCATTCCAGGCCTTTTACGTTCCTCCTTGTTTTTTTCTCCTTCCTGCGTCGCGACGTTCTTCGCTTCTCGGTGGCCATTCTGCCTCCAACTTATTGTAAATTATAATGAACGATCTTCCCTTAGATCAGACCCTTCGTTCGCTGGAAGGAAAGTTAGGTCCCGTCTCGATTTATTCGCTACCAACATTACGTAGCCCTCCGCGGAAAGAACCCTAATTATAAAATGTGGAAAGTTTTTGGTTCTCTTTGCAGCGCGCAAAGTTTTAATGGTTGCCCTTTCTTCAACTTTCCTCCAACTCTCTTCAACTCAAAGTGTATTCGATCCCCGGCTATCTTCTTGAATATACCTGAAAGCTTTTGCTCTTCCTTGATTTCCAATGTATCTTCGAGTTCCTTGATTCACATGCATACACACGAACACTCATGTGGTTCGTGTGGAAATACTTGGGTACCGAGTTCTCTTTAGTTTTCAACCTAGTCACCGCCGAGACTGATCGCAGTACACTGTCAGTACCTTCTCTGTACGTAGAGTGAGTACTCGACAAGAGCATGGGCGAGTACCCTGTGATGTGAACCAGACAGACAAGCCGATGTTTTCAGGCTGGCTAGTCGGTGAAACAACGTCCGCTACAGTCTACACCACAATACACATTACTGCGTAGCTCGATCTGCTATTTTATGTATTTATTGACTTATTTGTTGTTACTACCGAGAAAGTAGATCCGATTTAAGCCGGAGTTAATCCAGACAATTGTTGTTGAAAACAATCACACAAGGCCTCTCTCTGATAGGAGGAGAAATGTTAAGGCGCATGTGCAACTTGTTTTTGCTCTTGTGTCATAATTACTTGTTTTCAACGGGGATGTCCAAACACGGGCGACTAACAACAGCGAGTGCGTGGACGTATTGTCCCTGTTTCGGGAGAGTTTGTTCTGTGTTCTGGTAGGTGTGTGATACACACAACACAAACAAACTTATTGATCGCACCTCTCCAGCGCTCGAACCACACACGACATCAGGCAGGTCGATGAGTAGAAGGCCATCGAGAGTTGAGTACCTTGATTTCAGCGTCTAATTATTGTTCACAACTTTCCTGCTTGCCATCGAGGACAGGAAGAATCTGTTGATTTGTGGTAAATTATAAACACAATCTATACTAGTTGTCCGTGATCTAACGAGACCTAGCGTTCTTGTAAAATGTAAACCATTCCCAAATCAACCATCGCGATACAACCTGTAGTTTGAATTCCAAATTCGGTTTCCTAGAACCAAATAAAACTCCGTGTTCTGCGTTGTAACGATTTATTTTATGGTTATTTCTCACGCCCCGAGTTTCACACACACCTCTTACCGGTGACATAATTGAACCCGCGAACGGATGTGCGCAATAGACTGTAATAAACAAGCTTATCGCCGTCGGTGACCTTGGTATTTCTAAATCTGTGTTATCACTTCTGCAACAGATGATAGCATTGTGTTGCGGGCCCCAGGGTCGCGCGATGTGCCCCGTATGGCGTGTGCCAAGGTCGCGCAATAACCTGGTCGGGGTGGGAAACGACAACGTATCAATAACTAATGCAGACTACACGAGCTACTGTGCAATTTCAGTTTGGGGCTGAAAGTACCACCTGTACTTTCTCCCCTGAATCTAATACAAGCGACCAGTGTCCTTTTAGTCGAATAAAAACGTAGGCCTACATTGAATTTCAATCCAATCAATCTGTGTCGGCCTATAATCAATGAATGTTGTGTTGTGTAATTGTTTCGAGTTTCGCTAGTCCACGGTATTTCTATAGAAATAAAGTTTTCTCACTGATTGTAAAACATCTATTGGAGAGACAAGCTTCATCGTTATGTGGCCACTTGACGTGTATAATTCTGTACAGCTCCACGACTGCACAGATGACATCTCTAGTGCGACTTGCTGAAGCTCTGGCTGGGCTCAAGTAGCAGGCTGCATTTCTGATTCAAACGATTCTCCTAGTGACTACTATCCATCATGTGTTGCATCCTCGCTCGCTCGGGCACCGAACCAAGTCCCTCGTCTCTCGCTCTTTGTCAAGTGTCACTCTGGCTTCGACGTCGCCGAGGCCGGAAGAACAACAATAGTCACTTCCGGCTGGCCTAAATAATTCCAAACCGCGACTCTAATAATAGAAGTTTAATATTTTAGAGTGTAGTTCTGAATTCCTCCACTTGTTTCTCGTCGCTCCCTAGATAGCTATGACGTCAGAGTGGAGCCATTGTTCAACGCTGCCAGATAACGCTAATCTCTAGTTGACTTTTTAATTCCCTCGAACAATCGCTTGGTATGATGTGGATTAAATCGATTTTTGTCAGGCACTCGTTCACTATTCGTGTTCATTGGGTGGGGTCTGGCAATCTTTTTAGCAAATAGTTTGAACTGCTGGTCGAACTACAAGTTGTCTTCCCAAATAACTTCCAAAATAACAACTAATTCCAGTCCGCGGTACAGTAAAACACTACCGTGGGTGTCGCTGCTGCAAGTGAGGTGGGACCCGGGAGGCCCGCGCCGCCCCGCACCTGTCACGTGTCGGTCTGTCGGTCACGTAATCACGCACCTCGCTCTGTTTGATCGCGCTATCGCTCGCATCGATGAAAACATTCCTTCCTGTGTTTTGAAATGGCTGCGATGCGATGTCATCCACACACACATCACACATCCTCCGAGGACAAATGATTCAGTGGCTCGTGTTAGTTAGTTGTTGCCGGCGACGTTTAGTGCCAGCTTCGCTGTTATCACGCGCGCACCTACCGCCAGCGAGCTAGCTCTTATCACACACAGTCAGTGAGTGAGGCGACAGAAGGGACTTACTTGCCATTAGCAGGAACATACGAGTTGTGTTGTGTTGTGTTGTGTTGACTTCGTACGTTGTAAGTAGTGTTGCATTATTCTTGAACGTATGTTGTGTTGCATTACTCGTGAACGCACCTAACCAAGTGTTTCTACTTTAGCTTTTCTACACAGTAAACCAAAGAATTAAAGTTCATAGCCTTATAGATAAACATGCTTTAAAAAGTCATAACGATAAACCATAATCTATTCAAATTATTTTTACCGTGCAACCAGCAGGCCTGCCAACGCGACAGAAATAACCTTCATGTTGCACTGCACTTGCTGCGCGTGACGTCCCCCCTCCCTCCCCTCAAGCCCCCCCCTCTTGTGCCATTTGATGCCCCTTGTTCTACTCCTGACAATGGTATAAACCCCTGTTCTCTGTTCATTCAATGCCGATAGAAGACAATACGGGTGTTAGTGTGCACGTGGCGTCGATGGTTACTCAAAATGTCGATGAAATATTTCATTTTCGATTTCTTTCGATTCGAAATTTTCATGTTATTTGTGTGAAGAACACCCTTAGCCAGGAATCTAACTCTTCGATAAGTTCAGTGTCATACTGCCATAATGTTTGACTCCGTGTGTGCGGGGTTTGACATGTTGGAGATCCTAGCTAATGGTGAAGCGTGTCTGCTGCAAGAGAGCCCAACTGCAGGTCGTGACTGATGTGATGGCAAGTCATTAGTCGTGCGGAGCGACGCCATCTCCTTGGAACTGGTTTGATTGACTCCGTGTGTGTGGGTTTGACAAGTTAGAGACTCTAGCTACATGATGAAGCGTGTCTGCTGCAAGAGAGCCCAACTGCAGGTCGTGACTGATGTGATGGCAAGTCATTAGTCGTGCGGAGCGACGCCATCTCCTTGGAACTGGTTTGATTGCCTGCGAGACTCGATAATAATATAATAGCAAGAAAAAAACGCGAGTCCGATGCTTCAATAGATCTGGTTTCGTAAGGTGAAAAAGTACTGAGTTGGTTGGTCTGTGTTTTCGTTTTGTCTGTCTGTCTGTCGGTTGGCCCTCAGCTATAACATCGAGGCTGTATTTCCTGGTTGGGTCGCGCTACAGTAGGCGGGCGCTGCTTATGCCAAGTTGGCAGCATGAAGGCAGCCACGTTCCTCGTTGTTTCAGTGACGAAGCACTTTCAGCATCGCTTTGCTCTTCATCTCCCTGCTTTCATAGTACCAACAATACCGGTTAAAAATTAAAAATTATAATTTTTTTAACTGTTTCGTAGCTTTGACGATGCTTTGGGCAGTTTCCTTGTGTTTCGGATTCATGGACGTGGATTTGTCAACGTTTTCGTGTTGAAATCCTTTAATATAACATATGCGTATGACTATGAGAATAGCGTTGCATCTAATATACTAGGAATGACATTACCATAGCAACAATGAGAATCAGATGTGTGAGTGACATTACTTATTTGCTCCGGTTTGTTCAATAAGAAATGTACAAAGAAGTGCATGACTCAACATGAACTCTGAACGTAATATTGACATCGTGAGTGTGGAGTGACATTTGGCACCCCTGTCTCCACGTCCGTGAGATTTAATTTAAAGTCAGGCAGCCATTTTGCGTGAGATTGATCTCCCAAGGTTTTACCGGTTTGTCTTGTCTGGTTTTTACAGCTTCGAGTTTCAAGTACGGCCGGCCATGGGAGGAAGCATGCATGCATCGTGGACTGTCTGAAGTCTGAACCAATGTAATTGCGAGCTAGGTTGCGAGCTGGGTGCAATATATAGCCTGACCGAAACACTACTAGTTGCGAGCTGGGTGCAATATATAGCCTGACCGAAACACTACATCGCGAACTGTCTGAACCCATGGTCTGAACCTCAACCAAAGTAGTTGCGAGCTGATGCAATATATAATATAGCCTGCCCGAAACCACTATACATTCATCGTTGTACCAATATGTACCAATGTAGTCGCGTGCTAAGTGTGCAGGGTGCAAATTAACGACTTTGCAGAGGGGGGGGATGGCTTAGAACAGTATTTTCTTTGGCAAACCGGGGCCTGGGGCGAAGCCCCAGCCGCCGGAGGCGAATTTTTTTTTGGGTATTTTGCCCCCCTTCAGATGGCCCCTTAGAAGCGATCTGAGGAAAAAATTTGGGGGAATTATTGCTCTCAAGAGGGCCTTAGGAAGCGATCTGAGGAAAATTTTGGGGGCATTATTCCCCTCGAGATGGCATTAGAAGTGATTGGGGAAAAAATTTGGGGGTATTTTTCCCCTCAAGATGGTATAGAAGCGATCTGAGGTATTATTTGAAAGGAATATATGTAAATTGGACGCATTATTGGAAATGAGCGTAGCGAGCGAAGCGAAAGATTCCATTTCACTACACTGGAGAAAAAAAATTGGAATGTTTTTTTTTTTTGTTATTTTTTTTTTCTGTATTTTTGTTTTTTGTGTGTCTGTTAACACGATTCCGGCTAAACCGATACTCCAATTGCGATGAAATTTTATGGAGGCCTTCGAAATCTCTGAACGAAGAACTGCCACGTTTTGAGGGCATCGAAAAATTATTTTTCATGAAAATCGCCCAATTTTTCGATTTTTTTCGATTTTTAAAAAATTTCTCCAGCTTATAACACCTACATGCTTTGTCCGATTTAATGATTTTTTTATAGAACCTTAATTTCATGGGAATTTAGGTATTTCGTGTGAAAATTGAGCGCAATCAAAAAATATTCCTCATGAAAATCGAAATTTTACGTTTTTTTTCTTTTTTTAAACAATTCTTTGACTTATAACACCTACATGCTTTATCCTATTGGGAATAATTTTTTCACAGAACCTTAATTTATAAAATTTTATATATTTGTGTAAAATTTGTGCGCAATCAAATAATATTTCTTTGAAAATTTTAATATTACGATTTTTTCCTTTTTAAAATTTTCAATTAATTTTTTTTAAAAAAGTTAATTTTTTATTTAATTTAATTGAATTTTAAAAAAAAATCTTTAACTTATATTGATTTTTTCACAGAACAACAGAAAATCCGCATAACACATGGCAGCTCAATGCACCAACTACGTCATCCAACAACGCGGCGGGACTTAAGCGTTTTTCCCAGTTTATTAACATTACGAGATAAAGTCACTTTATATGTTATGAGATGAGATGGAAATCCAGAGGTGGGGATTTAGCCATCCCCGGCAAAGGGATACCTTTCAGTAAAACAGAGCCAGGGATGAAATTACCAGAGGGGGGGAAATCCCCCCCGTCAATTCGCACCCTGTAAGTGTGCTAAGTGCAGATATAGCCCAACTGAAACACGTCTACTATCGAATGTAGTAACTTGTGTGACCACGATATTTTATTTTAATATCTCCTTCTCCTCACTCGAGTTATTTAATATTTTGATCTCCCAGATGCCCAAGTGGTCAGACGCGTGACATTCTGTCGGGCACCGCCAGCACAATGACACTCGCTGTTTTGAAATGGCCACATGCTTGACCTCAACCTCAAGTGTCCAGTTCGTCTTCCTTGGAGTTTGATCTCGATCTCCTCACTCGAGATAACCCCCGGTCGGTCGTCGACCAACCAGGGTCCTAGGATCGACGACAGGTGCACGCATTCCAAACAGCGAGATTCGGCCGATTGTCATTCGTGTCGCGCGCGTCTTCTTGGCTGCGCTTGTTACAAAATGTGAAAAAAAACTTTCTCGAAATTCTCACCGTATGAATTTTTCAGTTTTCCCCGACGGGTTTGACAGGACCACTCCGAGGTACAGTCTCGGCCATAATGTTGAAACAAGTTAACCCGTACGTTGCGAAATACGATACTCGACGCGGCCTGTGTGTTGCGTAGGTGGTCTGGCGAACAGATGGCACCCGAGTGTTCATTTTATTCCGGCCAGTTTCATCACGCCACACATCAATCACTCCTCTCTGTCTGAAGTCGGTATCTAGCACTGATAACACGCTAAACTGGAACATCGCCGTTACATAATGATGATTCGTTCTTAGGACCCAGTGGCGGACCCGTCCAGGGGACAGAACTTGTTGTCAAGTAGATACAGCTCAATGTACACAGACTACTCGAGATAAACGATCAAGTTGGATGCCTATACTTTGGAAACAAGCAGACTTCTTGCTTCTTCAAAAAAAAACAAGGATTGTTTTCGTTTTACCAAATTTGGAAAGTGTTTTTTGGTTGAGTTTCGTTGCTCTATTTTATATTTTGGGGCATCAAATAGTTTTGATTTTTTTAAAATTTTGACGTAGGCCCCTTATCTTTTCTTCCGTTCCCCTCGATGCTGAGTTTCCGCAACTGCAAGTGATATGATTGCACGTGATTCTTTAGACTTGGGCACATAGTTTCCTCTCAAGATCACATCATGTCCAGTGCCAGTGGCTTTCTTCAGCAGGCTTGGACACACGCACACAGAACGAACAGTTTCCCTGTTGGTCGCCGAACTTCCGGCAGTTCATACAGGAAGAGTGCAACCAACCAACATGACTTTCACATCACCCACCGAACAAAACAAGAGTCACGTGACTCCAAGCCAAGCCACGTCCGACGTTGCCAATTCGCGGTAATTTATTCGCAAGCGCAGTTCTCTCCTGTGTTTTCCTGGGGGCGGCGCGCCGCCCCCCGGTGTCCCAAAAAACTCGCGCGGGGTTTAACTTTTAACGTTTGTTTTTCAAAATTATTTCTACGTTTTAAAACTTTTTTTTGGAAAGTTTTCACTTTTTTGTCTCGGTTTATTTGTTCTTCTATTTTTATTACCCCCAAATTTTCTCTCACTATCTCTTCCCGGGAAATTTTCTTTTTCCCGTCTTTCCTGGAAAAGTCCTGTAAAAGCTGGATTACAGTTATAGGTGAGGCCCCACACTCACTGTGCTCTAGACTCTAATAGTCTTTTTTTAGGTCCAAGGGGGTAGTAGTATCTATGGGTCCAAGTAATACATAATTTTGACTGTTCGAATTCGTGCGATTGGCAACGATTACAACTTTATATTGAAATACGACGCAATAGTCGGATGTGCTGTCGACTTTTTTGCCATTTTTTTGTTATCTTATATTCTCTTCCAATTTTTTTAATGCATCATTGTCAAAAATTGCTCATGGGCAGATTGCCAAGTATGATATACATTCGAAAAAATAATCATAGAACGTATCCGAAGGCGTGAAATAACTGAAATTGCGTTTTTTTTTCCTGCAAACAACAGCTCTCTCTTCAATCCCCAAACACACATTATGCTGTATACAATATGAATGTTCCGAATTCAATTTGTAAAACGTTCTCTACTGCATATTACGTTGTATTTTCCCCTTCAGAACGAAGCAGACCCCATTTTAATAAGAGAGATAGAGGGAGTATCATGCATGTATGGATGATGACTGAAGGTGTTTCTGTCTGTCTGTCTGTCTGTCTGTCTGTCTGTCTGTCTGTCTGTCTGTCTGTTTGTCTGTCTGTCTGTCTGTGCGAGAGTACGACTGCCAGCTCGGGGCTGCCACTCTGAGATGTAATTATTGTCTCGGCAAGATTGAATATTACTCCGCGCGTAAGAAGGCTAAAAACAAATGCTATTTTTAATTTGCATCTGAATTGGCGTCTTGCGGCGGTGCTGGTGTTGGGAGGAGCCGGTCGAGTCATTGTACCGGGCTCACCCTGGCTGGCTGGACTGGAACTGACGCTCGACGCTTCTTTAGGAGACACAGCCACGGAGCATGACGCTGCTGTACCTGCTCTTAGTTGTAGAACTTGCGTCCGATCAATCTTTTCGAGGTGGGGACGCTCTGAAGCATACTGGTTTACTAGTCGGTTGCATTTCAATTTTGTACGTTTTTTAATCTCTAGATGTTGTAATTTATTTATTAATTTAACTTCTTATCATATTCAGTCAAAAACTAATTCACAAAAGATAACAATACCGACGAAACGCCTTCAGTTTTGACGCACCACCATGGATGGTTTTGACTCGACTCCACTATACCTACCTATTAGGCCTACACTACTATTTGCAGACTTTTATGGTTATAGTAAATAGTACAACTACCTTCAGGAACGCTGTTGGTTTTGATGCGATGCTGAAAAGAATACGCATCCACCTGTAATTCAAATGAAGAAATGCTCCAGGCTAGATTCAGACGCTGAGGACCTCTTCTTATCTTCCATAGTGCCAAACAAACATGGTCGTAGCAAGTAGTATTCCAGCACGTGACCGGTTCTGCCCGAGACAAACGCAAGTGCATCAGATAGCACAGGGGTTAGGCTCCCTGCATTTCCGTGTTTTACTTTACCTGAGGTATCTCCGGCGTCATCTGGGTCACCCTTTTGTCTCCTCTCTGCCCTCTTCAGACGCCTTGTCGTTATTCTACGTCCAATTACTCGATGCTATCTCGCGTTTCCATTTATAACTGCGGCTTTCAGCCTTCTCGAACAATGTAGTGTTAGAATATATGATTATGCAGATGTGCCCAGAGATTGCAGGCAGACGACGTTCCATGGCTTCATTCATACTCATACCCATCCGAGATGTAGGCCAATCCATCCCTCCAGGCGATGTACCCTTTCATTCTCTCTCCATTTCAAAGAAATACGGGGAGAAACTCGACTACAAGGTCAAACCCATCTCCCCTTTGTTAGGCGTACTGGTATATTTGGCAACGCGTTCTTGTGGTTGCCCAGCCTACTTTTCTTTACCGTTTTGGTTACCCCGGGTAATTTAATTATATGACCAGATGGAGTTATTTATTATACAATAAAGCGTTAGTTTCTCCTAGTTTCGTTATGGTTTTCCTTATAACAAATTTAAACCGTGCCAAACAATGATCCGAGAAGGAAGTCTTTCGTGTTTAGCACTTTTTCCCTGTAAAACTATCTGCCACCAAGCGACAAAATTTTCCTGCGAGCATGGTGTGAAACGAAAACCAATAGCTTCCCGGCTGGTGTGCGGGGGCTCAGCTCTCGCCGGAGGAAAATGCAAAAACTTTGTTTTAATCTGATGGGCTTTACGTACTTTCTCTTCATTTCTGATGCAAAAACGAAACGAGCAAGTTGAAATTAAGTTAAGGCTGCAATGCGACTGGTTATGCAAACGTCGCCGGCCGGGGTCCATTTTGACTTTCTACAATAATTTGCCTCTTGTTTTGGGCTTGTTATTATGTCGTTTCTGTTGTCTGTATAAGGCCCCACACATGCCATGTGTATGTTTGTCTGCTTGTTGTAATCGTCGCCGTTAAAAAATTTTAAATATTAGATTTGAGGGATTCTATACAGGTGAATAACTTGGAAGTCAATACGCAGGGTAATGCTAAGTAAGTATAATATATTGAAAGCACAGTGTGATACAATTGGTGTAGACAAACGGAAATTGTACGAGAGGAACTCTCTCTAAAAAACGGTTCCTCTAGTAAGAGCCTCGAGCCTCCCTTACAATGCCTTTTTGGTAGCTGGGATAATTGCAGTAACGAAGCTTGTTTCCTATTGGCTGAATGAAACAAGCATAGTTATTGGTTATATTGATCACGTGATAGCATCCTCTAGCTTAAAATAACAAGTCGTATGTAGCTGGAACACTTGGTAATACAAAATGTTTAAACGGGTACTGTTAAAAGAAGTAGTAAATCCATAGCGACATCCCTAGCTATACCTTAAGAGGTGTTTGTAATAACTCGTCTTACAGGGAGTCTAGGATAAACAAAGTTAAAAGCCCACAACACTCTGATCGAATGTGGGATGCTAAGTACTACACGTGTGGGCTTACAACAGCTAGGTACTACATGTTTTAATAACACAAATCTATAGTGACATCCCCTAGCTGTCCCTTAAGAGGGGTTTGAAATAACTCTGTCTTACAGAGAGTCTAGGATAAACAGAGCTAAAAGCATCACAACATCACAATCGAATGCAGATGCTAAGTACCACACGTTTTGGGCACACGTGTGGGCTTACAACACCTCCCCCCTTAAAACTAAAGTCATCCTGACTTTATTACCAAGCAAGGGTTGTAAGGCTCAGGTAGGAGACCCAAGTATTCTTGAAAAACATTACCAAATGTAAAATCCTAAGTACCCAAGTCACTGAAATACTGTGATAGTGAGAACTCACAATAAAAGTACCAAGGTAAAACTATCAATTACCAATTACCTTATGTATCAAAACAAAATTTATTTATGAAAACGCTATACCGAAGGTAAAATTATTATTATTAATTACCTGTATTAAAACACAATTTTTTTATAAATACCTCGTCTACCAAAAATTTCGCTCGACCCTCGGACGATGAATGGCCCCCAAAGCAGTGTCTCCATCTGGGTCCAATAGAGTAAAACTAGCCCTATGGTTATATGCTACCATCAAATCATCATTAGAAGTTTTGATTTTACTGTTATCAATAAAAATGCTTAGTTTCTGCACTCCGCCCCTTGGACAGCAACTGTGGAATATTTTCCCAAACGATAGCATTTACAACAGTGTAATAAAACAATGCCAAGGCAACAATAGTAATAAACACAAAAGTCAAAATAGAATAATGTCCAAATTTGTTTTCTCAGGCTTTTTTTTCTGACCTGCTGTTCAATCATTTTACTTATTTCACTGAGCTTATGGCTTGCAACATTTAATTCATCCACATGATCATGATAGGTCTAAAAATAGTATTTAACTTTAAAGAACTTATATTCAATTTATATTGTTTTTAAAAACTCTTCACACAATCCAAATTAATGTCAAATGGCGGTAAAATAATCTATCAGCAATTCATTGAGTAAGTATTCTTAGGTATAAGCATTGCTGAATTACCGTACGCCTTACAATCCTTATCTAAGAAAAACTTCCTGTCCCTTCAAGTATAACATCATTTTTTTTAAAATTGATCGTTTTGGATTTGCAAGTGATTGTTAGACTTTCAGGTTTAGGTAAGGTAAAACAACCAACTGTTAGAAGTTTGCAATTGCATCCACAAGATCTTTCTAGCGTTACAATTCTCTTATCGCAATCTAACGGTATAACCTTATCAACTGGTACAACTTTACTTCACATATCTCATGTAGTGGGCCAAATACAAGGGGATGATTTTGCTGAAAAATAAAATGATCGTCCATAGTTTCTTTACACTCTTTTAGTTCCATTTGCGATAGCACGGTGTAATGATGCTTAATTTTATTATCTATCGCCAATACTCTGTACCGGGTTTTGTATAAAAAAAATACTTTTTTCCCTTTCCATTTGCACTGGAAACGGGATAAGCTTAAACAAGGTGAAGTCTCCTGGTCGGACTAATGGAATTAGTATCAATACCAACCAACCTATTATCTTTCAAAAAAACACGCTCACTTGAATTGTTTTTAACAATAATGTTGCGTTCTCTTCACTCAATGGTGTGGGAAAGGATAAAGTTTGCGGAACATAAGGTAACACCTTCCTTAAACTCAACAAAAATCTTTTCAGGTGCCCATAATGTAAGGATGGATTACGCCCCCTTGAGCACTTAGTATAGCAGTTATTAGGGGGTTTAATTCTCTCGATACTGACTTTCATAGAGTAATTAACGCCACGTGCTCTTCCACATCACTCTTAAATGGAAAAAAGTTAAGAGTATGCGTAAGTTTATCATCAATTCATTGATATGCTTATTAATCCTATCCAAACTATCCTTCATTAACTTCTCATTATGTTCGACATTCCCAATAGTACTATTCAATGCATGAATTGTAGACTGTACAATACTCGTTTGTTGCTCAACTAACCTTGTAAGTTCCTGATCATTTCGTTTACCCTCTTAATTTGCTCATTATAATGGGTCGGCATCAGCCTCGTCTAGGGTCCCAAAAACAACATTTTCCCCCTTCACCAATAAATTAATCAATCCGCGCTTACTTCTGAAATTAGATTTTGTTTCCCAACAATTGTCTAACTAGATCCTTATCAGTCTTAATCTTCATCAAGGTTTGCTTGATAGTTAAAGCAAACTGTTACATGAAGTCCAGCGATAATCCGCAACCACGGGATCCTTACATAGTTAAGAGTAATATCGTTGTACAATTCCAGCTGAGTATATTTTAAATTAAAAATGCGTCAGATCTACGTACGTGAGAAGGCTCCACTGGTCGCTATAAAAATTAACTGACCCAAGTTTTCGTAATGTATTCCCGGACTGTGGTCGTACTTTGTTACCCTGTAGGGCGTTTCGTCTCCTCATTTGACGCCCACGAGTAAAACCGTTGACATAACGAACAATAGTGCGCCCCTGCAAAAAGGGGAACCCTTTGTTACTGGTTTATTATTGTACTATTTTAACTCACAAAATGTTTTCATTGGGTCAGAATGGACTGTAACAAACCGTCTCCCTTGTTTTATAGTGAAATTTTAACAGGCCCTATTTAAAGAAACAACCTCATAGGTCCTATGAAAGGTGCACATAGTTTTCCTAGACCGACCTCTCTTGACCGTCTGGTCGTACAACAATATCTTATCTCCAACCTCGTAATTAAACAACTTTACTACTCTTATCATAATATTCCTTCGATCTTTCCTTCTTTAATAACAAATGCTCTCTAGCAACTGACTGAGAAGATTGCAGTCTCTTTTTAAATTCCATTGCATAGTCGTCGTAAGTGTACTGTGGCTCGGGTAGGGAGTTTAATGAACTTGGCAACTTAGCCTTCACCCCTTTTATACCAACTCGTAGGGTGAATAGCTAGTGCTCGTGTGGGGTTGGTTATTATAAGTAAACATAGCATAGGGTAACCACTCGTCCCCAGCTCCTCTGGTCGTTGTCAATGAAATGCCCTTAGATATTCAGCCAAGGTTCGGTGGCTGCTTTTCAAGGCTCCGTTAGATTGAGGCCTGTACCCTGATGTATTTATTTTTTTTTTTTGCAATAATTTGCACATATTTTTAAATAGTTCACTTAAGAAATTAGCCCCTAAGTCCGTGAGAACTTTGGTCGGAATTCCGAATTTAGCACGATTTTAGTTACAAACTCTTTCGATATTGTTTCGGCTTCCTGATTAGCTATCGGTATTGCCTCTGAGTATTTAGTTAAGTGATCTTGAAACGTTAATATGTACTTGTTCCCAAAATAGCCCTCAGTCAAGGGCCCCACAACTTTCTAAGAATTTTCTCCCAAGCCGGTGTGGTGTATCAGTTATTTCCATAGGCATATGCGACCTAGGTTTTAATAGCTTATTACGCTGACATGTACCACATTTTTTATGTCTCCTTTACGTCATTCTTCATACCCGGCCAATGGTACCTTTTCTTTATCCTATTCAACATCCTATTAACTTGATGCCCCCAAAGAGGTTTATCATGAAATTCACTTAAAATTATTAGCCTCTCTGCAACATTGGGCTCAATTATTTCATCTCCCTTCGTCCTACAAACAAAAACATTTATGTCCGTTTGTTTAAACAAAAACCGAAAACTAACTCGCACTTGTGGCCATTCTATGTTATACTGTTCGCTCGAAATTACCGAAATAGCCAAGTTGACAACATTGTCCCCGTACACAAACTCTTTCAAAACATTAATGATTCCCATAAACGTTCGTAACTTGTGACGTCTAAACCTTCTCTTTTATTACCACATAGTAAACATTCCTACCCTCATCATCTACCCTATTTATACTCGGAATAGGGTTTCTCTGGTTGTCTGAACAACAAACACATCCTTCTTACACGCTTCCTCGTGCGTAACAAATATGCTACTGCTATGCTTTCGGAATCTCTGTCAAAAACATATCGCACTCCTTGATCTTAAACATTAACGATGACATTAGTCTCAATATACTTCTGATATCTTTCATAACTGAATTTTTCGTATCAATTACGCAAAATTTGGCTCAGGGACTGTCGGCGTTCGTGTTTTAAACGTCCCCCCTTGTGAATACTTGTATTCATACTCTTCTAAATTTAATCTCCACCTCATGAGTCTCGATCCCGGGTCTTTTATGTTGAAAATCCACGTTAGTGGTTTGTGATCTGTTACGATCTGAAAACATCGTCCCTACAGATATGGTCTAAATAATTTGCTCCACACAATCGCGAGTAATTCTTTCATTTGTGCTATAGTTACATTCGGCCTTGTTCAAGGGTTTGACTGGCATAAGCTATTGGCAATCTTGACCAATTGGTCCCTGTGAGAGTACTGCCCCTAAAGCTAAATTACTAGCGTCGGTTTGTGAGGTTGAATTCTCTCTCAAATCGGGATACTGTAGAATAGGTGCTGTAGTTGCAAACTCTTAACTTCTCGAAAGCTTCCTGCTGTAAAAAAAGTCCACTTAAATTCATTTTCTTTCTTTTAAAAAATGCATTTAGAGGTTTCGGGAAAGCTTGCTGAAATCTCTGATGAATTTCGATAATATGAGGCTAACCGATGAAGGGTTTAATATCTCGTTCACATTTCGGAATCGGAAAGTTTACTACTGCTTCAATCTTTTTAGGATCGGGTTTTGATACCCTTATCGGTCACTACATGACCCAAATACGTAACTTCTTACGCAAAAATTCACACTTGTCTATGTGTAATTTAAGATTGTATAGTCTTAACCGTTCAAAAATATCTCTGAGCTTGTTTTGGTGCTCTTTCAGTGTGGTTGCATGACAAACGATATCGTCCAGATATACATAACAAAGGGAAAACCCTGCAGGGCCACTTAATACTGTATTCATTAAACCCCTGGAACGTGGCAGGGGACCCTTAAGGCCCATTGGCATCCGTGTTTTACTCGTACTTGGACGCCCCGTACTGAAAGAAGTCTTGCACATGTCATCTGGGTGCCAAGGGAATTTGATAGAACCACTAGCCATGTCTAAAAAACTGAAATACTTTGAGTTACCTAATTGATCTAGAATTTCTGAGATATTGGTAGAGGGGAAAGCATCACCTACTGTTACATCATTTAATTTCCTGAAATCAATTACTTACTACTCTCCATTTTTGTTTACCTGAGGCATCGAGTTTTTTTTGGAATTACAAGAAGGGGTGCGTTCCATGGACTGTTACTTTTACGCACTATTCCTTCTTTGAAAAATTTGTTCTACCTGTTCATTCACCTCTTGTTTATGTTTATGTGGAAACGATATGGCCTAACGTTAATTGGACCTGTATCTTGCTTTAGTGGTTATTCTGTGTTTTACTGCATCGGGGCACGTTTTAAATCGTCACCAGGAAGAAGAAATAAATCATTATTTCTCTGCATACTTCTAAAAGGGTATCGCGTTCCTCTGAATTTAAATGTTCTGTTCTCAAGGACTTTTCTAGTGTTTCTAATCTTTCTGCCGTTTGGCTGACATTAACCTGTAGCACTGAAAACTCCTCTAAAGTGACCTCTGGCACTTCTATTGTAATATCTTGCGAATTAACATTCATTATGGGACAACACAAATTCCATTTCTGTTCGCGTCACACATCGACCCATAAATAGCCCATTTTCCCTATCTCGTTGGCTTCACTGTAACCTGTGGCCCCCTGAATTATTCAAAGCATTTATAATCATTTCACTGCGAGCAGGTATAGTGATAGTGCTTGTTGATGAGGATAATCCCCAACAATTACCGTTTAAAAAACTCAACAATGAATCTGCTAGTTTATTTTTTACGTTATACTTGCTTAAAAAGTCCCTGCCTAACAGACCGTCATTTCTGATAGGGAAATTTTTTCGTCCACTACGTGAAAAGGGTTTAATTATCTCTCATCGTCGGGTTTAATTTAATTTTCGCATATGCCACGCCCAAGGTTCTAACAGTTTTATCCGATATACCTGTTAAATTTGATGCATCGTCTTCAAAGATCCCGTGCGTTTCTCTTATTTATGTCTTTAATTAAACTGAGTCTGCGCCCGTGTCCAATAAAAGATTTACCTCACCGGTAAAGGCAATCTCAGTTGGTACGCGGACCGTGTCAAACTTTAGGCTTTCGCCTAACGTGCAGCCCAACCCGTGGGTCGCCCCGGACCTCGGGTTGCTGCCCCCCGATGGCCCTGTTCCGTTCCCGTCTTCTGGCCTTCTGCCTTGGGCCTTCTCCATAAACATACGTTTCCGACAAACTCGGATCACGTGCCGGACTTCTTACAGTAGTTGCAAGTTACGCGGGTCACGTGGACCTCTCTTTTCACAAAAACTCTGAAGCCCGCGGGTGCGTCCCCCGAACGAGGTCTTTTAGCAAAACAATTGGAGCTTACATGCCCCATACGCCCCCCAATTAAACACTGTTTCCCCTTATGGTTCCCACTTTTAGTTCCAAAAAAATTCTGACTTGCCTGGTCACTCTGGGGTTTTGGGGCATTCCTCTAATACCGCGGCTGCTACGGCATCCTCGAATTGTGTTTTATTTTTCGATTTTACCATCATTTTGAGGGGTTGCTGGGAATCCCTCTTGAAAATGTTTAAAGCTTGCGTTCGCAAAGATCTTGAATGGCGAGTGCGGCCCCGCGCTCCTGGTTCTCGATAGACGCGTCAATTAACGGTCCTAGAACCCGTTCGATTCTCTGTGCGTATGACCTAACATCCTCACCTGCCTTCTTGACGGCTCGTCGTCAGCTCTAGCTGTAGGTGTGCGATGGTTCGGGTTTTTTTATGTAAAACTCCTCGAGCTGTAGCTTTAATAATTCCCACGTGTCTAATGTCCTGAACCGAATAACGTTATAGGCTTTACCCGTTATTTTTTTTTTTTATGATGTCGAGGGAACAAAGTTTTATAGTCTTCCCCGACTTTACTCAAAGCTAGCTCACAGCTACTTATGAATTTCTGTAAGTCCTCACGCTTTCCATCGTATGACGGAATAAGCTTAACCGCCATGTCAAAACTAAGAGTAGGTGGCGCCATTTCTATTTTTATTTTAGAGCTATCGACAATTGAACCACCTGGGCTATCAGTATGATCGGAATTGGGCAAGGAAGGAAAAGTGACATTGAGTGACTCACCACATGACGTCTTCGGACGAACTGCTCTTGAATAAGAACTGCTACTGCCCGACGATCTTGCTCTGCTCACTGGGCCCCGGTTCGATCACCTCCGCCCAACGGTTCTCCTGCGGCCTCCTTGAACTCCGGCTCGAATCCCTGGTTGGTCCAACTCGACGCTCCGAATACGAATTAGTAGATTCTCGTAGCTTTGTTTTGTTTTATTATTTTTTGTTTTTACTTAACTTTAGAAATGTTTGTCACTCGCAGAAAATTTTATATAGTGTGGAATTTCGCAATTTTAGTGATTTTAATTAAATGTCTGTTATAATTGCAACAATGTTTCTTCATAGTTCACAAGTTATTGGCTTACAAAGTTCTGAGTTCTGCTAATTAATACGAAAATTATTTTCTACAGTATTGGATCGCATTAGAAATGTTTTTTGGGGCGATTTTATTAATGTTCGGTTCGGGTTTTAGGAATTTAAAATTTTTCGTTTAAATTTATACTTTTGGAATTTTCAATGTTTGTAATATTCACCAGATTTTTATGCGCAAAATATGTCAGTTTTTTGGGAAAAAGTCGTTTTCTCGGAACGCTTGCTCGTACTCTTCACAAAACTCGCAAAATTTTGTAAACTCATCAAAATTCGTAACTTCTAAAAACTCGAACTTTTCAAATTCGTAACTTCTCAAAATTCGTAACTTCTCAAAACTCGGAAACTTCTTTTCAAACTCGGAACTTCTCAAATTCTTCACGTAATGCTCTTAATTTAGATTAATTGTCCGAAAAAGGATCTAAGAGATGGCTTTGCTGGCCACCCCCCAAATTTTGTTTGAATACTATTGCACTTACTATAGATTGTTCTCCGCGCCCTGTCTGCCTGATGATTGAGGTCGTAGTTGCACGGAACCACTGAAGGCTGGCTGGCGGACTTTGACACTAAGAGTCGCGAATTCTTAACACAATCACACGTTTGGCATCCCACCGCTGCCACCAAATTTTTGTTGTAATCGTCGCCGTTATAAAATTTAATATTTAGATTTGAGGGATTCATACAGGTGAATAACTTGGAAGTCAAATACGCAGGGGAAAGCTAAGTAAGTATAATATATTGAAAGCACAGTGTGATACAATGGTGTAGACAAACGAAATTGTACGAGAGGAACTCTCTCTAAAACGGTTTTCCCCTAGTAAGAGCCTCGAGCCTACCTTACAATGCCTTTTTGGTAGCTCGGATATTGCAGTAACGAAGCTTGTTTTCCTATTTGGGTGAATGAAACAAGCATAGTTATTGGTTATATTGAATCACGTGATAGCATCCTCTAGCTTAAAATAACAAAGTCGTATGTAGCTGGAACACTTGGTAATACAAAATGTTTAAACGGGTACTGTTAAAAAAAGTAGTAAATCCATAGCGACAAACCCCTAGCTATACCTTAAAGAGGTGTTTGTAATAACCTCTGTCTTACAGGGATCTAGGATAAACAAAGTTAAAAGCCCCACAACACTCTGATCGATGTAGATGCTAAGTACTACACGTGTGGGCTTACAACAGCTAGGTACTACATGTTTGTAAAAACATAAATCTATAGTGACATCCCCTAGCTGTACCTTAAGAGGGGTTTGGGAATAACTCTGTCTTACAGAGAGTCTTTGGATAAACAGAGCTAAAAGCATCACAACACTCACAATCGAATGCAGATGCTAAGTACCAACGTGTGGGCACACGTGTGGGCTTACAACATGTGACCCCACCCCGCTACACGGTTTATCATCTGATGGCGAACAAGTGTGACGAAACATGGACGAAAGTCCTTGTAATCTATGCAAAGAAGCCTATTACGCACGTGTATAATATTTCCTCGTTGCGCAGTGCGCACATCTTAGAATTTGTTTACACCCACTCACTACTTTGCCAGTGGGAAAAGACTAAAGTCGGTCCGCCCAGCAAGTAGTGGCTGGCAGTGCTCGATTAGGCTAAACTGCCAGGTTCGAACCCTAGTTTGTCACGATCACCCCACCCAACTCGTCAACCTCTCAACCTCTCACCCTCGTACCCCACCCATACACTATTCACACATTAGTTATGCCAGCTTACTTGGTAGTTTGTCGCCAACTAGACTGAAGGCAGCAACACCTGAGCCTGCGTGTCCTTGCTGGTTACATCCGGGGCGTGTTGCGGCCAGGTTTCATGGAGGAACCTCGAGGGTTTGCAGGATGTGGACTCTCTTGGCTGCACGGTCAGTGCTTTTGTTTTGAGAAAATATATCAAGTTATGCATCGTATTATTTCTTTGACATTGTCCCTTTGTAGCCGCCAACATCGCATTGCACGTTTTTTTTTGCGATACGCGCCCATTAGGGTTCTTAGGGGACCCACAATCAAAACTTCTGCAAACATTGAGCGCTGGTTGAACTGTCACGAATAGCATTACTTGACCGGGACCCTACTTGTATCTACATGTTTTCGGCGCAATTTTCACTGTAGGAAAAAAGGGCTGAAAGAAAATGCCAAGATGAACCAGGCTGGAGGCGTGGGTTCGGACCCCACATGATGGGTTTTCCAATTAATTGCATTCATCCTCGGCAGTGATGATGATCGGCAGCGGTAATGCCGAGTATTTACTAGTTCTGGGTTTCTCTAATGAGACGGTTGATCATGATCAAGGATGTAGACTAATGTGGCGAACGGTAAACCGATATTTGTGTGAGTGTGATTCTGGGAAGCGAATGTTTGTGTGGGCTGACTGTGTTTATGTATGTAGGACCTTGCATCTCTGTGTTCACACTACCGCACGCGTATGCCGGATCTATCTGGACTAAGAATAGTTCTGCTTGCTTGTGTATGTGTAGGCGGGTGGGGTGCTCTAACGGAGCGCGTATGACCTGGTACATTCCGCGCGATGCACGTCCGTCGTCTACGTACACTAGACGTGACTGCGACATGTTCCTAACTCCCTCCCTAGTACATTCCGTTTGCTGTCTGTCGTACATTCAATGCGACTAGGACTTATGCCCCTACTAACAGTAACTCATTTCAACTAGAGTTTCTCGATGATGGTGCGTTCATCAAATGTGTATTGCACTGGGTCCTCGGATGTTTCTGTGAACACTATCACCTTCAAGTTCATGTATCCGTCTATAAATCTCTCCTGGCATCACAGTCCGGCCTGGACGCCCTAACCTAAACTAAAGTTCTGTTTGCCAGATCGCGTGCGCGAGCCCCATCTTATTTACGTTCGACGCCCACGCCCGGCCATTACTCAGCGAGCGTATATTTTTGAAAGCTGAACGCAGAAACCCTCGGCGGAAGCAACGTTACCAAATCTCGATCCGTAAGAGTTTGCGAAATATCGTTTCTCAGTCTTGACACTACTATGGGTGTGTTCTTTAATAGTTACTGGTCTCACCGTGCTCGACCCGGCTTCACGGTTGACTCAGTCACGTGGTCAGGCAGGGTCGCCCCGCGACCCTGCCGCGCGACGACAAGCGATAACGTTATTAATTTCTTACGTAAAGTAAACCTTTGAAATTCAATTTGAAATTCATATTTATTTAGCAATCAGAAAATTCGATGGGCACTGATAACTTTACTGTTTTGTGCCCTAAAACCCCAATAACTAACTAACTCTACCGATTGCTCTCTCGTCTCGCTTATACCCTATACATGATTGTATGTAACCTCTAGCCTAGCCGACTATCTGTTATTTCCCCGCCGTGCAGTCGTGTTGTCATGTCAGTTATGTCGGACGGGAGACGGACGTGGGTGGAGACGGAGAGGTCGTCCCCGGGTACAGAGGCTGTTTGTTACTATCTCTTGTTGGTCTAGGAGCAGCCTGGGTTTGTTTGGCCCGTGTTATCACAGCCAGTGTTTGCCCCCTGTTATCAACCACTCTCGGCTCAGTCGCAGCCTTGGCTGGAGTGGCGTGTGGTGTGGCACTCACACTAACTGGACTCGACTCGACGACCCTCTGTCTGGAGGAGTCGTAATAGTAGGGGAGGTGAGGCTAGATGGTAGGATGTTGGGGAGGCGAGTATCAGTATTAGTAGTTTTAGGGCGCTTCAACGGCAAAGATTATTCGCGCCTCCAAGATATTTAGTTGACTATTTATAAATGTAAAATACGGTTAAAAAGGTTAAATGTGTTTTTCAAATGTCAGCCACAGGAGATAATGGAAGGAAGAGATGTTGGATAGGATGGGCGAGGAAGGAATTCATCGTTAGGATATGAGTGTCGGTTTGGCGTTTTCCTGGGTGGGTTTCACTTCAAGGCAATTTGAGTTAATTTCCCGCGTAGTTTTCAAGAGCTATGTTCTGTAGCTCACGAAGAGAGATTCAAAGTGTAGAACTGGACCAGAAGTGGTTGTTGCGTCGTCAGAGGCGGCTCTGATGTTAGGTAACTCTTGAAGGAAGGAGTAGGTCGTGCGACCTGCAACTAGATTCAGACCCTCCTGGTGGATGCAGCTCGCTTCAACACACTCTGCGGTAATGGCTTCTCACTTCGATTGAAATACATTAAAATGTTATTTTAAATTGCCATGTGCCACTTGGCATGTTGTAATTTATTATCACCTAGTTTATTTTATTGATTATACTTCCCAGTTCGAAGACAACCGTTCAACTCAACTCGTGTAATGATTAGCACAAGCGAAGCAGTCCTCCCACTTATGTAGTCAGCCCAGCCCAGCCCAGTGCAGGCAGACTCCTTCAGGTTGGAGTCGAGCGTAGCCCATGAGCAAGGACAAGAAGTTACCACCACCAACACTGCGGTGCAACTTGTAACAGCAAGCTAACCGTAAAATATATGTTGCGCTCACCTCAAGCCACTCGTACTGAACTATCTACTGAACTACCGGTACTAATCAAACAACTATATATTCTATAGTAGGGAAATGTATTGAATCACAATTGTTTATAGTTCCTCTAAAATACTACAGATTTATCAATTTTCTTATAATTTTTAACTTGGCAGTACTATTTTTAATCAACTGATCTGGTGCTTGCTTACATGCTAAATTGCGAGCTAAATTGTTCTAAATACTCGCAAATATTTCAGAATATTCAAAAGTTACTGAAAGGTTTTTTCTACGGAAAGTCTGCCGGAAAACAGCACATAATACACCGACTGATTGGATCTATAGGCACCACGGGTTCAACGACATTGCCTGAAGAACGCCGCCAGTCTCGTACTGTGTGTGATAATATGATGACTCGTGATATGTGTAAGTAGGAAGCAAGTCAGCAAACATTCGGTCAGCGTTTTGTTTCTGCCTGCGCGTGAGAAAGTCACGTCGTTTCCTTCGTAGGCAGGTTGTTGGTCAACTACTTGTGTGAAGAGGAGACCGAGGGACTTGAAGGGATATAAACATATTTTGTAAACGCCTCCAGTAGACGGGTAGCTTGTGGCGTGGGTGACCGCGAAACACAGACCACTTGAAAAAATATTTAGCTTTTGAAATAAATACATGGCCTAGAGCAATGGAAGTAATGAGATTAATCGGTTTGCAGGGTGTGTGTGTGCATTTGTTATCATAGTAAACTGTTTCTAGTATCGTCTCTATGCCAGTCAAGAATACTTTTGTGGTTTCTGTTCAGCAATAACAATCATTTCTCAATTATTTCAAGAGGATTAAACCTTTTTCCTCGTATCTCTTCGAGTATGGATTGGCAATGGTAATGGTCGAAGGATATTAGAATATCCTTGTACCATGGGCAATGGTTATGAAATGTCGGAACAATGCTTGAATATTTGTGCATGCAAGCTCTTTGGGAACACCCCGTTTAGGTTATCACGAAACATGAACCTATTGGTCTTGTTTTCATGCACGCTGACGACTGTATTTCCAAATCCACAAGTCAAATTTAATTGAACGAGTGAGCGTAGCGAACGGTGTGATCTCCATTCGACTTAAACGGCCCTAATTGTTTTTCTGCGTGCGTGTGTGTGTGTGTGTGTGTACGTTGAAAATCAGCCGAATCGCTGAACAGATTGGGCTGAAATTTTAAACAGACATCCGGTACGAGTTTATTGAGAACTGCTAACAAAATGAGCAAGATTCATTGCGATTTAAAGCTACAAGAAATGATAAACTGAAAAATAGACTTCCAATGTTTAGAAATTATTTTAACGACAATGTTTTAGATTTTGAAAATATATTTTTGTTTGTTTTTCGCCTGGCCGTGAAATGCCGTGCCCATGCAAGGTCAGTCGAATGTTGGACGTCAAGGTACCCCCAAATTCCGCTCGTAGATTGAGTAAACCTTGCAATATTTTCACGTATTTCGTACTGGCTATGTTTACCATAGTAGGCCCTATTGCCACAGATGATGGACTACACTGCGTTATATGCATTTCAAAACATGTTTAAATATTTTTGAAATACAATCTAGAAATTACAAAATCTTTCCCGACCAGGGGATTGAACCCACATTTCGGCTACAAGGGCGCTTTAGCCAACTTGACTAGGGAAACGCCAAAGTCGTAGTTAGACGAGTGAGCGAGTCATGTGGTGAGTACCCGGGAACATTTGCATTTAAGTTTGATAATTATATTCGCATAAATAATAGTTTTTTAAAGTTAAGTTGGTAAACGGGGACGGGCGCGTCAACTGTAAGGTCATAATGCGCCTCTCTAGCCTATGATAGGCTAGGTAGGCCTAAGGTAGGGGGAAGAAAGTATGTAACCGGGTACTCACACATGGCTCACTCACTCGTTTAACAACGACTTTGGCGTTTTCCTAGTATTTATTTGAAAATGTAACTCAACTCGACAGCAGCAACAATGGACCTCTCTTGAAAGCACACGAAGGCGCGAGATGGTAACCAACTAACCAACCAGTTCTCCCACCGTCTGTTCAGATTGTTTTATGCGCCCTCTTTACGCCCATCAAGTAGGCCACGGATGCACTGAGCAGCCAATCACAAGCCAGTCTAGTGTTGTCTGCTTCTTAGTTCTTAGCAGATCATGAATATTTACGTTACCGTCGCCCCGGGTACGCTCTTCTTGTGTTGAGTGAACTAGATGTTGTCTCGGGGCCTCACCAGTGGCGTAGCGCTGTCATGTTATTGCTCTTTGCCTTTTATAAGTTGTTCCGAAGCAAGTAAGTAAACAGATGCTGACTTCACTTGATTGCAGCCAATCAGCGGTCCCTGATTTAAAATACTGGTCGCTCATTGGCCCGCCGGATCCGCGGGCATCTACTTACTTGCTGAGTTGCTTTGGAGCAACTATAATAATAATAATTACACGTAGCCCTCTGTGAATCCATATTTTTCGAGTTGGGACACTTCGAATACCACACAAGTACACTAACACTTATTCCTGCTATGTTTATTTGGGCTTTCATCTACGTTTAATTGTTTTTGATATGGTTTTGAACGAACGCCTTGGACTTATATAGCATAATAATATTATTATCCGTGTGTATCGTCTGAGTACATGTCGCGAGCCTTGTCCCCCGTCACCAGGCGATGACGCCAGTGGAAGCCCCGCGTGCTGGCCTCTGATTGGTCGAGTGTTGTGGGCAGCCCTTCAAGGTCCTGTTTTGCATGTGGTGGGCTTACGATGCACTTGTCAAGGCTAAACACTCCGGCCTCTTGTTTATATAACCGGGCACTTGGGCGGCTTGCGACTCCGTTCCGTACTAGGATGAGGTCCTTCTCAAGTCTCGACAGCTAGACTATAAATATCATGGAAACTGCTTCAATTTGCTGCTTTCGGATACGTGCAACATTGTCTATGCATGCAAGAACTGATTTTCATTTGAGGTACACCGACAGTGTTGGCTCGCTCGACTCTGATTCGGAAGGTCCCGGGTTCGAATCCCGTCGAGACCGGCAATCCTGACTGAAGTTTTTTCCGAGGTTTTCCTCAGTCGTTAAGGCAAATGCAAGGGGTTGAGTCCTCTTAAATAGCCCTCGGACATCCCTTCACAATTGTCCTATCCGCAACATACCTAGTTAGTCACCTGAAGAGGGTCACACCGGTTAAATCTGATGTGTATACCTTACAGCGGGCATCCTACAAAAATGTAGTATGTATTTGAGGTACCGCGTACCACATTCAATCGAGAGAAGCCCAGCCCCGGGAACTGAACCCCAGGACCCACCGAGCTCTAACACCACAGGGCGAAAGACGACGACGACTCTGGTTTTACTGAACCCGAACGAAACTTGGCACGAGTTGTCCTGTTCTTGGAGACTCCCTGAACGCAATCAATAAACTGCGAGAGTGGACAGAAACACGGTCTCTGTTTTAATTGTTTTCCTTGCTGGGTGGGGTGGAGCCACCGTGTGTTTCACCACTCACAGCCACATATCGTACGTCGTGTGGGCCGGGGCGGCGGAGCTAAACGCCTCGTTACGTACGCACTTGGGGAATGATGGTTATTATTCTAGTGTTGCTAAAATGCTAATAGCTACGACGGCAGCTTGGCATTTCTCAAACGTTCGCCCTCATAACTTCATGTAAATATTGCTCGATCATAACTCACTCTTGCACTGTTGGGATAATACAAGCAAGCTGTTAGCGAGCGTTGCCTAGTTTTATAATATGTTCCTCTTATGTGTACGGTGTGGAGTGGAGAAACCCCCTGGGCCCCTCGTCTCGATTAGCCGGGCTGCGCAATTCTTGTCTCCTTGCCTTAGTTTCAAGTAACATCTCATGGAAGGAAGGAAAAGGTTGTTATAAGGATGCTATGGAAAGGCTCACTTCTCTGATGTAAATTACGAAGAACAGTTTCCACGGAAGGCTGCAATCCCCATGAACCAACTGTATTGATCTCGTACCGTTGAGGAGAGCTGTACGCATCGTATTGTCTTGCTGCAATCCCTATGAGACAGCTGTACTAGTGCTCTCATCTGCATGCTCGTGGATAGCACTGTACACCTCCTGCAGAATGCCCCATCATCTCCACTCGGTCCCAGTGGGAGTCTACGACAGCGTTGCCGGCTCCGCGGGTCAGGTGTTTGGCTGAGGGGCGCAATGCGCAGTTGCCAACTTCACGTACGACAAGTGTTTAGAGCTGTGTTTGCTTTCTCGTGGTGGAAGTTGATGATGTACACTCGCCAACACTGTGGACTGGAATGTTTCAAAGTTCTATTTTCAGACGTTTCAACATTACCTGTGCGATGTTGAAAACGCCAGAAACAGAAATAATCCAACATGATTTTAGGTCAGCTTGTTTATTTTTCAGCGCTAAACTCATGTTGAGAACGGTGTTACTGTTTTTGCTCCCGGTTCTGGCCAATGTGTGTTGATAACTTGTGGTTGGTTGGTGGGCTGAATCGCAAACCAAACGAACTGGATGGTTCATTCAGATTCAGTCGAATATATTTTAAGATGGCAGTAGCACATTGGGGTCTGGTCTTAGGAAACATAGAGGTTAGTACATTGGTTAGAGGTACAACAAAATGCCGGTAAACTAATAGAAATCGCAGGAAATACAATTGTAAAAAAAGAGTCTTTTTCTCTCGGACACTTTCTTGAAAACCAGTTAAAATTTATGTAACAAAAAAACACATGGAATGGTGTGCTAGGGCGAACTGAAGTTTGAAATTATTGCGAAGAGTCGATATTTGCCGTGTGCCGATCAGAAAAATGTATGAAAAAATAGTTTTTGATGTTCTAATAGAGCCAGGTCTCAAAGCCTATCACTATATTTTGACTTAGTTGCAATTTTGAGCAAATAGAAAAACGCGTTTGATTCCCCTTAAAATGCTACAGTATAGGGGGATCGCAATCAATATACACCGACACACTTATTCTCAGTTCAAGTTACGTTATTTATAAACTCCCACTTGCTTTTGATTTGTTGGAACCATCTTCCACTATTTACGCTGGAGAATACTATTATATCGCTTACTATGTGTCCGATGTTAGCTTGGTGATGGTGTCAGACCTGCACAGGCAACTTCAATGTTTGAATCTATATGATATCAGAAGGAATGGATATTATAAGTGAGTTATTTATTATTATAGCTAGAGTAAAAAAATGTCAATACTTTGGCTCAAGTGCAAGTTGAACGCATATTTAATAGCGACATTGCGTTGCGGTGGCTTCTAACAACTGAGTGTGAGTAGTATGGGCTCATAAGTTATTTTTTGCTGTGTGATCTTCTGTTTTGGAGGCCAGGGGGCGGGGGCCACAGGAGGCCACAGTTTGAGAATTTCTGAAAACCCCAAGGTTGACTTGTCACAGATGTTAATTATACGTTGACGTCATGATCTGTTCGAACTTAGCTAGGATTTCTGGTTTCTTTCTGAGTATTTAAAAATACAGGCCTCGGCGCTTTCCTATCACGCAGCTTTCGTAGGGTTTTACTCCGATTCTGGTACATATTGCGTGCCAGGGTTTTATGTCGTCAAATAAGCTTTTTATTTTTTGTTTGCTGTCAATCTGGCTATTGTCAGACTCAAAACTGTATCTAATTTTGTTGAAAACTATGAATTATTATATAATAATATACTATAACGTGTATGGTTAGATATGAAAAGATGCCACAGTCGGAAGTCTGTGTACGGTTTCTTGCACTATCCAAAAAAAGTGGTGGCCAGTGTAGTGTAATGGACATGTTTGGCCCCTCACGTGGTTGTGCCTAGTTGGGCGACAATATCAACATCGAATGCCACGAGGCAGCTAATGCAGGCCGTGGGATATTCCCCGCAGTACTTGAACCCCCGAGTAGAATCGATACCCCCAGTCTTACGCGAGGTTCTCCACCCTCGGAGAAAGTGATGCGCTGTGTTATGTAGATGTTTTATATATCTGTTGTGTTGTCTTCCTGCAACACTTTCACTCGCCGGACTCCTCTATATACACGTGGTCCGTGATTACATTTCGGCGTTTATTACGACATTCGATTATTCTCATTCAGAGTTTAGTAATCAACAGTCAACACCTTATTGCTGGCTTAGGCTGCACAAGACAGGACATTCTGGGGGAAAGCGTTTCCTGCTTGACCGATACATCAGTTTTGATATCTGAACATGGTCATATCGGCAGCATCGTCGTTGAAAAGAAAACTACGAAGTTTGTGAACATCTCTAAAACGTATTATAATTAATCCAAATTAGCAACTATTACACAATGTGAATGAGTACCCAAAAGCTTGAAAACAGCGTCTGTAGCCTTCGTTTCAAGTTCTTCCCACAAACTCGTTATATAATTCATACTCGAGCAAAAAACCCGTCAACTCTTGCACTCGGTGCAACTCGAGTGCTACACCGAGTCTGTTCCTTGTCCGCGCTGTGAGCAGCTATCTCATAGCCGTCTCCCATCCCGTCGGTCGCGCTAAGCTGTCGTGCCGTGCAAATCACTGGAGATTGCTCTGGGCACGTAGGTTGGTGATTCAGGGTCGTTTTTTTGTTTTTACGAAGATTACCCGGTGGTTAGTCTTGAGCTGTGGCCAGCAGCAAGTCCCCCTATTGATCGAGGAGGCCGCGAAGACTGGCGCTTCGAAGTAGGGCTGCATTCTAGCAGGCTTCCTCATTTCCGTAGCTCTTTCTTGCTGTGTGTGCTGTGCCACTTGGTGTATTACCATGTGCTGTTCCAGCAACTCCATGTATTAGAGGGAGGCGCCACAGATAAGTCCGATATGATCCATCCTATGAATGATCAACAAGACTTGCAGATCCTGTGTTGAGTTATGGTACGTTTAGCACTTTCCCAGTTTTGATTTGGTAGTTTTTTATGGGTTTCCACTATATCGAGGGAAGAATTTGTGCTCAATCTTTTGCTTTTAGTGATTATATTCTATAATTTATTTGTATCAGATTCTTATAGATTCCTCCAATTTCGGGGGCCAATTTGGGCTGGTTTTGATAAGTCTGAACGATAAGTTGATATCCGTCAAGTATGCGACAAACGAAACGATATCTACTGTACTTTTTGTATACTGTTTCTTTTCTCACACGCCGTTCGTAAGTGTATAATGGTTATCAGGCAAGTTCCGTTTGCTAGTGTCTGCGGTTGCTAATCCAAGAGCGCATGAATGCCCACCCATCCACTAACATGTCTTATCTTCAGGTGCGCGCTTTACTTTACGCCTATCATGTGAATAATACCACTACCGCTGCAGTCATACCGCAACTTGCAAAATTTTTTTTTTTCAAGGCTCGCATTGCCAACACTGTCACTGGCAAACCGCGTAGCCCCGCGGCTGGTGCTGTTTTTTTCTCGTTCTCTAATCTTGTTTTGGAGCCAGCTGGACTCGTGACCGTTCCGTCATCGGCTCTGCCATTGGTCCGTCTGTGCAACCAATGGCGTCTAAGGCCGAGCCGAAGTCGGGTTCGGTAATTGTCGGTTCGTGGCCCGATATAAATCCACGAACCTTCAATAATGCTGACGTAATTTTCAGGCGCCATGGTAACATCCACGTCTTCCAAACTGTTTTTGATGAAATTGAAATGCGAAGCTTTAGTCGGAACCTGATCGATCCTCGGACCTTGGGCGAATGTCTGGCTGCACCTCTGAACACGACCATCACGACGAGCTGGTCACACAAACTTCCTTCACGCGAACGCTCGTGGAAATAAATAGTCATAAAACATAAACATTGCCACACTAGCAATGGGGGGAATCCCCCACTTTCTACCGTTCCCCCCCCCCCCACACTTCAGAAGAGTAATGGACCAACAATTTCCCATTATTGTCGGACGTGATCGCGAACGTAATGATATTATAAATGCATATTCAATGGTTGTAACATGATCTATCTCGTCACAAATCAATTTCTTTTTGTTTTCTAGTTTTTAATGTAAAAAACAAAAAAACATCAATTTGGTATTGCATTCAGCCCACTTATTTTTTCTAGAACTCACCAAACACACTCTAAAAACCTGATTTTCAACACGCTCTTGGTTGCAACATGCTCTTGGTTCCTTTTCTAGGGTTCCTTTTCACAAAAACTCTTCAGAAAATTTATTATTCCCCCCACTCGAAAAAGAGTTCCTACGCGCCTGTGTGATCGCATGTTTGGTTGTACCCATATAATAATTAAAAAGATAAATATATTTTTCTTCACATTCTGACATATTTGATAGTCTACTTGTATCCACTAAACAAACTGTTGGCTACACCGACTGATGATTGGCAATATAACCGCATCTAGCTAGTTGTTCAGCCCGTACGCGGTGGTACAAGTTTATTTAATGTGACATAACCTCATTAAAAGCTGCTGCGTAGAACCTCGCAGATAACCACTGTCTGTACCAGGCCAGGCTCAGTATTCGCGAATTATCTGATACGTACGAGGGGGCGATCCGGCAACGCTGTTGAAACTGGAAACCCGTGTCTTATTTCTGGGAACTGGGTTTCGGTTTGGCCCGGACCAGTTTTATATCAGTCTACACTCGCCGTTGTTTAATTCATATTATACAGATAAAACCGCATACAAGAAAATAAATGTGCATACTGCGTCGCTATGAAGAAAAACCTAGTGAAGTTATGCAATGTATTCCTCCAACTGTATGTTTGAGCGCCTCACAGTTATCTGTCAGGATTAGTTTTGGAATAAAACTGAGTCCCACAGCAAAGCAAGTAAGCCGAATCAGCCTTGTTTCCGATATAATCTGTCTGGCTATATTTTTAAAACTAATGCGAACGATTGATTCCACAGTCCACTTCACTGTATTCTGTTGTTACTGAGAGCTGAGGATGCGTCTAGCTCGGCTAGCGGTCCGTAATGGACTGGTACTCGCCTCGCTCATTTGAGCATGCGTGGACGTCAGCCAATAGCGAGCGAGTATGGGAGAGCTCGCCTCTCATTGGCTGCCTGCCAGTAATGGCCGCCGCACGATAAGCAATTTACTTTTTATGTGTTTTCTTTCTCCCTCTATTCAACTTGCAGCGAGCTCCTTTTCAGTACGTGTAGTCTTGACTGAGACGACTCCTTTTTATTTTGTAGTAGGCTAGTGCCACTTTTGTTTTATGATTTATCTTACGTTGCATATTGAGTTCGAGGGCAGCCTATTCCGTGCAGGCTCCACAATAAAACAGATAGATGCATTCCACCAGCGTTGTATTTAGCTCGCCTTCCGCTCAAGAGGGTAATTTATATCTGCTCATCGAGCACTTTCGTGTTCTGTAGAATCCCACTTGAATGAAGCTCGGGGGCTGAAATGCGTATTTCTATGGACATCTTATTCATCTTGTGAATGGTGCAGCGACGACAGAACAGGGAAGAGAAGCTATTGATCTTCCAACCCTCAGCCCAGTCAGTGTGTTGTGATCTGCGAACCTACTTCTTTCCATGGCCCCTTCTCTTGCGGGACATATAATCTTTACAACTCGATCCAGTGAGGGAAGGTCACATATATATATATACCGCTGTATCCTGGTTCTGACGCACTGCATTGTAACAAACTACTGTCATTCATTTTAGCCTACACCTACTTGTACTTACTGACTAAATTTAAAACTTACTTCAATAAAACTACTGTTTCCTAGGCCTACCCAAGTTTGGACCTCCGAACTTTGTAAGTGGTCTCGGAAAATATAACCTAAATTAGGCCCTAACTTTTCCCTTCCCTTTGACTTCCTCCCCGACGGCGACGACAATGACAACACGGACGGATGATGATACCAGACGAAGACGACCACGACGTGGGGAAAACCCTGCCCTCCCCATAGCTTGGGCTGGTTCTGACAGCACAGGCCATGTACACCCCTGTCCCCGCGGAGTCAATCCCTACGGGCCCTCCCTTCGTCTCGATTAGCCAAGTTGCATAAATATGAGACGTTAAGCAATATCCAATCAATCTAGTTTGTCCAAGCTCGCGCAAGTCTATACTGTTTGCGAACAATAACCATTAGCAGTCTTGTTTCATTTTCTCGGCCCAAACAAAGATTGTGTTTCATCATCACCTCTTCGGATGGAGGTTTTGTTTCAACGAGTTACTGGAGGGTTGTTTCGGTTTGGTTGGTTGGTTGGTTGGTTGGTTGTAGCTTTCTGGCAGATCGATCGCTTTATTGTGGTCTGTCGTCAACGTCCAGCTCTGTAGTCGCATGTTAGGGACTGTGTCAACTTCCAGCTCTGGTAGTCGATGTTTAGGTCGACTGTGTCAACTTCCAGTCTCTGGGTAGTCGGCTTAGTTGCCTGTGTCAAACTTCCGCTCCTGGTCGCGATGTTAGGTGCCGTGTCAACTTCCAGCTATGGAGTCGATGTTTAGGTGCACCCTGCGTCAACTTCCAGCTGAGATCGTGGTAGTCGACATGTTTATTTTCCTTCGGTCAACTTCCACATCTCTGGTATCACGCAGACACACTTATGTGTATATGGCCACGTATTTTCCAACTTCTCTCTATACTGTAAGTCAGGATCTTTTAGTTGTGTCTGTGATATCTTCTAGCCTCGGCCACCGACTCTGCGATGGTAGTTATCGACGATCGCTGTGATGTTGCACACTAGCGCACCTTCCAGACAGCGTGTATCCTCGAGCCCACCCGCTGAGTTTATGTTCCGTTTTATCCACAGATCCTCTCACTCCTACGCGTGATTATATCACACGCACATTGTCCTCGGTCCTGTTTGTCGTACTTCACAGCTTTGCGTCACAGCACACGTAGAATGGGGCACCCACGTGATCAACTTCCAGCTCTGGTAGTCAATGTTTAGGTGCCATGTGCCCAAACTAGCCAGCTCTGGTAGTCGATGTTTAGGTGCCTGTGTCAACTTCCAGCTCTGGTAGTCGATGTTTAGGTGCCTGTGTCAACTCCTCTACTCTTGTAGTCGATGTTTAGGTGCCTGTGTCAACTCCTATCTTTTACGTCGAGTTAGGTGCTGTGCCTGGGCCGATGTTGTTCTCGTGTTCTCGCTGTGTTCATGTCGCAGTAAACATCTAGTATTATGACCACCCTCTCTAACACGGAACACCATTATACGTGTCACACGTATCTTCTGTGCTCGCAAGAGTAATTGTCGAGTTCTCGAGTTCGACATATGACTCGCATCACGAAGCACCGCACAACTAACTAGGTAGGGGATGTCCTTCTCACGCGGGTTACAGCGCCGACGGTTGCTCATGACATTAAAATACAGCTCGAAAGCTCCACAAACATGTGTAACACCCAAGCTGGGAAGAAGCGATGTCTGAGCACCAACTACTACGAGCCACCGATACCGGGCGGATCCTCGGCCCCCCTCTACGCAGCCGCGCCTCGGCTTGCAACACCGCAGGGTACAGTACGACACACACCACCCATGCAAGCGCCTCCCTCCACGATTAACCGGTCGGCACACCCTTTTGGGCCACTTTTTTCCAGTACAGGCCTCTTTTTGTGATTTTTGAAGTGAACGGTCTGTCTATTAGCGGCTCATCTACGTTTGGCATCGTGCCGGACCACGAGGTAGACAGACACGCGCTTCAGACATAGTATCCCTGTCCCTGTGGGTGTGTACTTCGTAGACCGGCGAGGATTATTGCAATTGAAGAGTCTTTGTTTTTAATTACAGGCGACTTAAGACATCCTGCTGCCGGTAGCAAGACGTATATGTCACGCTTTGGCATGGTTTTTTGTGGAACTTTTCACTATATTTACGTGTGATCCGTGTTTCATTCAACAAGCAAAATTTTCTTTAAATTGGTGCAATTTCACAAAGTGAGTTTCTTGTAAAGTGCACAGTGGAGTGTAAATTGCGAATTGCATCGTGCTAGTGTTTGAGACCGCCCTCTGGAATACAGTGCCATTGGATTACATAGCTTTTGGATTACGTCGCCTTTTGGGAATATCTACTTTTTGGATTACAGTGCTACCTTGGATTATTGTGCCTTGTGAAGGGAAAAGTGCGGCTGTGGTTGAGTCGCGTGCGGTGTGTCGTAGAATCAGGTATGTGCAGTTGAGCCGTGCAGCCAACAGGTCAGTGCAGTCCATGTTCTCGTAGCCTATGTAGACTTAAAGGTGATGTGATGAGTTATGAGGTAATCGATTTGTGTGATTGCTTTGGTTGTTGCCCCCGAGCGTCACATCAGCTCCTGACGGTTATCGTAGAAGGCATGTACACACACAACACAACAACACTAAAGATGGACTGATGAGAGGACACATTTGGCAGTTAACACATAGCTATTCGCTCAGACAGAAAGAATCAACTTTACATAGTTGTCAATAGAGCATTACTACATGTGCCTACAGTAGATTTTAATATTTTATTTTAATTAGCCAGAATCAAACACGAATATTGTCAATTTTGGACTTTTCAACAAAATCCTGGATAATCCATTTAATTTTTGTAATTTATTTAAAATAGTTTTTAAACAATTGTAACCGTAGAGCCCTATATTTCCGAAATTACAAACATCTGTATATACTATAGTGTCAGTCGGCCGAGCGAACAGGGATTTGCTAAGTTTTAAAGTCAGTGAATCAAATATGAAAAAGCCAGACATAAATCAGAATCTTAAAGTGTTTAAAGATGATATAAGGAAAATGCGGTTTAATTTAATAAAAAAAGGAACATGTTAGAAAATTTTGACAAGCACCTTTTTGGCTATTAATGGTTATTTTTACAAGCTCACACTATGTAAAAGTGTGCTAGGATATACCTCAAATTTTTGTTGGTGTTTGTTTATTTAAAGTTCTATTAAATTGTGGTTTTCTTCTTTTCCCTAAAACCTAATTTTAATTTCTGTGAATTTGATATGTGAACTTAGATATGTATACATTGTAAATACAAAAGTTGTTGTAATAAAAAAAAAAACGCATGACCTATAAAGAGCATGTTATGGCCAGGCCTACATGCGGATGCGTTTTTAGGATTTGTTTAAGGAATTCGCTAAAAACGCAACCGCATCATGTACGCACAATATGCTCGCTCTTATAGGTCATGCGTTTCCTGTTCGCTTGGCCGACTTACACAGTTGCACCACAGATGATTGAAATTTGGGATAGCTGTTGTCATAGAAATAGAAATGGGGGGCTCTAGAGTAACAATTTTTTTTTTAAATTTGCTTTCAAATAATTTCTTTATCACGATGTTGGATTTGGTTAAAAAGTGTAAAATTGTCCATATTCGTGATGTTTTTCTGGCTGATTAACGCAAAGTATAAAAATTTTCGTCCGTAGGGCTGTCCATGCATGCTGTATTGACCACTTTGCAAAGTTCATGTAGGCCTACGTCAGATGCTTCCTGGCCGAGCTAATAGCTTCGAGCCAACTGCCAAATGTGTCTATTCCCTCTTAAATTCAACTTATTATTTCCCTGACGTTGACGACGTATTTTTCTTCATGTCAACAACCAACATTCAATGAAAATAATATGCTCTTGTCAGTTGTTACCTTGGTCACCAAGGATTCTTGCCTCGAGATGATAGTTTTGCTACAACTGTTATGTAGGATTGTCTGTAATTGTATATTGTAAATTAGAGTATTAGTATTAGTAGTTTTAGGGCGCTTTAACAGCTAAGATTATTCGCGCCTCCAAGATACAACAATTTCTATAATGTGACTTGTGAGTCACATGTTTACTTCTTTCCAAGGGGATGAACGCTAAGGGGATGACGCGGGGCCGGGGTGTCCACGGGGGGGGGGGGGGGGCGTCTAGGTTTACGCAAAAAAGTAAATTCATTTTTTTTCCGTTCAGCAAAGCCCGCTTCTAACTTCTTCTAAAATACATAAAAACCACTTCAAAAACACACGCTTAAAAAAAATCGCATTGGGCGTTATTGTGCTTTATCATTGAATCGTTCTTCCAGGCCCCTCCAGAAATAAACTTCTGCGTTGCGTACGCCACTCAGCGAAATTATGAACATCTATAAGGGGTTTGGGGGGGGGGGGGCATGGGGGGAGCAATGAAAGCGAACGAAGTCGGACGAAGATTGGTATGATCAAAAACAAATTGTTACTTTTTCCTTTGTGTTATTTGTGGTGGTGTTGTTAAAAAAACAACTAAATTTAGTAAATTCTCCATCAAATTCACCTGTAACCCGTAATTTCACAAAGCCTAAATGTCAATAATATGTCGTTTGAATTAACAATAATTGTCGCGAAAATTTGCGATTTTTTTCTTATCAACATTCAATACAATTTTGGTTTGGCATGTTGGCCTAAGTGAATCGTGGAGAAATGTGCATTACCCTGAAATCAGATATCTGCCGCTTCTATTGCGAAATTTTATTACGAATGTGTGTAGGCCATTGTTTTGAGGATATAATTATTTTCTGGGTTTGAGTCCCTGTCATGTGTTTTACTCGCTATAGATTACTACAGCTTGCTGCTGTGAGTGATCCTTTAGTTTTGTTTACACTTTTTTGTGGGAGGAATGGAGTCTGAAAATTCCCTACTGATTTTCAATTTTGTTTTGTTTTCAATTTTGAGTTTTTTTTTTGGGGGGAGAAATATCCAATTCTTGTTACCGGTACCCTTATTGTCGCAAATTTTTGCACGTTGTTGTTGTTTGTGCTTGGCATAATTTATTTCCTAAATTTAAACTTTTGGCCTAGGTAATGAACATTATAAGAGACATTGCATTGTTGTCCAGGTTACCAACTGACATTTTGTCACTAATTCTGCGGATTTGGGATTGTCAACTTTTGCGTCGGACTTTTTTTTGGAAGAAATGACATAATCAAAATGTTTCACCAGGGATTGGATAAAGGTTTAATATTGTACAGGTGAGTGTGATGAGAGTGGCCTGGCCGTGACGAGTGGTAGCCATGCACGGAGACAAGGAGTGCTAGCTGTTACAGTGGGCCGCGCCAGCTCGCTCCACTCAGCACCAGAGTTAGGCAATCCTCGTTCATTACATACACGTTACTGCGTCGCAGGCCAAACCAAACCAGAATCACAGGTCCCGGATCCGAGCAAGGTGCAAACACCAAAAACTGGGCACACCACGCTCTATTCTGCACACAATTCGGTCAGTTTTGCAACATGCGTCCTTTATTTAACTTTCGAATGCTGTGAAACTACATTTTCAGCACTGAGAACTGAGCAGCACGTACACGCTAATATAAACCGACACAATCGTTGCATTTACAATAGTACCACTAGGTCTAACTCCAGAACCGACCCCAGACCCAGCTGCGTTCCGTGCTAGCTCCGAAGCCCAACACGCGGCTGTCACTTGTTTGATGTTTACTAGAAACAAACTATAAAATACTCTAAACTATTTACATTGAAACCAGCGTAAAGAATCTGATTGGCTATGAGCTCGTGTTACGTGATCGGAACCAACCCAAGGACGGCAGCACTTACAGCGTTATTCGAATGTACTCGCTTCAAATTACGCTATTTCAAGGAAACCGCGTGACAAAATGTTATCACCTCTAAAACTAAACCACACCAAATATTAGGACAAATTACCTACACTAGGACTTCGATAAACACACACTAGAAAATGGTTAAATAATTAAATCACAAGAAAACGCGATATCTGAGGAAGGCAGTTGTTTAGTAAATCCTATTCCTGGTGAATACGCGATACATCTGAGGTGATTGTGCTAGCTGGACTATCCACCTGCTAGCAGTTCCGATGCGTATTGACTTGAATATAGACGTGACTCGAATCCTGGCTAAGCCATGGATATCAGTTAAATTTATACTGTGCCAGTACATCACCGCCACATCACATTCGTCTCCGCAAAGCATGTGTGTTTATGACAGAGAACAAACTTAATTGTGTACTGACTCTGCTAAGCCCTCACGGCCGGAATCGCCTAGCAGTACGACCACTAGGAAAATCACTTGACAGAGGAAACCGTCATTTGTGTACTGACTATTGCTAAGCCCTCACGGCCTGAAATAGCTAGCAGTAAACGCCACACAGGAATCACTTTGACAGAGGAACCGTCATGTGTACTTGACTCTTGCTAAGCCCTCCGGCCGGAATAGCTACACAGAGAAAAATATACAATAATTATTGCTGAATTCACAGACAACGTTTTCGCCACCAGCAGCAAACGTTTGCTATTATATGGACAAAAAAAACATTTTGCTGAAAACACCAAACGAGTATTGCTAATATTTACAAAAACATTATGCTACTTTAGGAAAATGGTTTTGATTGGGTTACATACGTTTGATGGCCAGCATAATGTTTTGCTGGACATTACCAAACGTTTCGCTGGGATAGCAAATATTCTGCAGGCTAGCATAAGTTGTTTGCTGGGATTACAGAATGTTCTAGCTGGCCAGCATAATGTTTGGGCTGGGATAGAAGAATATTCTGCTTTGGTCAAGCATAATGTTTTGCTGGGATTACAGAAACGTTCCGCTGGGATTAAAGAAATAGTCTGCTGGCAGATAATGTTTTGCTGGGACTACAGAACGGTTGCTGGCACTCGGTGTGGTTTTTGGTCCTTTCCAGCAGAAAGTTTTGCTGGAATACAGAGCGTTATGCGGTCAGTAAAACATACTGCTGTACCAGCATAATGTTCTGTAATCCAGCAAAACCATTCTGCGGGCTCTGGATCAAGATGTTCGCTCTTTCGTGGCAAAAAACAAATTTATTAAAATATCACAATGTTATAAAAATATAATTTTCACCAACAAAATTCACACCGATACACGCGAGCGTTATTTCAATATTAAGAAAAACACACAACGCATTGTTCCTTTTTTCCGCCGACCCCAATCACAAATGGTTGTATAGTTTGCTTCAAGTTTCTGTACTCTTGCCGCCTTCCGTGTTGTTTCTCGTATCTGCAACGAAGTTGTATTTTGTATTAGCTATTTCTCTGAGTTATCAGCACGGTAACCTATTAGGTATCCTACATAAAAATAATTGTACTATAAATCCATGTGTGTATTATACATACCTTTATTATTTGCAATATTTTGTTGTTAACACTCACAGTCATAGGTAAGGTAACTGGCAAGTAAACGGCCATGCTTGATGCTCGGTGCTTCACTTTGCTATTTCTTCCTCGTGGCGTGCGCACTGTAAGCCTATCTCGTCCAAATCCATACCCAACGACGCCAGGGTCTCGCGAGGTAGCTTGCAAAACATATCGATACATTCGAATCAAGCAAACACTGTTCGGTAACTTTAGCATACATATTTTGCTGCAGGAAGCAGAATGTTTCGCTACAGCTTACAAATAGCAAAAGATTCTGCTGTTCAGCGAAAATCAGCTGGATTCTATTTTAGAGTTAGCAATAATTGTATTGCTGTTTCAGCATACCTGTCCTGTTAAATTCACGAAAATATGCTGGAAACAGCAAAATAAGTTAGCATAATTGTTGGTAAATATTTCTTTCTCTGTGTAGCAGTAAACGCCACACTAGGAATCACTTGGACAGAGGAACCGCATTGTGTACTGACTCTTGCTAAGCCCTCACGGCCGGAATAGCTAGCAGTAACGCCCCACAGGAATCACTTTGACAGAGGAAACGTCATTGTGTACTTGAACTCTGCTAAGCCCTCACGGCCGGAATAGCCTAGCAGTAACGCCACACTAGGAATCAACTTTTGAGTATAAAGGAAAACATTTGCGGGAAATGTTTCACCGCCACATCCTCTGTGAGCCTTGATGGGAAGCCCACGACTATGTCGTTTAGACTCATAGTTGTCATTGTTACGTCCATGACTTTGTCGAAACTCCTCAGTAGCGTCCGGAACATCTAGTATAGTGGTCTCGAAAAGAATGGCAGATGGCCGAAATTGTTTTTCCCCAACATAAACAAAACTTGGTAAAAATTATTCACACCAGCTCAGGTAGATCATGACATGGAGGAAACTCTGAGATCTGCACAGATAAATTTTGCTTGCGTTGGTAAAAGATATTTCTCTTTCATACACAAAGGCGACACATCCACCGTGAGTCTTGATTGGAAGCCCACGCTATGTTCGTTTAGACCTCCATATGTTGTCACTTGTTACGTTCCTGACTTTGTCGAAACTCCTCAGTAGCTCCCGGAACATCTAGGTATAGTGGTCCAGCGAAAGAATGCAGATGGCTCGAAATTGTTTTCCCAACATACAACTGGTAAAACATTCACACTAGCTCAGCGTAGATCTTGCACATGGAGGAACTCTGAGATCTTGCACATTTACCGCCCATTCATTCAACCCCCGTCACTACCAAGCATCAGCAATCTTTCGTTGGAGCTTTTTATAGTCTCCGAGACCGAGGTGACTGTGCTTGGCGCCCATTGCGATGGTCACCCCGCTTTCTCCAAGCACCACAACAGAGCGAGCGTTAGGTTTAAAACACATTTTCGATATCAACTGCCACGCCCCACACAACGTCGTGAGCATCGAGCTTATTATTGTTAGCGGGAGCATCGCGCATACCTGGCAGCCGCGGCGAGTGAAGCAAACATATCCACAGCGCGGGCAGCGGGAAAGTCACGTGACATTGGTATCTTTTGAACTCGGCTGCTATAGCGCGCAAGGCTATAACGTTAGCGCAAGCCTACATTTCCAAGAGAATCTGTAAGTTCCCACTCTTTTTCTAAGGATTCATTCATTTAGAACTACAGCTAAGAAACAAACAATTATTTTTGTATGCAAACAACTTACTAATCGTGAATATTTGGTCGTTGTAGGTCTATGTAAATCCCCTTCTTTAGGCCAACGTCTTGATCTACACGGTTTATGTGGGCGAAATTAAATAATAATTAATATTTAATTATAATTAATATTGGACATTCGTATTTTGTATGTGGCATGTTATTTGTGTGAACCATTTTAATGCATAGGCATAGCCGCCTAGACTATCTTCTTGCATTATCAACATTATAGCAAATTATCCATCAAGAGATATATTATATTCCTTGTTTTCATCGCCTTGCCTGCTGTCAACACTTTTTTATTTTATATTGTTGTTAATTGTTGTTTTAATTGTTTAATTGTACTCTCATATCAATTACTCATAGTTAAGTTAATTAGTTATGATTATATTTTAAAGTTTTTGAAAAATAAAAATTATATAAGAACTGTACAAGACTTAAAATAATAAATGGATAACATCAATTCTGACACCTATCAACAGACTTTGAATATAATATTATAATATAATATTTTTGTAGAATGCCCACTGTAGAGTACACATCAGATTTAACCGGTATGACCCAGGTGACTAGTTGAGTTAATTAGTTATATATATTTTAAAGTATTTGAAAATAAAAAATAATATTAGAACTGTAACAAGACTTAAAATAATAAATGGATAACATCAATTTTGACACCTATCAACAGACTTCGAATATAATATTAAAATATAATATTTTTGTAGAATGTCCACTGTAGAGTACACATCAGATTTAACCGGTATGACCCAGGTGACCAACTAGGTATATGTTGCTGATAGGACCATTGTGAAAGGATGTCCGAGGGCTATTTCAGAGGACTCAATCCTTTGCATTCGACTGAGAAAAATCTTGGCAAAAACCTTCAGTTAGGATTGCTAGTCTCGACGGGATGCGAACCCGTGACCTTCCGAATCAGAGTCAAGAGGTCCGGGCTCGAATCCCGTCGAGAACGGCAATTATACTGAAGTTTTTTTTTTAAATATGATTGGCACTTAATTATATGAAAGGTGTAAACATTGGCTTATCTCATATGACGGACGAATTATGAAGAAAATAGTAATTCTTGCTGCTCAAATAAGAAGACACCAGTAATAGCAAACATGCATTTGACATAACTTAGGATGAGCACTGGGCAGTCTTGAAAATAAGTATCAGCCCTGTAAACAAGAAACAAGTAGGCCTCACACTCTGTAGGCATACATGTCAATTTTCATTACAAGCGCAATACGACCTAACGGTTGACGCGCCCTTAAACATAATAAACTTCATCTTCTTCCACAAAATGTTTTGAACATATTTTTGTATGCGATGGTGGGAGTAAAATTATCTCTTTATAGTGAGCCATAATTTACTCCTGATTTCATTCTTCGGAAAACTGTAAACAAAACTTCACATGTCTATGTCTAAATCTAATTGTAATTAATTGGTTTTTAGGTTTAGGTAGGCTTAGGCCCTAAGGACAGGTCAACTCTAGGCCAAACTGTATACTTATGATGACCCAATGGCTGGTTAACGCCTTAACCGTGTCACATATTTGCTGATTATTAATGAGTTATTGGCCCTAGGCGCACAAAATCTTACTAAAATTATTAAAAATAAAAAGCAGTGTTACATTCCTGTGAAACGAATACTGCCCGTCTTTTGAATACTCTTATTTGCATCCAAAAACACAGCAATACCAGACCATTTTATATGTAGACAAGGCTACAGCATCGCCGCGCGTACCAATGTCACGTGGTCTTGGGGGCTCGTCTCGCCTCGATATGTTTGCTTCACGATCGTGACGTCATGCTCCCTCTACCCAAATATAAGCTCGATGGTTGTGAGTGACGTTCCTGTCACTGTTGACAATACAACTCTGATCTGGTTATTCCTCGAGTGTGGGTCTGGTCCGCCCCAAACACACCACACCTAAGAAGAAGAATCTCGCGCCCGCGCAAATGTTTATTTATTACGGCCACACGTTGTATTAAAACACGCCGTGTCCCCTGCACAGCACGAGATTTACATTTCTAGGCAATCATTTCGAAACTGAAAGTGCGAAAGTTCACCCAAGAACGGTGGGATATTATTATATTTTATGTAATCATTCATGATTCCGAGTTGATTTGTGACTCGCTGTCTCGTACTGGTGCACGCGGTAAATCACGCCACGGAGGCCTCGCTGTTTCTAACGTAAATAATTGACCGATAACCAACTTTAACCAAAACAAGTTTCTCGCGGAAATCATGCTAGTTCCATTATATGCGACGGATTACATCATTTCATCATAATCCTCCTCGTGCATGGCTTGTTTCCCCAAATTTCCGTTTGAATGTTTTGATCAAAAAACCTTCACAAACATTGACCGGAAGAAAACATTTTGTCGCGCAAGAAAAAAGTGGTACCTTTAACGAAAAAGGACCAAGTACGAGAAATGAAAAATTGGTTTTCTAAAGACAAATAAGACAACCGCAGTCCTCAAGTCCTGCGGTCGAAACACCCAGCGTTGTGTTGTTGGAGCCGCGCCCAGGCCTCTAGAACCGCGCAGTTTCGCTGCCCGTGTCAAGAAACTCATGACAACTTGCATCAGCTCTAGCATTTGCGATTTATATCAGCTATTGTTTGTTAATTTGTGTAACATTGCAATGCAGGTGATCGTACATTACCGGTATATATATATATATTAGTATATTATATATATATATATATAATATATATATATATATATATATATGGATTGTTGTAGGTTTTCGCGGCCCGTCATAGGATAAAACAAGGATCTTGGGTAAAACCGCGTCGAAATAAGATGACCAGGGCAGAACCTGGGCGTCCACCGACGTTTTCGTCTGTACTACGTCAGACATTTTCAAGGTTGACTGTGACTCTACGGAGGTTGGAGTCACAATGGTTGGCAAGCACGCAGCGCCCGCCTTATACAGCCTCGGCTGAAGGTGCGGAGCGGCGAGGTTATATAGAAAATAGGTGCGGGGCGGCGAGGTCATATCGTGAAAAGGTGCGGGGCAAATCCGTATATTTTTTTTCGATATAACATCGCCGCCCCGCACCTATTTTCTATATAACCTCGCCGCTCCGCACCTTCAGCCGAGGCTATATAAGGCGGGCGCTGCGTGCTTGCCAACCACTGTGACTCCAACCTCCGTAGAGTCACAGTCAACCTTGAAAATGTCTGACGTAGTACAGACGAAACGTCGGTGGACGCCCAGGTTCTGCCCTGGTTCATCTTATTTTCGACGCGGTTTTACCCAAGATCCTTGTTTTTATCATATATATGTACTTATTGTACTTTTAAACACGTGTTTGAAATCAAATGCGTTAGGTTTAGTAGAATGTTTATTGACTAATGATAACGCACCTTCGCGTCTCGCATCTCGCCGAACTTGAAACTTTGTAAAGCATCTGAAATAATATTGGTTAGCTTGAGGTCACTGTGTGTTGAGGTGTTTGTTCTTTTGTCCACCACTTTTTACACCTTTTGCCCTTTTGAAGAAGTAAACGTTCATATGTCCAAATGTGAGATTTATAACTTTTCTTTCTCCCACAGACGTGTTTGTTACACAAACACTTGCAATTCGTCAGCGATGTTATACTAATATCCTTTGTCAGTTTGCTTTGTCGTTATATTATTTGTATTGTTGTTGTCCGCTGCTATTGACTAATAATTGGTATCGAAACGTAACTTGAAATTTACTAAAACTGTCCACTGCGCGTTTATATCCTACTTCGGTTAGGCCTAAAACAAATTTTTTTTTGTATGTAAACTAATTTTTGTATCTCAAATAATTTCTGTGTGTGAGCCAGTTAGTTAGATCTCTTTTTAAATCCACGTGCTGAATACTAATTGTTAGAGTTTCTGAGCTACTCTGCCTGTCATTGTGCATAGGTATCAGTGAGTCGTCAATATAAAAATATAGCGCACATAGTATCATGGGCGTCCGCAGGATTTATTGTAAGGGGTGGGGGGGGAGGGGTCAACTATCAATAACAAATTTTATCCTCCACACATCTTTTACAGCGATCTAAGTCTGAGGTATTGTTTTGAAAGGAAAGATGAAGTGGCCAAAATAAATGTATTGTTGACATTTTTTAACTTCAGAAAATTTTTGCTATTTGAGTTTGAAAAAATAACAATTAAGGTGTCCATAGGTGTATTTCTAAAAAAAAAAAGTCACAATGTTGATCTTCAAGGTGGATTTGACAGAGATTTGATGGAAAGATGAAGTGCCCTTTTGACTAAATAATTGTCATCTAATTTATTCGCTTGACTTTGACTTCACTTTACTTTGCATTATAAAATTGGTTCTCGTCGCATTGCAAGGGGAGGCAACTGCCCCCTATTGCCCCCCCCCCTATCCGTGGACCCCATGCTTTAGTATTGATAATCTCACTAGAACGAATAGAAATGTTAACTGGGTTGCACCCCGCGAGGGGCCCGGATCTGGGTCAGTATACAGAACAGACATACAGACAGACAGACAGACAGACAAACATACAGACAGACAGACAGACATACACTGTTTGGCAAGGGACAGCTAGGAGGATTCAACGTATTACTAAAATCCTCCTATACCGACAGGACGGGTTGCCAGACCAGTCACGTGCCGTGCCAGTGTTCCCGTCTCTACGCGCGACGCTTGCAACGTCGCACCAGATGGGCGAGCTTCCGGGTGTGTGTGTTTGTTAGTCAGTCTCGATAGATCATTCTGTGACGCCCCTTTGAAAAACTCTGACCAATGAAAATGTCTATCGTCGCTTGTACTGGGAATACTTGAAAGTTCCCTCACAAAACCATGTCCTACCTCTCGCACAGAGAGAGATCTTATAGTTATTTTAGTTAATGTTGTTTAGGGCACTCAACAGTAGAGTTATCAGTGCCCATGTCAATTTGGAATCTTTCAAATTTTCTTTTTCCATAATTATTGTGGATTACCGCCATGTTTTCTTCTTTCCCAAAATGGAAGGAACGTAAGGGAAGGCGTGAGGATTTTGGATAGGATGGGTCAAACGGGGTGGGAACGGAGGAGTGCTCGTTGCAGAGAGGGCCGGCAAGTATGGAGACGATAAAAGTGAAAAAAGAAAAAATATGAGTAAGACCTGTGTGAATGAAGAAAGGTGTGATAAAAAGTTGAGCGAGAGCTCTCTCTGCAACACGAAACCCCAACCGGCCAGAGCTCACCCTTAGTTTTGGGGAATACACTACTCCCCTACTCAAGGCCAAACCACGGGAAGGTAGCAAAGTTGGGAGTAGGAAACATGCGTAGAGGAGCGAAGCGACTGGGCCCGTACCATTCAACATAGAGGGGACCGGATGGGACTTTGCCTATTCCGAGTCTTGTCCGTCTGTCGTCTGTGAGTGAGTTAGTGAGTTCGCTCTAAACCGGCTAAAACAGACATCCGGGTACCAGCAAAATCCGTTTCTGTTTAAACTCATAACAAGTTGAAAATAGCCTGAAAACTCACATTTAATTTAACGACAATGGTATTTTGTTCAAAAACTTATTTTTAAACAATCGTGTTTGAATGTCAGGCGGTGAATGCATGCAGTGACCACGGGGGGAAACGCTAAAGGTTCCCCCAAATTCCGCTGGGATATTGAGTAAACCTTGAAATATTTACTCGTATTTCGTACTGGCTATGTTGTCCATGGTATGTATGCATTTAAAAACACGTTCTATAATTTTTTATTTCAAGCCAGAAATCAAGTAATATATCTCGAGCGGGGTTTGAACCCAGGTCTCCCACATTCCGGGTATAATATCCTCAACTAGACCAGGAAAACGCCGACGTCGTTGTTCGATGAGTGAACGAGTCATTTCATCCCTCTATCTTCCTACCTACCTACCTAAGGCAGAATCTATCCAGCCAGACACCCTTTCACTCTTTCTTCCCTAGACTATTAGGCTAGAGTGGCGCATTATGGTCTTACAGTTGACGCGCCCTTATACCATCTAAACTCAAAACTATAACATTCATACCTTTATAACAAATAACAATCAACTTAGGCCTAAATGCAAATGTTTTCGGGTACTGAATACGACTCGCTCACTCGTCTTGTAACGACGATTTTGGCCATTTTTTGGAGGGTCTGTCATGTTTTTATTTTTGCTGCTGTTTGGATGCACGTAGCGAAGACTTGGATTTAATTACCGGCACCCCGAGAAAAAATAGTCGGTTATTGTTTTCTTCTCTAGCTTGCTCGCTCGTTCTACCGGAAAATCGTCGATCCCGGTCTTGAAAACTTCAGGGGACCTTCGAAATCTCTCAACTTAGTACTACCATTTTGGGTACGTAGGCTTTTAGTTTTACGTTTTAACTTGAATAAATAATAATACAATTTTTTGTCAGGATTGTTCACTCTCTACTACTGAACAAATGGCAATTCCAATCTTAAATAAATTTTCAGAGGACCCCTATACCTATATATTTGAACTTAGATTTGATAAGAATATAAAAATTTCTACGATAATTTGCGATTTTTGTTTGTTGTTTTGTTGAGTTAACGGCTACTCCGTCCGATATCAACGAAATTGTCAAGAGGACCTCTAAACATTTCAAATTAGATAAGCTATTAATTTAAGTACCTACAGTCAAATAATAATTTACCTAAAAATTACGTTGGCCTATATTACGGTAGCTACCCTTTCAAATCTCGGAACTCTTGAGAGATAGGCCAGACGCTCATCCATCAACGCGACTGTAAGCAATAATTCGTGTTCGCGCTGCGGCGTAGTTATTCATAATGAAAAGTTACATAACATAATTCACCACCATAACCCATTCTTGAATCAGTGTTCATAATTAGGCTACCTATGTCTACACAGCCTCCGACATGTTATGTATGTTGGCTCCACCAAAGACCACAGCGGTGTTTCCATATGATTCTATCATGTCTGTCTTTGGTTTATACTATTATTTAGTAGTTCAAGCCGGAAACCGCTTTGCACTGTTCCACGATTTAAAAAAGCTCAATAAATAGTCTTATCGGCCACATTTTTTTGTTTTAGCCGCAAAAACAAGCCGATAATTCTCCCCCGTTGCGAATCCGACATTGCTTTCTAGAACCCCTACTCGTATTTGCATCACAATGGTGCTTAGATCGCGGTAATAAGTTAAGGGAACGAAAGCACCGGAGGTGATCTGACGGGAAACTGCTCTATGTTTGAGATCAGAAGGCAGGGAAGCTATAACATACGTTATCTTGTCTTGTTGCGTATTCTCCCGGCGTCGTGACCCATTTAGTTGGCCCATCCCCGACCCGACCCAGCACTCCCCCCCCCTGCTCCCCGGGAGAACTGCTGTGGTAGGCTAGGGTCCACACTCTTTGAGCAATGTGGTCGGTCATTGTGGAACAAATTTATTGAGGGTGCACGTAGGGATAGTTACTGAAGTCCAAGACCTCTTAAAGGGGCTTAAAACCCCAAAAATTATTTTTTACCACGTGATCTATAGCACAATACTACACTCAAATGACCGTTTAAAACCTCGCAAACATCAGCTAGTTCGAGCAGAGTATCTTTTTTTTAGAGGCGAGCTCTGGCAATCGTCGTCGGGGACCTTACCCCTTCTCTTGACGACCCCCCGGCGACGATGACAATGACACAACGAACGATGACAAAGACGATGACGACCGCGACGTGAGAAACCCCCCTTCCTCCCCTTACCCGTGGCTGGTTCTGACCAGCATGGGCCCCTCCTCCCCACCCCCCTTAGGCTAGTGTGGTGCATTATGACCTAACGGTTGACGCGTCCTTAATCCAAATAAACCAAAAAAAAAAATTATATCTTGTAACTGTGATTTAACACAAATTTTTGAAATTTTTTGATCCAGAAATTAGCGAAAATTGGTGTTTTGGGAAATTTCTTAAATCGGCTTTAACCTGCTTCTTTTTTGGTCCACATAGATACTAGAGCATAGTACCAATCTAAAATGCCCCTTTATAACATCGTGTCTTGAAACTGTGCCCAAATATACCCTCAAACACCCAAAAATATGCATCCTAAAATCACACCCCAACTTGGTAATCAGCATATTTTGACCAAACTACTTGCCCAAATTACAAAACAAAATACAGAGAATTTACAGAAAAGGCTGTAGAGTACGTCAATAATGGCCAATATATTTTTGGATCAAAATCCTCCAAGGTCACGGGGCACAAAGATCGTCCCCATGTTATTTCTTATGGGTGATTTTTGCCGATGGGACCTAGCTCGAGAAATGTCATGTTTGACAATTTTTTGGGAGGTCATGGTGGCCCCATCATTACTAGTTAGCCTGAATAAAATATATTTTTTGAGTTTAGCGGTTAAATACCCCTTTAAAGGGGCTATTACCCAAACAAATTATTTTTTACTACATAATCTATCTATAGAATAATACTACACTAAAATGACCGTTAAGAAAATTATTCTCGTAACTGTGGTTTTATACTAATAATAATAATAAAAAAAGATCATGAAATTTGCGAAAATTGGCGTTTTGGGAAATTTCTTTAATCGGCTTTAACACGCTTCTTTTTGTTCCACATAGATACTAGAGCATCGTACCAATCTAAAATGGCCCTTCACAACAGCACAAATATACACTCAAACACGCAAAAATATGCATTCCAAAATCACACCCCTTCTTGGTAACAGCATAATTATTTTGACCGAACCACTTTCCCAAATTACAAAACAAAACATAAGAATTTACAGAAAAGGTCAATAATGGCCAATATGTTTTTGGATCAAAATCCTGCAAGGTCACGGGGCATAAAGATCGTCCCCGTGTTATGTCTTATGGGAGATTTTTGCCGATGGGACCTAGCTCGAAAAATACCAAGTTTTACTTTTTTTTTTGGGGGGGGGGGGGGGGGTATGGGGGACCCAATAATTTTATAGAAATATATTTTTTTACTCTAGCAGGTGAATACCCATTTAAATAAAAGAAAATTAAAAAATCGTTTTTATAGTATACCCTTTTCAATCATATAACTGATTTTCAGTGAAGGACAGTAAACCAAAGCGACCAAGCCAACCCTATAGGCCCCGACGCAATCAACGAGTGAGCGATAACCAACCAATAAAATATAGCAATCAGTGTTATGTACACAGTGCGATCACCCGCAGATCAACAAGGCAAATTATTCAGAACAACTTTGAATTTATTATGTGCCTCGTTGCTAGGACGGCTCCATCGTCCAAACCTAAAGTAAGTCGATATTCTGTATTGAACGGTGGAATCCGCCTCTGGATGTTACCCCTCCCTGTACGAGCCCCACGTCCCGTGTATCGTGTTTGGTTGTCCTGCGTACACGTAGGTCTGACGTCATCGTGGCCTTGGTGGTCTTGAGGCTTCATGTGGTCTCGTAGCCAGGTGCCGTCAAACTTGAGGTATGAGATGACACTCGCATCACGGTGATGGCTGAACCTCGCCTCGCTCGGGACTCGAACCCACCTACATCATATCACTCACACGCACACATCCTACAACACTGCAGCATTTGCTCCGAATTTTCGTGGGTAGCTTGCCTAGGGTGGTGCAATGCATAACCTTCAGTCAGGATTACCGGTCTCTTTGGGATTTGATCCCGGGACCTCCCGAATCAGAGTCAAGCGCTTAGCGCTCGAGCCAACACTGGCGGGGATGGGCTCCGACGATCAGTTTCTAATTGTATTACATTGTTATTCCAAAACATTCATTCGCATTACAGTTTTATTTCTGAAAGAGCAGAAATTTTCGATAATTTTAGCTCAATTTTAGGTAATTCTCTTACGCTACCCACAACATTAGGACTTTTCCTCCACTTTCTACAGCTCTGGGGTAGGGGGCCATCAAATTCCAACTCGCAACCTTCTCGTGATTTGGCCCGTGATTAGGGGAGTTTTTCTCCCTGAAACTAATGGCGAGCTCTGGGTCGTCGTCGAGGACTTTCCCCTTCCTTTTGACTACCTCCCCGACGGCGACGACAATGACAACACGGACGGATGATGACACAGACGGAGACGACCACGACGTGGGGGAACCCCTGCACTCCCCATACGCTTGTGGCTGGTTCTGACCAGCACAGGCCTGTCCACCCCTTGTCCCCCCGCGTCATCCCTTACGTCCCTCCCTTCGTCTCGATTAGCCAAGTTGCATAAATATGAGACGTTAAGCAATATCCAATCAATCAAAAAAATCTGGGGTAGGCCTAAGTCAGATTTGTATGCTATTGCTAATCTTAATCTTTATTATGATAGAGCAAAACATTCTTATTACATTTTGCACTATTCTACCACTACATTGAGCTAAATTCTTTTCGTGTAACCCATATTGGTAATTTCGTCATGCGAACGCTTACGTTACCACAGCTCTGAAACGGTTTAGTCAAAAGGTTTGACTTTGTTACCTCACAGCTCTGAAACGGTTTAGTCACTACGGTTAGACTTGAACGTTACCACACAGCTCTGAAACGGTTTAGTCACTACGGTTAGACTTGAACGCTACCACACAGCTCTGAAACGGTTTAGTCAAAACGGTTCTACTTGAAACGGTTTGAAGATATTGATATACCTGTCGGATATCATGTCAAACGGTTTCAAGGGAAATGACAACTCGATTTATGAATCTCAGAATTCAAATATTGACATTATTTCGACCTCTTACCATAGAAAATTGTTTTCCAAAATTGTTGCGGTGTGACAAAATCTTAATCCGTTTCTGTCTGAATCGTTTTGAATAAACCGGTTTGAAAGTGTGGAGATCGTAGTAAATGTCAATTCCAGCCGTATATTATTGTTTTCATTATGGAGATGAATGCCTGGTAGCATTCTGGCATTCTGCGCCGCGCCCCCTAGAACATCAAGCAAAGCACGAGTAACTCTCAGACAGGCGTCTTGGTTTCGTCACAAGTATCGTCACTGTGTTACGTCAGGCGTCGTGCTGGGCACTCAGAACACAAGTCGTGACTCGTCTTGAAATTCGCTCATTGCATCCAAGCAACGAATTAATACAATCATCGAGTTGAATTGAATCAAACGCAATCTCCAACATATACACTTCACATAATATCTAGTTATCTCGTGTCCAGAAACTCTGAGGGGGGCTGTTTAGTAGTGTAGGGGGTGACAGTTTGGGTGCACAAGAGGATGTACTCCATCGATCATAAGTAAATTAAGGAGTCTAGTTATATATATCCAAGACCCGGTCCCTGATAGTGATTTACTTCTTGTCGAGAGTGTACATTTCTCTACATTGACTCGAATGTTGTCTACCCGTCTGGGCCCGGGTTAGAATTTGGCCCAGAGCATGGCTCTGCTAATCGTAAAAGGCGATTCAAGAGAAAAAGTCCACCTCGCAAACATCAGCCAGTAAGAGAGAGGGGAGTATATTACTCCCCGAAACTAGAGGCGAGCTCTGGCAATCGTCGTCGGGAACACCTCCCCTTCCCTTGACGACCTCCCCGACGACGATGACAATGACACAACGAACGATGACTAAGATGATGACGACTGCGACGTGAGAAATCCCCTTCCTCCCCTTACCCGTGGCTGGTTCTGACCAGAATTGGCCCCTCTTCCCCTTATTCCCCAGGCTAGAGTGGTGCATTATGCCCTAACGGTTGACGCGCCCTTAATCCAAATAAACAAAAAAATACAATATTGTAACTGATCGTGTACTGAACAATAACCCAACAGTCTGAGTATGACCTGGGAAGATACCTACATCTGGCAACAATGCCTCGTGAGGTTATGTCACCCGTGACTTCACTTCACGCCGGGCAACTCTTGAGTCAGATGAGTTTTGCACAAGGTACGCCATCAAACTAGGGATATTTATATTCTTCCTTGTAGGCACAAAATGATCTCTGCGACGATAGAAACTACGTAAATTAATATGGCAAACATTTAAACTCGCGTTAAGAGTCAACCGGAGTTTGGCCTGTAGGCCTAAGTTGGTGATAATGGGAGCTTGAAAGAGGCACGGGGAGGTGGGATTTCGCAAATGTCCTCAAAAATATTCGAAAAATAGCCGTCCAATGACGGCCGCATTTTGCAATGAAACGTCTGTGGCTGCACGATGTACTGCAGAAGCTCCGATACGGTGCGGCGCCGTGAGTCCGGTCTACGGTCCGCGAGGCGCGAAGCACTATTATTTCACATCGTTTCGCAGTCTCGCCCGTGGACGAGTTACAACAGAGGGTGCTGGGATCTAGGGTGATTGAGTAAATTTTATGATCAGGAAATTCCAAATTGGTTATTAATGTATGTGATGAATGAAAAAAAGTGTATAAATCTTACCGACTGAAAACTGTGGAATCGAAACACGCCCGAAAGGGAAGTATATGTATTTCGAAACGCTGATTTAAGACCACAAGACATACTTGAGGCATGATTGGTACATATTTTAATCTACTTATTATTAAAATTTTTATTATGCTGGGTAGGGGTAAGTGCCGTTTTTTTTTGCGCTATAGCTAAGTACATAAGTATACCATATATTAATATGGTTGTGCATACATTTAATCAGGATGATATTTTAGCTAGCTGTGAAAAGCCACCTCCTGATGCCAACATTGCACTGATCCTTTGGGATGACTGGTATATAAGAATGGGAATTTGAAAGGGCTTCTGAAGAAAGTGCTTTTTTTTTTATTATTCAATTTGACATTTGCTACGATTGAAACTCGTCACATTTTCTTCTATCAAGTCCGTACCATAAAAGTACAGTATGTTAGGGGTACAACAATAGTACCTACTTTGAGTTTATGCTTCCGATTTTTTTCTGACTGCATTAAACGGAAAGATGAAAAAGTCAACTATTCTCCGGCCTTTTGATTATGACATTTGTTCTGTAGGTGGCGGCCTAATAAGAAACATAAATATTTAATATTCGTACAAACTATTTCCATGATATACCTATACATTAAATTAAATTCAAATATATTTCTTCAATACCTATTACCTATACCCAATAGCTGTACCCAATGCATCCAATGTAATGCACGTAAGCTACAACGACGGCAAGGCACGTATGTTAATTAATGAAGTGAAAAAATAATTGTGAAAGGAGAAGGAACACCAATGTAATGTGTGTTGAAATTATGAAACGGTAATGATTTCTTTCGAAGTATATTTTTTATGTTTGCTAACTTGCGTTATTATATTATTTTTTCCCTCGGGATTTTGGGAAATAACCTTTCACATTATTTTTTCTCTATTCAAATGCATAAATAAATTTTAAAGCAACACCATTTTTTTCTCGCTAAGTAAAATACTAACGAAGTACATCATTGATACAGAATGAACATTGCTCCCTTCTTTTGATGTGTCAACCATTGTGTAAATGTTGAAGTACAACTTCAATTCAGCTTTCGATTTCGATTCCCGGGTTGACCGTTTTGCTGTAATGAGCCAATGAGTGCATGAGAGCTCGAACCAAGCCCATTTGGATGATAGAAAACACTGTATTTTACTAACATGGAATCAACGCTTTTGGCATTATTCCCTTCGGCCTTGCATTGACATACTATAAAACATCCTCGGAAGGTCGGTAGAAGTGCGTAAAAGTTGTATATAAAATTGTCTTATTAAAGGTTTGAATGACTCTTTTCGCCGGGCATTGGCAATGTTTTAAATTGGATCACTCGAGGCGGCAGGCGGCAAATGCATATTACAACGAAAACACGCCTCTCTGTTGTGTCCGTTTGGAACAAATTTTCCAGACCAAAAAATATTTCGACATGTCTCCAGCATCTCTGACATAGCATTTGTCGAACCCTGCATGGCTTGCTTTGACCAAATAACCGTTAGAGGTAGCCATGGCATAACGCGTGAGACTGATTTGGAAGGAAACGGTTGAATCCCGTCACCAGCAATCCTAGCTGAAATTTTTTCATTCCGGGAATTCTTGAGCCCTTAGGGGAATGCCGGGATCCCAAGCCTATTTTAGTTTTTTATTTCTAGTGCATGCGTACAATGTTTTTCACTTATTTTTCAATTAACAAATTCTGAAATTAGCAAAATACTTTACTAAATAGGTACGCCGTCCCCTATAATGCTAAGTTGGTTGGAATCCGCCCGGAGGTGAAAATCCTGAGATCTATAATATACCTTGTGGAGACAATTTTTAATTTCTGTTTCATGATAACCCACCATGCACTTCTCAGGGCTAAACAAATTATACGAACTGTCAATCGTGTGGAGGGTTTTGCGTGTGTCAATACAATGGATCTACTGAAACACGTGCCATCGAAATAATGGATGTTCATGTAGAATCAAAACACAAAAAAAAATTTCCAAAACTGAGCCCTACTCATATTTTTTATATGCACATTACAACAAACCACAATAAACTGCGTGAAATGGTCCCCCCTATCTCGAGCGGAAAACTTATTAGTTATGTCTTATCTTTATTAAATCCACACACATATTAAGTTCCATTAAAAAAGTAAATACGGCCTAATACAAAAATACTAATAGTAAGACCATATAATACATTACCGTTAGACTACGTTTTAGCATTTTTTTTTCCAACGAAAATAATATATGTCGACTCTAATACATTATATTTAAACGAGAATAATATTTATTTTATAATTCAAAAAGTGACTACACCGGGGTTAAAACCCGGGACCTTAGCTGTCCGGGTTTATGCTCTTACAACTGAGCTATGCAGCCACCAATTTAAAACTGTCTAATTCTTGGTCTATTTTGTACATTACATGTTACGGACAGCTAAGGTCCCGGGTTCAAACCCTGGTGTAGTCACTTTTTTAATTTTTGTCTTAAGAAATAACATAACAGAGTCAAAGTCGCCTACTTATAAAGCCAAGGTTTAATCGTATATCCCCAAAGATCATGGTATACCCCAACTCTATGGTTAGAGATGGTTTTGTATTCCCTAGTTTTTTTCAGTGCTGCTCTACAAATGTACAAAACAGACCAAAGAATTCGCGCAAGAATTAGACAGATTTAAAAATTAGTGGCTGCATAGCTCAGTTGGGTAAAACAAGCCCGGACAGCTAAGGGCCCCGGCCCGGGTTCAAACCCGGTGTAGTCACTTTTTTTAATTTCTTCTAAAGTACTAACATAACAGCGTCATAGTCGCCTACTATGAAGCCAAGGTTAAACATATAAATAAAACCATCGACCCAAGTCAAATATTATTACAACACACAACACGAAATGTCTTACAATTACCGTATTCTATAATAAACACGGCATGTGACCAATTTTTTTTTTTTCCCAACATTAACCCTACACACCTACACCACACACTTCTTATAGCTTATTTTCATGGGAGACCACACACTTTCTAAGTATGATAACTAGCACAGAGTCACGAAAAATAATTGAATGAAAATAAACCAGATTTGCCTATACTCGATGTGACAGAATTGCGTGGGTTTTACAAGGTCATTTGCATGTTACGAAAAAATGAACGTCTGGTGTCCGCTTGACACTGGTAATTTACGAATCGGTGGCTGTCATGGGTCAAACAGTTGTGCAATCTTCAAATATAAGTAGTATAATAGGCAGATAACTTATCCAGATAAAAGGGAGGAAATACGATTTTAATTTCGTTTAAATATTTTTTGGAACACAGATTGATTTTTTAAATTTTTTTTTGGCATAACTCGTTAATTTCCTTTGTTTCCTTCCAGAAGAGTTAGAGTTAGAGTAATAAGAGAACTTTTCATAACATCGTGGGTGAAAGTGAACCAAAGGCAAATTTCACATCAGAGCGTTTTGCTTTTGCTTGTGTCCAGATATTATTTATAGTTGGCGACTATGACCTGTTATGAGGGTAGTCTTATCATAGATATAAATTAAAAAATGTTGCCTCCACCGGGGATTGAAAACCCCGAACCTCTGATGTCTTGGGCAGATGCTCTCACCCCATTTTATTATTAATTTTCTTAACTTCAAAATAAAATGGTCCCGTGCCGGGGGTTGAAATAAAAAAAATAATTTTTATCTACCAAAATTTAATATTCAAACAATAGCCAACAATAAGCCACTTTGTCACGACTTATCTCATCTTAATTTGACAGCCGTGGTTCAATCCCCGGTGGTAACACTGTTTTAAAACCATGATAATATTTTACAATTTAATTGAAATTGCCAAATAAAGTCGAATAAAATACTGTATTTAGATTATGTTTGTTTTTCATCATGGAAAATGGTTTTCCGCTTGCTTCAACCCATTTTTTTCACCTATTAGAGATGTTTATGTTCTACCCAAAAAATGGACTTGTTTGCCATGAACCCTCCTCCCCCCCCCCCCCCCTCACTTCCGCGCCTCAACTTTATATTAGTACAAACACACGCTTTCAATAGGCGATACACTAAAAATTTTCTTACTTCAATTCACGTGCAGTAAAACTTGAAAGCCTCAGAGATGCTAAATGTAATAACGGCGCCGTGGCTGGATGTATTAATAATTTTTCATTCTGTTGTGTTGTGATATAATAAACAAAATTGTCACGACTGGGGACGAACTCAAAAAAAATACTGGTCCCTGTAAATATAATAAATTGATATTTGGGATGTTCCGGTATCGAACAATTGTCGGTAAGAGTGCAATAAACATTTACGCCAACATAGCATTCTATAGCGCAGATCTATGCATAATGATTCAAATGGTGTCCTGCAGTACTTCACGAGCAAAGTCATGCAGCCAATCAGAACAAGTTATTAACAAAATTATATGGGGCCTGTCACTCAAAGTGGTGAAAAAGTTCGTGTCGCTAGGTTGCGCCACTTGCTGGAGTCAAAAAAGCCTAAAATAGCGCCCAAACATGCTTTCGTACTTCCATTGTACAGCGGACACCCCTTGTCCCCAAAAATTCTCAGATTTTTAGGAATGCTAGTTAAAGGTGTCTATTTACACGTGTGTTGATACTTTTTTCCAAAAAGTGCTTGGTAACGCCTAAAAAAATTCGCGAAAAAAGGGTAAATGTCAAAATATTCCCCAAAAGTTAACAAAATTTATTTAAAAAAAGGGGAATATTGGAAAAAGTACGCAACACACGTTCATTGGACGTCTTTACTGGTAGTGAAAAAAAAAAAAAATTATAAAGATATCTCAATTGTGTCGTTAGGGTACGATGGAAGTACGAAACCCCCTGCACACACGCGAAATAATACAGGGTCCCAGTAGAGCCTTAAATCTCAAGGATGTGCATTCCTGGTTGTGTTGTTATTCGTGGTTATTCTCCCTTCATGATGTGTGATTGTCATAATTCTTATAGTGGTGGATCCGGGGGCGGAAGAGCGATTGCCCCCAATCTTGAACTTGATATCGTACCAACCAAACTCTATGGTAAATTTAATAAAACATCGAAATACCCTCTCTAAAGCAATTTAAATAAACTTCGTGTAAAAGATGATTCATATGGGGGTGGGCGTGGGTGGGCCCCCCCACGATCAACGGACCTGAATCCGCCCCTGATTTTTATCATATTTATATATTGTAGTATTTAGTTGACATAAAAGGTTAACGGTATTTATTTTTAAATGTACCTATGTATCTACCAGGTAGGCGGGCAAAAACATGATTTCTCAACCTCATAGCCAAATATAAATTTAAAGCTACATACATGTGTCATACATCAAATTAAAGCTTACAGCTTATTCTTTCAGAATTGGGCCAAGTTCAATGGAATGGCATTTAGGCTATATATTTTATAATATGACACAAGAAGTGCAATGATGTTCTGTTTAATTTTTTTTTCTACATTTTACAATAGCAATTGAAAGCCAAGGAAAGTGATTAAAGAAAATTAGATTGCTGCAAATGCATTCCTAAATTTGGTTCTACATATGGGACAAAATTATTACCAGCATACTATATATCCCATCAAAATGCTATTTAAAAAATATGGCAGGTCCCGTATCTTTTTTGGAAAATTGGATTGGTACGTCTGTTACTAAAAGTTTTCCCAAAGTTCTTGTTTTTGAGTGACTCAACAGTTCAATAAAAATTAAAATTTGTTTTATAAGTTAGATTATGGATGTGAATTTGAAGTAATTTTTTCAAATTTTCTAACTTTATGATTAGTTGATAATTGTGGTAACAGACGTACTTTGAACGGTAACAGACGTACCATGGTACGTCTGTTACCACTGTTATTTCTCATATCCGATATTATTGTTTTTAAAATTTTTTGTCCATAAAAGTTTGTAAAATACCACTGGAGTGATAGGTCGAAAGCTTTTCTTGTAAAAATTGCTTCCATCAGCATGTTTTAGGTAGGCCTCAGTGTATGGTACATTATTAATTATTTCAAATTTTTTAATTAAAGGGTATCCCAATATCAAAGATTATTCCCCTGGAATTGAAGTGAAATTGGTCAAGATGTTGCACTAGAAGAATCTTAACGCCTGGTGATATTTAAATATCAGTGATGCACCAAAAATTAGATTTGTGCCTTTGTAACTGTCAAATTATCATAAAAATAACTTGTACGGTGGTACCCACACAACTGTTGGTAGCCAAAATTTAACAGATTATTTTGGAAGCTAGAGTTGAGGTGAATTACAATTTACTTGAGAATCATATACCATAATCATAGTTTGGCCTACATATTTACAGTTGAGGAGCCAGGTTCATACACGGATATTGACACCATTGTAGAAATTCTCCCCCTCCCGTGATGGATAACAGAAGTCATTGCTGTAAATGCTTTAGAAATTCAATTTTACTGAATGATGGTAACAAAGTTTTGATGTTCATATCTAGGGATGTTAACTGATCAACGTAATGGAGCAGAATAAATTTATGTTATGGTTTGACCCGGTAGGCAAAGGAAATGTATTTAAAAATGCAATTTTTATTCCTACCGGTAAAGTCTGTTACCGCCTATTTCTTTAAGATTAAACAATTTTCCTCATAAATTCATATGAAATGAAGTGATTAGTATATAAGTATGAGGTAGTCCTCTATCTTGTACCTATTTTGTATTCATGAAAAGTTTGTTCTGTTGTATTCATTCAGCAATCACATACATTTACCAATTTCTAACGTAGGCCTACCCGGGAATGTTTAAACAGTTGTCCAAAAAAAGAATATCTGGATGTAACTGATTAATATGAACAGAGAAATTATATTTGAAGATTTTATTAACTGAACCACAAAAGAAGCATGATCTATGATATTTAGTATAAATACCAGTTTTAATTCAACAAGGTACGGGCTGTTACCATACTTGGTACGTCTGTTACCAGCCTACTTCTTGCATAGTAGGCAACATACTTAAAAATACACATGAAGTGACTTGTGAATCTGATTAAGTACTATCTTGTAGCATTTTGTATGAGAAGGTTTTTTATTTTGCATGCAATAATCACAGAGTTTTTTAAACATTTCTAACATACTGTAAAAACACGCGTCCATTAAAAGTACGTCTGTTACCGCTTGTTGCGATCCCTGTCCCCGAGAAAAAATTGATATCGTACAGTAAAAATGTTTATACCATGAGAAAGCTCATCTTATTTCCTATTCACCAAAATACTTACAATGTCTTTTTTAATGAATGGATAACAATATAATTGGGTTTGTTAATACAAAAATGTTGTCCGAAGGTACGTCTGTTACCCGTGTTTTGTCCCAGGCCTACTTATCTGGATACGTGTTTTTTTGCTATGTGAAATGTTCGTTTATATTTAAAATAAAATTTCAATATTTCTCGTTGTAGATTACCTACTTGTTGAGTTGTTGATGGACCCACTCCTCTTCTAATGGGTAGATTATCAAAATGTCATTGTTGGTGCCCAGATATAATCCCAATCAAATTGAAATGTAATCTCTATCTACCGAGGCGACTTGTTGGTGGCTGTACGTGTTCAGACTGTTAGTGCAAAGCTCTGGGCAGAAATTTGAAATATAAAACTGCCTTGTTAGCTGTTGTTACAAGCTATTTCAGTTTATCGGTTTTGAGTTTTGTTTTGAACCGGTTTAATGCGCCCCGGGGTCCCCCACGCCGTGGGAAAAACACTAGGGCGCTTCGCGAACGCTTTTTTCCAGTTTGCGTTGATGGATGAGCTTTTTTTGGAATATTTCTGTCCAATGATTACGTTTTTATGTGGAATCTCCTTATTTTTTTCTATAGTTACTTGATATTACTTGTTCCCTTTACACCTGTAAAAGGCTTATATTAAAACCTTTATTTCTATGAATTTTGACCAACTTTTTCTTTCAAGAGGCAATACATCACCATAATCTTTATGTCAATGTAAATATGAACGTTTGTAGCCCCACCGTTTGGTCAAAATCGGCCCAAATATCACAAATATCGTATTAAAAACCGGAGAAAAATCGTAAAGTACGATTCTAAGAATATTTTTCAAATGTCTCTAAAATCATATCATAGGCCCATATGATTTCAGTGATTTTAAAGTTTCTTATTTCCAAAAAATTTTTAATCGGGGTATGTTTA